>JAAIXI010000248.1:7541141-8267230 GCA_013403645.1 Heliconius nattereri | reverse complement strand
GGCCGGATAAGCGCTGCCTGGGCCAAATGGCGGGAGGTCACTGGTGTGGTCTGCGACCGCAGAATACCGCCCAAGCTCAAGGGGCTGATATACAAGAGCATCGTCCGACCGGTTCTTTTATACGGCAGCGAATGTTGGCCAGCACTATCTCGGCACACTCAGGAGCTTCACGTCACGGAAATGAAGATGCTGAGGTGGATGTGCGGCGTAACGCGGTCTGACCGCATACGCAACACATTCATTCGAGGTAGTCTTGGGGTCCGTGACGTAGCGGATAAGCTCCAAGAGCGTCGCTTGAGATGGTTTGGCCACGTTACGCGCCGGCCTAAGAACTATGTCGGACGCAAGTGCCTTGCTATACTAGTTCCTGGGGCGCGACCTCCTGGACGCCCAAGGAAGCGCTGGTTGGATGTCGTGATGCAGGACATGAGAGCCAATGGTCTAACCACCGAGGACGCAAAAGATCGTGCAAAGTGGAGTAGGTTGAGTAGGAAGGCATACCCTGGTAATAGCCGGGATTAATGCCAGGAAGAAGAAGTGAAATCAGCTTCACGCTGTATCCAGAAGACTCTCCGTTCCCCACTTTCCCCTGAACTCTGGTGGCAATGTGTGTTGAGTGGCGAAATTCAACGCCGCCCTTTGCCTCGACACCGGAGCGTAGAAAAGGAATATATAAAATTAAATGTTTAATTTCCTCGAGTGGGGATCGAACCCACAACCAGTCGTATGGAATGGTGGAATGTGACGTCATACGCCGGCCACGTGACTTTGAGCGGCACTTGAAATTTTTGCAAACTTCAAATACCTGTAAAATCTACCTGTAAATAACTACTTGGTTGTTTTTAATGAAACAAAAAATCTAGTTTATTTGTATATATAAGAATTTTACTGTAACAAACTGCAAACTAAACATGTATTAAATTTAAATCAATATGTCCGACTCTTCATATAAATAAATAAGAAAGCTTCAGGAATAATAATACAAATATTTCAACTGGGTAAAAAATAACACATTCGCAAAATAAAACATTTATTAACTAATCTTTTTCTTTAACATCGATTTCTTCTTCAGTATCAATCAAGGAATCCTTGGCGTTTAACGATTTAGTAGAATTTATGAGGCCATTTTCATCAGCAAGTGATAAAATGTCACATATTAAAGGGCTCTCTACACCTAGAATGTAATGGCAGGTCCTAGGTTCCAATAGATAGAGGGAAACTTGGGCGGGGCTAGAAGAATTTTCTAGACATTTCAGTTTAACTTCGGTCTGTCGAGGCTTGTTTGTTTTATCACATATATCGCCGTTGGAGTAGAAATGCGACACTGATGTACGTTGACCTGTAAAGTAATTTTTAGATTTATTTATTTCATTAAAACAAGACATTATGGATTTATCGATGATATTAGTTTATCATGTATAACAATATTTTTCTTCGACAATATTTATTAAACTTTAAAAAAAGGAAAACAAAGTGATGTATCATTAACTTCGTATTACACAAAAAAACATTGAATCGGTGTACAAAAATATAATCTCGCTGTTTATATGTAGATATATGAAAAAATCTGTTATTAGTAGTAGTAATAAAGGGTGGATTTATAAAGATAACGAAAACATATAAGAAATTGAACGAAGGGGGATTTGCACTCGCGCCTATAGAAAACCGCTACTAAGCCATATATTCTCATGAAGCTGCGCCGATATTCTTATACGCGCGCTTACATTTAAGTTGTTAAACAATTTATATTTTTTTTGTATTTGAAAAATTTATAATATTTAATTAATAAAATTCATCTCACCAACAGGCTTAGGTGCTTTACCCCGGTTCTCCTTGATCCACTCCAAATGTGTTTCTTCATTGAACTTGCCCAACAGCAAAGTAGTCTTCGTCCCGCCTCGACCTACGTGATATTGCATCACGTGTTTACCGTAACAAAACTCGTACTTCCACCAGCCTGTGCCCTGAAAGAATAAATTAAGGAATAATATGTGTAATTATAGTTATTTCTATAATTTAAAATTGTGGAAAACAACCAAAAGTATGAAACTAGGAGTTACAAACATTATCCAAATTCTAAATATCATCTACATGTTTTATAAAACAACAAACATAACACTTCACACAGGCCGTCGTGGTGTAATGTTACTTTTGTGTGACTGAAAATGCGAGGGTTTTTGATTCAATTCCGACTGAGGGAATGAATTATTTCAAATGTGTATTTCTAGTAACAAGGCAGAGCAAGGCATTGAGTTCCACTAAACACGCTATTAACGAAAGTAGGGTGTTTTAAAACTAGATTCCCTGTGAGTACCCTGCTAAATACCTCGCGGGTTAAAGCTAAAAAAATAAATTAAAAATCCATAAAACTTACTCCATTCAAACAATTGTCGCCATTCAAAAAGGCGCGCACCGGTGAGTCGTCCGTGATGGGCTGAGGCTTCTCTATTAGACGCGTTGGTTTATTGTCTTGTAAATTTTCCTCTTCCCCTAGCGGATGTAATTCAAATTTCAAATGAGTTTCACCGTCCTGAAATAATTTATTAAATCAAAATGTTGAATTACATATAAAAAGAATATGTCAGTCAAAAAATCAGCTTCACGCTATATACCGCACACAGCAGGGTAGCCAGAGGGAACCCAATGTTAAGACACTCCGTTCTCCACTATTCGCTGAATTTTTTGAGGCATTGTGTGTTGAGTGACCGGTGATTGGCTTTCCTTAGTGGTAGAGCGAAGAAATTAAAATATTAATAAGTAATAATTCATTCCCTTGAGTGGGGATCGTAACCCATAACCGTCGCGTTTGTCCCACTCTTGTGCACCTGGACCACGACGGGCTCAAATAGAATGAGTAATAATAAAAATATGTTATATGCAGTTTCTAGGAAAAAATACCTAACCTACCAACCTGTGACCTTCTTTTCTTATACAAAATTCTATTTCTAGTTATATATATAACTTAATTTTTACTTCTTTTTTTTATCTCATACTGTAAGCCGCACGAAGCAGGGTAGACAGAGGGAACCTAGTGTTCAGCTTGCACGTTGGAACTTCTGTTGTTGGGTACTATTTACTTCTTTCACACATATATTAATTACTTCAACTTACATTTAAGCATTTTTGGCGTCTGTAGCACAGGGTGTGATTGTTAACGCGACGGTAGTGGGTTTGATTACCACGCGGGGAATTAAATGATTTATATTCTCATTGTAACAAGACAAAGCGTGTGGTTTAGTTGCGACACTTATCACGCAACGTTTTGAAATTTCAGCAGAAAGTGGGCAACGGAGTTAAACAATCCCTCTGCCGCTGCTATATGCGGGATACAGTTTATGATCACGTTTTTTACTGTTTTTATTACAGTGAAGCTCGTACAGTAGAAAGAATAATAAAAAAATATATACCATTATTAAATACACAGTCATACACACACACACACAAAATAGAATAAAAATTAAAAAAATATATAAAGCAAACAAAAACAAAACAACAATGTTACCTTATCAATTTTCTCAACTTTCAATACAGCGAGAACATCATTAGCTTCCTTCTCCTGAACGAACATGCCAACAAATGTTAAAAAAAAAGCATCTAATTACTACAACTAAATGGAGTATAAAAACTAATTACAGATTAATAAAGAAGTGTACAAACTTAAATATATAAAAAGTAACAATCAAAAAAAAAACAAAAAAAAAACATTCTATTATGAATAAAAAAACCTACACTATTCATCAATTTCATTGCATGCGAGTTAAACTTCATGACTTCAACTTCATTTTTCAATAGACTTCTAGGTTTTTTCGGAAATCCTTCCAAAGGCATACAATTTATTATGTTTTCGCTGACATCCTTGGGTTTGAATTCGGGATGTTCACATAATAAAGGTGATAAAATAATTATTTCATATTCACAAGTCGCTATTTCTTTGAATGAATAAACTTCGTGCTTTCCATGGTTATAACATACATACAACACTCTCGTGAGACGAGGTTTTCCACTTAAATCACATATTGTACCTGAAAATTATATTTTTATATTTAAATTAGGAACTAACTACACAGCAATTTCTTTACTAGCCTGAATAACTATGGTGATGTAAACTGAACTGCAGTGGACTTTCATCATTTTAAAGACAATTATAATACATTGAAAAGTAAATTCTTATGTTGTACAAATTTTAGATATAAAATATAAATAGAATTATAATAATACATTATTAAAATAAAACAAATATCACACCATCATTCATAGCCATTTCTATATATGGCAATGACATCCCCTCTACTTTAGTCATCTTAGGTTTGACCAAAGCTTCTGATTCTGCCTTCAAATCAGCTTCAAGCTTGAGTTGCTTTTCTGCATTCCAATGTCCCAAGAAAAACTCTTGTGTTTTCACTTGTTTCCCTAAAAATTATAGAAAATAACATATATATTTTAAGAGCACTAGGTTAACTTTTCTGTCTACTATATTATTACAGCATTAGACAAAAAATATACCTTCCCTTTCTTCATGATATTGTCTAACATATCTGCCATGACAGACTTCATAACTCCAATAACTCTCAAGTCTGTATGAACATATTTTCTGTGAGAACAATGGCTTTAATAGGTTTATTGGTGTTGGCCCCTCATATTTATCACTGTTTTGCATTTCTTTAACATGTAATTCTGGTATCTGACATTCATACTTCTCTTTATCAGAAGTAGTCACCTTTATTAGATCTTTGTTCTGAAATTTTAAATATATGTTTTAAATTGATATAATATCTTAAAATAGCACTACTCAAAACAAAATAAAGGCCACTAGATATATTTGGTAAGCTATGATTATGGTAAAAATTAGTTTCTTCTTGGTGGGATATGAATAGTATATGTTGGTATCATCTTACAAGTTACCTATATGTAATGTATTCTCCACCTGCCGATCACACCACTGTTAGTTGCATCATCAATCCCTATTCATCCTACTTTACAATTTATTTGTTAATAATTACTTATAGTTATATTGGGCTTGAGCAAAACTAAAGGCAAGTGTCATTGCAAAGGGTTCCCAGCTCTGCTCCGAGCTCCACATAATTTAAAGACATGTTTTCTACTTGATGTCACATATCACACACCTCTATTCTTATTTATTTTATTCATCAACATTTTTGATATATATTATAAGATTTATATGTTTTTCTACACTGAAGGTATAATAAATTTAAAGATGAATTGTAGACCGAAGAAACCCTAGAAAGAAAATAGGAAGATAAATAAAAAAAAATTGTAGACGAAATACCTTGGAAATCCAGTCATCGTCCGATATTTGTAAATTATCTAAATGTCCTGGCCATTCAATACCAAATAATATAGAATCGTCAAATCCTTTGAAATCATGTTCTATACCTAACACTCCTATAAGACTAAATAAAAGCAAGCACAAATATTTCATTTTTATAATTCTTAAGTCTTATTAATTTTCACTATTTACAACACCATAATAATAATAAATCAATAAATATTTATGACTAATGTAACTAATATTTGATTAACTTTCTACAGAACATAATCATTAACCTGTTGAAATCGTAATATAAGTAAAAGAAATTATTTATTTAATTACAATTGCACATATTTTACTCGCCGATTTACCAATTGGATGAACACAAATTACAATGAGTTGGTTACTTGTCATTTGTCAAATTAATCGTAACAATCACAGACTAAAAATAATACTGTATCCCGCACACCACAGGATAGGCAGATACTTCGGGATAGGTAGATGATTGAGTTGAATTTAATAAGTACTCAGGATGGCTTTTAGAGTTACAGTGTATAATATTTACAAAACTTAAATATATATCCGGGGTGAATAGAAAAATCCTATTAAGCGTGTCAACTTCCCTCTGTCGCGTATGTATTTACCCCAAATATTTGAAATTTTTCATCGATATCTATAAATTCAAATCACGTTTGTACATAATCAATGCATAAAAGTAGTTCCTCATTCATCATAATAATAATTAAAACAAGCTGGCATCAAAATACCTTGCACCTGGTGTTTTCTTATATTATAAACGTTTTTTAAAATTTAAAAAAAAACGTTTATAATATAAAAATCACTTAATTTTTCAGAAGCGCAAATTAACTCAGTTCGATTGACGTCATTCAAAGAAGGAAACGTTACATTAACTATACATATAAAGCTTTAAATCAACATAGGTTCTTCAGTTTATAATATTTTTGTTTCTTAAAACGAATAAGATAGTAGACTTACTAACAAAAATCAATGAATATAAAAAAATCCACCTGTTTGAATCTATTCTTCTCTGGATTTTTATTGACCTCAGCATATTTTCTCATGTGAGCATAAGTACAAGAATCCATACTAAAATAAGTGTAAAAGAACACAAATAGTAAAGTCATAGCTTGTCAATTGTCAGCAGTCATATTTGTTTTTTGTCAAAATGGCGTTTAGTTTCCCAGCGTTTTCTTATATTATAGCGCTAATTGTAGATGCCTTCTTAATATTTTTCTCAATATTTCATGTAATAGCTTTTGATGAATTAAAGACCGATTATAAAAATCCTATCGATCAATGCAACAGCCTTAATCCGGTTAGTATAATACATCGTAATCTCAAGAGTGAGTGACCTGCGCTATGTAACCTTATTTTATTAATTGCAGTTGGTGTTACCGGAGTATTTACTACACTTTTTTATAAACTTTTTGTTTTTGATCTCGGGAGAATGGTTTTCATTGATAATAAACGTCCCACTTATTCTATATCATATACACAGGTAACAAGGTTATGTTTGTGAATCACTCCTTACTAAATTCCTGCTTATATTAGCATAAATTTGCTGTCATGCCGATTAATTATTATTAATTTGTATTTATCCCTAATATCAAACTTAATTCTTTATCTTACATTTTTAGGTACCGGACAAGACCTGTGATGTCAGTCCCTGGCCTTTATGATCCAACTAGTATAATGAATGCTGATGTATTAACTGTATGTCAGAGAGAAGGTTGGATAAAACTGGCTTTCTATTTACTGTCATTCTTTTTATACCTATATGGGTAAGTTGATTTTTCTCAATATCTGTTGTCTTATTACCAGAGCGAGGAAATGAAAATAATTTGTTCCTTACACTTAGTATCAAGCCCCCAACTACGACATGCTACTCTGCCATGACAGCTTTTTCATCTTTTAGTATTTTGACATTTTTAGCTATGGCTTAGTAGTGTAGTTAGTGCTTGGATGGTATCTAAGAGGTGTAGGTTAATTACAATGTTTATATTTTATGCATATTTACTGCTGAATTCTTGAAGCATACATTACATTGTTGAGTAGTGGAACTCAACTCCAGAGCAAAGAAATGAAAATATTAAATATTTCATTCTGTTGAGTGGGAGTGGAACCCACAACCATCTTGTTTACTGTTCCATACTTGAACCCAAGTGCCGTGACATCCTCTCTAAATTTGTTGTAACTATAAAATAACTAATTATATTATTTTTCTTTTCAGTATGATTGTCGTTCTTATTGCAGTGTAAAGAAATTCTTTCTAAACATATTTATTACTAGGTCCCTTAAGGAGTCATGTTTGAACAAGAATTTGTTACATAGTCTGTTGTGAAGTATTTTGATATTAAATTAAAATTCAGAATAATTTGTTTGTTTGCTTACTATATTTTTAGTTATAGTTCAAAAACCACCATAATTATTTTAAAACAAAATATACAGATAAAAATTTAAAAAAAAAACAATATTATGAATTATATGTTTAATTGAAATCATTATTATTTTTAAATGATATTGCTTGTGTAGTTTTACAACTATATTATTAACTGACTTCTATAAGAAAAGGAGGTTATCAATTCAACTATGTTTTTTTTAAAATTTTGTTTTTATGTTTGTTACCTCAAACTTTTGACTGGGTGATCCCATTTTGATATATTTTTTTATTTTTCACTTTTTACTTCGTTGTTAGAAGTCGGTTTTTATTTTTGTTAAAACATGTCTCAAGTCTTAATTACAGTGAGATTTAGATGTAGTAGAAAGTATTTGTGGTCCCTTTTCATAATGTTTTAATATTTTGATCCATGCATGTTAAAAAATTAATTTGACCATTATTTATTTAAATTAATGTCAGAAAATATTTAACTACTTTTTATTTGTACTTACTTTATACAATGTAGGACTATATAAAGGAAGGATAAATACTAGTTAAGAATAGATTAATTCAGGAAGGATAGTGATTAATTTACAGTAAATGTGATAATATTTGTGAAATGATAGGGAAAAAGATATTTTATGGCGTGTTGTAGAGATGTCATAAAACCTACCAAACTACGCTTGTAACTTGTATATGAGTAAAATATATTAATGTCAATTATTTAATGCGGGTAAGCAGAGGGGATTTAAGACACTCACTTTCATGAAACGGAACGGAAATCAACACCCTTTGCCTAATAATATTTTGAATAATATTTTTATTGCCAAGAAATAAAAATATTATTGCATTCCACTGAGCGGTCATTGAATCCACAACTGCCGTGTCTACAGTCTCACGTTTATACACCTGCACCACGACGCGTTCATTTTGAATTTAAATTAAATACTTTAGTATTCATAAATTCATTAGTATTTATTAATTTCTTTACTTTCTTGATTTTCAATTATAATTTGTATCATAGTACTCAATTAATATGGAAAATTTTAAGCCTTGATGGAATATAATTTGCTTACATCATCATCTTTGTTTGTTGTGAATTTGCTCATCATTGTTATATTGTCTCTAGAAAGCATATTTATTTTCTTGTCTAAATATAATGTGGTTGACACATTACTAGTAGGTAGGTAAACTTTAATTCTTACAAATTATGCAGTACTAAGGAAACTTTTTGATTTAAGTATAATTTCCTTAGTATTAATAATAGTGATGTTATTATTTAATATATTTGTAAATACAAGTATGGTTAATTATTTACTTTGATGATTTAACATAGTCTTCTTTCATATTTTATTATTGGCTAAATACTTAACTATACTTTAGACATTTGTCAAAACTAAGTATCATAATTCTTCGGCCTCATCATCTCTCACTTTCCAGTCCGATCGAATTCTGCAAACCTAGGTCCCGCACGGGACGCCCCTGCTGTAGCACATCCACCTAAGCAGCCACGCAATACTTGCAATTTCTCAGGGACGCTCTTCTCTACCAAACCGATTTCGCTGTAAAACACTACCAGCTAGCAGAACTAAACATATGTTCCAAAAAAAAATTGTGTACTTTTTTACCCTTTAGGTACCATTACGACGTCATGTCTGCCTACTCTGTGTATATAGGATTATAAATAATTTTCCTTAAAACTTTTTTTAAACACGCGGTGTTGTGTTCCGCCTTAGGCCACTTAACACACAATACCTCCTAGGTGTCTGCACACTAGGTCTACCCTGCTACATGCGTTATACAGCGTAACGCTATAAAAAGATATTGAAATATATACTTAGCTACAGGGCAGTTCATGCATTCAATAAGAATTCATCAATCGAATCTGAGATGAAATCAGCTGGCGGTGATTTGTAGCAGTAGTAGTAGGTACCGTTACGTAAATAGTACCTACAGCTTTCTGACGTCGAATTATACAACGGCATATTTGGAGTGATTTGTAATTCTGAACACAACTTGTGTATGGACCGTCGTGGCACAGTGTTCAATGAGTGCGGAAAAAATGTCTTAAGCTTACGTTCCTTTGTCTACTTTGCTAAATAAATAGGCCATAAAAAAAGCTTATGTATTAGAAATGTATATATATATATATATATATATATTACATTTTTTGCAGAAAATAATGCTTTATTTTATTTTAACAATTAAGAAATCTATAGGTACTTATATGGGAGAGATAAAATCTATTGTTGGATGCATTTATAAATGTTAATTTTTTTATCTATTTGTTTTTATCAGTTTGTCGATTTGTCTGTACGTTTGCGCTCAAGTATCATAAAAGTGTATTAAAGTAACAAATAGAGATACTTAGATGCGATATTCATTTTTTGTTGTGGATACCTGAATGACCTGATTATTAGGACAGAGTAATATAACGATATGTTTTTAAAATATATGTAAGTCTGTCTGTGAAGCCTTTGATGTTGCGATGATTTCTTTCTTTCTTCTTTTTGAACTGTATTAATAATACAGTGTAAAAGATTCATTTTCTATTTAGAGAAGGCTTAAAACATTGCGTTCTATATAATTAATGAATATTACAGTTATATCTAATAACGGTAGATTATAACTTCACATGTTTTTTGTATCTTACGTGGTCGATAAAGAGATCGTAGTAGGTAAGTACCTAATGATGTAACTAATATTGGCATTCGTATTAGCAATGTTTACATGATCGCATTCGAAGTCGCAAAGTTTGTGAAAATGTTATCAGATGATGATATACATTATGAGAATGACTTTTTGTATTAAAATGAAAATCTAACCCAGAGCCATCGCGTACACAATCCAATATCTTCACGAGGCAGTCATAATTGTTCATGTATAATTTAAAGTTGTGTTGAAGTTCAATGTCGTATTCGTAAGCTAAGTATATTGAACTTGAACTTGACTTCGTTTTAATTTAAAACCATGTACGTAAACAATTTTATAATAAAAAGGTTTCCACCGCTAAAGAGAAATACGCGGGTGATGCTTAGGCGGAACTTTGTGTTAAGACACTCCGTTCCCCACTTTCCACCGTATTCTGGAGGCATTGCGTGTGATGCGGAAATTAGCGCCGCGCTTTTCGTCGACAATACTAGTCAGAGCGAAGAAACGGAAATATAAATTCAAATAACATTTTGTCGAGCGGGGATCGAACCCACAACCAGTCGCGTTTACAGTCACACTTTGTGCCCCTGAGCCACTGGCCTCAAATAGTAAATATACATATATGTAAAATAATATATGTGTAATGATTTTATATAAATAGTTTTTATATTCACGATAATTTGTTATAACAAAATGTAAATCGACCTCTTTGTTTAATAAAAAGATATATTTAAGAATTTATACATAGAACTAGCGCGAGTTGACAATTTAAAAAAGACGCTTGATGTGATGAAAATTCTGATGCGGACTATTAGATTTGGAGCTGAAGAGGAAAGTGGTCCGCTAGAATAAAATATTGTTTTATAATTTAAGAGTGTACAAGCCTAATGGTATTTAGCCCTGGAAGCAATATATAAGTTCTGTAAAAGCCTCGAGGTGTTTGATTTCTTTACATATGTGATATTCTAATGTTTATTTTTAAATGAAATATTCGTTGCGTGTAAAAGTTCTTAAAATGCTATTGAAAGGTCAATGTGCCACATTAGAAATTGGTTATGAATTGATATTTTTATTATAATGATATTAAAATTATAAAATCAAATCAAATAGATTAATTTATTTGTATGTAAATTGATATTTTTCCTTATTTTATTATTTAATTTACTATAGATATTGACCCCGGGTGGACTCAAATCAATCTCATAATCTATAAAATCCTGGGCAAATTTTGTGACATACTTGTAGTATTTCTGTTTTCTACCAAATTAAAATTATTTTTAATAATTATTAATTAAAAAATTATTTTAACGATTCATCCAACAGAATAATTTTTTTGGTTAAATCCTACTGCCGAAGAGTGAACATGTAGACATATCGTGATAAGTTATCATTTTCACAGTAATTATTTGCCATAATAATAGGACATATAATTACTTACTCTAGAAATGATAAATTAACTAGTTTATTCTGATAAAATTTATTAAATAAATATTAAGTATGGCATTATAAAGCATTACTCAATAGTCAAGAAGTGTAAATGATGGTAAATACGATAACGTAGATAGTAGGTAAGTATCTAGTTATTGGCTAATATTGTAAATTATGATACTGAAATTAAGTTCTCAGCGTATTAGTATTATTATAATTATTATATTATTTCAAAACCCATTTTAGCAACAAAATGGATACTTCAACGGAAATTCTAGTTTTGAAAAAATATGTATATTTATGAGAGCGGACACTCGTGGCGTAGGGGCACAAAGTCATTTCGATCCCCACTCGACGAAATGATATATTTATTTAAATTTATATTTTCATTTCTAATGTCGAGGCAAAGCACGGCGTAAAGTTCCGCCACCGGCCATTCAACAAGCAATGCTTCCAGAGTTCGCCGGAAAGTGGTTCCCTCTGCCTACTCCGTTGTGTGCGGGACACAGAGAAAAAAATTTAAAAAAGTATATTTAATTTGTAAGATAGTTCCTACGTCTATGGTAATGCAGTGCCAGGAAATAAAAACTAAGAAAATTTATTCCACTAAAAATATTTTTACGACTTCCTTTTATAATATATAGTTATTTATTAAGAAACTAGGTTCCGCTTGCAGCTTCGCTTCGGCTTGGCACACTAATAAAAAAATTATGCATTATTTACATCTTCAGACTCTATTATTTTGTGAAAACCGCGTTAAAATGAGATTCGATCGACGCGTAGGTAAGTAGGTAACTTTGTTTTATAGTTACTATTTTATGTAGAAAATAAGAAAAATAATAATTTTATCTCGATGGATGTTGCCACGGTCGAGCGGTTTGCAATTTCATTACCTAAGGCAAAATCAACTTTCACTAAATAAAACTGCTCCAATATTAAAAGTATTTGACAAAATATACTTTTCACATATTTTTTTATGTTTATTCTTAGAAAGTAGTAGATTATGATTTGAATATATTTATTATTTATTTTAATTTCAATTACAATTTTGAAAATACCTAGTAAAAGTTGAGTAACCCATTTAATATTGGTTCCATGAATTTATTTGCGTCTATGGCGGAATTCAACACCGCACTATTAATAATAGTGTGTAAGAGAGGCAAAGTTTGATAAAATACTAATATTGACGCTATCATAAGTTTTGCTAGAGATCGAAAGAAAGCGTATCGTAGTGAAATCACATCGTCGCTCTACGTCAATACGGAAATAAAATTGTAATATTTAGACGTAAAATAATAATTACAATACTCTAATGTATTGAAGACATATTAAAATACCACTTAACATCTAAAACAATACACCCACAAATCGTGAAATCACGACTGACGGTTGAAAATCACGTAAGTCATGCTGAAAATAGCAGCAGTCAGTCGTCGGCGAGCACTTGCGACGCGCAGTGTTCCTTACGACTCGGGGAAGCGAAGTAATCGCACTATGCGTTCCTACGTATACTTTACGATCTTGACAATCTTAGGATTTACCGGACGTGCTCAAGCTGCACGGATCCTGGGACTGTTTCCACACACGGGAAAAAGCCATCAAATGGTTTTCGAGCCGTTACTACTGAAACTGGCTGAAAGAGGACACCATGTGACCGTCGCATCTTTCTTCCCGCAAAAGTATCCTCCAGCGAACTACACTGATATCAGCTTCGAGGGCATCGCTGGTATAGGATTGGAAGTATTTGACTTAAATTGGTACGAAAGCCCCAGTTTTGTTAAGCATATACCGATAATAGGTCGCATTGTTAAACAATTATCAGAATTCAGTCCCCTCGCGGGGATGGCGTTAAATGTGTGCAGTAAAGCTGTAGATTGGCCTCCTCTGAGGGAAGCACTGAAGAAAGAATACGATGTAGTATTAGTTGAGAACTTCAACAGCGATTGTATGCTGGGTCTGTTACATGTGTACGAGATAAAGGCACCTGTTGTAGCACTGCTATCATGCGCGCCTATGCCATGGTCGGCTGACCGTATCGGGTTTACCGATAATCCGTCCTACGTTCCTGTCGTTAGTACGTCCTTCAATTCGCAAATGACCTTTTTGGAACGCATGGAAAATGCATTTATATTGTCATATCAAAAATTATGGTACCGATACAGTATCCAAATAAAGGAACATGCTCTCATTGAAAAGCAGTTTGGCAGAAAAATTCCAGATCTGAACGATTTGGCGAAAAATACATCGTTAATAATAACAAATACATATCACAGTTTGAATGGGGCTCGACCTTCTTTACCAGGACTTGTTGAGGCTGGGGGTATGCATTTGGATCAGACGAAGAAAATTATACCACCGGTGAGTTACTTAATTTTAAATTAAGTTGCCCTTTAAAAAACTAAAACAATCTTACTACAGTTTAAATTGATACTCGTTCTAGACTCATTTTTAAATAATTATCTTTAGATTTGTCAACATTATCATAATAACAAACTGAGGTTATGAAATTGGGGCACAACGTAACGTAATGTAGGGTTTCTTTCATGTCGATTGCAAGAACAAATCTGCTAGTTACAAATCAGAAATTATATAAATATATCCATTAAAAATTTAAAATGATTAAAAATGACATAAAAATATTATTATTTTATAAAGGAAAAATTAAAAACGTACCTAATACGTTAAGTATTACACAATTTTGTTTCAGTAGAAAATGTTTTTTCAGTGATTTTTTTTACTTCAATATATTAAAAAAAACTATCTAGCAAATTCCAAGCTAGAGAAAAAAGCAATGAATATATCTTATTATTTTCATATTAGTAGCATTACATACACTTATTTTCACATTAGTACCAATAAGTACGTCAGATAACATTATGAAGAAGACTTACATATTTATTCATACTGTTCTTTACAACTACTCGTATGTATATATACGGAGTACGGAATAAATGCTCCCGAGATATTTAAGTATTAGATAAATAAATAGCTTATTATCCAGGTTTTAGCAGGCAGAGTGAAACTACTCTACGAATTTATAAAGCGGAATAGACAGAGAATGGTAAAGGCAGTCTATCTTTCACGCTAAGCCCATTTTCGATACGTTATGTATAAAAGTATATAGCTGTGTTATAATCAGGTAAATGTGTATTCGGAACAGAAATATTTAAACTTGTGACTTAATTATCTAATCGGGCGGGGTCGAATCCATGACCCCTGTAGTATTGAAACTCAATCATCATTACACAAACATATTCTGACACATTGTACAGAAAAACATAAATGATAATAAAAAATATTGCACAAATAAAGCGGGAAGCTAAAGATATATATAAACCTCCTCCGAATGAGACTTGTATCCATTGTTACAACGTCCACCTGCCAAATAGAACTGACTAGGCCTTGAATTGGGTTATTAAATGGCCTAGATTCCAAGTGACCTAAAACAGTTATTTATAGGATGCTAAGGCGTAAACATACTATACTATATATACTACTATAAAAATAAAATAAGTGAATCCTATTATTATTAACCGACTTCTGCAAGAAAAGGAGATTATCAATTCGACTATCCTATCTATCCGACCTCTGAACTTTTGACTAAGTGAACCGATTTTAATGTTTTTTTTTCTTATTTGAAAGCAGTGCAGTGCTTCCCATGTGGTCCCATTTTTTCGGTCTATGTTTGACAATGTATTTGTGAGAAAATCACATAAGTCTTAAATTAGCATTAGGTATTTGCGCGAAAAATGCACAAATAAGTTAATGTCACGCCAACCGATTTTGATGATTCTTTTTTCTCCGCGCCACGGCTATTAAAAATAAATTCAAATTTCTATGAACCAACTCTCAATCAACTTAAAAATATTATGATTTTATTTATTTAGATTTTAATGCGTTAAAAGCCCTTGGTCTAGAAGAAGGCTTTGAAGTCTGCGACATCGTCTAGCACGTTTAAGGTCGCGGGTTGAATTCCCGTACAAGTTCAATGTTACAATTATTCATAAGATATTATTGCGCGCTTTGTATTTATTGTAAATGTTAAAAGATTTTATATTAATTTATCTGTTTTTTATAGGTTTGTGCACAGTCTAGTCATTATTAATTTTAATATATGTATTATTTATAGATAATAATATATTATACAGGTATTATTAATAATATAAAAATAAATTTCTATCATTGTGTTTTATTTTGATCACTTTTTATTCGTTAACAATGCCTTACATGATTACATGAATAAAAAAACTTAAAACAGTCATGAATTGCGTACGAATATGTAAAAAGAACAATTGTTTTACATTTGAAAATTGTAATTTTAATCGAGAAAAGTTTAAGAATTTTTTAACTTTCGCAGCAGCAATTTCTTAAGTTGTACTTCCCGTTGGCCTAGTACAATCGTGAAATTGGTACGGTACCTCATCCAATCCGACTTACATTTGGCTGGTGTGTTAATTATAATTAGACTCGCTCTAAGCAGAAACGGATCATTAATAAAATTAAAAAGAATATTCCTTAGGCTCTCATTTTAAGTGTATCAAAAGTTGTAAATTAAAAAAACCTCCTAATAAAAAAATTATCTTACAAATTTTGTACAAGCGGAACCTTGAACTTTGCGTTTTTAATTTTGATGACGTTACTGTAGCAGCTTTAATCGTCTCCATTCTTTGGAAAAATATATTTTTTTTAAATACGTGCTAACGATAAATAGAAGTTATTATGATATTTTGTATTAACCGTGCAGAAATTTAATCAACATGTTAATTGAAATATTAAAAGCTATAATTTATATGAAATGGCCATTTTGAAAGTTAATATCGTTTAGAAGAAATGTACACTAAATAGATATATAACATTTTTTTTGTGTCTCCCCTAGACACCCCGTACCCTATTTTCCGTCTTATTCTGGAGGCATAGCTGAATGCCGGAGTTCAACACCGCACTTTGCCTCGATACCAAAACGAATTAAATGGAAATATTAAATTTCCTCTAGTGGCCACCGAGCCCACAACCGCGTTTTTACAGTCGCACTTGCCCATACGCCACGACTGGTCATTGAAATCATAGTCCTTGTCCATTATCCATGTCCATGACATTGTTCACTTATCCTCTCCTACGCCCAATTGTTTGCAATTGAATGTGATCATTTACCAATTACTGTGTCGTATTTGGAGGTGGCGGGAAACTAAAGTGTCTTAACGCTAGGTTCTCATGTTCCCTCTACCTACCCTACTAAGTGCAAAATACAGCGTGAAGCTAATTGGAAAACGTCTTCAACTTATCTAAACTGGATACAATGGGTGTAGGTTCAAATTCCACATATAAATAATATATATTTATAGTCTCAGCCTCAATTTTTTGACCTGACTATTTTGGAATATAAGTATTTTCAAAACTACTATACATAAATACCGGTCAAAATCATAACCGTCCATTTTTGTTTTTAACCGACTTCTGTAAGAAATGGAGGTTATCAATTCGACTGTATTTTTTTCTGTTATCTAGTAATATTACGACATTAAAATTGATTGGGATGAAACGGTCACATACTATATGCAATGATACATATTTTGAAAAGAGCAACTGTTGAGTTTCTTGCCGGCTCTTCTCAGCGGAACTGCCTTCCGAACCGGTGGTGGTTTTTGTTCATATGTTCATTCGACGATTCAAAAGTGCTTATAATAATTGCCTATTTGAATAAAGAATATTTTGATTTTTTTTTTAATTTTGAACATAGTAATCTATATACAATATATACAATATATCTATATAAAATCGAAAGGTCACTCACTCATCACGAAATCTCAGAAACTACATGTACTAGGAATCTCAAATTTTGCATAGGAGTTATTTATGGACGTAGGTGCTCGCTAAGACGGGAATTTGCAATATTCGACTATTAGGGAGAAATAGGGGTTGAAAGTTTGTATGGAAAAAAATTCAAATCGCCAGCGGTTTTTATAAGATGAAATTTAGACTCTTAAAAATATTTCATTGAACACGTGTTTCGTGGTTTATTAGGATCCATCCCTGAGGGTGCAAATAAGCGGGCGTTGCTGCGCGCGTCCGCTAGTTCAGTATAAAGTTGACTCTATCTGTTCTAAAAGTGCTGAAAATGGAAATAGTAAATGCTCTGGAGTTAAAAAATTGTAAATAAATGTTTCGTCCGCTGTGGTAAAATAGTAAGAAAACTAAACCTTTTGTTCATTACTAGTTTTATTAAAAAGTAGTCGCTTCAGTTATATTACGCTCTACCTAGAATATATATAGTAGCAACTAAAGAAACCGTAGGTGCCTTGCGTAAATACTCTGCACTTTCTAAATCAACGTAATTTTAATTGCTTCATGAAAATTTAAAGTTATTATTTCTCAAATTAGTTTAGGTACATATATAATTATGGCTGTAGCAATAATACGAAGTAATAGAAAATTGGAATATGATCTAAAAAAAACATATTAATAACTTCCACTCCCACTCATTCCACTTCGATTCCCAGTCGTTACAAGACAAAGCGAGCCGTTGAGTTCCACCACTCAAGCCGCAATGACACGACCATTGGACGGAAAGTGAGAAACGGAGTGTCTCAACACAAAATCCCTATGATCCTCCACTATATTCACAATATCTTATTAAGCTTAAAATACTAATAGATTCAAAATATTTTTGTTTCAGTACATTGAAAAATTTTTAAATGAATCTGAACATGGCGTTATACTTCTGAGCTTCGGATCTCTTATTAGGACATCGACAATGCCGCAGTACAAACAACAGCTTATAACAAATGCTTTATCAAAATTCAAACAACGTATCATTTGGAAGTTCGAAGAGAGCGATGAAGAGGGAACTTTAATAGGGAACATATTGAAAGTCAGATGGTTACCACAGTATGAGCTTTTAAGTAAGTTTTTATAGTTATAGTATTTATGTTGGCCTTTTTTTTTTTGAAAAATATTTTATTTTGTAAAATTTTGTTAAAATACTTTATATTCATATAATTGTTTTATATATAAAAAGATTAAAATAAAATAAACACTAAATATTAAAGAAAGTTTGCTAAAATACAATAGAGAAAAGTACATTAAATCAGTTCAACTACTTATGAGTAATAAATGCTTCGCAATCCTTAGAATACCAAATTGTATCATATATCTTCTATGAATACCGCACAATAGAATAATATGCACGATCTTAAGCCGAATAGGTGTTTCACGCGAAAGAAAACGTACGTACATAGTACAGTTTCCGTCACGATTACACGTAACTCCTAGCACACAGCGTCTTGGTAAATAGGTTATCAGACATAAGACTTGCATCCTGCAACGTGGTTAGTTTACTGTAAGTAGTGTATCTAATAATAATACATTATAAATAGGTATTAATTACCAGACATACACTATATTACTTTTTTTCTTCTTCTTCTTCTTCTTCTTAGTCGTACGCTCCTGTCGGAATGGTCGTGGTCATGAGCTGTCTTTTCCAATTAGATTGGGAGATTTCTCCATCTATTTCTATATTCAGCAATGCGTGTGCATTCCTCAATGGAGAATTTTTACTTTATTAGAAAACATATAAAAAATTTAAAATTATATTTGAACCAGCGCCTCTCGAAAACTATTAAAGAGGCGCACGTTCAAAAATGTTTTACTTCCTTTGCTTATAATTTCTACAACCTTACATTATATGACGACTGTACTACGTCCTCCTATCCTAACATGGTCTATAATTTATTGTTTATTTATTGGGCCTATACCCGTACTAAAATTCTTACAAAATTCGTACTTAATTTAAAGTTTGAATCTTGAATTATAATTGTCATTTCCTCACCTAAGTACCTACGTACTTACTAATATTATTTAAATATAATGCTTCATTTACATTTTTTTTATATTTTGCTGTAAAATAGCTCCTGTAAAGAAGACAATAAAACGATTAACGTAGTTCAATAAAGTCGTCGCCTTCGCGTCGCCTTACAGTTGTTTAATCGTAATAAATAATAGTCATATCATATTCATAACCAAATGATTTATAGCTTATGTAAAGTGATCTCAGTTAAGTGGTCACAAAGTGTAATTAAAAGCGACAGATTGTGTATTCGATTCCCACTTGAGGAAATGAAATGAGTTCTGCCACTCAACGCGCAATGCCGGTAAATTGGGAACGTAGGGTCTCAACACGAGGTTCCCTCTGCGTACTACTAATGCTATTATACATAAAAATAAAAAAATAAATCTCGGTCGTCATGGCGCAGGGGCAGAAGGCCTTACTGTAATGCAAGTGTTGTGAGTTCGATTCCCACTCGAGCACTCGAATATATAAAACATATAAACTTAACTCCAAATGACAACAGATGCTACAACTATCGCTTATATACTCATAGTCCAAATCCAAATTTATACAAAAACTAGTGGACCCGGACGCGGCTACGCCTGATTGAACTATACGAATGTTTATTAAATATATTTATGAAATTATTTTCAATTTTCAATAGAATTAGTAAGAAAATATAAGCCTAAATATTATTAGAAAAAATATCTGAGTTATTGAAATGAATCAACCAAAGAAGTAAACTAAAGGATATTCTTAATATTAGAAAAAGTACCTAAAGTGTTCCGTGCGTGCGTACATAGATATCGACTCTATGCAATAACTAAACATTTTTCTATATTAAATAGGATAATTTTTGCGAGCAATATCAAATAAAATAAGAACAAAACCAAAGTGTAGTTTAAATAAATTGTAAACAGCAAATAATTACATAAAACTTAACAATAGTTCGAAAATGTATGAAAATTTATAAAACCGTCAACGTCATCTGCCTGTTCGCGTAGATCATACTATGTCGCCCGAAGGCTAGGTCATTTCGAATCAGTGACATCTCCTTAATTATTTATTAAAATGTTTTACTGTAAACTATAATTTCAATCTAGATAAAATGCTAAAAGTGACTTTTATATTTATGTTTATAAGGATGAATATCAAAATATAAGTTCATTTTGGGTGACGTTTTCTTAAAACAACAAACTTTGCAAACCGTTGCTTAGCAACGACGGTTGTTATTAACATGGCAGAATAAATTGCATGTCAAATTAGAAAGTATTTTAATTTATTAGTATATATGTGTAATGTAATGTTATTCTGAAGAATGCAGCTTTCATACAAAACAAAAACAAAGTAAATCGGACCAATAGATCCAGAGACCTTAGCGTTCAAACAAACAAACAAACTCTTCCGCTTTATTATATTAGTATAGATAATATTATTTGAAACAAAATCATTTTCTTTTACAGAACACGAGAAAATAGTAGCGTTCATAGCACACGGTGGCCTTCTTGGTATGACCGAGGCTGTGTCGGCCGGCAAACCTATGGTAGTGGTACCTTTCTTCGGAGACCAGTACCATAACGGAGCCACTGCTGAAGCTGCAGGACTGGGGAAAGTGGTTTCTTATATGGATCTAAATGAAAAGGATTTGAAAGAAGCTGTAGACTTTGTTTTAAGTGCACAGTAAGTTTTAATTGGACCTATCAATTGTGCTACAATTGCGTCTTAGCAAGGAAATATTTATTGTTAACAGGAAACATTATAGAATATTATGCAATATCATTATTGGTAATTATAACTAAGCTTATCATGTTTGAAGTATCATTGACCTTCTACAGACTTGCGTATTCTCATAGTAATATAAATATGTATAATCAGCTACACGCTGTGTCCTACACAGAGCAAGTCCTTCCCATTTTTCGCCGAATTCTGGAGGCGTTGTGTGTTGAGTTTGGAACGGAGTGTGTTAACACTAGATTCTCTCTGCCTACTCTGCCGTGCGTGGTATACCTCGTGAAGCTTATTAGTGTTAGCTTGAATTTATTACTAAAATATATAAGATATCAATTGTGTTAGGTAATATTAGTGAAAGCATAATACGGTTCTGCACTTTTTGTAAATCAATTCATGTTCAAAGGCGAAAGCTCAATTGCATACACTTTTTAATGCAAATATCACGGATAACAATATTACCAGTCGTCCGATCGTGAAGTGTTTTCTAAATGTCTTTTTGTTTAAAATATGTTATTTTGATTAAGCTAAAGGGTTCTGCCACTCAACACGCAATGCCTCCAGAATTTGGCAGAAAGTGAGGAACGGATATTCTTAACACTAAGTTCCCTCTGCTTACCCTGCTGCGTGCGGGATACAGCGTAAAGCTGATTTATTTTTATTTTGTTAACTAAGAGCTCATTTTTCATTTTCTCTTCTAATATGCTTTTATTAACTCTTGACGTGTAACGTTGGGTTAATGCCAATTTGTCTATATATAAATTGTAAATTGGTAATATTACGTAGCCCAAAATCCCAGGGCCCCCCGACCTACGCCATGTTAGAAAAGCTGAAGTTTTTGAATTTCTTAACATTTTTATTTATGAACTGATTGGAATAAAATAAACACTTAATTTTAAATGAAACATGCCAGAATCCAATAATGAAAACTATATTTAAATCAGTAAAGCCATTTCTGAGTTAAGCGTGAACAAACGCACAGACAGACAGGCATACAATAACAATTTTTCTTATACATCTTAGAAGTAGAGACAACGATCCGTTATAATTTTATTATAAGAAGAGATTTCATTTTCTCGAATAGGAATCGAACCCATAACCTGCGCACGTATTACAGACGACGTTATATATAATTTCATTTTCGCGATACATTATTTTATTTCGGTTTAATAATAATAATAAATCGATTTATAAGACTGAAAAATATATTACATTGTTTATTTTAACATTATGCATAACATTTCAAAGTAAATAGCACATTCAAATATATTTACATAATAATGTATGCCCACAATTCTGATACAATGAAATATTTTATTGCACCAGACAATTTAAACATGTCACATAAAACGACAAAAGAATTTGTATATTCATAGATGAATAAGTAATAATGATTTACAAGTTTAATTATATGTTTTGTAGTAATACCTACCTACTTCGTCGGAGGATACAGGTTTGATTTTACTAAAAAAAGGAGCAGGCGTACTGTTTTTTTTTTTTTTTTTTTTTTTGNCTTGACCATCGCCGCAGCGCGGACGACTACCGGGGCTGGCGCGGGTTTGAACCACGCGTTCTCCTTAGGCTGGGGGGCGGGCACGTATTTAGGAGCCGGCTCCTCTATTTTGCGATTTTGGGGATTAGCCCCTCTGTTTTTGCCTCCGCGCCTGGTGCGTCTGCGCGGCGCGCGGGAGCATCCGCGATAGTTCGCGGGATGACCCTGCGTCTCACAGAGTACACAGCTGGGAGGGACGGCGGGATCGGGAGTCTTGCGGGGACAATCCGCAGTGGCGTGGTCGTCTAGGCACTTAACGCACCTAGGCCGCGCGAAACAATGTTTGGCCGAGTGGCCGTATAGTTGGCAGCGATGACACTGCCCTATGAGACCCCTCGAATGTGGGGGTTCGACCCTGATGCCGGTGAGTGAGCACACCGACCTCAGGTTGAAAATTTCCTTTCCCTCTTTAGTGAGGTCCAGGACGACAAGGACTATATCAAATTTCGCTTTAGTGCGAGAATTGTAAAGCCGATGCGCTTGGCGCACGGGGAAACCCTTATTCCGGAGATCGGAGAAAACAAGCTCTACGTCTAATTCTTTCGGAATGCCCTTGAGAACTACGCGCAATTGGCGCTCGTCCTCTAGGGCGTACGAGTGGTATCCTATTTGATACTCCCTAAGGAATGAGGTTAGTTGTCGGTGCTCCGACGAAGTGGCTACTTGTAGGCGTACTGTCAACTGTGTAACTACATATTAGACTAAAAGTCCTCAAAATTTCAACTTTGCTAAAATAACGTAGGTCTGGCGGGTCTGGGATCTTGGGCTATTATAAACGTCGCTAGTCTTGTATAAATATAATATAAGTAGTATTAGTAGAAGTAGTCGTCAGAATCCAAAGGGACAAACAGTTAAGATGCAAATAGAAATAATATAAGATAAATATTTTTTTCTGTTTTCAGAGTCCGTCTAAACGCACGCCGTGTATCAAGAATGTGGAAAGAAAGAGAAACAGCACCTTTAGATACAGCTGTGTTTTGGACTGAATATGTCGCAAAGTGGGGTCACGCTGCAAAACTGCATTCAATTGCCAGAGAACTTCCTTTCTATGAATATTTGTTGTTAGACGTAATTGCTGGGTACATACTAGGCATCCTTGTTATTGTAAGCCTAATATGGATTGTTTTATCAAAGATATTAACATATTTTATTAGAGAAAGCAAGCAGAAATTACATTAAATGAGATTAATATATATAGTATACATGTTATTTCGAATCCAGGTGGTTTAAATCTAGGGCTAATAAAAAAAAATAACACGCCTTTTTAAATCTTAAGTAATAAATTGTAGTTTTTTTTTTTGGTTTTGTTGTTTGTTGCTTTTTTATCTGTCTTTTGTCTCATTAATAGAAGATGACAGATGTATTCATAGTTTAATAGATTGTTAATTCTATTGTTTTAAATAGTTTGAAATATATTTTATTGTAATATATTCGTATTGAGTACAATATTTACAATAGAGGTCGTATGTTCGATTCACACCTGAGACCAAAATGTTATATTATTTATTTTGTATATATATTCATATTGTTATAATTTTAGAAAGCTTTGAAAAAAGTTTAAATATGTTAATGTTGTTATAATTATTAACTAGTAAATATTATAATTTTAATACTCCGATAGCAAATCTAAAGCAAGGGAACAGTTGTACCTATATGTTTCATAGTTAAATGAATTCACTATGATTATAATATATTCCATTAAGCCTTAGTTACTCATCAACAATTACAAAGATATCAATTGTGATAATAAAAACTATTTAAGTAATATAACTTTGTTTAATACTTTCCTTGTGTTATTTAAAACTTTCATACTTTATAGTAATACTAGCGACCCCCTCGCGGCTTCGCCCGCTTTAACTACTAAATTATTCATATAATATATGTTTGCGAAGCACTTAAGATAATGTGAAAATTAATTAGACCCTAATGCAACCCGCATTTTCGTAGTTCCAATAAGGATTTTCCAATTGCTTTAAAATAAACACAAATAAATAACACAAACAACAGAAAACTTAAACGAAAGAAATTATAAACAACAGACTACCTACTATTCTCTTACCCAAAAATACTTAAACGAAAGATGTAACCAACTATGTCGCGTGGAAATACATTATAATTATTGGATAACTCCAAAGTACGTGCAACCACTTCTAAATTTACTTTTCCAGTAGTAGCTCCGAACGACATCAGGGCCTTGGTTCTCTGACTATCGGCTTTTACAGCGACACCGGTTGGGTAGGGAAGAGGGTACTCTGTCCCTGATGAAAAGCAAGCACTATGTGGCTGCCTGTGAGGAAAATTAAATAGAATGCATCGGCCGGAAATCGAACCTGGGCCGGCCGTGTGGCGGCCGAGCATTTTACCACTGAACCACCGATGCGTGTAAGGTAGGCGGGCGCGGCGGACGCAAAACGTCGCGGGGGGCGGAGGGACGAATGGCGAGTGGCGAGCCGTTTCGCAGCAAGGATTTTTTGATATTGTAACAACTTCTAAAGTACTTATTAAAATGAAAAACAGTAAAAGACAGTTTTGATCTACATTAAATGGCCAACGTAACTAATATACTTATTTATATGCTGAGAGCATTTCTCTAAAACTATTCGCAGCTTCGAAATAGTGTAAAAAGCAAATTGTATCTTCGTTTAACGTTAAAAAATAATAAAGTATTTTAAAGGATAAAGATTAATACCATTATGGAAAAATATCCCTCACATTAAAAAATATATTGAAATTATTATTTTTTAGACAGAAATATGATCACTACACGTTATCCTTAAAAGATACGAATATGCTGTCGCGGACTTTTTTGTAGATCTTATTAAGAGAAATAATACTCCAGTACATTATTTTCATGTAGTACTTACCATTAAAGCAGCGCATGCGCGAAAGTGTATCAACGGGTAGGACTTTATACACATTTATCTTATTTATGTTAACTTACATACGAATGTACAAATAATAAACTATATATAAACCTTCCCTGAGAAATACTCGACCTAATGGTGAAAACCGCATCAAAATCCGTTGGGTGGTTTAGAAGAAGAAGAGCTAGAAAGTTCAGACAGACACGAAAAGCGACTTTGTTTTATAAGATATAGGATAGGATAGGATATATAAGATATAAGATAAGATAAGATAGGAAAGGATAGGATAGGATAAAATTGGCGTGTTAAGTATCAATAGGTATACCAAAATGTAATGAATATAATATATAATATAATAAAAAATATAATAAACGGCAGAAAATAATAAAAAAACGATTAATCGCCAAATATTTTTTTATTATCCGACTCCGGTTTCTGAGTAGGGTAATGTCCGGAAAGAGGAGAATCGATAATCTTGTCAGCATCATGTCTCTAAGAAGAATATGCTAATCAAAGAGGAGAGATATTTAGGGTTAAATTAATATTATAATCTTTATCGTATTAGTAAATAAGACAGTCTTACACGCTATCGTTACACATAAACAATACAAATTTCGCAGGCAGGCGTACATGCCAACAAATTTTGTAAGGCGTTTTAAAATTATTGATTTATTTAATGAAGTTTCAATTTAATCAACTTTCAATTAACCATACATTTTTTGGTAACCTTTTGCAGTTCAACAAAATTATTTATCTACAAATTTTAAAATATATTTTTATTTAATTTCAGTGTTTTTTATGCGTTATATTTTAAATTACAGTCTTTATTATGTAACCTTGTTCAAAAATATATATTGTAAGCAAGAAAAGCGGGTATCCGTTTTCCGTATCCAAAAGCATAGTCGCCCCAGCTCCAGGGGCAACTATCCACATTTATAAATTCTTCCACAAGTAAAGATATTTTTTCTTTAATGTTTTTTCTTTATCACTATTATAAAGTTGAATATTGTGTTAATATATTTTTTCTTCTAGGTGCATAATTTGCCTATTTATTATAATTAAGTTGTCTTCTTTTACAAAAAATATTCATATTCTACTGGTTTATTTGCGTTGTAGTCAAAGATGATATTTGATTTATTTTTAAATCTAAGTTGTCTAAAATACATTGTTTATTTAAAATCTTGTGGTTAAAGAGTTTATTTATTTCTCAAAAGAAATTACATTTCACTTAAAGAGTAATACAAGGTTATCTTAAATGTGTACATATTCATCAATGTGTGCGTTGCAATCAGCAAAACTTAAAATCTTCTTATTCCGAAATAAATATTTTCATTTCATGCTCCCCAGGAGATCCGAGTTTTAATGTAAGCATATAGAATTTTAACGGAGAGTTTACAACACTCCGCTATTTAGCTCTAAACCCCTCTCCGAAAGAAATATGTATTAATAAAAAAAAGAAAATTTTTGAATACTGAAATTAGGGAGAACTAAATTAAAAAATATTTTAAATAGCCATCCCCACATATATATCTTTTGTAATGTATATTAAATATATATATATAATAAATTACTCAAATAATAAAAATATTTTTTATAATAGTCCGCTTTCTATAAATACGAATAGTTGTACACAATCTTATCTATCAGACAGTTATGGAAAAGAGATTATCATTAAATAAATAATTATTCAAGATTATATTTCCGTTCACTTAACGACCTTTAGTCTTCATTCATTTATATATTTTGTTTGCAAGTAATTCGGGGCGAGCGAAGCTGAAGCCCGCTTCAGTTGCGATTGCACTACGCGACGTACAGCATGTCCCGCACACTGTTGTATTTAGTTAGTCTCGTCTTACAATGCTATGTTGTAAAATCTGCGAATATTCTCGGTTTATTTCCGCACACGGGAAAGAGCCATCATATGGTATTTGAACCGTTCTTAAAGAAATTAGCAAGCAGAGGTCACAATGTCACAGTCGCGTCGTTCTACCCCGCCAAGGATCCACCGCCCAACTATCACGATATCAGCTTCGAGGGTATCGCCGAGCTCAGACTCGAGTCGTATGACTTAAGCAACATAGAAAATGAGAGCTTCCTTTTTAAAATTCCAAGACTCGGTAGAATGGCCAAAAGGCTTTCAGAATTCAGAATGTTCAAAACGGAGGCCCTAAGAATCTGTGCACGTTTACTGAACTATAAGCCGTTACTGGACGCGTTAGCAGGTAACTATGATGCTGTAATCTTAGAAAATTTTACTAGTGACTGTATGTTAGGACTTTTACATGTGTATGAAATAAGGGCACCAATTATACAAATAATGTCCTGTAACCCCATGGCGTGGTCTGCAGAAAGAATCGGTTCCAACGACAACCCGGCGTACGTGCCTGTTATTACTAGTCCATTTGGTACGAAAATGTCATTCTTTGACAGAGTTGAGAATACAATATTTCATAATATAATGAAACAATGGTATTATTACGATTCGCAATTGAAAGAAAAATCGTTGATAGAAAAAAAATATGGCAAAATACCAGGTCTACGTGAAATCGCAAAGAATACTTCACTAATGTTGACAAACAGTTATCATACTCTAACTGGAGCAAAACCTCTCGTTCCTGGACTGATTGAAGTTGGAGGAATCCATTTAAATAACGAAAGGAAACCCCTGCCACAGGTATTTAGAACATACAGCTAATTTGTGGATAGTCTAATATATAATTCTTTTCCTTCTTCTTTTTTTAATCCTTTTATTCTTGTACAAACAAATTATAGCATGAAAGTAATAAAAATTAACAAAAACAAAGAAACCTTGTCACAAGTCACGGAAAGTGTTAGTGTCTAAGACAATTATATTAACATTAGAAAAAGTAATGATCTTTACCTTGATTTTTTTACAGTTCATTGAGAAGTTTCTTAACGAGTCAAGTCACGGCGTCATATTGTTTAGTTTTGGGTCTCACATAAAGACGAAATCGATTCCAAAGTATAAAGAAGATATATTTATTAAGGCACTATCGAATTTAAAGCAAAGAGTTATTTGGAAATTCGAAGACAGCGGCGAAGAGGGCACACTGATAGGAAATGTTCTTAAAGTGAAATGGTTACCTCAGTACGATTTACTGCGTAAGTACCAATGCAAAAGAAATAATTTAATTCCTTTTCTCTGATGTCAATATTTAAAGCGCGGCGTTACGAAGTATCCCCACTCAACACGCAATCCCTCTAGAATTCGGAGGAAAATGGGGGACGGAGTGTCTTAACACTTAGATTCACACCACCTATACTGCTGTGTGCGGGATAGAGAGTGAAGTTAAAAAAACATGAATAATTAGAAAGTTTTCAGAAAAATACATACATAAGTAAATAGAATATGTATTATTGTTTATAATTAATTAGTTTTTTGTTTGACTTCTGACTTGTTTACTTTAAATTATTTATATTTGTTTTAGATAGTATTAGATGTAATAAGCTAATTGATAAAATAACATAGCTTACGTTAACCAGTGATTTTTTCTAAAAACGAATCTAATTAAGGTGCCTTTTTTGTAAGGAACCCTCGGTGCGTAAGCCCAACTCGCGCCTGTCCGGCCAAACTTTCATCAAACTATCCTTGAAGTATATCCTTTCATATAAAAATATTTGAAAGGATATATATACTTCATTGATGAAAGTTTGGCTACGTTCTGATTACGGGATCCGGTTAAAATTGAATAGGAATTAATAATTATAATTATGTTTAAACATTTCTTGTTAAATTTTCATTCTTCCGCACTGGTAAGAAGAAGCGCGACGTTGAAGTCCGCCACTTAACACTCAATTCAGGCTGAAAACGGAGAACGCAATGTCTTAATACTAGGTAGTAAGTACTCTCTGCCTACCTCGCTATGCGGGATAAAATGCGTATTATAGATATTTATTGGTATAGAGGCCATAAGTATTAGGCGGGTTATAATAAGTATATAGACGTAATGACACAAGGGGTGACTGTAAACGTGACTGGTTACTGGTACTGGTTTTGGATTTCTACTCGGGAAAATGAAAATTTATTATTTTCATGTCTTCACTCTGTTAAAAAACTTTTTTTTATTTAATTTTTTAAAATGTTTTTGTCTCACTATTAGGACAAATTCTGAATTATTAAGTGAAAGCCACTTTATTATCACCAGTGGAATATTAATGCTTAGAAATAAATATACATGATAGTTTAATAACGGATACACATAATTGTATTCATTAGTAAATTTTATTAATTTTAAAATAACATAACCTATGACGTCATTATGGGGCAGTGGGACCAATTCAGAATATGACGATGGTTATGGATTCCTTCCCGACCATTTAGGCCCCCGCGTACGGGTCACCTGATGGTAAGTGATCACGGCCGCCCACGCCTCCTTCACCAGAAGAGTTACAGTAGTACCTAAGACTCGTATCTTCCCGTAAAGAATTGTACTGAGATTCTAATATTTACTAATATTTAAAATTAATCTTAACAGGGCATGACAAAGTAGTAGCCTTCATATCGCACGGTGGTCTCCTCGGGCTGACGGAAGCGGTGTCGGTGGGCAAGCCCATCATCGTGGTGCCCTTCTTCGGGGACCAGCCCACCAACGCGGCCGCGGTGGTTGAGGCTGGCATAGGAGTGTCCGTCTCTTACGACGATATCAGTGAAGACAGCTTTGGTGTGGCGTTACAGAATGTTCTGAGCGAAGAGTAAGCAGTTTTTAATACACAATTTAGATAATTTTGCACCATTATCTAAAATAATGGATTTTTTTAATAACTTTTATCAGGTTTATACATTATCTTCTTTGACATAAGAAGTCAAGTGTCAGGTTTATAATTTTTCCAATTTCCATCCGAAACCGAGATACTTCAAGCAAGTAAGGTAAAGTAATTTAAGAATGAGCGAGTGGTAGTAAGTAAATCATGAATAAATGTTATCCTGCTTATCGTGCTACATAAAGGATATAGAGTAAAGCGAAAAGAAGAAAAAAGTAGGAAATAAAGATATAGATAAGAAGATTTTGTATTAAGCTTAAAGATCGTATATTTATCACAAGGATCGTTTAATTTCAATTCATCCAATTTCATAATTCTAAGTCAACCGGAAATATCCTATTGATTTTGATTCCCCTCATATTGTCGAAATACACGTTTTTTGGGATATAAAAGGCCATATCTTTTTTTAAGTAAGGCTCTTACCAGACAGACAGACAGACAGGTAAATAGGCAGACGGAAGAACGGATGGACGGACAACAAAGTGATCTCATAAGAGTTTCTTTTTTCCTTAAAAGGTTTAGGTTTGACAGGTAAGTTCGCGTAAATGTTGTTTTATTATTTTTCGGAGTAATTTTTTTGTTACTAAAATATTATATTTGGGCCAGACTATTCTGGAGTGGGCACGGCCCCTCCGGCTACCCCTCTTCCTACGCCCATGTCCATCAATATACTTCCATCTCCTTTCCGTCATGGCCAAAAATATGTTTATTGTGTTTCAGGTTTTACTAGGATTTACCTTCAACTCATAAATAGATTTTAAAACTTGTTGATTTATGATTTGATTAGATCTGAAATGCAGCCGGCCTCGTTAAAAAACATATGTGTTGCATTATTGCTATATTGAGTATAATGGTTATAGTCTTATCGACATTGAATCACATAATCACCTAATTTGCAAGTTTTATTTTTAGAAATGAATTTATATATACAATAAAAATACTGACAGTATTAATTCTAGTCAGTCAACTATTATCTCAACCTTATAATAATTATAGATATTATTCTATTTATAAAATTAGTATAAAGTAGTCCCTGGGGGGAGGGGGGATGAGAACTAAGTAATATAATAATAATAATTTATTAATCTCCTCCCCTTCCCCCCGGGGAACATACATGATTTTTTTTGTTATTATTAATAACAATTTGTACGCCAGGATGCGTGCCCGAGCGCGTCGCGTGGCCGGCATGTGGCACGACCGGCCGCTTGCGCCGCTGGCCGCCGCCGTGTTCTGGACGGAGCACGTGGCGCGCTGGCCTGCCGCGCTGCACTCGCGCGCTCGGGACCTGCCCGGCTACCAGCTGGCGCTGCTGGACGTGTACGCCTTCGTGCTTCTTGCTCTTTTGTCTGGCGGTGCCTTGTTGTTTTACGTTGTTGTAAAGATTGTCAGCCGTTTCAGAAGAGCCAAGAAGGAAAAGATTAATTAAATCATGAATAAATTATGTAGATTAAAATATATTTTTAATTATTTTTTTAATTCTACTTTGTTTTTTATCAAATGTACTTAACATTATAGTTTATGCATTAAGGAGGAATATAATTGATTAGTAATAAATCTTTTAAGTAAACAACATCTTACAACAATAACGATTCCAATATTTTTACCCAAAGGGACCCTAAGACTCCGCTGTCTGTCCGTTCGTCTCTCCCCAAGCTGTATCTCATGAACCGTGATGGTGACAGTAGAAATTTTCGCAGACGTATTACGAACAAATACTAAAAAGCAATAAAGTTAATAATTAAGGGGGTCCCCTACAAAAATATATGAATTATTGCTGTTTTTATAGATTATGGTACGGAACCCTTTTTATCCTACTCACATTTAGACACATATTTGTACCCATGACTGTATCCATGAAATTATTTTTTTGCTTTTAGTACATTTATCTGTAATATAAAACCGTTTAACTTAAAATTTGTTTTTTACTTTTTTAAATTACAATTCCAATAAGTAGTTATACACTTTTAAAGTAAGGTTAACTTTAAAAATATATGTATTTATTTTATATTAGTGTCATAATTTTTTATGCCATTAAATAAATTATTAACCGTTTAGATAGGAACGGAGTATGTTAACACTAAGTTTCCAGCTTGTTTTTTTTGCCCACTTTGACACTATGAATGGGAATTGTTCACAAATTATCATGAATTTTAAATATTATCTAGTAAAAAAACTCTTGAATACTGTTTTTTCTTATTTATTAAATGCCCAATTATTTTGTATAAGTAGCTAATAATTTTCAACGTCTTTAAGGCAATCTTCTTTCATGGTCATGTTGGCAGTTGGATGGATATTTTTTGCTAGCGCTATATGATATATTGTTTTAAGTTACCATATGTCTTGTTAGGTACATAAAAAATCTAATCTAATCTAGCTTCACGCTGTATCCCTAGCGAGGTAGTCAGAGGAAACGGGGCGCGAAACACTGTCACTGCATGTCACTGTACTGTCACGCGGTCTCAGCTGCATACCTCTTTCGCCTCGTCCACTGTCATCATCATACCTATTATACCGAGGGCTCCTCTGTCCTTTGGAACTGTATTTTCGAAGGTCATTCGAGGTCTATCTTTCCTCCTATCTCTTTTACCACTTAAAAATAATCATAAGTGATCAGTGATTAACTTCCTTAAGTTAAGCTCGTTAAGAAATTACAATTTAGTCATTTAAATGAAAAGAAACAAGAAAAGATTAATTAACTAATTCTTGAGTAGAAGAAACAATAAATCCTTTTTCTATAGTATTGATATAAATATTAAACAGGTAGGTGACTTATATGGTCTGCGCCATTGACATTCGGTAATCACAGCTGTCATTTTTTCGTGTCTTACTTTGTGGTTTTATAAAGATTAACAGTGTAACAATTTATAAAATCACTTACTGTATGACAATATGACCTACAACAATAAATTATTGATTGAAGAAAAAAAGATACCTATAAGGTAAAATGTAATGCACTTAGTACTAATTACAAGTTCAATTCAGTTCTTAATTTATGGAGCTTCGAGCGTGCCAGTCACTTCGCCAATGTTAATCCTATACCCTATTCACGAAGACGTGAGATAAAAAGTAAACAAATCAAAGAAAGATATTTTATAGTTCACGATTGATGGATTTTATAAAATTGCACGTGTACATTGTGCAATTTTATAAAATTTGAAAATATAATTATAAAATTTCTAATATAATAAATTTAGCAAAAAAATATCTATGGATTTATGGATTAATATGATTGAGTGAGGTGTTGAATGACAAGGATATGCCTATTAAAGACAAAAGAAGAGTGTTTAACACATGTGTTCTGCCATGCTTATTGCTTATCATATGGATGTCAAACCTGGGCATTGAACGATAAACAAATTAAAAAAATCAATATATGTCAAAATGGAATGGAGAGAATCATTATGGGAGTGAAAAGACACTTCTTATTACAGAATGGTACCGGCGTGATAGCAGAAGAAGTGAAGGTAGACCAGCTACACGTTGGGAAGACGATTTCTAAAAGATAGCTGGACCAGCATGGACACGAGTAGCGAAGAATAAAATAAAATGGAAAGCTTTAGAGGAGGCTTTTGTCAAAGGACAAGCTGAAAAAGAGAAACCACTTTAGTTTTAGAATAATGTAAATGTAATTTTCAGCAATAAAGGCTTAATATTTATTTATTTATTATTATAGAACGATGTCAACAGAACTTATAAGTTAGTAATAATTATGATTTAAATTTATCCATTTCATCGATGATGAAATGATTTTTATAATTATATTTGGCTTGAAAAATTAAACTCTGAAATTATATATGACTAGATACTAAAATATTTTTCGTTAAAAAAAATTGCAATGTCAATCAACTATGTGTCGTATATCATTTATCAATGTAAAGAATTATTTATGTTTATTAAAAATGAAGTTTTAGTCTTCATTGAGTTGACCTTATTGTATTTTTTGTTTTGGAAAAATTCCAAAACCAAAATTTACCAAACAAAATAACCTCCAATTAATGCAACTTTTACTTCCAATGTTTTTCGAAAAAAGTTAACAACCTTTATAAGAATATAATATAAGAAAGAGGAAGCGGTTGTCAAAGTAAATACGTATAAGAAGAAAAATTTAACAGAATTAGTAAATGTGTAATCATAAAAATGTTAAATATTTTTTCTCATTTGAACGTACATTGTATATTTATAAAAATATAATTAAAAACCAAACCGACTTCAAAACTGTATATATACTTATGCATAAACTTATAATAGAGACTGAAAAGTAAAAGTTCTAAATCATTAAAATATTATTTTTCACTTTAAAAAAAGAAAGACAATAAATGAAATTATTGATACAAGATACCTATTTAACATTTAAAATCTGTTATTTGGATTCGGTGCGGTGTCAATTTAGTAACTTTTTTTTTTATGGAAAAAGGACAAGGCAAACGAGCGTTCGGATCACCTGATGGTGATCACCGCCGCCCACGACCCCGTGCAACACCAGAGGACCTACAGGGGCGTTGCCGGCCTTTGAGGTGGAGATAGACGCGCTTCTTGAAGGCACCCATATCGTACCGACCTGGAAACACTGACGCGGGTAGGCCATTCCACAGTTCGGTGGCGCGTGGAAGGAAATTTCTACGAAACCGCACAGTAGTGGAGTGCCACGTATCCAGATGGTGTGGATAATATTTAAGTTTGTGACGTGCTGTGCGGTTAGAAAATTCGGCGGCAGGTAACAGGTCAAACAGTTCTTTAGAACAGTCACCATGATAAATGCGATAGAGAACGCACAGAGAGGAGACGTCTTTACGCAGAGCCAAAGTGTCAAGCCTTTCACAGCTTACTGGGCTCTTAATATTTTTTTGCTTCCGTTCGGTGTATTTAATAGTACTAATTGTAACCAATTGATGAGTAGTGAAGGTAATGATTTCATTAAATATTTACTATTTTACCTTAACTGAAACAGAATTTATAAAATTTTCAATTTTATTAAATAATAACTAAAAAAAAAACAATAAACCCAACTGCATAAAAGTGCAACTACAAAAAGAATTGATCCAAAAAGGAATAGGAAAATTTCGTGACATTTTCCTATTGATGATTTTATTTAGATTTTATTTAGGTATTACAAACTTTGTATACTCTTAGAGTGTCACGTATAATAAGTTGTACTTAAATTTGAGATATACTGACATTGATATTGGTAAGGAACCCCACCGGGGTGCCCACCGGCAAGTCTATTCTCGCACTTCACCTGTTTTTTATTCTAAATGGACCTGTCATTGTTAATATCTATAAATTGATTCAAGTCTTTGAACTCAGATATCGTTATAATGTAAAAAACTTTATTGTATAAATTAAAGCCTTCATTTACATTTGTAAATGTCAAGGCAATAAATGAAGATAAATACTAAAAAACTTTTTAACCGATCTTCGAAAAGAAGGAGATTCTATATTCGACAAATAAGTATATTTTTTGAGTATGTCTAGTATGTAGAGGCCAGTAGTGGGACAGGACCACACGTATATGACGATGAGACAACCCTGGTGTATCTTTTGTCAGGTATTTTTAAAAATTTTTTTTTTTGAAAAAACAGATACCTGCCGATTTATGCAATGGGGTTTCAGACCTTTGCAATAGTATAAAACAATTAGAATTAAAGTAAAATATAAGAGTCGATTATTGCGAGAATATTTATTATCAAACATTTGTTTTCCTTCTTAAAACTTAAGTTATTAACATTATTATTAGCATTTAATAAAAACACGTTATAATTAAAAATGGATATCTATATAATTTACTCCTGAATTAATTGAGCTTTTCTTTATTAACTCTTCTGAAAAGGCTGACAATCTTTACAACAACGTAAAACAACAAGGCAACGCCAGACAAAAGAACAAGAAGCACGAATGCGTACACGTCCAGCAGCGCCAGCTGGTAGCCGGGCAGGTCCCGCGCGCGCGAGTGCAGCGCGGCGGGCCAGCGCGCCACGTGCTCCGTCCAGAACACGGCGGCGGCCAGCGGCGCGAGCGGCCGGTCGTGCCACATGCCGCACACGCGACGCGCTCGGGCACGCATCCTGGAGTACAAATTATAACTTAACTTAACTTCACGCTTTATCTCTAGCGGGGTAGTCAGAGAGAACGGAGCGCCAAACACTACGGTCTCTACATACCTCTTTCGCCTAGTCCACTGTCATCAACCTCTTCATACATGCCCTCCGAGGGGTCGTCGTACTTTTTACGTGACCTTCCTCCAGTATCTTTGATACTGTGTTTTCGAAGGTCAACCGAAGTCTCCCCTTATTTCTCTTACCACTTACTTTTCTATCATAAATATTTTATGGCGTGCGCAACGCGCTGATGTGCTGACGTTTCGCCGTCTCATCGATGAGCTTAGGGTCCGTTAACCTTGTTACTGGCATCAATACGCCTTTCTACATTCATCTCGTATCTTCGATCTTTACTGAACATACTTCCCAAGTGTACCACTTCATTCACTTGTTCTAATATCTTACCATTCACGCTGACCATATGACATTGTCAGTACAGTATTATAATATCTTATCTCTATATACATATGTATATGTATTGATGGACGCCTAATGATGGAAGAGTGGAAACTTATTATATTTTAAATTAGATGCCTTATAAAAAAAATAGATTAGTTTATCTTTTAAAAAAAAAGCTGTTTCATGAGTGGTGCCTTGGCAACAAAGCTGTTGGAATGTTTAATTTAGGACCATTGTCCGAAATCATAAAAAAATCAATCAACCCACTTACTCTTCGCTCAGAACACTCTGTAATGCGACACCAAAGCTGTCTTCACTGATATCGTCGTAAGAGACGGACACTCCTATGCCAGCCTCAACCACCGCGGCCGCGTTGGTGGGCTGGTCCCCGAAGAAGGGCACCACGATGATGGGCTTGCCCACCGACACCGCTTCCGTCAGCCCGAGGAGGCCACCGTGCGATATGAAGGCTACCACTTTGTCATGCCCTGTGAACGTAAATTTAAAATTATTATTTATAAATAGATAATCGAAGAAATGAAGTATTTATTTAAATTTGTATTTTCTTTTCTACACTCTGGCGTCGAAGTAAAACGTGACATTTTTATGTACTTACGCAATAAATCGTACTGGGGTAACCATTTCACTTTAAGAACATTTCCTATGAGCGTGCCCTCTTCGCCGGCGTCTTCGAATTTCCAAATAACTCTTTGCTTCAACTTAGATAATGTTTTAATAAAAATTTCCTCCTTATACTTTGGAATTGATTTTGTTTTTATTCGAGATCCAAAACTAAACAATATTACACCGTGATTTGACCCATTAAGAAAATTTTCTATGTACTGTAAAAATACTATATATATAGTATATACTATATGTATAATAAATAAATACTATACAAGTAAGAAAAGTCATTAGTTTTTAAATGTAATTGTTGTATAATTGATTGTCATAACTTGCTGTACCCGTTTTTCATGACACTAAATAAATTATTAAAGTTTGTGACAAGTTAATTTTATATAGATATTTTAAAAAGAAAATGTTTTCATTAATTTAAATAAATAAATTATACATAAGGTAAATAATTTGTTATTTTATTTCAGCTTCACGCTTTATGCCCGCTTTCACCAAAGTAAGCGGAGAGAATTCAGTGTCAAGACACTTCATTTTCCACCTCAATTTGAGTGCGTGTTATAAAGAATTTTAATATATATGTATATTACTTTTATAATAAATGTACATATATTAGCTTACTATTAATAAAATTGTATTAAGTACCTGTGGCAAAGCTTTCCTTTCGCTGCTTAAATGCATTCCCCCTACTTCAATCAGTCCTGGAACGAGAGGTTTCGCTCCACTGAGCGTATGATAACTATTTGTTAACATTAGTGAAGTAGTTTTTGCGATTTCACGTAAATCTGGTATCGTACCATATTTTTTTTCTTTTAACGACTTCTCTTTTAATTGTGAATCGTAATAATACCATTGTTTCATTATAATATGAAATATTGTATTCTCAACTCTGTCAAAGAATGACATTTTTGACCCAAATGGACTGGTAATAACAGGCACGTACGCGGGGTTGTCGTTGGAACCGATTCTTTCTGCAGACCACGCCATGGGGTTACAGGATAACACTTGTATAATTGGCGCCCTTATTTCATATACATGTAAAAGTCCTAACATGCAGTCACTAGTGAAATTTTCTAAGATAACTGCATCATAGTTACCTTTTAAAGCGTCCAGTAATGGTTTAAAATTTAGCAAACGTGCACAAATTTTAAGAGCTTCAGTTCTTAATATTATCAGTTCTGACAGCCTCTTCATCATTCTTCCAAGTCTTGGAATTTTAAATAGGAAGCTTTCATTTTCTATGTTACTTAAGTCATACGACTCGACTTTGAGTTGAGCAATACCCTCGAAGCTTATGTCGTGATAGTTGGGCGGTGGATCCTTGGCGGGGTAGAACGACGCGACTGTGACATTGTGACCTCTGCTTGCTAATTTCTTTAAGAACGGTTCAAATACCATGTGATGGCTCTTGCCCGGATACAAGAACAAGCCGAGAATATTCGCGGATCTTACGACATAGAAATGTAATACGAGTGTAATTAAATAAAATACCGCGCGGGCCATGCTGCACGCCGCTAAGAGTAATCACAACTAAAGCGAAGTTCACCTTCGCAAGCCCTGAAAATATGTGCAAATAAAAAATATTTATTAAAAGTTAAAAATAATTAAGTCAAAGAAACATGCATCCTTCTCATTTTCACTCTTTTCCGTTGTGTTAATGATGAATTGTTCAATTATATCATCAAGAATAGCGTTGTGACTATGATTTATTTTCTTCTTTTTTACTGCACTTGCTTAAACAAAATAACATATAATATATTAAGATCTTCCTACCTACGTGACGTTGCTATCAGTACATGAGATGTACTTGCGTGAAATAAGGGTCGCGCCGCGGTGAAACAGTACTAACCTTCGAATAAGAAAGGGATACACCAGCTGCAAGCTGTCGTCTCATCTACTCTAGCTCAGCCCAACTTACGCCTCGCGGACTGTACTTAGTTGATATTTTGACATAACTGTTCAAAAGATAGAATTAGAATAGAATAATTAATATTAACTCTTGAAAGACTTATAACTTATGTTAAAATTCTAAATGATCTACTTCAAGCAACCCGCCTGCCTCATCGTCCGTTTGCAATATGCGATATCTATTTAATAAACTATTTAAGTAAGTATATGCGATGTGTTTGTATCTCACTTAGCGACTTATTTAGCACCTTGGATTATATTATCGTATTCAATACCTACTTACGTATCTTATGCGTTACGCAGTGCGGATCCTGCAAAAGTTGTCTGTGCATGTGGCTCCTAAAAGAAGGGACCGATTTTGATTTAGTTTTTTTTCTTTGCAACGTCCAAATCATTGATCGAGATTGTTAACATTAGCTAAACACTAAAAAATATATTCTAAATTGCTTTATTTATATTGTGAAATATTTTTTCATGCTCTCATTTGCGTTTTCGCCTCATTCATATTCGAGTTCTAATACTTATCTATTTAAATAATGTTCTAAATACATTTTTTTACCGATTAACGGCAATTAAAATAAAATATACTTATTATGTTCTTTTTTTCAATTGACGTCAATCTGAAAAACAAGTTTTTGCCAATGTATGTAGATGCATTGGGAAATCTAGAGATACTTTCCAGGGATTGGTTTGTGGGACTAGACTTTAACGTTTAAACCAATTTGTTCATGTAAAGGTTTTTTTGTTTAAAATTTTCAGGGTTTATTTTTTGTTATAAAAATTTTAGGGATACAAGACTGTTCTGGAACTGACAACTCTAGTATAATCTTCTTTTTCAATTTTACCTAGGTTTTATTTTTATATGTAAATATTAATAGAACCAGATAAGAAACTTAGACGATTTTACTAACTTTACTTCGCTTCGCTCAGCTCAATAATAAAAAAGTCAAATATATGGTTATTATATTTTTTTATTTAAAATGAACTCTAAATTATCAAAATAATTGTTTAATTAATAATCTTTCGTATGCAATTTCATAAAAAGAATATACAGAGTGGAAGCTTCAGCGCTCTTTTTACGGGACCATCATATAGGGTAAAATATTTCAACGGCAATACAATAACTGATGGAAGGATTCAGCTAAAACAATTTTGTGTTAAAAACATACTCGTACATTTTTATTTAAAACTAGCAGACCCGCGAACTTCGCATCGCCTTATAGTCGATTCTTTTTTTTAAATAAGTATTCTGCTATTCGGGACACCGGGTCAGCTAGTAAGATAAAAAATTAAATAACTTTAAATTCTTGTAATATTCATTAAAAATGACAATAAAAATAACAATTTCCGATATCTTATTGTGATACCTACTTATTATATTTTATTTCATTCTAAATTCAGTTTCATTTTCATTGTAGTAATTTATGGTACACGTTATTTTTTGTTTGGTTATCTGGCGCGTAAACAAACAGAGCAGATGGTTTTCCAACACGAGAACAGGCAACATACAACATACCATGCGAGACACATGAGTTTTCTATATTAATACCATAAACACTTATTGTCTGCCCCTGGGATTTGTTTATAGTCATAGCGAAAGCGAGCGGTAGGTACTGGAAACTGTAGTCTTTTAAACTCGAATGGTATGTCAGTTGAAATCATTGGGATGCGGGTTATCAAAACATCTACTCCTTTATAATTTCCTTTCAATATGATTGTTTCTATTACGTTATTCTTTATTTTTTACCGCTATGCGTGTGCCGTTACAAAGTTTTCGTTGATTAATATTTCGCGACATTATATCTACACATCCAAGCTTTAATTGGAGGCGCCAATCCTGGCAAATCAAGTGAATTTAAAAATTCCGGTGGAAAGTTCACGACATCATCTTATTTAGTTGCCATATCAACTGATTTATATGTCCTCATTACGCCAGGAATGCCATCTTGGAAATTGAAATTTAATTGATTTACATCAGTGTGTTTGGTAGCCAGTAAAGCTCTTCCGCTCAACCAATCATGAAATAAATAATTTACAGCAACATTTGGAAACACTTGATGAATGAATTCATCTTTTGATTACGTTAACTGGCAAAAACTATCAGGAAAGCTGATGCAGTCAGTCAGCGCAGCTATAGAAAATTTGCCATTACCAATATCAATGAGTTGTATGAAGAATATGTCTCCAGATTGATCATTTTGCAAAGTGACACGCATATTCTTGCTTAAATGTAATACCTTGACATGTTATCACAATTTGGAGGACTTTAAACATGAATTCAGTTCATCAGCTTGCGTTGAACATGGAACCACTGGCAATGTTTAGCGAAAATCTCCTGATAATAAAATCATTACGCCACAAAATTGATTTTTGGTGGTTCCGTAGATCCTTTAAAGTTCTATCTAAATTCAACTGTCAAATCAAATTAAAGTGATTTAGTAGATGTCATAGCATCTAATAAACAAAATATTTCAATTACCTGCATTTATCATCTTGATTGGGAAATCATAGCCATGGGATATTGCAGTGCACCATATGAGCGATGTGTTTCCTTAATACGTTGTAATCGATTATTTCGACATTGTAAAACAATATCATATGACTCCAAATTTGTAGCTGCAGATGAAGTCATTTGAAAGCAGTTGTATTGTTGAATACTCATAAGCAACCGGACCAATCCGATGGCTTCAACATCTTCCCAGAAAAAGATATACCTACCGTTATTTTTCGTTACCTCTGAAAGGATCCCATTTTCAAGTTAGTGAGTAAGCATACTGTCTTAACTACGTGTAAGACTAATAGGCCTCAAAATTTCACCTTTACTAAAATGACGTCGGTCTGGCGGCTCTGGGATCTTGGGCTATAATATTTATACGATACAACGTCACTCAATTGTTTTCCCTTCTAGGAATCCAGCTACTAACATTTAAACTTTATAGTAGGGTATTAAAGTCCAAATTGACTTTTAAGTAGATATTTATACGAATCTTTTGTATGGGAATATAAAAAAGTCTTGTTTTTGGACCTTTTCTGTCAATTTTTTTAATTTTTCTCTCCGTTAGAACCATCCTCGTACTTCAAGGAATATTATAAAAAAAAAAGAAGCAGAATCGGTTCAGCTGCTCTCGAGATTTGCGCTTAGCAACACATTCAGCGATTAATTTTTATAAAAAAGAAGATATTTCGTATATTTTTTTGATATTATAAAATTACTTTTGCCTCGTTCTAGAGTGAGGTGATGAAAATATTAAATATTTAATTTCTTTGAGTAGGAATCGAACCCAGAACCTGTCGTGTTTATAGTCGCGTGCCTATGCCACTGCGCCACAACGGGCCTCAAAATTATAAGAATGTAATATATATTTTTTTGTGATACACATGTATGTTACCAATTTACGGATTTTTTAAAAAAAAATATATAAATTGTATATATTTACTTAATATCCATCGGATGACATAAATTTCTATCATTTGGTGTTGAATCATTTCAAATAATAATTATGGTATTAAAAAACGTCAAAACAAATGTTTATTACGTAGAATAATTTATTTTAAGGTGACTCATTATATCTTATAAAATTTATCTGGGTGACTGGGGTTCCATATAAGATCAATTTTTTTTATGTCAACAGAAAATGCTCATCACGCTGAATAACTTTCCCTAAAGCGTTGTATTGATATCTCTTGTAGATTAGGCGGGCTGCTAGGGTTTCACATTAGGTATTCGGGCTTTCAAAATAAATTATAGCCTATATGTAGGCGAAGACTCATGGCTATGCAACAAAAGAAGTTTCATTTAAATCCGTCCAGTAGTTTTTGCGTTAAAGAGCAACAACAGACAGACAGACAAGAATTCCAAAAATCATATTTTTACCTTCTATTACTTGTATTAAGTCCCCCTGAAGTGTTTTTTGTACTTTATATTCAATGTACAGATTTTACCCCCTTTACAGTTTTATTATATATATAGATATAGATATAGATATATAGATATAGATATAGATATAGAATATAGATATAGATACTACAATTAGCATCAAATAACAAAAACATTTTATTATACAGCCCAAAATTTAGAAACAAAATAGCCTTGAATCAATGCAGCTTTTCCTTCCTACTATTACTAAAAAGGCTGACAATCTTTACAACAACGTAAAACAACAAGGCACCGCCAGACAAAAGAACAAGAAGCACGAAGGCGTACACGTCCAGCAGCGCCAGCTGGTAGCCGGGCAGGTCCCGCGCGCGCGAGTGCAGCGCGGCGGGCCAGCGCGCCACGTGCTCCGTCCAGAACACGGCGGCGGCCAGCGGCGCGAGCGGCCGGTGGTGCCACATGCCGGACACGCGACGCGCTCGGGCACGCATTCTGAAATACAAATTATTATTACATCTCATATAGACACCAGCGGTGGCGCAAGGGCACAAAGTGTGACCGTAATTGCGACAGGTTGTAGGTTCGAATCCCACTGGAGGAAAAGTAATATTTAACATTTTTAATTCTTCGCTATGGTGTAGAGATAATATCAAAAATATATTTATGTTTTGGGATAATTGTCCGAAATCGTAAGAAAATCAATCAACCCACTTACTCTTCGCTCAGAACACTCTGTAATGCCACACCGAAGCTGTCTTCACTGATATCGTCGTACGAGACGAGCACTCCTATGCCAGCCTCAACCACCGCGGCCGCGTTGGTGGGCTGGTCCCCGAAGAAGGGCACCACGATGATGGGCTTGCCCACCGACACCGCTTCCGTCAGCCCGAGGAGACCACCGTGCGATATGAAAGCTATCACTTTGTCATGCCCTGTTAAGGCAATATGTTTTATAGGGTTATAATTTGCAAATGTATAATATAAAATATTATATTAAATCGGTTACATCTAAAATATGATGAACGGCTTCGAATAAAAAATGTAATATATACAGTGGCAAAATACTTTTAAACGCCCCCAGGCGAACACAATAGAATTTCATTTGTATGCTTAAATAGTTTTGCGGACTATTTGGCGTCCCCCCTTAAGCATTATTTTTATGAATATTTTTTCATAAACATTAAAAATAATTAAATTATACTTAAAAACGTTTGCCTACAACATAAATTAAACGTCAAAATTAATTAAAGGTAAGTACTTACGTAACAAGTCATACTGTGGTAACCATTTCACTTTAAGAATATTTCCTATAAGTGTGCCTTCATCGCCGCTGTCCTCGTATTTCCAAATAACTCTTTGCTTCAACTTAGATAGCGCTTTAATAAAAATCTCCTCCTTATACTTTGGTATTGATTTCGTTTTAATGTGAGATCCAAAACTAAACAATATTACACCGTGATTTGATTCATTAAGAAACTTTCCAAGAAACTAAAATAACAACGTAAAGGTTATTCGTTTTGGAGAGTAATTAGTATGTACGTTTTGTATGCATACTCGTATTTAGCATCCGTTCATATAGTACCTGCCTTGTTTGATGATGGAAACTTTAGAAGCTACACATTGATCATATAGTAAATAAACTAGTGTTTAATAAATAAACATACTTATTACTTATATTGAAGAAAATTAACAAATTATTTATCTATATATTTTAAGTACCTGTGGCAGAGATTTCTTTTCGCTGTTTAAATGCATTCCTCCAACTTCAATCAGTCCAGGAACGAGAGGTTTCACCCCAGTAAATGTATGGTAACTGTTTGTCAACATCAATGACGTATTTTTTGCAAGTTCACGTAGATCTGGTATTTCGCCATATTTTCTTTCTATCAACGACTTCTCTTTCATTTGTGATTCATAATAATACCATTCTTTAGCGATGATATTAAATATTGTGTTCTCAACTCTGTCTAAAAATGACATTTTAGTTCCGAATGGAGTCGTTACTGCTGGTACGTACGCCGTGTTATCGTTACACCCGACTCTTTCAAAAGTCCACGACATATAAATACTCGACACCACTGCTATAATCGGCAAATTTACCTTATATACATGGAGAAGACCGAACATACAATCACTAGTAAAGTTCTCTATGATCACAGCATCATAATTACCTTCTAAAGCGTCCAATAGCGGTCTATGATTAAGCAAACGAGCACAAATATTCAGAGCATCCTCCTTAAACATATTATACTCGAATAATCTTTTAGCCATTCTTCCAAATCTTGGTATTTTAAATAGGAAGCTCTCATTTTCCATATTACCTAAGTCATACGACTCAAGCCTCAGTTCTGCGATACCTTCGAAGCTGATGTCGTGATAGTTGGGCGGTGGATCCTTGGCGGGGTAGAAGGACGCGACTGTGACATTGTGACCTCTGCTTGCTAATTTCTTTAGGAATGGCTCAAATACCATATGATGACTCTTGCCTGGATGCGGAAACAAGCCGAGAATATTAACAGAGTTCACAAAACAGCAATGAAATAAGAGAGTAATTAAATAAAATATTATGCGGGACATGTTACACGCGCTGTCGTACTATCACTATTTAATCTGCACAAAAATTCAAGTCTTTTGTGAACATAATATACCTATCAGTTATTCTCAATGTGGTTAAAGAATATGTTAAGTTCGATAACCTCCACTATTTGCTATATCTAGCAAAACAGATAAGAACAGAGCTGATGTCGGTTTTCAGATAAAGACTTGCGATTTCTTATTATTATTTCCTTAAAAAACTATATAAGTATGATATTCAATTAAAAGTTTCCAGCTCAGTTTCCAGCAGCAGCCAGGTCCAGCGGTTAGGGACCGTTAGCTCCCTTAGATTAGTCTAATTTTATCCCCCAGTCGCGGCTTCTGTGTCGCGGCTGGCTTTAGCATTCTAGCATTTCTAGCATTAACCTCATTACCGAAAAAAAAAAAATTAAAAGTTTTCAATTTCTTTTCAAGGGTAGGATAAATTGTTATCAGTCACTTCTTACTGATGACTGCTAGAGACTGCTGTAGGTGTTATCAGTTAAGTACTTATAGGAAAATATTAACTTGTTTTCACTAATAATTACATTTTGAATATTTTACATGTATAAAAAAAACTGGCCTAAGTAGCCTAAGTTTCTCGTGATCGAATTTCAGTATACTTATATTTTTTCACTTAAATTCCTAATACTATTTTTAAGATAACCTGAATTGATAATTTTAAACTCGTATAGGTACAACTTGTAAGCTGTCCCTAATTGTAAGCACTACATGACTGCCTGAGAGGAGTCGACTGCGGCAACAGCGTCCCCTACGGGGATCGAATCGACATAATTTGAATATCAGAGCGAAAGTTAATCAATTTAACTATCTAGATGTCCAATTTAGCAAATATATAAAGTAAATGGTATTGTTCATTTACAATTTATAATGTCTTTAATTCTTCTTCCTCTTAGCATTAATACCGGCGTATGTTGCAAGTATCTGCCTTCCTGCTTAACCTGCTCCCCTTTGCACATTCTAAAAAAAAATTGAGATTACCAATTAGTTAGGTAGTCTAAAAATAAAGCTATAAAAATGAGAAATAAACAAAAACATCATATAACCTATGTTTAACATTTATTTTACAAAAGTCTTTATACTCTTGAGAAACACTTTATTGTTTCATTTATAATTAAAGGAATGATGTTCATACATTATTTCATTATTGTATTATAATTAATATAACTATATAAATATGTTTCTGGGTTACATAGGTGATCTGGAAATTAAAAGTGAACTTAAATTACGATTATTTTGATATAATATTATATTTTTCCTGTAAAAAATGTTCTTTTTTCGTTTTCACAAGCCTTTCGAAGTCCATATATGTAAAACTATAATGGAATATATGTAAAACTGCGACTTAGTTTAGATTAGTTGCAAGTTGCAAGAATACAGTATCTTGAAACTAGGTTGCCTCTACCTATCCTGCTATATGCAAAATATAGCACGTCATGCTTCTGTTTTTTCTACAATTAAAGAAAACATGGTAGTATTACAAAACTTACTATAAAAGGTGGCAAAAGCTCAACTTAAGTTATTAAAATATATTAATTAAAAATACAGCTTATTTAATTACTTAAATAATTATGCTTCATCACTGCCAAGCATCTATTAATTTTATAATCAAAAATATACATATATTTTAAATACACACAGTTATCAATGAAAATTTACTTAATTGAGAATAAATTGGTGGCACTACATACATATAGGTGTATAGAATATAATGTCCATTTAACGGTAATTGACGTCCCTGAGTGTGGTTTTTAGTGTCTTAGTCTTATACTTTAATTATTTCATGTTATTTATAGTAATTAATTCTTCAACATTGAATATAAATTTTGGGGCTGTTGTTAAATAATATCTTTAATGACAATAGTTTACAAGGCTTCATAAATCATTATAATAATTATCTACAAAATCAGTTAGAAACTATGTAAAGTCATGTTTTGCTTAAACAAAAATTTTAATAATGATATAATGAATTAAATGCACCTCAAACCAGTTTGTATATTACCAACCTTATACAAATTATTAACACACCCAGCCTCTATTAACACACCCAGCCTACGCAATTCTGACAAGACTTTCCCAATTCACTTAACTTGAGGAAAAACATTGCATGAGATGGCAATGGCACTAGTCACATTACCCGGCTGATTAAACAAAGTTCAACCACACAATTAGTGAACTCAAAAGTCTGCTCAAGCAATCCTAGTAGTAGTAAGCATGCACATGAGACTTCACCATATCATCCTATCAGCTTGACTCCTATTTTGTTGAAACTCTGGGAAAGAATATACATGGTCCAACTAAAGTCCCAATTAAATGAATTTAACATTATACCTTCGCAACAATTTGGATTTAGAAAGTCACACTCAAGAGTTGAACAGGTTCACCGAGTACATGATCCAATACATGTTTCTAACGGAAAAAGTATTGCTCAGCGGTCTTTTCCGACGTACAGCAAGTGTTTGACTGTCATTGGCATAAGGGTTTACTCGGCAGTATAAAACAAAAGTTACTTCACTCATTGTATAGTATCCTAGCATTGTACCTGTCTAACAGAGTTTTCCAGGTGTGACATGGTGAAGTTAGATCAAGCTTTTATAATACCAAAGCCGGTGTTGTGGTTGAGGCAATGGCCTCCAAAGCCATAGTCAATAATAATTCAGCTAAGCTCATAGTTTTTATCGACTGATTGCAGTAAAATAAGAGCAAAAAATCTACAAAGATTTTTGAGACCATTTAAATAAAAATAAACATACAAATACTATATTTAATTCACTATAACATCATTTTACCTTGCAAATTAATTATAATGTTAATTAATTAACAATAATTAGTTATCAAAATATATTAACACAAATTTATGATCTACCAGTAACACTTTGAACTAATCCATTTTTGGTGCCCCCAGCACATTTGAAAGCTAATACCGCAGTTGCTATAAGAACTATGTATGATGGCAAAATTGTTACTACATATAACTCTTTTTTGTTAAGAAAACTGAGTCCAGATACAAAGAAATGAGAGCCTAAAACCCAGGCAATGTTTAAATAGTTCTTATTGTCTAGACCACTGAAGAAAATAACACTCCAGAATGTGTTAAGGAGTGTCATGCATAGAGTCATTGCTGCACTTGTTACAAAAAAGTATTCCGTACCACTGTGTAGACCTAGAGTGCCTGGGCCCACCTGAAAATAGGAAAATAATTTTTTTTACTTCACTTAGCTTCACATTGTATCCTACATATTGAAGGATAGGCAGCCCTCTGCAGTTTAGTGTTAAGACACTGTACTTTTTGACCAATTTTCCAAATCTTGGATGTTGAGTGGCAGAGGAAAAAGAGTTTAATTGTATTAACAGTCAGATCTATAAAGCTTTTGATATGAGAATAGGTCATAATATAATAAGCACAAAACTTACTGAATCTGCAAGCACATTAATAAGTGCAAATGCTCCACTCATAGTCCCAAATCCTAATCCAGAGACATATGCCATCTCTAACTTATTAGTGCCAACATCGTGATTTTCCGATATCACTTTTAAACCTGCCTCTGTCCTTTTTAACAATACATACATTCCATAACGAAAAGTCTCCTGTAAAAATAAAGAATATATTGATAATAACACTATCAATTTATTTATATTTAAATAACAGACTTTATCTAAACTTACCTGAATGATAATAGCAAAAACCATTCCAAAAGCTAAGTACGTTCGAAGCGGAACCACTGCATACCAAATTAATGACGCAACTAGAAATGATAGAAGCCATCCAAATGCAGCTGCTATCATAATGATTATGCGGATCGGATCATTTGCGATTGTTAACGCAAACATTGCAATAGGGGGCCCGAAGGCCAATAATGAACAACTAAAAAACTCGGCGAGAGTCATTTTGTTGTATTTAGAAATTTACATGTATGTATCTATGTCAGGTATTCATCTAGCATTCCTCGATCTAAATCCATACGCTTATTTCACAGAATCTATAATATAGTACTAATGCTGTTTTCATGGCACAATTTAATAAATATTTTAAGAATACTTTTAAACTATATTTGGAAAATGTATTGTCACAAATTCATAAAATGTCAGTGAGTCATGTTATTTGTCAATAAATTATAAATATAGATTAGATATAACTTATAAACACAGCTTATATGAAGACATAATTTTCCATGGATTTGAAATTTAAACATAGTTTAGAAATTTAAATATATCTTAAAATATAAATATTGTTTTAAAATTAATTAATAGCACAATGGTATCATAGTCTTAAAAGGTGTAAAAAGTTTTTTTAAGTATGTTATAGTACCGTGTTACATATTCCTGACGGTTATAAAGATCTGTGACTTCAGTCAAAATGACAATTGAGCATATTTATCTAATATCTGTCTAAACATGAAATAAAATAACCTCAAACTTTTTATAAGAACATATATTGAATGAAAACTATATAACTATTATATCGCAATGTCTCCAAAACAAGTGAAAAAAACTTTGTGGGTCGAATGTGAACGATGTCACTGTGATATTCTTACGAATGACAAGAACATCCACGTTGAAATAAACTGTGAAAGAGATCAAGTAAAATGCCCTTTTATTAAAGAAAACATATTATATACTTGGCTGGAGAGATCTAGTAATCTCCCAGATAACGTTCCTAAAGATGCTGTGTTAATACATCCTTCTGCAGGATCTCTAATAGGAGCTGTAATTGGTAAACCTTTAGAGTTGAGAAGAGATGGAGCTTCAACACTTGTAAAGCGTATGTGGCCATCCAAAGCATCTGCGCCAGCTGCTGTAATTTTACCAGCTGCAGGTAATTTCTAAGGCTAATAAAATGTTATTCGTTCTTTTTTAAGTTATTTCCATTTTGTAGCATTTTTTCGACTTTTAAGAACAAAAAATATTTTAGAAAACCTTAAAAAAATACACACTCACGTGACTGTGAAAGCCTTAAAAGCTTCTTACAATTTACTATAACTAAATAAAAATTCAACAGTAATAGTTATTGTAAGATTGATGTAATATTTGACGATATTAATTTCATTTACTTTTCTTTTTCGGTTTTGTTAGTTAGTTTTCATTCAAGATTGATTTTTACATTAAATGGATTTTGTCCCTTAAAAAAATGTCCAGGCAATCTCAACACAGTTAATTGTTTATATTTAATATCTTTTTATTTTAATAGTTATTTATAATATCTTACCATGGCAATGTTTTATTGTTATACTTAGTTGTTAAGGTTGTGGTTTAGTAGGACAGGTTTGACAATGAAAGTGATGTTTGTGGATTCTAATCCAACTTAAGGAAGTGAATTATATTTACACTTTCCTGCACTAACAAGGCAAAGCATGGTGTGGAGTGCCAGCAACTATAATGTTTCAACATTGGGGTCCAAAGTAGAGAACACACTGCCTAGCCTTCTTGTCCCTCAGGAAAGAGCATGGTTTTTTGCTTTAACTAAATATAAATGTTAACACCTGCATTAGATTAATATTATTTTTTAGGTTATTATCTTTTTAATTGTTCAATATTTATTAACTTTATTTTACTCATTTTAGATCTCACTGGAGCTTGGTGTAGTGATAACAAAAAAGTTACTGTTTCAGTATTAAAGGAGAATGTACCACTAGCAACATGTGTTTCAGTCAAAATAAAAAACCATAAAATAGATTCAGACATAAGTGACTTATTGAAAGAAAGATTTAACAATCAATATATTTGTGTTGGCAGTGTTTTTGTGTACTACTATTTTGGAAAAAAATTACAAGTGGAATTTTTAAATATAAAAGCTCCAAGTGTAACAACATGGTATCTTTTAAATGATAAAACAATATGGAGCTTGGAGTCACATGTAGTTCAAAAAGTAAGGAAAAAAACTCCAGATATAGGTGGTGTAGATGATATAATAAATGAAATTAAAACTTTGGTAAACATATCTTTTGATACAACTGGATTTGCTGCTAGTTTTCAGCCAACTAGAGGCCTCCTTTTATATGGCCATTCTGGTATAGGCAAAACTGCCATATGTAAATATTTTATAGACAATTTTAATTGCTCTCATGTTGAAATTAATGGACCCACTATTTTTAGTAAATATTTCGGTGAAACTGAATCCACTATGAAAAGCTTATTTGCAAAAGCTGTTATAAATGAGCCAAGTATAATTTTAGTGGACGAAATAGAAACTATTTGTCCAAGGCGTTCCTCTGGCAGCACTGAACAGGAAAGACGTGTTACTTCAGCTTTTGTATCTTTACTAGATAATTTACATCAAGAATCTAGTAGGGTTTTCATATTAGCAACCACTAGAAAACCTGATGCCATAGATCCAATGCTTAGAAGATTTGGGCGATTGGATAAAGAGATTGAAATTCCGGTACCTGATAGGTCAAGACGGAAAGAAATATTATATGCTATGCTGAAGAATCTCCCCAATAAAGTAACATCTCAGGATATAGATTCAATATCCGATTTAGCTCATGGTTATGTTGCGGCTGATTTAGTTAATTTATGTACACAGGCATCTATGAGATGTTTGAAAAGAGCAAGTGAATTTTTGGAGGAAGAAGACTTACTAAATGCGTTAACGGTTGTAAGGCCGAGTGCTATGAGGGAACTATTAATTGAAGTACCAAATGTAAGATGGTCGGACATCGGAGGGCAAGATGACCTAAAGTTAAAGCTACGCCAAGCTGTAGAATGGCCATTGAAGCATTCGGAAAGTTTTCATCGATTAGGAATACGACCGCCCTCAGGCGTTTTATTATATGGTCCGCCGGGATGTTCAAAGACAATGATAGCTAAAGCATTAGCTACCGAAAGTGGGCTAAATTTCTTGTCAATAAAAGGTCCAGAATTATTTTCCAAATGGGTTGGCGAATCAGAACGAGCCGTACGAGATTTATTTACAAAGGCACGTCAAGTTGCTCCGTCTATAATATTCTTTGACGAAATGGATGCAATTGGAGGTGAGAGAGGTGCAGGTGAAGCCGGAGTCCATGAAAGAGTATTGGCCCAACTACTGACCGAATTGGACGGAGTAGTGCCATTAAACTCTGTAACAATTTTGGCAGCTACCAATCGGCCTGATAGAATGGACCGTGCCTTACTTCGGCCGGGACGACTCGACAGATTAATTTACGTCCCTTTACCAGATTTTGAAACACGATTACAAATAATAGAACTGAAATTGGCCAAAATGAGTACAAGTGATGATGTTAATTCTCATAATTTAGCAACAAGGGCAGAAGGGTTTTCCGGAGCTGAACTGCAGGCTTTGTGCCATGAAGCTGCATTACGCGCTTTAGAAAAAGACCTTGATTGTCCAGAAGTAACTATGGGACATTTTGAACATGTTTTAAAGGATTTCAAACCTAGGACTCCTCAATCTTTATTGAAAGTGTATGAAGAATTTACTTTAGGACAACGTTCTGGTTAGGAAATGCTATTTAATGATATAAGAGATTAATATCTTTGGATATTATACTGGTACACATTTTATCACAATAAAAAAAATATAAGCATATTTTCATAAGTTATTTATAACATAAAGAAAAAAAATACACAATATTTATTTATATTGTAACCATTTACTCAAATAAGAAATCTTACACATTATATAAATTAATAAATGATCTAGTCCTTATTTCTAATTGTTTAAATTCCTTTAAACGTCACTTAAATTAATCCAGTGAAGATCTATGCACGTATGAAACAGAGCAACGCGAACCACCGGACCTGAGGAGTATTTATAGCGATTTTTGCTGGACCGCGGTAAATACCTAGGATGGTCTTTATCGTATACCGGGAGGGGCGAGTGCCTCGGACCTAAAGAATAATACAAGCTTTGATGGACGCTCGTGAGGGACAATGATCGCAGAGGAATGTCCTGCGTACGCTAATCAGGAACCTTCATCAGTAGGCTTGCAACTAGTTTTACTAAACGTATAGGACCACGTAAACTTATAGTTTGACAGAGGAGAACATCTGTCTATGGTTATTACCCTCCATGTTCCTCTGTGACATAATTATGATGATTTGAATGTAATTATATATTTTTTTAAATTAACCGTTGTACAGGACAGTCAACAAGTTGTGGCCACTGTGGAGTTAGGTTTTTGAACTTTTGCTCTATTAATATTTCATTGTTCACTCGGGAATAAAATAATCAAAAGTAAGAAAAATCTTAAAATCAAATCTCCGCAACCATTTATAACTTCAGAGCGGCCACCACTTGTTGACCGTACTGTACTTTGGTTATTCACATTTTAATTGGAATTATTTTTTTTATTTATAAGATTAAAAATTTATTTTTAACTTCAGAATTAAAAGGTCAGATTTTAAAAAAACGTGACCTTTCAATTTTGTAGATAACAAAAAACATTAATATTTTGATTTTATTGATGTAGTTTACTCGCTGTCAATTATAGCAATGATGATGATTTTTTGGTAACTTAACTCCATGCCGCCTTATTTATTACATTATTAAATTACCAACATTCCTACAAAAAGTATTTTTAATATATTATTGCAAGCTATGGTTATATTCTTGTGACATGCAACTATATAAATTAACTACATACATGAATAAAATATTCTAGAACATTACCACATTTTTATAAATACAATGAGATATTTATTTAAAATTAAACTACTTGCAATTTAATTATTGGGATATTTTTAAGTTTGCTTTGTACCTTATAAAAGAGAAATGGATCTTTATCAGTCGATTCATATAAAAAAAAAATACACCACGATAAAAATAAACAATAAAGAGATAATTTTTAGGTAAATCTTATTACATGTTTGTTTGTGATTGTCTAATTTCAATAAGGATCAACAATAAAATTTAATATATATTATTTTAATTGCATATTAATTTTCCATAGGATTTGATTAAAACTCATATTATTTGCTTTACACTATCACATATACACCATCGTAGACAGAAAATCCAGTGTCAAGACATTTACATGTTTCACCCACAGGGCATATTTCGAGATGCCGCCTTGTCTTGTGTAGTAAAAATAAAGCTGGAAGATTCAAATAATTTATTTACCCAAGTTGGCATTGAACCACAACCGTTGTGTTTAGAAACTATGGCGCTGCGTCATGGCGGTCTTTAAAAAAACTTATGAGTTTTTTACCCATACCCATTGATCGGAACATCATTAGATTTAGATTAGTATCATTAAACAAATGTTATTGAGCTTAAAATGCTTAAAAGAATATATATAATTTTATGTTATATATGAAATGCATTATAAAGTCAATTATATTCCAATATTCAGTCTTAATATTATTTTTTACATATCTAGAACATTCCATTTGAATCTATTACAAAGTTGATTGTTACATAAATTCAACAGTGAACCACCATTTTTAGAATTAAATGTTTTTTGTAATAGAGAAATCGATGCACGGGGTTTTATAATCTTTTAATAAACTAAACTGTTTTGATAAATAAGAGGGTAATTCTTTGTTTATGTCAGGGTCTTTCAATCAATTGTTCTTAGGGTAAAAATTCATAGCCAGGCTCATATATACAGGCTTGTTTGTAATAAAATCCCATGTTAATTAAATAACAACGAATCAAATATTTAGATGAAATAGAGAACCGTGGTGTAATTTATTTAAGATTTTTCTTACATTCTCTATCATCTATTATATCCAGTCAGGTTGCGTAGAGCCGCGATGTACGCTAGTATAAAGTGCTCAATGGGGGTAATTTACTCAAGAGAGGACTGATTTCGAATATTTATATTATTACAGATGGGAGTGTTACAAATTTGCGGGGTACAGGCAATCTTTATTAATTAGACGCCCAATATTTCCGTGTGTATTGTAACACATTGACCTTACTCTGTGGCAATTCACCCGAGTATGGGTCCCCTCTATTCTGGTAAATTTTTTTAACTTCACACTGTATCCGAACAGGGTGGGCAGAGGGAACCTAGTGTTAAAAAACTCCGTTCCCCACTTTCCGCCGAATTCTGCAGGCATTGCGTGTTGAGTGGCGGAACTCAACGCCGTTTTTCTAAGGGGGGGCTAATTTGGACAATTTTAATTGTTATAGGCGGAGGTCTTAAACACGCAATATTTCCGTATGTCTGTTGTAACATATAGCGATCCAGTCGGGTTGAGTGGCGCCCCACTGTATCTGGTTGACCTCGCCTTCGGCCGCGGTGTATGCTAGTATGGGATCCTCTATGGCGCGTGGCATTTGCTGTATATCCCATATTAGGGCTTGATGATCGTCACCAGCTGTACAAATGTGACAGGAGCTGAAAATTGAGAGGTTTGATTAACATTTGTTTTTTTTTTCAGCTTCACGTTGTATCCCGCACACAAAAGAGTAGGCAGAGGGAACCCAGTATTAAGACACTCCTTTTGACACCAGAGCAAGGAAATAATATTTTAATTTAAAAAATATTTCATTTCCTTGAGTCAGGTCAAACCTACAGCCAGTTGATTTTACGGTCACATTTAGTGGCCTTGCGCCACGCCAAGAGGTTATATACACACAACTGTGGAGTGAACATCGCAAATAAAAACCTACCTATGCGGGGCCCAAGCTATACCATTAACGCACGCCCTATGATTATTCAGCCTTGCTACAGGCGTGCACGGAACCCGCACATCCAGAATTATCACCTCGCACGCGTCCATTGCGATGGTGGCGAGATAGTTAGGATCTTGTTTGTTCCACGCTAGTCTTAGTAATGGTGTGTGTTGTGGGTCCTGATGGGTATAAAAATAGAAATATAAAATTAAATATGTAAAAAATAAAAATAGGCAGAGCAAGGAAAGGATAATATGCAATATTTTCATTTCCTCACTCTTCATAATTATAATCATCATAATATATAAATTAAAAATTTAGCTGGTTCCAGTGAATCCCTGCTGCTGCTATAATTCTTTCATATTTCCGAATCTCAACACCAAAGTTTTAAATAACACATAAGCACTAACCTCATAAATAATCGTAGAATGTTCTAGATGTCTTAAGTCGAACATCCGTACTGAGCCGTCTGCTCCTACCGACGCGAACATGTCGCGACCGCCGCCCGCGCGACTGAACGCTATGTCGTATACTTCCTGAAATAAATATATAAATAATTGAATGTTAATTTTGCCTTTAAGGAGATCTTTTAGTGTTTTTTTAAATTATTTATAAATAAAGTAAAAACATTTCATACCTTATCATGAGCAATCAGCTGAGTTTTAACATGTCCGGAAACTTCATTAACTCTTCCCAATACTTGTCCCGTCTCTAAGCCCCATATAGTGCAGGTAGTATCAATACTACTAGTCCCTATTAAATTGGGATCCACTTCATTCCAATCAAAGGAAGTAAGTGGGGCACAAAAATCTGAATTTTTGTTGTTATTTAGCACACATTCAAATAGAGTATATGGTTCTCCAGCTCTCCATATGCGGAGGTAATCACCTGAAATAAAAATAAATTATTAATTAAAACAGATTTTACATAACAAGTAATAGTAATTTTCACAAATAACAATGATTGTGAAACTTTTGAATAATATATGGGACAATCTCCCCATATTGTTTACACAAAAAAATACAAATATAAGTGAAAAATGTATTTTCAAATATATTTACCACTAGTGGCCAGTAAATCTGGGTAAACGCCTTTAGAATCTGGAATCCACATGATCTTAGTAGTGGGGTATGGGTGATCAAAAGTACTCTTTGCACTGAATTCACTTGTCTCTTCATCTAGTGAGATGATTTGTACCTGTTATTAAGGAAACAATATTGAATCATTTCAATACAAATAAAAAAAAGAAATATTTATATAAAAATAAACTAACTTTTATACATTTTTACATTTAAATATTATATATTAATATTACACTATGAAAAGTAACCTACTTGTGAAGACATTACAATTCTTACTTTCTACTTACTTGGTGATTGGTAACTCAACACTTAGACAAATTACTAGAATGTATAGAAATAATAATAAATAACACAGGGTGAGCAGAGGGAACTTAGTGCTAAGACCCTACATTCTCCATGCACCACCTTATATTTGACATTGCATTTTGAGAATTAAAATTTAAAACTACTTACTTTATTATTATACTCTTCAACAAAACTGCCGAGAGCAAGTCGAAATCTCTTGTCTGGTCTCACTGACCAGTTCATTGAGTACAAAGGCCATGGAGCTTGATATCTGTAAAAAATATTTATTTTTATTTGAATTGAAAGTTTAATATTGTATTAGTAAAGTTAGTAATTGTGTCTAACTATACTTAACTTTTGTGAGTAGTAAATTTTTAATGCCTTACTCTCACAAAGCACAGTGTTGAGTTCCAGCACTTGAAAATTGAAGTGTCTTAAGACATAGTTACCACTGCCAATGTAGCCAAGGTGCAGCAAATAAATTAAAATCTACATAAGATCTGCATGAAAGTAAATATAAATTTTATGTATTAAAAAATACCTAACTATTTTTTTAAAAAGACATGAATAATTAATCACTATGTTTCTGCCAAAGTTTCATGTATGTTTTGCATAGTTTCACACTTATATATTTAAGATAAGGAAAATGTTGGGTAAGTTTACTAATGTTACTCACTTGTAGATTTCTTTGCGTTTTGTGCTCGAACTTGTTGTACTTGAACTGCTATGTGGCATCGACATGTTTTTAAGATTAGTTTAAACCTTGGTTCAAAAATTCCGTAAATTAAACAATAATTGATTTTCTATATTTATTGATTATAATATAATTGATATAATAAAACTTTAATATTATTTACATGTAATGTAGACAAGTAAATAAATGAAGCGGTAAGTGATGAAGATGTCTTCACTGATCAAAAACTAAAGTTCACAGCTTTAAGTCACTGATTTTTCTAATAGTATTTCCATTTGTTAAAAGATAATTTTTTGATTATTTAGTTTTTATTTAGCAAATACAATATAAATAACGTGTTATTTATATCTTAACACATGTAAATTGAGCATTATTTTTATACAATTGACATTTAACTTGACATTTAGAATGCTTGTAAAAATTGCCATGAACAAATAATTGACCAAAAATCACGGTTGTGTTATTACCATATTTTAATATTTATCAAATATTTTTAGTTTTAAAATATTTTTAAGTTATTATTGTATTTTTTTATGTTATAAAAAGTAATGATATAAATGTAATGAACACAGATTAGTATATAATATACAATATAATTGTCAATGCATATTACTAATCTGTGTTCATTATCAATAAGTATATGGCTATATTACAGAATATAATGATATTCTCGAATCTCTTTATTGTAATTTAATTGCAAATATTAATAACCACTTTCAGACGGTTCCCATTATATTGTTTTATAACAATTTAGTCGAGAAAAATATTTTATATTAATGTAAAGTTATACTTATGAACTGAATTAAATAAAACAATAACAGATTTTTTTATATATCTCCTACATACAGACAGGAATCAGTTACAATATTATTATATATAGAGTATAAAGATTTCGGACTAGATCAACGTTCTACTTGCTATGAATCACTTGGTAGTATTACACACCTCGTTCGGTCCAGAGGACACAAACTTATAAAAGATTGGAGTCGCTTGTAGAGAAAATATCGTGGCAGAAATCTTAAAAAAAAACATCTGTTTGTATCAGTATACTATCTGTATCTTTTAATTTAATTAAAGTTATGCAGTCGATAAACATGTTATAAAAATAATAAAGCATCAATTATTATTTATTTTTCATAATCCTTTAATTATGTTTTACAACTGTATTTTATTTGATTTTTTATATTTAATTGTATATTAAGAATTTTTCGGATATGTGGAAGGGAAAATTAGATAATCACATAATAGTTAAAGCAACTATAAAGACCAGGTTATGTCTTTTCTTGTTATCCTGTTCGTCCTGGAAAGAACAAATGATTTCATGAATTTCGTCCTGATGTATACGTGACCACGTCCAAAACATATCTAATAGCCTAACTACTCCTTTATCTTATATTGGAATCAGAAAAATGATATATTTGAATCATTTAATATATTTAAACATACTGAGATCCTTCCTTCTTCTCTTAATATAACTCTTGCAATTACCTTTACAGGAGATGAGACTATAAGAGTTAAAAAATATGTCTTTACATATAAGTCTCTTTAAAAATATCTATTGTTAAAGAAACAAAAATATATACTTTAAAGGGCCGGCCCGTTCTTTGTTGTGCCCTGAATAATACCGGCCTACATAATTTTGGGAGCAACGTGATAATATCAATTCATGCCACGTTTTGAACTCTATTTAAGGATTTGGCTTTCTTTCTTACAACATTGAATTAGGGCTGAGTGATATAATTTATTACGTAATGTAACAAATACTTCTAGGCAGTGGTTTATGGGTCACTTAAAAAAACTATTCTTTATTATTATAAGATTTATTTTAATTTAAATATTTTAATTTGTATAGTTTCATTTAAGTAATTTATGTTGCGCAGTGAGGCAGCGTCTTACTGTAGGTAAATACTATGGTTGTGTGTTTGATCTTCACTCGAGGAAATGATTATAAGTACTTAAATTTTTTCGATTTTCTCGCTCTGGTTGGCGGCATTTGGTGTTTCCAACAATCCACGGGAACGGAGTATTTTAATACTAGATTTCCTCTACCAATGTCTGCTATTTAAAAACTAAGTAGGTAGGTAAAATATTAAAATTCATATTAAATATATATTTTTTATTTTTTTTACAAAAATAATAAGAATATCTAACTTATTAAAAATGTTGAATAATTAATAGATGACGGCAGCTATACACAACGTTTATTTATAGTGACGGTTATTCGAGATAACATCTTCCAAATTTTAATTGCCATTTAAAGATATCTCTACCTCTAACAACAATTCATGTTTCCATTGTTTTTTTTTCGTTTAAGCATCGTTGCATACACACAATAAGTTTGGAAATTAAATTAAGTACATAAGAATTTCGTCAAGAGCGAGTTGAAATTAATTTTAGAATATGTTGTTTAAATTTTAAATCTGCACGTGTAAATCATAAAGTACAAAATTTTCTTATGTTTCAAATATGATAAAATTTTTAGTATATTAATAGAAATATATATATATGTATATGTGGCTTGTTGAAGACTCGACTTGCGCTCGCGCATAGGTCAAACCGGTCGGTCAGTCGTTTCTTGTAAGACACGCGAAGCGCATGTCTCTCGCTTGCTTGACGCTCGCTTGCTTATATCGCTAACGCCACGTGCTTCATTTATTTAACACATCGTACACACAAGCTATACATATATATTTATTTATATACAGGGTGGAATTGTCAGCACCACTTTAAATGAAACCACAGCTTTAACTACTCTATAAAAGCCTAATATAATTCGGAAAAAAAATAATTCCCAAAAATAAAAAAGTTATTTTTCCAAACAAAATAAATAATAAAATTAACGTTTTAAAATAAAACGCCATTTGTAATGTATAACATAGGCACGCACACACTTGCCTGTCAGAGCGGCAACGTCGCACGCGTATGTGTGCGTCACACGAAATACAGGTATGGATAAAAATCGTGAAATGAAAAAAAAATCCTACGTCCAAACTGTTGAGCTACTTTGATTAATTTTTTTAGTTCTGGGTTTGAAATATTTTATCCTATATGCAGTTTCAGTTAAAGAAGCGCGGCCTCTTCCACCCTGTATATATATTTACTTAGGTGCCCATTTAAATGGATTTAGTGACTTTTTTACATACTAGGACTCCGGACCGTAGACGATATAATATAGATATACTTTTCTTAGCCGACTGGTTTTTGAAGTCCGTATAATTTTTTCAATTATACTTATGATAGATATTCGATGAATGTTACATATGTTTAAACGTTTTATCTAGATTAAAAAAATAATTAAATCATCTTCACGCTATATCCTGCACACAGCACACAGGGTAGGCAGAAAAGAAATGAAAATATAATTGTAAATAAATATTTCACTCCCTCGAGTGGGGATGGAACCCTCAATCCCTTTGTGCCCCTGCTCCACAACTGGCCACACATCTAGTGTCTGGTTGTATCTAGTTACATACATATATAGATTATGGTTTTCTATTATTATTTTTTCCTCGGCTATATCTCAAATTCTTAGAAGCTGACATTAAGGCTGCAAGCCGACACTTCACACAAAGAAGTGGGCGTCACTACTCATTGTTGGTCAAGGTGTTTATCAATACGTCAAAATGTAATTCAAAAAAGTCGTGCTCCAGAACTCCTAGATATACAATTGGTGAAATTAAATATTATTTTGAATAAAAAATTATGAAATTATTTAAAATATGTACATATTTATTTATTAAAACTATGTTATATTTTTTAGATTATTAGTGGAAGTGATAGATAGTGGTCATTAGGTATTTGTTTCAGGATTTCTTCATTTTTCTTGCATTTTCGTCTTACTCACGTCGTTTTCATTTCATTAATCAGAACGATTCATTATTGTTCTTGTATATATTTATATATTTACTTCTGAAACAGAAATTGTAGAAAGTATTCTATATTAGCATTTATCACCATTTCTAGTATTATTTTATGGAACACCCACCGCCCTGTTTTAGTTGCAAACTCGCAAAGGTTATTTGAATTGACCGGTATTGCAACAATGATAGCGGTATGACTCAGAGGTAGCCGGAGAGGTATAATCCAACAACAAATTGTAAGGATATTATTAAGCCATACAATACATGTCAAACATTTGAAATATATAGATTGAATGAGTCCATTTTCTATCTATAGAAAAACAATAATTAATTAGAGTTTAGATTATACGTATATATAGTTACATATATTGTATGTTTTTATAAATAAGGTAATGATTTATTGGAATCTTTAATTATCTATTTGTATATATAAAATCGAAAGATCACTCATCACGAAATCTCAGGAACTAAGTACAAGTGCAAGGAATGTCAAATTTTGCATAGGAGTTATTTATAGGACGTAGGTGCTCGCTAAGACGGGAATTTGCAATATTCGACTTCTAAGGGGATGAAATAGGGGTTAAAACCTTCCGGAGACCTTCCGGACGCCCGAGGAAGCGCTGGTTGGATGTCGTGATGCAGGACATGAGAGCCAATGGTCTAACCGCCGAGGACGCAAAAGACCGTGCAAAGTGGAGTAGGTTGAGTAGGAGGGCAGACCCTGGCAATAGCCGGGATTAATGCCAGGAGGAAGAAATAGGGGTTAAAAGTTTGTATGAAACTTCGTTACTACAAACGCTAGGAGTCTCAAATTTTGCATGGACGTCACTTATAGGACGTAGGTACTCATGAAGACAGAAATTAATAATAACGTAGTTCACGCAGGCGAAGCCGCGGGTGGGCCGCTAGTTATTTATAATTGTTACGTGTACATTTTGGGAACATATAAAAGTCCTTAAAAAAGAGTTGTGATTTTGGAATCTCCGGAGGGAAAACGAGAATTATATTATTAGATTCAAATCAATTGTATCTATACAATAGACATATATTATATTTTTTCGACTTTTAATACATGTACGGTTTGAGAGGTCTACGCTGAGCTTTGCATTTGTGATGCTCATATCTTGTAATGAATAAAAAAAGTTAGCAGAACGCTGTTCTTGATGATATAATAAAAAGTTTCATTTTAACAGTAAAAATGATGAGGATACTGCATCCGGCGTTGATATATATATTTTTTATGTTATTTTTATTACTACTTTTAACTCTACTCTTCGTGCTGTTTACGTGACCTTCCTTCAGTATCTTTGATACTGTGTTCTCGTGATCAAGCGAGGTCTCCCTACCTATCTCGCCGATTTTTATTGATTTCTAATAATAAATGTAATTTTTTTGTCTCTATATATCCGGCTAAATGAATATATTTTTATATGACTAATCAAATATGAGGAAAATATTATAAGAGGTATTTACACAAAAAAAGTCTAAAATAGAAATGTGTTAATAATTTGTTTTATTAATAACTGTCCTATATATACAACATATATTTTGAAACTATCTTAGCGCATTAGGAATGCGGACTGCATCTGACTGTAAATGCGACGTCAAAAGCATAGTCCCACTTGAGCTCGGGGGATGAATTATTTTCTTTTGCCTGCTCTAGTAAGCCTATCCTTTTATATACGGCAATATGCTGCCAAGCGTGAAACTGAAAAAAAAATACTAGTTACTAGGAAATTTTAACCGTAATTTTCATTTGCCAATATGCAAATATCTACATTGTTGTAAATTCAAATCCTGTTATGCAAATATTTTATACCACTCATAATAAAATATTTAATAAGGATGTTTTGCGTTTAATTCTACTATTAAAGGATCTTAATATTTCGTTTTCGCTAATTAATATGCAAAATATGAAGAAAATGAAATGGCACGCTATCTAGTTTTGATAAGTTTACCCTTTTACCTTTTACGTATCTTATGTATAAATTTCCGTCTAATTAAAGACATTGCCCGGATAAACAACAAATGTTGTAATAATCAAGATATCGTAATCGTCCAATAAACTTGAAATGTGCAACTATTGCTGCTGGTTTTCTTTAGCTTTAGCTTTAAGTCTCTTCGTTCTAAGCTTTCAGCATATTTCTATGATAATAGCCCAAATATTGCTTATTAAATGGCGGAAGTCAATAATTATACCATAATACATAAATAAAGAACATTAACTTATCCAATGTTAATGAAGTAAATGATGACATTTAGCTTCCGCTTAAAAACTAATGAGTTGCACTCTAGACGAATTATAAAGGAAACATTTAGTAAAGTTCATGGGAACATTATTAAATTTCAAGTTTTATCTAAAAATATAACATCTTAATTTATCATTTTATATTTTATTATTTAATAAAAATATGCATTTTTTCTTCAGATAAGTGGGTATATAATAATAGATATGTTTTGATAATTAATATTTTTCAAGAAGATGGACAATAATAATTACAGTTAAAAAATAAAGCGTAAATTCTATATATTATGTTACATCATTTATTATATCTAAGTTTTACATTTTGGACCAAACATCATCGAATTCTGTAAATGCATGATTCAGAATCACTAAATTGAGTTTTCACAAACTTCAAATAGAGTGCCCTTAACAGAAGCAAAATAAGAAACAATACTCCAGTCCATACAACTACGTCGGCGATTTGTGCATTGAATGCAGTTCTCTTTCCCGTTGTCCTCAAATATATAGCTCTTTTTATACGATACAGCTTATTTCTTTTTGGTCGTGAATAAAACATTTATAATAATTTGTGATAAGATTTTAGTATTAACATATTTATGTGGAGTAAGTTCTGGAAAAAAATTAGAATGTTAACTTAAATAATAAAAGCTTGATACTAAAAAAAGTAAGATTTTTTTAACTATATCTTTTAGCTTCAGTGCGCATAGTAGGACAGGCAAAGGGATTTCGGATGAATTCTCGGGTAATTGACTGGCAGAGTTCAACGTCGCATGAGAGCAAGGACATGAATATATCAAACGCAGTCCGAGCATAATACCTGGACCTAAGAAAAATAAGTCTAATAAAATATCACTCAGGTCTCCACTTTTCGCCTATTTAAATGCAATAATATTATTTCAAATACTTCTTTGGAAAAAGGAAGAGTTCAGAGTTAGGAAAGTGGAGGCGAACGTTAAAACGCATTTCGAAGGGGCTCCTTAAACCTACACTTGTATCGCAGATCCCAGACACTAGCACTTTTATTAGCAATATATAAAGCACTAGAGATATTTGGATCTACATTATAACCAATCCATTATATTATTATTATACAAATAGTATAAAACACATTTTTTTAAATATTATCGAGCTAATAATATGACAAATTCAATTTACTGCTTTTCCTTTCAATGTCCTAGTGATATTTGTCACTGAGCACCAAATATACACTACCTTATTCAAGTTTCTTCAGATTTTAAATACATTAGGTACAAAGATCTCAGTATTACTAATGTAACTACGATAGCTCCAGTCAAAGTGACAATATTGCAAATCTGAGCATCTATATTACACCACACATCAGTATGTACTGGTACTTTACGTACACCCGGTTTAAAGTTTTTTCTCACTCTATTGAATATTTTTGCGAAAGGTTTGTTAATAGCATCGATATGTTTATTCCTGGGTTTTAGATTAGCTTTCATTGGGGCAAGGTCGGTCATATTTTGTCATATTTGATCTAACGGTTTATTTTTATTTAATGTGCAAGTACATTATAAGGTTATATTATAAGTCACATTTTAAGTGTTAGTACATGATTTGGTTAGTTTTTATGGTGGATGTCAATTTCGTCAACTTTAATGAAGGATTGACAGATTATTTTTCGTTGTTGAAAAAGTTTCACTTTAGTATTATGACAGATCTTAAATATTTTTTTGGAAATATAACACTGAACTAAAATTATTAGATTTATCATTCGTATTTAAATTGAAATTCTAAATATTATTTACTCAATTAAACGAAACAGTATATTGTAACCAATCTTGAATAGTCGAATGGATATAACGCTACCATCGACTCGGACGGTAGTTCTACTGAGAGGAGCCGGCAAGAAACTCAACTGTTGCACTTTTTATTGTTAATATATCAATTAATTATAACGTAAACCGGCAGCTATTATACATTTAGTTAATATAAATTCTAAACATTTTTATCCTATAAATATTCCTGAACAGCTTCACTTTTAGGTATTATTATAGATTTTATTTTATTTTTTCTAGTGGTACATTTAGAATACATTATCTAATTAATATTACGTGAAACTTTAAATTCGGTAAAAATTGACCATGGGCGGCGAAGAAGTTTAAATATAAACAAACTTTACTTTTTCCCTTTCTTTTATCAAGTGAACGTGTTTCGTGAAATTTATTACTTTTAAAGAATTGTACAATCGTATGTGATCTTTTTGTTATCTCGTTAAGAAGTTGCCACGAGTATTCTTGTTAAGGTCAATGATGTAGATATAGTTTTTTAAATATCACATTCTAAAGATCACAATTTCGTGTAATAATAATAAAACAATCTATATGACTCTATTTATAATATTTATTAATTTAAGTTACATATTGTTTTTCCTGCAATTTGCAACACAGGCTTGTTATTCTATTAGTGTTTCTTATACTGATACAACCTACTTTAACTGCATTTATGATAATGATATAATATAATTTTATCAATATAGTTGTTGGCCACATTTATAAAAATGTTTAATAAAAACTTATAAACAAAAGGTATGAAAATTTTTCATAGAAATAATTGAGATTTAACATTAATGTTGTGAATTCGAGTGACCTCGAAGTTATATTTATAAATAAATTATTGGTCTGGATCCACTACCTTATTTTTTTAAGTTTACCCTTTGTCACGTATATTGTAGAGCTTGCAGAGGGAAAGTAATGTTAAGATCTGATTTCTATTCTCCACCCGTACTCGAGACATTGCGTGGTTGAACTCAAAGGCGCATTATTCTATTAGAGAGGGAAAATAAAAATAATTAATTCCTCATTAATTCCTTTGCGTGCTATTTTTCTAAATAAAAGTAGTTCAATTTAAGCAAATTTAAGTGCAAGAGATACTTAAAAAAATAAATATAGCACAAATGAAGTAACATTATCGAGAGTTTTAAAATGCGTAGGCGCATCTGCTCGGACATTATCATGCAAATGAGGAATGGCCTATTGTAGCTTTAAATATATGTAGCCTTCGATAACGATACAGTCAACATCTAAAATAGCACAAAAAACACCCTGTATTTAGTTTGAACTGAACGTAAAAGATAGGTATTTATTACTGGGTGGAAAGGAAATAAAGTAAAAAGTAAAGAAAGGGTTCGATTTTCACTCGGGGGAATGAATTTTACAATTAATTTATTTCTTCGCTCTGGCAACGAAGCCACGCTCGGCGTTGAGTTCGGCCACTCAACATACGCTATGATTCATGAATTTGGTGGAAAGTGAAAACCGGTGTGTTTTAACACTGGGTTTCGTCTGTCTACCCCCCTGTATACATACGGGTTACGGGTTACAGTGTATAGCTAAAAATATATATAATGTAGGGTATTTATATAAAATTGATAAAACGATTATAATATAAATTTTAATTATCTACATGTTGACAGCTTGTTACATTTAGGTATATTATTTACAATAAGTATGTGACCTGAACACAGTCGTGGTCAAAGTTGCAGGTGTAGTATTCTAAATGTACGCATGAAGGCAATCAATAAGTTTGACCTGATTGAGGTGGGCTCTATTTTTAGATGGCAGCAATATTAATTTATTTTATCTGTATCCCTCATATTACAGGATAAACAGAGGGAACTCAACGCTGTCCTCTGTGTTACTTACCAGATCGAGGAAATAAAATAAATTCATTCCTAATTTGAATCGAACCCACAGTCGCCGCCTTTACAGTGAGGATTGTGTTGTGTTGAAATTATTTTTTATGGCTGTAATATTCTGTTAAAAATATTTTCACTAGAATTGTATAGTAGAGCAAGATCGTTTATTACTGGTAATGGTTATGATTTCTGGAAATATTTACTGAAATGTTTATATTTTTCTAATTAAGGTGTTGTTCCAATATTAGTTTTAGTTGTGATTCGATCGCCATAGACATTCCAGCCAGGCTTAGACGCTCCAGCCAGGTTGAGTAAAAGAGAAGTAAAAGAGAAAGGAGATTTTTTGATGAAAAAATTTTGCTTGATGAAAAAAATTGTAGCCAAAGATATGAGATTTATAAGTAATCACATGTATACTCGTATGCTTATCAACTGTCGCAAAAATATTATATTAATAATATTTCTGCTTAATATGTTAAGACTTATTTTGTATACTGTTGTATGCTGTACGGTATGCCCAAAAATAAATCAGCTCATCGTAACATCGTCAACGTAACATCGTAACATGTTTATTCAAAGAAAGCGTTATTTGCAACAGTCCTTGACATATCTGGAGCCAAATATTGAAGCAATGCAAGCACACATGAAATATAAAATTAAAAAAAAAACCCTAAACACTTCTAGCATAAAGGTTAAAACGGCAAAAACGCAAGTATCTATTGTAATGCAGCTCGTGGTAAGGTATTCGTTTCGGTGCCTGTAACTATCGCAACAGTGATACGGGCTGAATAACGAATGCAGTTGCCTCGATTTGCTACTTTGACATCTGTCATTGCTTTACTCACTTACTTAACTGTCAAATTACGATGTCATTAAATTTGCATTTGATTCTTTTACGCTGTAAGCTAGAAGTTGTAAGATTTGTTTGTCACGGTGTTCTCCATGCAACGTGACATTGGCGAAGTGATTTTGTGCTCGACTGGCACGCTCGAAACACCGTAAATTAAGAAATGAACTGAACTGTACCTAAATATATTGTACTAGTTACATTAGGTACATGTTTCAATTTAAGTGCTTTTGTATCTATAATTTGTGTAGTTTTTGCTCATATAAAATTCCGTACTTTGCTAGCGATACCTTTATAGAGAAGTTTTAGGCAGCTTTTAAAACTATCAACGTAGGTGGTATATAGAAATTATTAGATTTATTAATATATAAATTAACTGTCACGAGTCTGATATTCCACGCCCTGTATTGAAACTTATATGTAATAGAACGTGGGAAATGTGGAAATACTTGAAAATCATTTAAATTAGTTTACAGAGAATTTTTAATATATTGGAAAATTTTAACAATTTATTTAACACAATGTACTAGTCTGCGGTAGTTGCCGCTTTTGACCTTCATACGAGTATACTTATTTTCATCAATATATTTTCAAAAGAATTCTTAATATTACAACTTTTATAATGTTATATTTTATAAAATATACAAGTGTTAACAATGAAGTAACTGACATGAGTAATAATAATAAAATATATACAATCATTGACCTTGACTGTCCATTAGTAGATTGTTTTAATAATAATAAAAAAACAGAACAAAACCAAAAACACATTTTTTTCAACCATTCACATAAATAAGACGAATGCAAAGAGCACAAATTCAATATGTTTACTAGTAGGCAGTCCAAGGTTCCATCAGCTTTCTACCAATTCCATCATCAGACCAGCTGGACAACATCATAATATTGTATTGTCATCTAATCTACATATTTGTTAAATTTTATGATGAACCAATAATTAACGTGTACTTCAGATTCTTAGATTTAATTACATACTCGTAGTTGCCAGTGAGGCTAGTGGCGTGTGGCAAAAGTGTGACTATAAACGCGACAGGTTGTGGAATCGATTCCTACTTGATAAAATGAATTATTATTATTTAATTTTTTCATTTCTTCACTCTGGTGTCGTTACATGCTCGTGTCCCAGCGCCACGTCTGGCCTCAATCTCAATATTACTTATATCCCAAGATAAATATGGCGGAAGATACACAAATTTGTACTGGTACCTACTGTTTAAAACCACTTCACTCTCTCTCTTTTTTCGGCAGAAAGTAGGGAACGGAGTCTTAACACTAGGTTTTCTCTGCCTACCCTGCTGTGTGCGGGATACAGCGTGAAGGTGATTTTTTTTTAACTTCACTCTTAGTGCCATTCATACTTTATATGTACTTCATGGTCAAAGTGATTTCAAGTAATACGTCAGAAATTGAATAGCCGTTCGAATCTCTACGGTATAAAATTGCAAACTATTAACATCTCTAGAGGCTACTGTCTTAAGTGTAATGCATGAATTGATTTGACCTACATACTGTTGCTTGGGCAGATTTTTTTAAATATAAATATTTCAAATTAACCTACAGCCGTAAAAACAAATACAAACCAAAGTATGTCAGTTTCATATAAAAATGTGAAATAAGAATTTGATGCTATTAGATTACTTCCCTTCATAAAACTCTTGTTAATCATGTTATTAAAAATAAATTATATTTTTTTCTTATTTTTATTCGGCTTCACGAGAAACAAAGAAAATTTAGTGGAAAACTACTCCATTCTCAACACTTCTTTCAAAGCTTAAAAAAATCCTAAACAAGTTTTTAAATCTTGTATGTGTAGTGAAGAAAGAAGAATTATAATTTAACAATAATTTTACTATCATCTAGGTAATTTGTCCTAGTGCCTGTCGAAAATCTAATATTTTGTCCCTAATATTAATAATAACAGTGAAAAAATATATTTTTTTTTTAAATATTCAAGTGTATGTAGTATATAATATGAGTCATATACATAGGTGTATAGACAACCGGACCTCACTCGGCCTTGCATTGTCGTACAGTTCAGTGTACTTATATAAAATTCCAAGACATCGACACTCAAATGTTCCATATTGATGAAGTCTATACAATGAAAGTTATGATAGAACGATAGAGTTTATTTAAAATATTTAACATTTTTTTCAGCTTCACGCTGTATCCCGCACTCATCAGGGTAGGCAGAGGGAATCTAGTGTTAACACACTCCGTTCCCCACTTTCTGCAGAATTTTGGAGGCATTGCGTGTTGAGTGATTGGCTTAAGGCGAGTATATTTGTGTTATTCTTAAATAACTACGAAAAATTATACCTAATTTGGCTAGAGATTTTTTTCCCGTTGGTATCTGGGGTGTAAAACTCCTCTCTTAGTGCTCCCCTATTCTCCCCAAGGAACCAAATACATGCTCAAGTTCTATACAGCATAGTTTAATCTATGCGTTGTCTGTCATTTAATTAAACAAAAATTTTTACCATTATTATACTCGTATATATATTTTTACAGAAAATAATATACAGCTTAAATTTTACAAGAATATTTAGAAATACCACCATCACCTATACCTATTTTATAAAACAAAGTCGCTTTTCGTGTCTGTCTGGCGTTTCTCACTCTTCTTCTTCTAAACCACCCAACGGATTTTGATGCGGTTTTCACCATTAGGTCCAGTATTTCTCATGGAAGGTTTATATATAGTTTATTATTTGCATATTCTTATGTAAATTTACATAAATACGACAAATGTGTATAAAGTCCTACTCGTTAAGACACTTTCGCGCATGCGCGGCTCTAATGGTAAGTACCACATGAAAATAATGTACTGGAGTATTGTTCCTCTTAATAAGATCTACAAAAAAGGCCGCGACGGCATATTCGTATCTTTTAAGAATAACGTGTAGTGATCATATTTCTGTATAAAAATTGTAATTTCAATATATTTTCTATTGTGAGGGATATGTTTCCATAATGGTATTAATCCTTATCTTTTAAAATACTTTATTAATTTTCTACGTTAAACGAAGATAAAATATTGTCTTTACACTATTTCGAAATTGCGAATAGTTTTAGAAAAAACGCATTTAATCGTTGACACATCACGCCGTTGACACTTCAGCTGTATCGACTCAAGTTTTACTCTCAGCATATAAATAAGTATAGGTATTAGTTAGGTTGGCCATTTAATGTAGATCAAAACTGTCTTTTATTGTTTTTCATTTTAATAAGTACTTTAGAAGTTGCTACAATATCAAAAAATCCTTCCTGCGAACTGGCTCGCCACTCGCCATGCGTCCCTCCGCCCCCCGCGACGTTTTGTGTCGGCCGCGCCCGTCTACCTAACACGCATCGGTGGTTCAGTAGAAGAATGCTCTCCTGCCGCGCGGGCGGCCCGGGTTCGATTCCCCGCCGATGTATTCTATTTAATTTTCCTCAAAGGCAGCCACGTAATGCTTGCTTTTCATCAGGGACAGAGTACACTCTTCCCTACCCAAGCGGTGTCGCTGTAAAAGCCAATAGGGCTAACAGCATTAACCGTCAGAGAACCAAGGCCCTGATGTCGTTCGGGGCTACTACGGAGATGGCCGAGAGAATGCTTCAATTCTACGCCTGACAAAGTAAATTTAGAAGTGATTGCACGTATTTTGGAGTTATCCAATAATTATAATGTATTTCCACGCGACATAGTTAATTACATCTTTCGTTTAGGTATTTTCGGGTAAGAGAATAGTAGGTAATCTGTTGTTTATAATTTCTTTCGTTTAAGTTTTCTGTTGTTTGTGCTATTTAATTGTGTTTATTTTAAAACAATTGGAAAATCCTTATTGGAACTACGAATCTGCGGGTTGCATTAGGCTTTAATTAATTTTCACATTATCTTAAGTGCTTTGCAAACATACATTATATGAATAATTTAGTAGTTAAAGCGGGCGAAGCCGCGAGCGGGTCGCTAGTATAAAATATAAAAGCTCAATATCAAAGCGACCTTGACACGTTATTTTGCGGCGAAAGTGAAATGAAAACAATAGACACTCGCGCACGACACTCAAATTAAATATATCCGGTTACAACTCAATGTCTAGCTCTAGCTGTAAGTAATATTGCCTTTTTTGTACTAGATAACATCAGACTTTGGAGGTCATAAGTTCGGTTCTCAGTCGTGTCTTTTTTCTTAGTCATACAGATGTTAGCGCTAGATTGTAAGTATCACACCCTCGTAGCGAAATTGTTGCTTGTTTTTGCATAAATTTTGGGCTCTTTTGGACATTCAAGTATGGACATACAAGTATGCAGTGTACTCTTGCGAGTTCAACGTAGTCCTTAACGGACCTACTCCGCTCGCGGTGGCTTAGCTAAACTTGCTTAAAGTCTTGATATATGTTTTATTTGAACAGGCAATTTTTTTTTAGCTGCACTTTTTATCTCACCTAGCAGAGAGTCAAATCTAGTGTTACGATCCTCCTTTTTTTGTTTTACGTCCGTATTCGAGAAGTACTGGCACAGGAGCACAAATCATCTCGTTAAAGGGCACAAGATGCAGGAAGAGCTAAGTTAGTAACCTGCTGTCTGTTAAGCTATTTCTCTATCAATCTAAATATGAAAACATATATTATCAGGCAATAAGTGGAACCTAACTCCGTCTCCGTCATTCACGTATGAATTACCGAAGCCAAATAAATTTATCGGTGTCAAGAACTGAGTATTAATTACTTTTGCTATCCAAAACTGTGAATTTTTCTTTTAATATTCATGTTTGTACAATTTATGATATTATAATTTTATTTTCTAAATTTTCTACTTTTTCTTATAAGACTAGTAAAAACTTAATATTATATTATAAAAGAATAGTCTTCAATCAACGGAATAAAGTAAATAATAAGTATATAACAAATACAAGTTTGCGACGAATTATTTACTCGCGAATTACTTGTCATGTATAGTATCGCTGGTTGATTTGGTTTCCTCCTATTTTGGTTAATAGTAATCCTAAAAGTATTTTATTATTATTTTATTGTGTAATTCAAATACACGCTTAAAATATTTTATGAAAGTTTTAAAATATTACCCATGATATTCAAATAAGAAATTATTTACTGAAGCGTATAAAAAATTCTGCGAAAAATGTTATGTGAAATAGATGACGGTGAACCTACTCATTCATTGCGTAAGCAGTAAATTAGAACCTATGTTCTACCATAATATAGGTAATAAAAAAATATTATATAATTGAATATAAAAAATATTTCTATCTGTGAATTAGATTTTAGAGGAAGGGATTGAATGTAATTCATTCTCCCGATTGGGAAGTAAACCCACAATCGTCCCGTTTACATTCAGTCGCTGTACGGCTGCCCCATAACGGTTGATTTTTTTTTTATATTAATAATTTCTTTTTTATATAATATTGTGAAGGGAGACAAGCACACTGCTGTAAACGCAACGGATGTGGGTTCTATTCATCATCGGGGTAAGAAAATTTTTATACCTGCAATTCGCTTCGCGGCTTCGCTTCACTCTACTAAAAGTTCGGTGTTGAGTTCTGCCACTTAACACAACAACGCCTCAATGGAATCTTACATAAGAAAGTAATACATTATCACATTGGACTAACGTACAAATATAGCGGAGAGTGAGGAACGGAGTGTCTTAATACTAGGCTCCTTCTGCCTACTATGCTGAAAAAAATCATAATAAAAACTTTCAATTCAAGATAAATAGTCATGTCGAATACTCGACTTGAAGCAGGCCGAGTATTTTAGCAAGCATCGCTTTAGATAAAATTTTATGTAAATATGTAATTAATTGCGGTATGATCTAGATCGTTAGCGAGCGTGACAATTTTTACTATTGCGTTAATATATTTAACTTTATTAGGTGTTATATAAAATATTATTTATATAACATATCATATTGTGATACTTCGAATTTAAGTTTTTAAAAGATAAAAATAATCTGCTTTTTCTTTCTTTTTCCAAATAAGAAGGCTTATAATGTTTAATTTAAATTGGATTTTACTAGCACTTACGTTAGATCGTTTAGCCAATTAATATTGTTATTTTGAGAGGCCAGTGGTGGCGCAGGGGCACAAGCGTGTGATTGTAAAGGCGACAGGTTGTAGGTTCGATTCTGAGGAAATAAAATATTTAATATTTTCATTTCTACGCTCTGGTTTCGAGGCAAAGCGCGGCGTGAGCTGAGCATACGGGATGGCTGTCTTGGCGCAATTGATACGTATCTGTGCGTAGTGCTTGTAGGTATACTCCACTTAGAATTACAGTTTATAATTAAAATATATTTCTGTTTATAATATATAATCTATATATATAAAATCGAAAGGTCACTCATTCATCACGACATCTCAGAAACTACAAGTGCTAGGAATCTCAAATTTTGCATAGGATTTACTTATAGGACGTAGGTGCTCGCTAAGACGGAAATTTGCAATATTCGATTTCTAAGGGGTTGTTTTTGGGGTCGAAAGTTTGTATGAAACTTCGTTACTACAAATGCTAGGAGTTTCAAATTTTGCATAGACGTCACTAGGAAGTAGTCATGGAGACAGAAATTAATAATAACATAGTTCACGCGGGTGAAGCCGCGAGCGGGCCGCTAGTATAATATATTTTTGTGGCAAAAATAAGTATTTTTTTTTATCTATAACTGATTTATAGCCATTGACCATTGAAATATCTCTAATTCTAGCACTATTGAAATGCGCGTGACTGTAAACGCAACGGTTGAGGGTTCAATTCCCACGTGGGAAAGTGAATTATTTAATATTTTCATTTCCTCTCTCTAGCAACAAGACAAAGAACGATGAAATTCGCGAAACTTCAGCGGAAAATGGGGACTGCAGTATTCCCTCTGCCTAGCTTACTGTATGCGAGATACTATGCGAAGGTAAAAAAAGTGGAGTTATTTTAATTATTTGATAGCTATATAAGTACTAAATCCAGCGAGTATTTTTAAACAGATAAATAGAGAGTAAAGAGTGAATCGAACGAGTTTTATCACAAATCACGTTTAAGATGACACTGCACGCCTCCATTACATAACTATGGTGTCCATGTATCTATCTGTCCATTGAATAATGCATGTATTGTGCAATTCGTGCCTGTTCGCGTTTTAGTCGCATTGCTGCCGATCCTGTTGTAGCGTTACTTAAAATATGTGGAGCTTATGAAATATGTACTCGTATGTATTATATACATTTATTGTATAATTAGAAAATCCTTACGTTATTACGTTATATACCAAAAAATTGAGATTTTATAACTAAAAAAATCATTTTATGTAAGGTATACATTGCTTTTTTTAGCTTCACAATGTGTCCCGCCTATATAGTTTTCGGTACATTAATTGTTGAATAGCGGAGCTCAAGGCTTCGCTTTATTATGATACTAGAGTGAGAAATTAAAAATATTAAACATCTTTTTATCTCATATAGGAATCCGCAACCCAAAACCATCGCGTTTACAGTCACGCGCTGTGCCAATTAGCTAAGACGGTCTCACATTGTAGTAAATTATTTATATACAGTACCTACTACTATTTATTTATTTATTGATCCACCAACGTTTGTTAACATACATACAAAAAAAAATATTTAAAAAAATAGTAGTACTATATAAATAGTAGAAATAGAACTCAATCTAAGAGTAACAAACGCCGGCGGATATAACTTACTAACTAGAAAATAAACTACTAAGCATAAGCACAAAAGTTGTGCTTTAATGAATTCAAAAATTCTGCGGAAAGTGAGGAGCAGAGTGTCTTAATATTAGATTCATAGTATGCGGGATACTATATTTCTTGCGTAATACTTGAACAATTTTATATATTTCACTGATACATTTACGGTTGAGAATATAAATCGCTAGTTATTACGTTAATATTACAAAACTAGTAATTTCTTCGAGCGCCTTACTCCGGGATTACTGAACTAGAAAGCCAATGTATTATCGACAGACTAATAAAACAATTTTATATTGTTAATTACTAAGATTTTTTATTTTATTTAAAAAAAAAAAATTCCATCGTAAAAGGTGACATGATATTTAAAAAAAAATGTTAACATTTTTCACATAAGCAGTCAGAACGTTGGACTGTTTCCTAGAGAGAACTTATTGTTACTCCCTTCCCATATATTAGGATACTTCCGTACCCTCTTTCCACCAAAGTGTTAAGGCATTGCGCCCGAAACGTATAAAAATTGAGTAAATTCTACGTATTAATTAAAAATGGGAGTATTTTTTGGGATTTTTTCACGAAATATGGATTGATAAAAAAAGTGACAGAACAAAATGTAAAAGAAAGAATAAAAAAAGCTCTCTAATGTTTAATATTCCAGTAATCTAACTTTAAATTATAAATTTTATATTAATATATAATATGCCATATGACTCAAACTAAAACAGTAGCTCTGGGATATCATTTTTCATTCATTGAATCTTTCAGATCACATATCAATTTTTATATTGTATTGAAGGATTTTGTGTATTTAATACTAAGAAAATCTTTTTTAAAATATATCATCCGTAACCGCTACCTTGAAACGTTATTATATCCAAATAAAAAAATATGAAAAATAATTTATTTTATTGGACTTACCGTTTTACAAAATAAAGTAATTATAATGCAAAAAATACTTTCAAATATTTTTTTGAAAGGTGAATTCTGCAAAAAATTATAATTACTAAGTTATTTTGGCATATAATTTTAGATTTAAACTTAACAGACAGACAGTTCGACCTGTAATTAAAATTTTTGATTCATTTCTAAGTTTCTATAACAATATACATTTCTAAATAATTTGAATTTTATAAATTTAATAATTGGCAGTTTCTTATATGAGACGAAAATTAAAGATATTTAAGTATTGATGGATTTCCGTCTAGGGTATATGACCAATAGGTCATACAGACTGTATGACTTATATTCGATATTCAAAGATATATAGGTATTTACTATGTATAATATTTTTTTGTTTTATATATAAAACAAAAAATATTGTACATTGCGGCGTTAATTTGAGCTACTCAATACGTAATGCTTCCAGAATTAGACTGAAAGTGAGGCGAGTCTTAACACTAGGCTCCCTCTGCCTACCCCACTGTATGCGGGATACAGGTGTTTTACATATAAAAAACAAGTAACAGGGGGAAGGAAAGTGTTTACAAAAGTATAAAACAAGGCTGCCACTAAAATATTATAACAAAAATGTTTTTTCAATTTTCCCGTTTTCAAACGATTATAGAACTAGGAAGTATATCCAGATCGATCGGCTTAGTGAAAATTTAGACGTAATTAATATAATAATTAGGGGGGGGAGGGTATATATTAAGTGGAAGGTTGCTCGCGCCATTCGCCGCGCGTCGTTCCGCGCTCACACATGTCTCGCGAGTGACAAGTGACACTGACAAGTGACCTACAAAATGACCGCCAAAATTTACGTAAGTGTCAAAATCGAAATTAAGTGTAGATCTGTGGTTTCAGAACGCATACGGGATTTTACTAATTAATTCTTTTTTTTTTTGATTTTCCTTTACAATTTTAGTGATTGTGTTTTGTGTTCGTGGTATTTATTTTTAGTGGTTCTACACCACACTTCTATGCGTTTTAGGCATTTTTTTTACTCCATTAATTAATTATACAACGATATGTTCTTTTTTTCAAAGCTCTATAAATGTAATTTATTCACATTTAAAAAAAATCAAGAATATACTAAAGTTATAATTTAAACTTATAATTTTTATACATACTGTTTACTGTTATGACAAATATTTAAATTTAAATGTTAAGAATACGCTTCACTGTTAAGAATAGACCTTTTGGTTGATCCATAGGTCAAGTGAAGCCAGTCTGTGATATTGAAACTGTGAGAACTATTCACTACTAGCATATTTATTATTTATTTAGATAGGAATAATATATAAAAAGAAAAAATGTTTTTTATTCAGTCAAATTTGTATTATAAATATATATTTTTCATAGAATGAGATAATAACAAAGTGAAGGTTACAAAAAGAGTATTATGTAGACTAGAACTTAGTACAATGATCGATTGAATGCTAGATGTGAATTCAATGCCATTTTTTACTAATCTTTTACTTTGTTCACAATAGGCAAAAGTTCGCAAGTTATAAGTCTAACAAGCTAAAGCACATTTGCTTATGATTTTTTTCTATATTTTTAAAAATAATACTGATACTTTTACATAAATCCAGATTTTTTTCATAACTACTATGTTAACAATATTTGAATAGTAAAAAGCTCATTTAGCTATTATTGTTTTTTAAATAACTTATATGTAATATGTTAGTAAATTTTTTTTTTCAAAAAATACATTTTATATAAAAAATAACATTTATTTTGTATAGAAAATTCACTGAACATTATTTCTATTGACGTGTTTTTATAGGCTATTATACTATTTGAACAAATTAAATTAAGATAAATAAAAATTTTATCGTTGCTTTTTAATTACCTATATATTTTTTGTCTATATGTTATATATATATGATATATATTAAAAAAATGATTCAAATTCATAACATATATATACATAAAATTATAAAAATATTAAACGAAAATTAAAAACGAAATAGGCTCACTTAATTTATTGAATGTATATACAAAACTAATGTAGGCTTTCATAGTGTAACATTACCAAGTAAACAATAACGGCTTCCTTAAGAAACGATAATATTTAGTTTCCTCGTGTTTTCACTTTCGATACCAACATAGTGAGAGTTACGCCATGAATTTGCAAATATTATTATTACTTATAGATTAGTTGCGTTTAGCTTGTAGCTACAGTGTATAATTTGTGACATTTAAATGTATATTAACATATCCATTACTTGATTTATGTTTTTTTTTTTCATTTTACGTATTTTCTTTGATTTGTCGAGGTACGACAGAAGTTAATGACCTATCGTCATTCCGTTCTTCACATTCTGGTCAATAGAAGACTAATCTCTATGTACATCGTGTTTTGCTTAAAGAAATTGAGGAAAAGTTATATTAAATAAATATTCATATTTATTTAACAACTCATACAATAATATGAATGAAACGAAATATTTAATGCTTTGGTAACAAGGCAAAACTCGACGTTGAGTTCCACCACTCAACACGATTTGTTCCAAGAATTTGGCAGAAATTGGGAAACAATGTCTTAATGGGGAATGGAGTGTCTTAATACTAACACTTCCTTTTAGTTAAACTAAGGTTCCTTTTACTGCCTTAAATAAAAGAAAATATAAAATATTATATATTAGAAAAAATAAAATATTACTTAAACGTTGTATCTATATATAAACAATACTGTATGAATTTCGTAATTCATGATATTGTTAGATGTTAGAATATGAGCCAACATTATAAATGGTAGGTACATAGATTAGGGCGGATAACATGTCGATGTGGGTGTTACCAAATTTAGAATAAAGTTAGCCATTCACCAGAAACCCAATATTAACTTGAAAATGATATCTAGTTAATGATTAATAAATATTGCAATCTGCAATTAACACTTAATAAGTGCTCTAAGCTGTACACTTATATACTAACTTTCTTGACAATAATAAATATGTAGATATAATCTCTGGATTTATCTTAAGATTCACCTTCATTGTCCTCTGTATCAGCTTTGTGTGCAATAAAGTTTTTCTATCTATCTATGTTTCTATCTATCTATCTACCTATCTATCTATCTATATAATTTTCTTCAAATTATTGTAAGATAATGCGCTGGGATTGGTATATCCATATTATATACAATAATTTTAATATATGCGATAAGTATGTATTTTACGCTTTTCCTCCCAGCCCAATGTCAGAGGTAACGACCTATAATGTCAAAGAAAATAAGAAACAAACGTATAGTCGACATTAAACGTATCAAGAGCCAAGAAATGTTGTATATGTTTCTAAATGTTTTTCTTATTCTTATATATTTTAAATACAAAGCATTTAAAACATTTATGTATGTTCAAGCAAAATATTAAAAAAAAATACTAAGAATTTTTTAATCTATATTTGGCGGTTACAAGATCGTTGCCGTAAGTAATCTTGTACTAAGGTGAAATCGGCTAAACCCCAGTTGATTTCCTAGATTACACTTAAAACTTTCGCTTATAATGACTAGTATGATTTTGCCAACATTTTCTAAATAAATTTATTTCGTGGCAAGGTGTTTTTATCCTGTCACTTTTTTACTATTCTGTTATTAATTTTCATACATGTTGGTACATTTATGTATTTTTTGTAGGTTTACAATTACTGTATTAATATATATATTAATCTTTTAAATTTTTGGGGAAACGTGCCATGAGAATATGTAAAATATTGAGATAAACATACTAACTTTCTCATATTAGGTAATATTTGTAGAATTGAACTTAGATTTAGAAAACAATTTTTAATTTCTACAGCGATTTTTATTTAATTAAAAGCTTTGTTTGTTTCTTTTTTTTGGATTGGCGGGTTTGAAAATATTCATTATGTAATTTATATATTTGAAATCTCAGTATGAGTAAACATTTTATATACATAAAATAACTGTATATCTCAATGAACTAATCTCACTAAGCCTATAATGCTTAAAATACCTATGTACCTACAATACACAAGTTAGTATGTTAAAACAAAACTAAAAGCTAAACCAGAAATGATTGTATCTAATGGAATAAATTAATTGAATTTACTTCAATTTTGAAACCTCAAGGCGTATAACAACTTATATCTAGATAGTAAAAGCTTAAGCAAAATATATTCTTGCAACTACACAATTAAAACTATACCGACCCACCTGTTCTAAAGAGGTTTTAGAAATAGTTCTCTTTTTTTTTCTTCTACACCAGGTAGCCGACAAATCGAAGTCAAATCGAAGTCGTATATATAAATTCTATCTTCAATTCTTTCTTTTTTAAATAACACTAAGTTATGATTGCCAAGTTTATAACTAAACCAGTTATCTTTGTATATATAAAACTAGTGGGCCCGGACGCGGCTACGCTCGCTTGAACTATACGATTATTTTCGGTTTTCAATAGAATTTGTAAGAAAATATAAGCCTAAATAATTAAAATAAATTTAAAAAGAATAATAATATAATGGAGATTTATTATTAGATAAAATATCTGAATAACCGAAATGAACAAACAAAAGAAGTAAAAGTAACTAAAGGAAATTCTTAATATTAGAAAAAGTACCTAAAGTTTGCCGTGCGCGCGTACTAAACATTTTTCTATATTAAATAATTAATAATTTTTGCGAACAATATTAAATAAAATCCCAAATGATTAAAATTACGATATTTTAAGTGTATAACATCGGTATAGATAACCGAACTAAGATTAATTAATTATAAGCAGCAAGTAATTACATAAAAAATAATATTAATTCGAAAATATATAAAAAATTACAAAATCAACAAAGTCATCTGCCCGTTCGCGTCGGTCATACTACACAACTCGTAGGCTAAGTCATTTGGAATCAGTGACATCTCCTTAATTATTTATTAGAATGTTATACAGTAAACTATAATTTCCATCTAGATGAAATGCTAAAAGTGACTATTATATTTATTTTCATAAGGATGAATATCAAATTATAGAAATCATCTAATTTTTGTTAATGTATACAAATCTATATCGGCGCGCGCCATGTCTGCATTAAGCAAACTCACTTTGGGTGACGTTTTCTTAAAACAACAAACTTTGCAAGCCGTTGCTTAGCAACGCGTAGCGACCATTGTTATTAACATGGCGGAATAAATTGCATGTCAAATTAATTATTTTAATATATTGGTATATATCGACAATATTACAAATATAAGAAAAAAAGTATCCTATGTTCATCCCGGTACTCTCATGTACCGGGATGAACATAGGATACTTTTGTATGAATATGTATATAGGAACATGTGTATTTTATTACAATTAAATTAGCGGTTTGGCCCTGATTGCGTAAAATACAGACAGACAGACAGACAGAGTTACTTTCGAATTTATAATATAGGTATGGATGGATGAGGCAGATCTTTGTCTATATAAAGGTGACAGACTGATTTTAAGTCGTAAGTAATAAGAAAAAAAGAAAAAAATTATAATAACACTTATTTTCCCCCCTTGTTATTTCCCCATCCCAAAATATTTGATATATGTAAAGATAAAAAAAACACCAAGTTCACTGATCTATGTATGTCATCAGATATAAGACAGCAATCATATTTCAATTGTTTGTCTTTCGTATCTACGAAATTGTATAATGTAAGATCAGTGGGCGTTGAACATCGCAACGTAAAATATGTTCTAGATAAATAAACGTAGGTATTTCTTCTTATCGTTGGTTCAAATTATTAGTTGCGGTGGAATAGCCTGTAGCGATTTCTTACTACTTATTTTCAATTATTTATTATTTATTATAAATCAACTTTTATTTACATAAATCTAAAAAAAAATACTTTTAAACGTGTACTTAACGACGTGAATTTCCTTATATATTTTTTAAGTACTCACTTTTATGGAATAGGAATGAACCTTCCGCCACTCAACAGGCAATGCTTCAAAAATTATACGGAAAGTGGGGAAAGGGGTGCCTTAACACTGAGTTCCCTCTGCCCACTCTGCTAGGTGCGCAATACAGTGTGAAACTGAAAGTGAACTTTATGTTCATTCACGATTCACTTGCAGAAGTCTTTTTGAATAACAAATATTTTGGTTCTTTTAAATGACCCTTGAGATGGAATTAAACTAACTACTCAAATCCTTACTTTACATCTAAATCGCGATCAGGGAGTATAGCTTCGTCTATAAAACAAGGTATTATAAATCATAAACAATCGAGAAATCAACGTCATTCGAAACGTGAGAACACCTATAAGATAATGGACACTTTAAGAAGTTTCTTTACCTTATTTACATTACAAATTACATTTGACTGTCGAATATACAATAATAGTGAAAAATATTCGCGTAAAGCAGAGAGAATTCAGTTATAAATCACTTTGCTCTCCACTTTTCGTAACTTAAGCTATTGTGGCCTGAGATCCCACCGTTAAAACCTGCAGGTATCAGTTTTCTTAATTAAACTTATATTAATGAATAATACATGATCAGTAGAACAGATTACACTTGGGTTGCCTAGAAGAATCCTGCCGCAATCACCTTTAATTATATTTTTTCCTAACTCGTTTTTGTTGAGTTTCGCCACTTCACACACAATGCCTCCAGAATCCGGTGTAAAGTGAAGAAAAGATGTGTCTTAATGGGAACGGAGTGTCTACGTTCCCAGGTTCCCTCTTCCTCCTCCACTATGCGCGGGATAATGAGTGAAAAATTATGATAGCTTAACTTCTATAGCCGTAACATAACAACAACATATCTAGTAGGCGTGTTTTTATAATTACTAAGAAATTAACAAAAACTTAACGTAAGGTCAATGAAGCACATAAAGAGTTAATTGTATAATTTAAACAATAAATAAAAGATTCCACGGTGGTCACGCTTATCACGCCGCTTCGTGTACAAGATCTGACCTCTAGGCCCCGGATCCGAGTATTTACTTCCTTGCCGTACAAGTGCAATACAAAATGGCAGATTTTTTTTTATAATTCGAAGAACATATAGTTATAATTTATTGCGGTTCGATTTCTGATTAGGAATATTATTAATTATTATGTTTCCGGGCCACCAAACTATTAGAAGACATACAAGGTAACACACAACATACAATAACATTTGGTACGAAATATACTAAAGATTAAATAATATTTTCATAACTATAAGGACGACAAAGATAAAAACCTAGTTAAAACATAGCCGCATTTTCTGATTTCAGGCGCGTTTGAACACTTTGTGGTTTTTTAGCGAACCTTCGGTTGCATTACCAAATCACTGAAATATCATCCATGCATCCATCAGCCTTTCAACGTCCACTGTTGAACATAGGCCTCCACTAATGCTTGCCACTCCGTCCGGTCCTGCGCCCTTTGAATCCACTGAAATATAATATTTGAAATTTAAATATTCCTCAGAACAGGAATTGAAGTCAGACTCGTGGCAAAACAGTCAAACAATTCTCATATTTATGAGATATATTTGAGCAACCGACAAACAGACAGACTATATTTTCCTAAAACCATAAAGATATCATCATTTAAAAAAATCGAATGGACGTGTGAAAATAATGTAACGTAATATAATTGATACTTTATAAGATTTATTATCCTTTGCCGCGTGTGGTCGGGACGAGAAGGCCGCGAGATAACTTAACAAAGGCACAATAAGGTCTTATCGTTTTCATTAGCTTTGTGTTCTAGAGAACATGTCGTAGACGACATAACTTAGGTGCTAGAGTTTATGACAGATTCAAAATATGTTGAAATAACAGAATAACTAGATGGGAGATTCTTCAATATTAATAAACAAAAAGTTTAAATTAATTTATGATATATTCATATTCTATTGTAAGGTAGATTTCCCGCATAGCATGGTAGAGAGAGAGGCTCCGTTATTCATTTTTGGAGTTTGATGGTAATAATTAAAATATTTTAATTTCTCTGAGTGGGAACGGAACCCACATCTATCAAATTTACAATCAGAGGCGATCCTCCTGTGCCACATCCTCCTGTGACGTTTACCTCAATATTATATAGTAAGGTAGCCAAAGAAAACCTCCACTCTCCATTTTGGGGATTAGCTGTAGATTTTTAAACATTTTTATAATTGTATAGTGATTTTATTGATTTTAAATTAAATATTAATAAAAAAATATATAATTACAAAAATTACTCGTATATTAAAGCTTGAACATAGAACCTCCTACTATCGTCTGTAACATTAAATCTTGAGCCCTCAACCACTACTTTATAAATATATGATTAAATTTTAACATTTCATCGACATATTTTGTATAGATTAATAGATTGTCGTTAGTAATAACATATAATGGGCAATGATACAAGCTGCTATTAATCATGTAAACGATGAAGAAAGCGATGCGTGATGAAATTCACTTGCCATATTATTGTCTAATGGTGGACCCATAAAATGTCGTGACTTTGATATTAAAATTTTTGTTATTACTGATAGAAACTATTATAATGTGTAGCGAAGAATTTTAAACATGTCTAAATGTGTAAAAAATGTTACATTTATTTTTACATTAGCATATTTTGTTAGCTATACGCTGCATCCCGCACAAAGCAGAGTAGGCAGAGGGAACCTAGTGTTAAGACACTCTGTTCCCCATTTGCCACCGAATTCTGGAGGCATTGCGGGTAAGTTCCCTCTGCCTGCCCTATTATACGCAGGATACAGCGTACAGCTGATTTTTTATTTGTTTTTCCTTATAAAAAACATTGTTTAAGCATATTTACATAGACAAGTCAATCAACATTTACACGTAATACTGAGTCACTGAGCTATAAACTTTACGCTACACCAGCCCGAACATTACGTTGGCACTAACATGCAATATTATACAACAAAGCTATGGTCACGCGTTGCTGCGTAACACACAAACATACTGACAATCCGCGACGATTATTATTATGTAAAATATGTAATTTGTTGTTTTATCCAATTTTTTATATCTTAAATAGTTTTTTTTACAAGTTTTATAGGGATTTTTAAGTAAATCAATGTTCTTTCGGGAACAGTTCATTTTTTGTAAACATATACTTTTTGGATAGTCTTTTCGATTTTTCCAATATATTTCATATAGATTTTTTCTTCATGAATAGAATTCGATTAAAAAAGTCGTAACTAAGAAGTTCAGTTCCTTATAGGATTTAGGAGTGTTTGTTTGTTTAAGTATCACAACGTTTAAACCTTTTCTCCTTTCCTTCCTTTCCAAAGAAATGTATTTGACTTCTATAAGAAGAGCTTGAACATTAATTTTACTACTACTTAATAACTCATATTTTGTTCAACCAACCCTTATAACTTCCTTTTTTTGGGCTCTACTTCAATATTTACAAAAGTTGGCCTGTTAAAATAAATAATTTACATATTAAAATCAATACTAGTTGAACTTGTAGTGATATTTATGAAGCTTAATTTATTTTGTTTTTCTTTTTGGTCATGACCCAGTTTAATAATATTTATAAGAAAAGGGCAATACGTAGTAGATTTAACTTGGCCAAAACGTGTTTCTGAAGAAACTGCTATTTTTAAATAGTATAATACAAAATCGATGCCCAGCGACTACGTACTCTTAAATCTTTGAAACTACCAAAACGGATCTTCTTACAGACAGAGTTCTCATAAAAAGAGTGAATGATAGAGGAAACAAGCGTGCGACTGTAAACGCGACTGTAGTGGGTTCGATTCCCACTCGAGGAAATTAAATATTTTTGTTTTCCTTGCTTTAGTAAAGCAAAGCGCGGTGTTGAGTTCCGCCACTCAGCAGTCAATGACTGCAGAATTTGGCCTGTAATTATATAAGAAATTTAATCGTCAGAACGATAAATAATGAAACAGTCATATTTCATAGTTGAGCTTACGCGGGCGAATCCGCAAGCGAAACTTCTACTACAGTCTATAATAAAAGTGAAACAAGCAGTAAAAGTTAAATAATAAACATCTGACTGGTATGTAGTGTAAGTGGTCTATATTATGCCCTTCGGGCCGGTTTGTTGCGTCATCTAGTTACAACAAATACCTGCACTTAATAGTAGTATTTCATAATAGAATACTTTCTTATTAAATCTATGTAATTTTCGTTAGTTAGTTATAATATAAGCTAATAAAAAATAGTAGATAGGATACGGATTACGGATAGTTGTGGGGTCCATTACTGCTCAGGGGAGCGGTACTATTTAAACTATTACTGTTTTTTTTTGGCCTCAATTAATAAATCGTTGACTTCTGGAGGAGGAGACTTCTCTATCGGAGGAGGAATATATTTTTATTAAAATTACTTAAAAATGGAAAACGGATTGCATTAATGTCTGAATAAATATTATAATTTATAGATATTTGTCCTACTATTGTTTTTCTTCACGATGAATTCTGCACATAGCAGGGTAGGCAAAGGGGACCTGGGAACCTAGTGTTAAAAATTCCGTTCTTTAAGACTTTTCAATTCCCCATTTTCCGCTGTACGAAATAACTTGTAACCTTTGAATTTGTATTACCTTTTTAATTTTTTACTACTGTACCTACTAGAATGTATTCGTAAAATACAATAGTAAATATTACGTAAAAGATATTCTGGCAAACCCAATCAGAGATTAATTATTTAACTAATTTTGGAAAAGGAAACGGATATCATTTTAATTTCCGATAAAATAGAAAGCTATCGATTTATCGGTAGAGGCAAAATGCTATAAAAGTTGTATATTTCTCAGAACCAATTAAGTATTAAATGATTATGTATAATAATTTTATAATTTCATTCATTCGGCCAGTCGTGGAACAGGGACACAAGTGTGTAACGGTAAACGAGACCGGCTGGGGATTCAAACCCCACTCGAGGAATTTAAATTTATAATATTTTTAGTTTTTCGCTCTGGAGTGGAGGGAAAGCCTGACCACCACTCAAATGGAAATGCCTCCAGAATTCGGCGGAAATTAGGGAACGACGTGTCTTAACAATAGGTTCCTTCAACCTAACCTGTTGTGTGCGGGATTCAGCGTGAAGCTGAATAATGATGAATTAATTAACCAAGACATTCCGCCAAATTCTGGAGGCTTTTGAGTGGTCGATCTCGACGCCGCGCTTTGCCTCAACACCAGAGCAAAGAAATGAAAGTATTAAAAATGTACTTTAAAATATTATTTGAAAGAATAAAACACTATGAAATATATTTTTTTATATATTCACTAAATTAAAGTCTTTCAACATAGCATTCAGCTCAGAATAGGAGCGAGTGTTGAGGTTGTTTATTTGGTACCACGTTAACTGCGCACGCATTGTAATTTTCTCTCACGAATTTCGGTGCGATTTTGAAATAAAGTTCTAGAAACTGTCATATTCTAATGCAATTAAGTATGCATTTGGACTAAATTGAGAATTTCAGCCTTTTCGAGATTAATAAATAATTATCGTCATAATTATATTGTAGACGCTATCTTGGTGCAGTGGTGTTTTGGTTACGGATTCGATTCCTACTCGAAGTTACAGTCTTAATTGCATTTCCCCAGTCTAATAATACAAAGCACATCTTGTGGGCTACTCAACTGTTTGGGAGAGAATATCCAAATAGCTGTTTTGTATAATATAATTTAATATGTTTTGTTTCTCTATTACAGGTAAGTACTACCTATCAATGTGCTTTCAAAGTGAATCCAGAGCCGCAGTCGTCATGGTTTGAACTTTTTTATAAAATTATCAATAACTATATTTTTAACCGCCTTCTTTTCTGGAAAAGTTCCATATTCGTTAAATTTTTTTTTACTGGATTACCGTTACATAACGTGTGTATGTATAATAATAATTAATATGCTGTTATAATTAATTATGTATCCCATACAATGCACAAACATAAAAAGCGATAAAAAGTTTTATTGGTATTTTAAATCATTATTTATACAGTTAGTTTAGGTTTCCGCAATTAACAAATGAAGAAAATCATAAGAATGCAGTCCGCATCGACATATCTTTACATAGCACTGCCGTATGCCTCCTTATAGAACCATATATTTATAAGAAATTGACGTCTGCATTCCATAGTAGAAATGTATGCGCGACCTTTATTACTCTTCAGGAAGTTATTTTAGGTAAAACAAAGTCATTATAACCAAGGACTGTGACTGATATTATAATAGGCCTTATACTTCTTGCTACTGTATATTAAGAATATCTTCTTTATGAGTGAAAATAAATGTAGATAGATAATTTGACTTTATATTAGCAATAAAAAAAAACTATTTACGGTACAACATACAATATACTTTTATTTTAAATGACGTCGAAAATAATTATGCTTTAAAACTCTTAGGTCTGTCGAGATAAAAGGACGCTGCAGAATGGTTGAAAGTTTACAAAATTGAGACAATGTTTTTATTAAAACTATAAAATTTCCTTGTTACCAATCTTTGGTAAAATAAACGAAAAGGAAAATATTTCATGTCAGTATAATCATTTAGCTTACCTAAAGTTTCAAAAATAATTTAAAAAAATTGCACCTGTGCAATGCACATAAAATATTTATATATACACACATCCATGTGTTCTTTTGTAGCGGACACCGTCCGGCCTTGACGATATCCTTTCTAAAGCTTGGTACCTCGGTCTCGTTCTAACCTTTCCAAGAATGTGCACTAACTCTGGGAGTCTAAGATTGTATAAAAAATAACCTGATGCTTTACTTGCATATGCTAAATGTAGACTACCTAGTTAATTACAGCTTATAACCAAATACGTAAAATTATAACCAAATATATTTATAGATTAGGTTGTTTTAAGATGACTTTTAATTTCGGTTAATATGACTTTGAATTTGAAGAAAGAAAACAAATATATGTTACAATAAATATGTATAAAAATTTCAACACAATAATAGTCAAATTCAACTGATATGTACATATTACCTATGTATAATAATTAAGCATTTAATTTGTAACAGTATCATAAGTTACGGATTTGATAGTGTTTCCGGAACATTCAAGGTTAAAACGTTCAATTATATGTGTCAGTGTGGTTTTCCTTTTCAATGCTTTATTATATAAGGGGAAGTATATAAAATAAAATTATCGAAATAGAAAATTTCCATAACATCTATTATTTTATTTTTTACTTACTCCACCCATATGACAAAAATCTGCTAAATGATTGAAAATGTAGACAATTAAATGTATGAAAAACAATGAATTAACAAACATTAGAAATGGATCTATGTAAAACAATCTTATTATGTTACTTACATGCGTACACACATTAAGTACACACACATTAAAATTCATCAATGAATTTTAGCATGCAAATACTACATTTGTAATATATTATTACATAAACAGGTGAAATTTCTTTCCTGAGTACATCTGATAAGAACTGACGTATCACGACCGTGTAATTATAGTTACTTTTGTATGTAGTTATTTGTAATACAGTGTTTCTACTTCCCGTCTCGCCTTAGAAAACTTATCTTAATGTTTAATCTATAATTGGCCAAATTTTGTGGGCGTAAATAATCATCTTATCACGGATCTCTTGAATTTTAAGATAATAAAAAAAGAGGGAAACTTTAGTGATTTTTCTTCTTATGCTATTAGAATATTCATAAAACTTCATAGGAACCATTAAATCATCATTGCATGAGTGATTCACAAAAATACTACATAATTTATTGAGCATGCTTATTACAGCGCGTTGAAGTCTTTTCTATGTAATTACTTCTTACGTATGAGCTTATAATAAACATTCAAGAACATCAAACATAATAAATTTTTAATACAAAATATATTACGCATTGTATATTTTTAGCATATTTCCTTACGTTATCTCTAAGCAAAAGACATAGTGATATGTCACTTCACTCCCTCATTATTAAAGTATTTAATGAATATTGCTCAGACTTTTTTGCATTGTTTCATAAATTACGATTTTTTATATAATATTATTTATTAGTTCATGCGCTAAGTTATATGAAGCTGTAACTGTCGTGTTAGCTCGGATACCTTCTAACCGAGTTAGAATGGAATGGCATCATATACTGCCTATTGACTAATATATGAATACAATAACAATTACTATGTAAATAGCCTTTAATATTCTATATTTTGTAATTACGCTGCACGAATTTAAGCAACTGGAAAAGTTATCACATGTTTCAATGGAATATGAACGGGTCACTGCAGCCTTATACTATAGTTAAACTTGTAACCTTTAACCAGCTTTTGCAAGCTAACCTATTCTTTACTCACGAAATAGTAAAAAAAATATTTATTTTTTTCCTTCGATTGTACTAGGATCTGACATGTAATTATATGATATAAAACCTTCTTTTAAATACCCAGAAGCATGATAATTGAAAATTGTTAATGAAGTGCCATTTTCTCTATTTTCTTAAAGTTAATAACTACCTGCATAGTTCAACTGAACTAACTCACTGCTTCTTTTACCAACAGGCATACTTTCTAGACAGAAAATATTTTTTAAGTTTTCTAGCATATAATATGGTAACACTTCTCATTTTCCTCCGAAAACTCCTCCCTTTCTGCTTACTTCTCCTATTGTTTTATTAGAGACTATAAATTAGTACTAATTTTTACAAAATTTTGCTATTTTTGCTATCATATGTTTTTATTCAAACTGCACCCCCATATCCTAAATCTAAGTACATATTAAGTTAGTATTATTGTATAGCATAACAAAAAAATATATCGTGCAAAGGACCAACTATTTTTACATCTATAGTACATAATAACTATCACACTCGAACTGTCAAGGCTGTCAAGTGAAAGCGCTCGGCCAGCGCAGCGGGCGCCGATTAATGATACGCAAAGGTCGAGGTCGAAATGCTTTTATTTCATATTATCATTTCCAAGTGATTGATATATTCCGTTTTATGATTGTTGAAAAATTATTAGATACGGTCATCAATCATTATTGAATGGGTTCTCTTAAGTAGTTTGTAATAATTGATTGTGAAATGCCTTGTAGAGGCCATTGTCTTTAGTTTGTAGTGTTTGTTTGTTTATACACATGTTATATTTGTGTAATAAAAATAAATATTTAAATAAAGTTACTTGATTTTATTTTAAGAGTCGAGGCCAAGAGCGGCGTTAAGTTTCGCCACTCAATATGAATACCTCCAGAATTCAGTATAAAGTGGAGAACGGAGTGTCTTAACACTAAGTTCCCTCTGCCTACCTTGCTGTGTGCGGGATACAACGTGAAGCTGAAAAAAATACAACAAAGTGCATTACTATAAAGCAGAAACACAGATGTAAACTTATGTATACATGTAAAATTATAGTAAAAATAGTTATATTTTTATTGAACTTACATCTAGCATTGACATATGTAGAACAATAAATTTAGAATAATTTATCAATGGGTATTATTTTGTAGGTATTTCGATTATAAAATCTTTACTTAAGCAAGATTAAAGCAACTTAAAAGTTGTATTGCCGACACAATTAAATAAACATACAGGTGTACTTCAAATGTACACATATAATATTTTATATTTCTTTTTTACGGTTAAAAAATCCAATTATTCCACGATTTCGTTATTTTTCGTTAATAACAATTGTCGTACCGTTGCAAAACTATGTTTCGCAAGTGTGTGAGAGCGGCACCCGCAGCGTCTTCTCAATGCCTTGAACTTACTAGAAATTGCAAAAAAAAATGTTCAATACAGAACAATTATACTGCTCATGTGAATACTTTATACGATGTTGGTAACAGAGTGTTAATTGCCTTAAGTGACGCACTTCTTTTTAATTGAATAATGACTTTTTACTTTTTGTCAATTTGTTGTTGCGGCATGTTTGTGGAATGGCTTAAAATAATAATAAAAAATATTTTTCATCGTTTATGAAGTAAATATATTTACTCCAAGCAAAAAAACTTTGTAGAGTTTCAAAAGTACTTATATTCATATTTGAATTAACCTATCTAGAAAGATGCCTTGAACTTACAGGACATTAAATCTAATGCCGGTCATTAATACACATACCTTAAGTTATCTAATATTTTAGATTTTGAAAAAGCATAGAAACTTTAAAAAGTAGATCCTTCAGAATAAAAAAAAGTAACAAGTACGNGAAATTGCAAAAAAAAAATGTTCAATACAGAACAATTATACTGCTCATGTGAATACTTTGTACGATGTTGGTAACAGAGTGTGAATTGCCTTAAGTGACGCACTTCTTTTTAATTGAATAATGACTTTTTACTTTTTGTCAATTTGCTGTTGCAGCATGTTTGTGGAATGGCTTAAAATAATAATAACAAATATTTTTCATCGTTCATGAAGTAAATATATTAACTCCAAGCAAAAAATCTTTGTAGAGTTTCAAAAGTACTTATTTTCATATTTGAATTAACCTATCTAGAAAGATGCCTTGAACTTACAAGACATAAAATCTAATGCCGGTCATTAATACACATACCTTAAGTTATCTAATATTTTAGATTTTGAAAAAGCATAGAAACTTTAAAAAGTAGATCCTTCAGAATAAAAAAAAACTAACAAGTACGTAATTCTTTTTATTGTAATAAAAAACAATAATAGTAAATAGAAAAATAGTGTAACTTTATCACGTGCCTAGCGTGATCATCGTGGCAGTGAAAACTAGTATGGCTTTCTAAAGCGTCCAGCGCATGCGTAATGCCGGACACAGCGAAAGTAATTCCGTTGTTTCTTTTTATGCGTAATAAATCTTAATAAGCGTACTAAGCTGAGCTAAGCATTTCCTGGCTGTTTACTCTGCCATAGATCGCTCTTATGAGAGAGTAAATTTATACAGTAAACAAATTTTGTATATTAAAATCTTATTGATAAAGTATCGTTTTAAGTGGCTTCTCATCTTTCCTCCAGGCTAATCAAAGAGCTCCATGAAAGCACTCCACTTTCCACCTTTCGCCCAAATTTTAGACATTGCGTCTTGATTGACAGAATTTATTGTTTTTTGTTTTGCTAGAGCGGGAAAATGAAGATAATTAATTTTGCCGAGTGGGACAGTTCAGACTCACATCCATCTCCCCCAAAGACAGACGTTGTCCCACTGTACCGAGGTGGCTGTATAGTTTTAAGTGTACAGTTATCAATCTTTTCAATATTAAATATACATTTTGAATACTTAAACCATAGTATGGTATAAAGGTATTATCTTCACTACCCCGCCCAAATAGGCCAAACACAGCGTTGAGCTCCACCAGCTCAACAAGCATAAAACTAAAAAAAATATCTAGCTCTAATTAAAAATGAAGTGTTGCAATCTTCTATCTGATTCACAGTCGCGATTTTAACAAAGGCATTGATTTTAACAAACTTTCAGATGTTATCGCCATAAAGTTTAATGCGAGATTACGATAAGCCTTCAAAGAACTACTGATATTATTAATTCAATAAAATTATCTTAATAATATTTTTAGCTTGAGTTAGAATAGGGATTTCACATAGTTAGGGTTATTTCACATGTGTTCCATTATTGTAAAAATAAGGCGAATTACAAAAGTTGCGAAATATATAGTGATTAACTTTTTCATATTAATTTTGGTTCTAAGCCTAGTTTAAGTAGCAAATAAAACACATGTATATTAATTTTAAAAAAGGCACGGACTACGTGTCTGTTTACTTAAAATAATAAAAACTTTGCCGAACCAAGGAAATCCTTAAGTGAAAATCTAATATAATTATGTATTTTCACATATTTATAAAGCAATTCTAACTTAATTTATCGTCACAAAAATTAGAAATGTCTATCAAAAACAACAAAGAACTGTTTAACTTGTACACAACTACTCTTTTAATTTGTCGGAAATTGCTCACGTTAAAGCAATTCTACTCACGAAATGTTGATCAAGTAATTTATTGACGTTTATCTATTGTTTGCTAAATTTTTAAGCAGTAATTTACATAATGCATAATAATATACATTTTGAAATAATTTTGAAAATAAAACTGGTTGCTATAGACTTACTGTGTCTGTATTATTGATATTGGAATTCCAACTAAAATTTTGGTTCTAACATAAACACTTATTAAGATATTCTAATGAATCTTATTATATTTTAAAAAATATATCAAAAATAGTTCACGTTCACTTCTAATTAGTTACAATTTTTATTATTACGACGAAAAGAATAATTATGTTAAAACCGAACTAATATCTGTATCAAAATGAAGGTTCATCTCAGCAAATGAAGTCGATCTCTGAACTAGCCGTAGCCGTATCATTAATCTATCTTACAAAACGTATCGTTCAATCCCGCGTCAGCCTTCATGTGTCGAAAGTAATGCAAAATTGTGATTTGATTACAGCTATTTATTTGTCGTTTGCGGTGAATGTCGCTTTTCTTCGCGCCCTCCAATCAGGCACTGTCGTCATACCTTGCAAAATATATATAAGTGCCTATATATATATATATATCTATGAGTTTTGATATCTTTATCTAAATGGGCCTTTTTTAGTATAAATACTCTATATTTATAAAAAGGGCCAATTAGGCCCAGTACCAGAGTCTGGCTGTAAGCTCGATAATGGATGATGTCATATTAAAATATGTGTGGTTTTTACGCTTTATTAAAAAAATCGCAGCGTTGATTACCGTCAATTAACATGCATGACCCAAATTTGATTAAAAAGTAGAGGATATAGTGTCTTAACACTGAGTTCTATTGTTCTGGTAAAGCTGAATATTTCTTTTTCAATTGTTTTCAAAAGATGAGTAAGTAATATTTTGTTTTTTATTTTAGTTGATCATTCATCATTTTTATTTTTAAATTCTTTAAAAACTTAACTATTTATAATTAGCTTTTGTGTAATCAACATTAAGTAAACATTAATAGCTTTTTTAAGGATTACTGAAATATTTCATTTTTACAATTTTATTTCGAGTTTAACCTTAACCCAAAAAGGTATATAGCAATTAAAATATGTTCGTCTGTATATTATACTTTATCTGTTACTGTGATACAATCTAGTATTGGCCTTTATTATCTTGTTTTCCTTTTACATAATGTTCATTTGGATAGGAATAACAAACACTAGTATATTACGGGGCAGACAGAGGGAATCTGGAGGAACTTACATATTAAATAATTCATTCCCTCAAGTTGGAATCGAACCTATCGATATAACATATAACAGTCACACGTTCTCTCTTCCTACTCTGCAGCAGCAGCAGCAGCAGCCCTGTGCAGCGTATAGCTAAAAAAAGCTATTTCATTTACTAAGTTAGCTAAGTCTTTCCAACTGTATCATAATGAAGTAAAATATTAATACATGTATTTGAAATAGCAGCAACCGTTGCCAATACAACATAACTAATACAAAACAGTTAATTGAAAAGTTCTTACATCTTCCATTTCATCAAAGTATGGTAATGTTGAAATAAATTTTAAAACTTTCTAAATATAAATGATTTTTCTGTTTACTTAGAAATATAACTATATCTACTATGTATTATTTTATACGTTTGTACATAAAATATATGATATGACTTTATTTTTATAAACCTATTGGTTAATTTTCAAAAAACCCGACCGAATTTAAAAATTTAAATATTTCATGATAAATGAATACAATTAAAACTAGACAGTCATCTATGGCGCAGTAGGAAAATATCTTACCATGAATTAGAGAGGCTGCACGTTCGATATATATTATTCCAAAGTATTTTCATTTCAGAGTAATACATTTTAAATATATAGGGTGCAATAGAGAACGTAGAGCCTAACACTATATATTCTCAGCCTATCATAAGTAAATTAACATAGTACGTTAACAATACATGTATAAGAATCAAGTTCTCGAACAGGTAAATGTTTTATTTTTCATGTAACATAACGTAATAGTTCCACTTCGGCGCATGTTGCTTAATAATTGACTTTAGTTAGCAAGTTGCCTGACAGCCGTTATCGAACTATAAATTAATTATTCAACCTATCGTTATCAACGGGATATTTATATTTTTATGATACATATTTTCCTAGCTTGAATAGAAAAAGCGCGTTGTCAATTTCCGCCACCCAGTACGTAATGCTTCTAAATATGGAGAATATAGAGTCATATAAATGTTTCTACGACTAATTACTTCCTCTGCTAAGAGATAATGAATATTAAATTTATCAAAATGTAGATAGAGTATTGAACAAAATTAAAGAAATTACAAACATATGGACAATTTTTTTTTACTTAACTAAAACATGCAAATAGTGGGTTCAAATTCCAATCTAATATTGATACGAACAAATTATGAAGGTAGATTGGCATTTATATATTAGAATTGTTTTCGCAACGTGAAGACTATGTCACCTGCGGCGTTTACAGTGCTTGTAACTATTAATTATAGCTCCACGAAAGTAGGCTCAGGATTGCTCTGAGATTGACGTTAAGATAAGCAAATGATGTTGCCACCACGCCGCGATGTGACGAAAAAAATATTATATTGCATAAATTATATATAAATGCATGTAAGAATATTGTAAGTTTGTTATAATACTATTTTTATTAATAGACAAAATAAATAAATATGTTCTATGTACCTATGTTCAATCCTTTTCTTACTTTTTGGAACCTATATCATAAAAATAAAAAGTATGTAAATTTAAGTATTTAAGATTTATTTATATATATTTCATATTTTTCGTAATATGAAATGAGCCATATAATCTATTATTATTCATATCTCGCCTATTTTAGTAGCTCAACTATAGGTTAAAACGCTGCCTATTGCACTGTAGAGTACAACTCAGGCGTGGAAGGCGTGAAACTCAAAATAGAAAATTATATTTAAAAAATATTACGATAAATATTATTATAATAATAAAAAATGAAATTATTGTAACTAATAAAAAATCTGAATTCAGTATCGATTGTCATAATCTTTCAAGGATGGAGTGATGAAAACGACTAAAAAAATGTACGGACCTTACAATTTTATTATAAATTGTAATTTCATCGTAATAAGCGCAAACTTATTTATACACTAACTTAGTTATGCTCTACTAAATATTCGTATTTACTAATTTTTAACATTTAAGGTTACTACCCAAATATGTGCAAAGATCGAGGCAAATATGTTCATACGAACGTCTTTAGAATTTTCCATATCGTTACACTTCGGAGGAAGTTTCGAAATCTGTCCGTGGAATGCTCTTAAAATGTAAACTTTTTTATTATAACTTAAATTTATTGACAGCTTCGTTGAAATACTTGTTTGTAGCTTAAATGCTATATAAATACTCAAGTCGTTTGTATTATTATTTCTATTATAATGTTTCTATTGTGTACTTTGTAATATACATTATTTATATAAGTACCTATGAAGTAAAAAAAATATTATATATGTTTATAAAATTGTGTAATCAGGTAGGTAGGGGTGTACCCAACACGGAAAAACATGGCAAGGGGTCTACGACACAAAAAAGTTTGGGGAACTCTGAGGTAGACGATCACTTATATATGTTTATAATATCTTGTTACATTCATATGTATATTATATATATATATATATTATAAAAAAAATTCATTATATTTTGAAATTTTATTCCACTGCCATTCCTTTAGGCTGTTTTTTAAATTTGTACACATACTCGTATGTAATTACGAACACATGTTTGCTCTTGACACACTTTAAGTGTATCAAATACATCGATTTTATAACAATCGATTAGAATTTATGGTGTTTGCGTAACAATATGTTTAATGTTAAAACTGACCTTTACTCGCTTAAAATCATTAATTTGATAATTAAATGATAAAACATTTAATAATAGTGTTCAGGACGCGAAATATATTTTGTTTTCTCATTGTCCAACGGGATCCTTACGGGTCCGATTCCCACTTTGGGTAATGATAAAATTTTAAATGATTTTCATTTCCTTGTTTTATTTTGCTCTGGTAGACAAAACGGCATTGAGTTCCGCCACTCAACACGCAATGTCTTGAAAATTCGTCGGGAAGTGGTTTAACAGCTCCCTTATCCTGCAATGCGGGAAGCTGATTTTGAAATTTTTTTATTGGTATTTTTCTTAAAATAATGTATATATATATATGTTAAAAATATAATAACAAAAACGTTCATTATATTATAGTATCTATAAAAATTTAACCACAGTGTTAGAAAACCGCTAAATCGATTCGCATGAGCATCGCATTACAAATAGAAAACCTACCTAAGGTTAGTGTTTGATATCGTGTGAAATGCCGTCGGACGACATTATTGAATCGGAGCTAAGGACGAATGCCTTTCTCGTAATTCTAGGTAACGTAGGCAATATGACCTCTTCGAGTGGTCAAAATTATTTTAAGTTAATTTCATGTTTTCTCAGAATTAATGAAAATTTATAATTAGTATTTATATTAATGGTGTTTATAAATAACCGCGGCGGTCGAGGCGCAGAGGCAAGAGCGTGGGCTATAACACGACGATTGCGGGTCCGAACCCCACTCGTGGGAATAAATTATTATTTATTGATATTTTCATTTCTTTCCTCTGGTGCCAAGTTAAAAGCGCTTTGAGCCCCGCCACTCAACACGTAATGCTTCAAAAAACTGAAACTCGAGGAACTCTTTATGGTACTATTAATATCCCTAATCCCTTATTAGAGATCGAACCCATAACTAAAGTGCTTACAGATATTGTCGCAACAAGCTACAATGGAGTCAATTTTTTCGTCACATATATACGACATTCTTACTAATTTAACAAAAAAAAATGTCAATAATAAAAGTACAAATACATTCTAATATCGACACTAGTTATATAAGGTTAGGTGAGATAAAAAGCAACAGAATAATTTTATTTGGTACCGATATTGAATCAATATTGTTTATTCAAGTTATTTGCATGGCAAACACGTTCGCACTTTCGATCTCTTGAGCAACGGTACTATTATTATTAGTTTTACTGATTTCCGGTATTTAAGACACTCCGTTCTCCATTTTACAAACCCATTGGTCACCAAATTGGGTGAAAAGTGGAAGGTCGGTCTATATTTTATCGGAGCAAGGAAACTGAATATATAGGAATCATATAATATATTTCTATTAAATATATCTTGACTTTTAACACAATTTTTCAGCCTATCTTTTGGTCTAATATAGAGCAATCAAATCTAATATAATTGTAATTACTATGTCATAATAATTTTTATAGCTCGTGTGATAGGAATGTTGATTACGATGTCAACATCTCATATATTAATGGTTTAGGTCAAAGTCAGATTACATATTATATAAATAACCTACGTGTTTTTACTGTCAATCAATTTATATAGTTCAGTTGTAAATTTGAGTAATGATAATAAGCATTAACTAAATTGTAAAGAATTTTAAATTAAATTTAGTTTTCATACAACTTTTTAATAAAAACATATATTAAGTACCGTTATTAATATGTTTGATCCCAACTATTGATATATAGCCGTATTTGTTGCATCTTCTGGCCTATTGCTGGGTAGGGAGAAAGCCGTTGATAAGCCACTTTAAGAAGACAAAGCCCAGCGTAGACGTCCGCAGCTCACGTATTATCTCGAGAGAGAAAAATGGAGATGACAAAAGAAAATGGATTATCTTGACACTAGGTTCACTTACCCCTCCATCTCCACCATCTCTACAATGTACCGGATATACCGTGAAGCTGAAAGATGAATACGATGTGTATTAACTTAAAAGCTTATTTTCCTTACACTAACGACTTTTGTCACAGAAATGGTGCAATAATTACAGTTATATGCGAATTTGGACAGAAAAGAGTAATAAAAATGTGAAAATGTTATATTATCATTAGTATAAAATTCTCAATTTATGTTGAAACATGTAACAATAACGCATAAAGAGCTTTCACAATGATTCTAACGCGTTGATTGTTTTAACTGTCATTGTATAACCAGCCTAATTTAACGGTTGTGTAGGGTACTTATCGCCTACGTTTAAGTAAATAGTAGAAATAATTTTGAATATTGTGTGTATAATTTGCGTTTTGAATTAAATATTTTTTATTATTTATCAATTTTTTTTTACCCTTTTACAAGAGTAGCAATTTGCAAAAAAAAAAATTGTCAAATACATTACTTTTAATCTAATTAAATCTTAAGAACATAAGTTTATATGGGTGGTGTTTTCGCTAGTGGGATTTAAATATATAAAGTCACAACTGCGACACTGTGGTGACAATTAATAGTAAAATTATAAATATTTTCAGTGAATAATTTCAGTGAATAGAATACACAGGTGCAAAACTTATGTATATTTTGTCTGCATGTAACATACATATGACTTTTTATTCTTTTTTGAAAATTAACATCTTCTGTGTTAATATATACATCGGAAAATAGAAACGAATTAGATTGGAAATCTATACTTTTGAGCAACTTTGCTAGTCGAGACTGGTGTTCTAATCACGCCTACTAGTAATGTAATGCAAAGCGAACCAGTTACGTAAATTATTTTTTTGACGGACTATCTCACTTTTCCTCGAGACATGGTCGCCTTACTATTATGTCACAAAATAAGTAGGGCGGTATGCGAGTGTATTTTGTAATTATATCATACATTTATTAACTTGCGCTGTAATTTTTTTTAAATACAATAGAAATAGAAATTATGTATTTTCAAATTTAGTTTATATAAATTATCAATTCACGTAAGTAGATATAAATGAACACAAAAAGACCTTGAATATTTTTTCACATTGCTAGAAAAAACGTGTAAATATTTATAAATATAAAATATTATTATTAATTTTATTTAAACATAAACAACAATAGGCCATTTTGGTGCACACTATAGCACATTAAAGTTCTCTTATTTTATAAAAAATCAGACAAACGGCTAATAAATGCTTAAACTTTTTCGCATATAAAACCTTAATTGGGTACTAACTGAAATCTTAAAGCCAAAACTTACAACACAGCCTTTCGCAAATATTATAATGAGAATATTCCCAAGACGAATTTAAAATAAACAATAAATATAATTATATACTACATTTATGGAGTATAAATTAATGACGTTCCATAACACAATAGAATTAGTTTATAATCTATATTAAAATGGAATCTAGATAATGATCATTAAAAATATATCTAAAGATAATGATAAAATGTCTGGTAAATTCAATTATAAAGTATACAATAGTAATATCTCACGAATAAATGACATGTTATAGTGAATTTTAATAACAATAATAATAGGTTCAAAAAGTTTTTTTTTATTCTCATTTTATGAGCTGAGCCACTAAGGTGACTATGTTGCTCTAGTTAGTAATACAAATATTTATTAAAATTATGTTAGATTAACAATTTCATATTAATTACATTTACTTACATTAAGTTTAACTATACCATATAAAAATTTAGCCAAATCTGAAGTAGGCTTTGCAAGATACAAATTACACTCCTTACCATTACTTCCACTTGTTCTATTTGCAACTCGCGAAAGCAATGGTTCGCTAAGGGTACATTCCATTGAAATAAGGTAACACATCCTTGGTTCAAAAGTTGACTTTGAGGAATTATTATATTTTTAAATATATTTTTCCTGCGGATTCACCAGTACGATCCAATGGATATATAGTGATATAGTATATCTGTAATATAATATACTCTTCTGTTCTTAGTTTATGGCGTTTCGAGTGTTGATACATTCCAGGCGTTCTGGGTAGCTATGTTCGCAAGTACAGGGTGTTACATTAAAATATTATAGCCTACAGTCGATAAATGGACTATTCAAGACCAAAGTATTTTTTCAATTTGTATCAGTAGTTCTTGAGATTAGCGAACTCTACCAATTAAACCTTTTAGTTTTATTAAATATAGATAGGTATTGTATGTGTATCATGAGGATATGTGAAAATAAAACTAAAGTTGTCAATTAAAATTGATTAATTACATGCAAATGAGCTCATTAATTCAATTTATAAACACTCAAGAGAAATTTTTAAGCTTATTTATTTAGAATTTTAACAAATTATCTACATAAAATTATTAGCAAATATTATTATTGATTTTATAATTTTAGAAAGCTCATAAATTCATGAAACGATTTCTTAAAATAAACTATACACTTGCTCGTTTCTAATATAATCTATGACGATTTTCTTTTCTGCCTCAGACTTTATTTCGCAAACCAGAGTACATCGGTAGAGCTCAGTGTTAAGACTCTACTCTTTACTTTCTGCCTGAAGCCGCGAAATAATGTGTTCGTGAAGATTAGATCGAACGTAAAACTATCGTGGTTACATTCGGACGCTGTCTCACTGAGCATTAATGGCCTCTATTAGAAATCGTTAAATTTATGGGTAATTGACCAGCAGAGGATTTAACCCTGACCTTCTCTGGACGCTAAGATATACATAAATTATACAACAGTATTATAACGGAACACCTTGCAAATACATAAAACTTCCTGTTTTGGTAACTTTTTATTGATACATCAAAATATTTATATTGCAAAATAGTTTTTTAATGTTAACATCCATTTCATTCATTCATGTTAATATTCATCTAAAAATACATTTCAAATAACAAGACGTTTCAAATACTTCAGTTTTCCGTATTCACAATTAGGATTAGGAGTTTCATTCTCAATTCAAAAAATATCAAAAACCAATTTAACAATTTAAATATATCCATCCATACCTATATTATTAATTCGAAAGTAACTCTGTCTGTCTGTCTGTCTGTATTTTACGCAATCAGGGCTAAACCGCTTTTAAATTTAATTGTGATAAAATACTCATATAGAGATACTTGAGGGTCTCGGGATGAACATAGGATACTTTTTCTCTCATATTTGTATATTTTCTATATATACCTATTGGTATTAAAATACTTATTAATTTGACGTACAATTTATTCCGCCATGTTTATAACAACCGCCGTTGCTAAGCAACGATTTGCAAAGTTTGTTGTTAGAAAACGTCACCCAAAATGAGCTTGCTTACCGCATCTCTCCATTGAAATCTGAAAATAATTTCATAAATATATTTAATAAATATTCGTATAGTCCAAGCGAGCGTAGCCGCGTTCGGGTCCACTAGTATAAATATATATATATAACTTTAGATACTGTCGAACTGTCACGTTCGAATCACATAAATATTTATAATAATTTAAAATTACTATAATGAAATTGAGACACATTTAATACTTAACATTTTATGGACTTTCGATATTTATATCTTTCGATAAAGTAGCTGATCTGCTTTCACTGGCATTTTCATATTTTTGAAAGTTTTTTTAGCGAATATACATGGTAAGTTTATAGCGCAATGGCATATAGCCACAATTATTTTATAAGTAATTACAGTTATTTTTTAAGATAATACAGATGAGATATAAATTTACTTACTGTAAGCGCGACAGGATGTGGGTTCGACTCTCACTGAAGAAAATGAATTCGCTCTGGTATCGAGACAAAGTTCGTTGAGTGCCACCACTCAAGAAACAATTTCTACATAATTCAGTGGAAAAATGGGGAACGAAGTATCTTAACACTAAAAAACGAAAATAAAAAATCAAAACAGGATTGTTTTAAGAAAATTGCGTAAATGGATTAGATATTAGAAAAAAATATTGGAAAGAAACTACTAAATCAACACGACAAGTTACCCAATAACGGCCTTTAGTCCAATTAAAGACTAGAAGCTATATTTCATATAAGATATCGAGTTGTATGCGTAATCTAATGAGGCGTATTTATGGCCTAGTTAGTTAGAATTACAATAGTTTCATATGTTTCGGTTTCATCATACGATATCTCAGTTCTAAGTACATACAGGTTAGTCCGTCATTTTTAATTACTCGATGGTTGTTTATTAGCTATTTTATAAGCTAGGAACGGCTGCAAATTATTCATTATAATTAAAATACAAATAATTCTATATATTACTAGTGGACCCGGACGCGGGTACGCCTGCTTGAACTATAAGAATATTTATTTAATTGAAATGAAATTATTTTCTGTTTTCAATGGAAAACATAAGCCTAAATAATCAAAAAGAATAAAAAGTAGAGACATATAATTAGAAAAAATATCTGAGTTACTGAAATGAGCCAACAAAAGAAGTAAAAGTAACTAAAGGATATTCTTAATATTAGAAACAGTACCTAAAGTTTGCCTGCGTACGTACATACTCGTAGAAACCGACTCTATGAAATAACAAACATTTCTCTATATTAAATAGAATAATTTTTGCGAGCAGTGTCAAATAAAATAAGAAGAGAAGAGAAAAAGAGAACCAAAGTGTAGTTCAAATTAATTATAAATAGCAAATAATTACATTAAAAATTAACAATAGTTCGAAAATGTATGAACATTTATAAAACCGTCAACGTCATCTGCCCGTTCGCGTCGGTCATACTATGCCGCCCGAAGGCTAGGTCATTTCGAATCAGTGACATCTCCTTAATTATTAATTTGAATGTTATACAGTTAACTATAATTTCAATCTAGATAAAATGTTAAGAGTAACTATTATATTTATTTTCATAAGGATGAATATCAAAATGTCGTGGTAACGGTCGCGTAGCGACGACGGTTGTTATTAACATGGCAGAAAAAATAACATGTCAAATTAGAAATAAGTATTTTAATATATTACTATATATGTGTAATGTAATGTTATATAGCCTATAGCACTTTTGAAGAATGAAGCTTTCATATAAAACAAAAACAAAGTAAACCGGAGCAGTAGATCCAGAGATCTTAGCGTTCAAAAAACAAACTCTTCCGCTTTATTATATTAGTATAGATAAGTCGTTTATAATAAAGTCGTTGTACATACTAAATCAAAACATTTTTTTATGAGGAGTGTTTAAGTTGGCCCTTTGATTGAAAAAGTTGTTCTCCCCCTGGTTTAGAATAATTTTCCACTTGAAATGTTCCTAATTGTATGCATAATTATGCTACAGTGGCATCTTTGTGTAAACTATGGCGTATTTTAAATATTAACAATTTATGTTACCCAACTATTGAAACAAATGATTGCGATCATTAAGTTGTGAAACTCGAGTTGTGAAAAATCGTGAAAATCACTTCTTGGCAAATTTCAATTTATAGGTAAAATATAACACCAATCGTAAAGTTGTAAGGTATTTTTATTTATTTTCTGATAAAAAAATCATAACAAAACGAAACTATGCAGAGTGTTTGGACGACGAGTAGTATGAGACAGCATGAATAATTTATAACATCCTCAATAATGTATCTTATCTATTTTTAACCGACTTCTGTAAGAAAAGGAGGTTATCAATTCGACTGTATTTTTTTTTTTTATGTTTGTTACCTCATAAGTTTTTACACCTTACATTATTACATTTTTACCCTTCTAGAATTGTATTATTCATTTGAAATAATTCATAGACCATGTTTCGAACTCATCGAATACACAAAAATATCACAAAACTTTTTACACACGTTCATAATGTTATAAATTTTACTCCTCTCCTGCGTTCAGCTTGTAACACTTGTTTATAAAAAATAAAACATATTTAATTACGTCGAGTTCATTAATAAAGTTCAAGATCTTCAGCGGCTCTATAAATAAACTTACAAAACACAAAAACAAAATTTTATCTTTTCATTCTTGTCTTTTCTATTTTATTATTAAGTATAACTTGTTTTAAGAAAAAAACTTAAAAATAAAGAGTTGTTAATAACTCATTATTTTTAAGTTTTTTTTCATTTTTATGAATTTTCATTCATATATAAATTTAGGTATCGTTAAAACTTATACAAGAATTGCTAGAAATAAGTACAAATTAAAAGAAAATATATGTGCCCTAGTTTAAACGATTCATAAATCACTTTAAGTATAATAACAATAACATACAGCAATATAAAGTGAAGAAAAGTAATTTAGTAATTTCTTTTACTTGAAAAACTTTTAACGTAAAAATATATATTAATTTCTAGGTGCTATGTCTGGTGCTTGCGACGGGGATGGCGACGGCTGCGCGACACCGTCCCAGATATCAACAACCCGTAGAATATGATTACGAGCCTCAAGCCCAGGAACGCGGAGAACGGGTTAGCTTTTTTTTACTACACTAAACTACTTGTAATAAGAGTGACTCTAAAAACTAATAGTGCATAACTGTTATAGTAAAAAAAATGCAGTAAATTAATAACACTCTAATCTCATAATAAAGTCTGGAATTGGAATTAGAAAAAAACAACTAAGGTCAATCAATTATGTATGGACATTTATAACATTCAATTTCACGCCTTTTGTCAAATAAACTTTGTGTGTTCAGAGAATTGAATAAGTACAAAACGTGCGAGATAAATGATCTATTTCAATTTATGGATACATTTTTTTACTATAGTTCTATAATAATAAATAATTGAATTACTTTATTGGTCGTTGTTGCAAAGTATAATTTGCTTTATGAATAGAAGTAAGATTGACACAAAAATACATATATGAACAAAAAAATTAATTTAATTTCCAGGTTGTATTAGTTGCCCAGGATGCATATGATGGATTATACCAAGCCCAAGATCGTGCAGATGAAGATTACGAACCAAGAGCATTGGTCAGAGCACCTGCACAAAGGCACAAGCAGTCTCAATTACAACAAGAAGGACCTAAGCAACCTCCAGTGCAGACTATCAGGAATTACAATAAGGTAAAACTGAACGATAAAACATATTACAAATAATAAATAATAATCTCCTTATAAATAAGACAATAATGTCCAATAAGTTATAATTTCAGTTTCAATTTCAATAATAAAAATAACATTACTTAAGTTATTTTTTTGTATATCTATTTCAGGTGAATGATGATGGTAGCTTTACATTTGGCTATGAAGCTGCTGATGGGTCCTTCAAAGAAGAAACTAGAGGCACTGACTGCGTAGTTCGTGGAAAATATGGTTATATTGACCCTGATGGTAACAAAAGAGAATTTACTTACGTATCTGGTAATCCTTGTGATCCAAACAAACCAAATGAAGACGAAGAACAAGAAGCACCAGTGCCAGAATCTGCAGAGAGAGACGATCCTGAACCCAATTATCCGAGCAGACCTGTTTTAAGACCGACAACAGCCCGACCAGCGACCACTTACTTCCAAAACGACTTTAGAGATGCTGATGAAGAACCCGAAGAAGAGCCTCTTCAAAACATACGGCCACGAATTGTTCAACGTCCACAACCCGTGAGACCAGCTCCTCGACCAGCTTACCAAGCTCAACAAATCGCAATTACACCTCGTCCAGTACCTATCACTACTGCCAGAGCCTTACCTCCAGCAACTACATTTAGGCCACAATTAGTCCAAGTAACCCCTAAGCCCCAAATTCAGTACAGTCCTGAGCCTGAATACTCTCCTGCCCCAACACCATCTGCTATTCTCTCATCTGCTAGGCCAGGTCAAATTGATTTCGCTGCTGAATTTGCCAAATTCCATCGTGATAGTCAAGGACCTAGCACACCTTCTTCGTTGGGTGCCTCCGCAAAAACTACTGCTGCTTCTCCGTCTGGTAATCCACTATACTCAACTGAATTAATATTTGATCCATCCAGTGGTCAATATAATACTCAACTCTTCCAAAGCTTACCGCAGACTAAAGGAGAATTGAACCTTAACCAGCGACTTCAACCGTTCGTTGCTCAACAGCAACAACAGAGGCCGTTCATACCATCTCCTCAAATCCCATCAAACCCACAAGTATACAGACAACCTGTCGCTCAACCAAATGCACAAGAAGCTTACCAGAGACAGCAATCTGAAGCTCAGTTCCAGAGCTCCCAGCAGTTATTTGCTCAACAGCAACAAATTCAACAAAGTCAATTGCAAAGAGATAGAGCAGCAGCAAGAGCTCAGGCACAAAGACTGGCCATTTCTCAGGCTCAGGCACAACCTCCACAACGTCAAGCCCAGTCACCTCAATACTACTATGTCCCACGAGGAGAAAATCCTTCTTCAGGTCAAATTGATGCTTTTTTGAGAGGTCACGGCATTCAGCTTTAGATGAATTTTTGAATGAGTATCGATCGAGTTCGAAGAGCCATAGTACAAGTCATACACCGGTCGATAACAAAGTGAATCTAGTTAGGACAGTGGCGTGTAGTGGCCGCGAGTGTACATAATGCTGTGTCTCAGTACCTTAGTTAGGCGTGGTTAAGCGGAAGTGACTCAACTAATAGAAGAATCCAAAATAAACTACTGTCCTATACATATCTCCTATTTGAATTTCGACTGCATTCACTTGAACTATTGTATGAGAATAAACTTTTGTGAATAAATTTAAAACATAAAAAGACACACTAAAAAATATATTTAAAAGAAAAATAATTGATTGCTTTACAATCATTTTTGACACAAAATGTCAAAGATTCTAAAATAGGGTTACGATAAGAGTCCTTTCCGCTTAGCTACTTCTAGTTATTAGTGTTAAGGTTTAATTATAAATAACCACTTTCCTACACGTTCCATGTGCGAACGTTGTAATATCGAAATACCAGTTTTGTACTATTTTGTTTTATAATAAATTATATTTTTATTAATTATTTTTGGTGTATTATTATTTCCGATGTCCAGACTTAGATATAAGATTAATTATTAATTTCAAAACTTATAATGTTTGCCGTCGTGGCGCAGCTGACCAATGATGTGACTCTAATGCCACTCGAGGAAGCGAAATATTTATTTACGTTTATATTTTAATTTCTTCGCTCTGGTGTCGAGGCAAAGCTCGGCGTTAAGTTCTGCTACTCAACACGCAATTCTTCCAGAATTCGGCAGAATAGAATTGGCTCTGCCTACCCTGCTGTGTGCAGGATACAGCGTGGCGCTATTCAATCAAAAATATTAATTGTAATATATTAAATAAAAATAACAAAAATAATATCTTTGTCACTGTACAAACGAACTAAATGACTTCTGATCCTTACAGAAACGATATATCCTATTTGAATATTAATATACAAAATATGAATGTAAATTACCAACAATCATATAAAAACTTAATCGAAAATTTAAACTTAAATTTCACATGCAGTAATAATAAATATCTAAGTATATTAGCTATGTAATTTGTAATACTTAGTCACGAAGAATGCGGAAGAGTGCAACTTGTGCTTATACTTAGTGTAGTTTCTAGGCCGCGTCCCATTAAGTAACGTGTAAATGATTCAATAAAGACATGTTATCATTTTGTTTTTTATTGACATAATTATTCCTTTTTTTCACCGTCATAACAAGTAGGGTTTGAAACCTACCACGCAATATCTTGAAATTGGACGAAACGTTAAGAACTGAGATATATGTTAATGAAGCTAAAACAAATATGTAGATATATATATATATATATATATATACAAAAAATCTGATAAGTCATAACTATATAAGATTAAGACATGTAGAAAAAAAGGGAAAACCTCGTTTAGGCATTATTTAAAAATATATATATGAGCAAAATATTAAAAAAATAAAATATTAGAGGCTAGTCGTAGCGCAGGGGCACAAAGCGTGATTGTAAACGCGACTGGTTGTGGAGTCAATCCCCACTCGAGGTAATGAAAAAATATTTAATTACGTAAAAATATTTTATTTTCTTGAGTATATTTCCATTTTTCGGCCTGGTGTCGAGGCAAAACGCGGAGTTACGCCACTCAACATGCTATGCCTCAAGAATTCGGCGGAAAATGGAGAACGAAGTGTCTTAACATTAGATTCCCTCTACCTACCCTGCTGCGTGCGGGATACAGCGTGAAGCTGAAAAAGTAAAATATTAATAAAATAATAATTTTTTTGAAGAGTTCTCAGACATTGAACTACTCGTACTTATAGTGGCGGCCTCTACCTAAACAAACAGAAATCTCTTGATGTTGTTTCGTGCTTTTAGTCATATACCATGAAATTATAAACTCACATACTGTGCCCGTGTGAAATTATTTATTGTCTCAAATAAAACTAAGCTTTAGCGAAAGATGGCGTTTATTTAACATTATAATTTAACAGAAAATTAAATTAAGCTTAATATTCACATTTACTATAAAGGTTTTCTTTGGCTTATTATAATTAGTAGATTTAGTTTAGGGTTGACAAGCATCAATGAAAATAATTTACTACTACCTTTCCTTTTCTTGTTTTAATTTAAAGCAAATTTTAGAAAAAAATAACTTAATTAAATTTCCTTTTAAAGATTTATTGCATTGCTTGAACACAGTTTTCAGTAGTTAAAAGCTATTATCTTTGTCTATTTGAGACAGGTGAGTGGAACCTTGAGTACAAATTCACTTTTGGATCACCTAAATTAAAGCTGACATTGGATAACCGCATGAGAAATTTCATAACAAAGCATACAAAACAATTTGATGTATAAACATGGATAGGAGATGAAAAATTGTATTCCATCTTCTCGATTAGTAATACGGAATTTTAATAACGTTCACGACTTACGCATATTCGAATGGACAATTAAACAATTGGGATACGACGCAAGTAGATGCATAGAAAAAGATTTTCCGTTTCAGATAATAAAGTGACAACAATGGTGGCGTTTGCGTAAGATATTCGCACGCTAGGGAGACAAGTGGGGCGATATTTTATATAGGAGGGTGATAACCGCGCGCCCGTTTGAGTGTCGTCATGTGGCTGCCGCCATTCTGTCGAGATGAACCTCATCATACTCCTGGCATGCTTCATCAGCGTAACAGCTACCAATTCTACCGAGAACATAACAACAACTGAAGCTTCTTCTAATGCAACCCAAGAAATTCTGAAAGCCAGTGAAACAGGTGACCCGACTAAAGTGGAAATAGTGAAACAGATACGAAGATTAAATGAAGATGGATCATACACGATTGGTTATGAAGCAAATGATGGTACATTTAAAATTGAAAGTAGAGACGTGTTGGGCAACGTAAAAGGAACTTTTGGTTATATTGCGGATGATGGTGAAATTAAACGTGTGACATATTCTTCTTTAGGTGATAGTACACCGGTGCCAGTGACCACAAGTACAACACCGAGCACGCCAAATGTGATCGTGAGAGTAAATAAAACTGTGTCGTCAACAACTCGAAGACCTCTTCCAACCGTTGTTTATCCAACGCGAGGTAGTGCTACTACTAGAGGAACGGTTATACAGGCTATACCAAGGAGACGAGTAGCTAGTTCTACACGAGCATCTGCAACAGAAATGACGACCGAAAAAGAAAAACATGAAGAAACTACAGCTAACATTATGAATCTATATAGAAAAGATGACATAGTCAAAACTAGAACACAACTAACGAAACCAGTCCCAGTAACAGTTAAAGACGATTTAATTACTAAACAAACTACAACAGCATCAACTCAAACATTGAAACCAGTATATGAGCAAGTAACTGAAAAAGAATCTGATTTAAGTAAGTCTAATGCTATTCGACGTCAGCTATCAGGAACAAGTTCTAATCATCACATGATGAATCTACAACAGTCCATGGGAGATGACTCGACTGACGTGTATGGGGGTCATTTATCTCATGGAACCCTAAGACCTTTATTCACTACAACTACCGTACGTCCTAGGCTTGTCCCGCTTCAATCATTGGCATCAGCCAGGCAAACAATACAACAACAGTATCAAGACACACAATTAGACGACCAAGAAACTACACTAGAAGCTAGCACAGGTCGTATTTTTGATCATCAAAACGTAGCAACACCTACACCGGTACCTGTGATCCATATACCTGTGCAAAGACCGATTGAAGAAAGGATTTATCAGCAACCTATATATCGTCGACCATCAGCAGTGCACTTCCGAACCCAGGAATATCTAAGAGATAATCCAGGATCAGCCATTCCAATCGGTAACCAGCGGCCCTTTCTCCACTATGAATACGAGGATAAAGTATTGGACGACCAGTATGTAAAAGAACCGCCGCAACCGAAAGCTCCAGCTCAAAATCAAGCCTCTGTTCAGTATGAAGCACGACCTCTAACAAGAATTGTTCCAATACCAGTGGATGAACGTGGCATACCTATTCAAGGATACGAACCAAGGTTTGTAAGTCCATATAGATCGCAGCCCCTGTTTCAGAGATATGACCCTGTAAGTGAAATGAATTCTATATCAGCTCCAGTGAGTACTCGTGATTTCAAACGCTTACTTCATATCCTTATATTAAGGCAGAATCGTTTGCAAGCTATAATGGATCAGATAATGCCTGGTCCTCCGTATCAACATCTGATGTACAGACATGATGATTATCAGCAGCCGCGTCGTTACGACGATGAACGGTACGATTACAGGTACGAACCACAGTATAGGCAAGAAGTATACTCAAACCAATTACCATACGATAATCGATATGAGAGTCAGCGGTACGTCCCTCGTAGACGGTACTCAAGGCCGTATGATTCTCAAACAGCGGCTTCAAATCACATCGATGAACCACCAGAGTATTTACCGGTGGAAGTTAGAGAAGCTTTGCTATTAAAAATGTTACTTTTAGCGATCAGTCCCGATTTCATGCCAACCACACCACCCGCCACCGAGCTGACCACGGCTGCACCACGAAAACAGGTGAGAAACGTCCAAATACTTGGCGAAGAGGGATCTAATACAAAAAATCAGAGACACTGATATAAAGATGTGATTTAACAAGACTACATAAAGGTATTATAAAATTTTACTTAAAGTATAATTTTCTATTATAAGTTTTTTATCCCGAAATGTGAATATGATGTATTATATTGTAGATAAATTCTTTTTTTATGAATTATGGCTGTTCATTTTGTCTTCAAAATTCTAAACTTAATAATAATCCATCATAAGAATAAAAAATCTAATGAAAAACAAACAATAAATTTGTCAAAGTAACTAGAGATAATAATCTATTTTACACGCATATGATTATTTTTTGTGAGTAGCAAATGAGCGTGTGTAATAAAAACCACAAAACCTATTGTTTCAAAAGGTATGTCGCAGTCGCGCCTACACTCGTCTCACGCCGCAATATCCATATCACTTATCTAACTGGAACAGATTTGGAGGATAAAACTACTAAATTAAACTACTAAGAATGGTTTTTTTTGATTACAATATTGAATTCCAAAAAATCATATACCTATAAGTATGAATATAATGAATTTTTGAAATGAATAATATATTTTTTATTACTAATAAAAAATATTTTAACACTTATATTATTATTTTCACTTTGAACAGAATATTTAAATATAGAATAATATAGTAAGCTAGAAGTGATTTGGAATAATTTTATATGTTATGTACATTTCCTAAAAAAATACTTCCAAATGAAATTATTAATATATATTAAAGCAATAAATTAATCTGCAATTCATTTAAATAATGGATTCATTTAAATATTTTGTAGGTATAACTTATTTTAGATATTAGCAGTACATTTTGAACCACCCTAGGAAAATGAGAACATTTTTTAAATATACACATTGTGTATTCCCAACTCAATTCCCAATAAGCCACTACAATGGCACCATTCATGTAGAATTTTACTTTAAAATATTAGAAATTCACGACTTTAAATATATCTCGCGCACAAATTAATTTAATGACATTATTTTGAAATGTTGATCAAAGTCAGGGCAAAAACATGTATGTCTAATACCATATATACAAACGCTTATGTGTACATTACCCAACGTTATGAGAAAACTCCATACATGGTTTATTGTTCCTTTTGGTGCATGGGAATCGATCTCACGGCCTCGTGTTAATAACAATACAGCATTGTAAATTGAGTAATTTTGTAATATGTTACATATATTACTATACTTTATTTGTGTTTCTTACTTGGCATTGATAAAAAAAGATTTAGATAAATTAGGTTACGTTTTGAAAAACTATTACGTTTGTTTAGTGACAGCATTTGATCTTATTTACCTGCAATTACAGTTCTTTATTAGACATTCTATTCTTTCTATCTTTTAGTTTTATATTTGAATAAAAAAAGTCTATCACGCTGATTTTTTTTTCAGCGTCACGCTCTTTTCCGCATATAGCAAATTAGACACAGGGAACCCCGTTTTAGGACACTCAATTCCTTACTTTCTGTCGGATATTTGTGATATTGCGTGTTGAAAATCATAAAACAAAAAAATAATTTAAAAAATTCGTTTAATTATAATACACTACATATTTACAAAATGTAATCAAATTATCGAACTAGTAGGATCCGAATGAGATATCGTGGAGGGGGGCGGATCCACCTTGAGGCAGAGAGTACTCTTTGAGGAGCTGGTCGAGCATTGAGAACGATTGACTCCTTTGATTCGCTTGTGGGAACCTTTGGGGAGCTGGGGCATTAAAGTCCTGGTTGAAATCTACTTGAGTCTGTTTTGGGCTGAAGTGCTGGGGCTGTGGGGCAGGCCTGAAGTCCTGCTTCGGCCTGTACTGCTGTTGACGGGGCTGGGCTGGTTCTGGGTTGAAGAAATTATCTTCTACTGGCGCTGGTGAGGCACCCGCGAAAAAGGCAGGCTGGAAAATGATAATTATGAATTTAAACAAATAATTATTTCAGACATTTGAGTGTTGTATTACTTTACTTTAAAGCTTTGAAGTAATTGCATATTTTTTCAACACAAGATTTTTTAGAATATTTGATATATTACTTACTACATTTCTGAATAAAGTACCTTAGGTGGAGCTGGGGCTTGTTGAGGAGGTGGCCTATATTGCTGCTGAGGCTGAGGTGCAGGTCTATACTGCTGTTGGGGTTGCGGGGCAGGTCTATATTGTTGCTGGGGCTGTGGAGCAGGTCTGTATTGTTGCTGGGGCTGGGGAGCGCGGTAGGCGGGCTGTGGGGTTGGACGAGGGCGCGGGGCTGGTGCAGGCTCTTCATAGTCGTAGTCGACTGATTGTTCACGGTATTGGGATCGTCCACCCTGCTGTTATTTGTATTGAAAATGTTATTAGTATTTTGTTTTACTTATAGTGATTAAATATATAAACTTATAACAATTTAAATTTGTTCAAAAATATAAACATGTTATTTAGTTGGATCGAAATTATTTGAGAAAAAAAGGAGTTGACTCTCTTTTCACTGATCAAAGCGATGGGTCTATCGATGTATTATTTTAATGAAATTCTTAATGCAAAGTTATTGTTTTATAACATGAAAACACTTGACTTCAATATTAGGCAAAATACTATATTCCAAATAATAAAAAATATATTGTATTGTGGGTTTAAATATACTTGAATATTATCCATCAATGACAAACAACCGACCTTGTTTGGTTCCCGTGTGGACTCGTCAACTAATGTGGGAGGAGCGACAGTGATGCCTTCTCCAGCCGGCTGGAAACCGTATTTATTTGCGCCATATTCGATAACTCGTACCTGAAATATTTACGAAATATACAAAACTATAATGTAGTAGAATATCTTAAGCCTAAATAAACAAAATATTTGTCATCTATAAATTTATTATTGGTCAACTACAATATTCAAAAGATCAAATGAGTTCAATTTTACTAAAAAAATATAATACATTGATTTTCTCTTGAAAGTCGTGAAGTCAGTCGTGGCGCAGGGACACAAAGTGTGGCTGTAAACGTGACTGGTTGCAGATTCGATCCCGACTCGAAGAATTGAAATATTCATTTAAATTTATATTTCTACTAGCGGCCCACTCGCGGCTTGCCCACATGCTATCTTTAATACTAGTATCTATTTGTAACTGCGTCATACGTAATACAGCATGGATAAACATCGTCGGCTTGAAATATTTTTTCTTTATGCTGCTCCCTTAAAAGGACCGCAAACCTTGTATAGTTTTATTATAATAACAGAAACAAAACGATTTTCTGAAATGTTAACACAAACGATAATCAACTTAGTATTTAAAGAATTATTATATTTTTACTTTTATAATGAAACTAACCTTGCCAGTGTCATCTCTGTATCCGTATTTTCCTTTGACTTCTCCAGAAGGAGATTTTGTCTCGATCTTGAAAGACCCATCGGCTGCCTCATATCCGTAGGTGTATGAGCCATCTTCATTGTGCCTGAAAATATATTTAGGCATATATTTAGCATATACAATAACAACATACCAGTTGCTGAACTTAATAAGTATTATACTTAGTATTATAAAAATGCAGCTATAATACTAATCAAAAATATTAAGGTAAGGATTTGTCAATGCATTGTCAACCAATGAAAGATACGCGTCTTTTAACGGTATCATATGATATCTAATATATTACAATTTTCTTGAATATTACTTTAAAATATGTAATTAAATAAAAAACATACCTGTTAATCTGTTTAAGAATTGGCACGGGTGTCGACGTAACTTTCGGCTCCGAGGCGATGTACCGCGGCGCGCGCTCTTCCGCGTACTGCGCATGCGCACATGCGCATAATGCCAAGATAGCCTGTAATGTGTAATGAAAAATAAGTTTTGTAAATATTTGTGTTTCAATATTTTGAATTAAATTGACGTATGAAAGTGAATGATTTGCTTCAATTAAAGATATTATTTTTCATCTGCTTATTATCTTAAGGAAAGAAAATAGTTTTATTAAGTAATTTGTTATAATGGATACTATAAAGGATTTTAGGTGAAAATAATATTTTTTTCATTTTAATGGAAACAGAAGTTTTAAGTGAAATAAAAAAGGCTTTCAGTATACATCAGTATTATTATTTTTTTTTATATAAAAAAATATGACCGTGTACGTAGCATATAATATACACAACACTAGGTATGTGATCTAGTACAATATGATTTAATATGTTGTCATTATAATTAAGGATTTACGTATAAACGGACTTTCATTTCCGCACTTTGCTCAACTGAACCTGTAAATAGTGTTTCAAAAGGTATTTTAGTCGTTGAGAAACATTTTGCACGCACAATGAACACAATTTTACAAACATTATTAGATTTACTTTAAATTTATTGCAGTTTACATTACTAGTGTTATAGATTTGTTTTTATTTGCAAAAAATATGGGGACAACCGATGATTACTTCCATTTAGTGTTAATAAGCGATTAATAAAGTAGTTTTCTACCGTTTTTCTGAAAACTACTTTAAATTTTGTACATTTTTATATGACATTTCTCATTGTGTTATTAAGGCTTAAAGGAGAGGAATTATTTGCTTAATTTATTATTTATATACACAAGATTGAAATCGAAGCTTAAAGAAATACAATGCCAATAATTCACAGTGTCATTGCAGTTGACAGAGGTTTAATTCCATTTGCAACATTTTAATTTCGTTACTACGGAATCATTTCAAAATTAAATAAATAATTTCAATAAGAAAAATCAAATATTAAAATATTTGTAAATACTGAGTACTTGACACATATAATAAATAAAAATTCGTGCAGTGCAATACATGTTCTTTCAAGTATGTTTTTATAATTACTTTACTTACAATTTTTTGTTCTAAAATATGTTGTTCAATTTTACGAAACTGCGACCTTCACAGTCCACAGTCATTGCGAAAAAAATGTTGTCTACAAAAATACCATCGGCACGTGGTAACAAAATATTTGAAGTTAAAAGCTTAAGGCTATATTCCTAAGTTTATGACAAATTAAAATAAATTAAATAAAATTTTAAGTAATTAATAATTAATCTTCTGATTATAACTATAACTTCTTGATTCAGTATTTATCGTTTCATAAGTAACCCATTGTTATATAAAGTATAGTACCTAAATGACAATATAATATGTACTTAAAAAATAAAATAATTATGACAATAGAAAAACAAATGTATTTTTTTAAAGTTGCTAACACAGAAATTTTAAAAGATTCCTAGCATTATACTTGAAGATAATTTTTAGTTTATTAAGAAAATACTTACATACAAGACAAATTCAATAGCAAAGCTTTATTAATTTGTAATTAATATTACGTAAGATATTTTTATAATAATGGAATGAAGGGTCATCTCATACGGGCAAGTGTAAGCTATGAAAATAGAAGTAATTGGAATAAATATTAGTATATTCCGCTCACCACTTGTGTCTTAATCCAAGTACTTCATAAGTCATGCATTGATGAATTTACGTGTCAAACTGTTTCTGTTCTAATTCACCGTTTTGAATGAAATCATGCGCGTTACTAAAATTTCTCAGTAAATTGGATACTTTACCTATGGATTGTTTTTTAGTATATTTATGCATTTTTTCCTTATAAACATAATATAGCTTACAAGTCAAATAGTCTTTTTGCAACATATTTTATCTAAGACTTGATTTTTTTCTCTTTAAACGTTACTAAAGTCTAGTTCAGTTCCAGATATAGTTATGTACATTATTTAGACTGTTAAGAAGTCGTAAATATAAAATTAAATAAGTCAACTATTAAAAAAATATATATATTTTTAGATCTAGATTCTCAAGTATAAAATCGATTCAATCAAAGTTCTTTGTGTGATATAATTTATACAAAGGGCGTCAAATCGGAAAGTAGACTTGTTAGAGGCCACGGCCCAGTTCAGCGGCCTCTCACCGGTGACCATAAATTGTCGTACGTCATACATTAAATTGTATAAGCATATAGCTTAATTTAGAAGGTCTGAATTTTTGTCAGAAATTATACTAAACTTTAATAAGTATTGTAATGGTTTTATTGATTAAACTAATATAATAATTGACTCCCATGACGAATGTATATTTTTTAAAGTATTATAATAGTAGAATAAAAATTGTTTAAATATCATAACTCCTCGGTGTTACCTTATTTATAAAAATCATTACTGAATACAAAACTATATGAAAACGTACGTCTACATTAACGTTCAAATTAACAAAAAAAATACGATATTATTTTCGAATAAGGAAATCCTACATAACTCATGGATACCCTACATATCTCATTACAGGTAGTGCAAGGTATGGAATTACAGCCGGGAACTAATACGCCCACAGAATAAAATATCGTTCATCGAACATTTTATACTGTTATCGTCATCTTTATTTGATAATATACGGAAAAAAAATATAGTTTTCAAAATTAGGTTAAAATACTCTTTTTCAATCTTCTTCTGATTTTATACGCAAAAACGTATTAAATCTTTGTGCCTGTCATAATGCAATAAAACGTAAATATATATTAGCTATTTTAAAACAGTTCCTTGTAAATATTGTCCGTGTATTAAGCGCCGCCAGTTTCTCACGGAAAACTATTCTTCCCAGCACAAATACTCATTTTCAACTAATTTTTATATATTGATATTGATTTTGTTGTTTTTGTTGTCATACGAGATTCTGATAAAAAAAATAAAGAATAAAGCCACAAATCACAAAAATAATACAGAAACAGAAAAGTATCGCTATAGCTACTAACAATTAATATTCAATGTCAAAAACGATTTATAAAAAAATATATTGAAAATTTATAAAATTTTAAATGTCAAATTGGTATGAAGTATGACCATATAATCTTAAAGTATCGACAAAATGAAACAACTTACACTTGAAGCTAGTCAAGGATAACACGAATAAAGCATTTCTGCATTGCACGAGACCATTACGTGAAAGGCACGTGTTTATTATACTTAATACGACTTTCTTACTCTACTTTATATTTTTTTAGCTATACACTGTACCCGCACACAGTAGGGTAGGCAAAGGGAATTTAGTGTTAAGACACTCCGCTTTCCACTTTCCACCGACTTCTGTATGCACAATCACACACACACAGTCTTATTATGGAAACCGGAACCGGAAATTTTGCATGTAGAATATAAAATGTTTTACAAAACTAGTAACAAAACTAGTAACAGAAGACAAGCCAAAGTCACTTTGGTCTACGTTCTGCAAAGCACAAAGTCTAAATCTCTCAAAGCGGAGAAAATAATAATTAGTAACTAGAGTTTCTCCTGTCTGTTTCACATTGAAAGAAATTGGAAATTCAAAAATGCATTACATAATTATTTATTTATATCTATATATAAATAAAAAAAATATGTGTTGCTTAAGATATTAATAAAGAAGAATAAAATTTGTTAAATAAACTTAATTGGTTTAAGGCACTTTTGCTTTAACATAAAATTAAGTGAATAAAGTCATACAATAAAGTCACTTTTAAGTGCAGAGAAAATTCATGTTTTCTCCGTGGAAAATAATCCACGTGAGAACTGTTATATTCTAGTTTGTCACGGTCTGAAAAATATGGAGGGAAGTCGGGCATGTCTAATTTTGAATTATTAGAATAAGTTATAAAACTTCAGTATGACCTATTTTAAAGTTTACAAATAATAAAATATATAGGAAATTCCAATGTAATAAACACCTCACTACATTCGCTATTATGAATGTGACAAGCTGTTTGTCTTGAACAAAAACTTGTTTATATTATGTTGGACCTTATGAACAAAACTGTAAATGTGACATTTAATTTAGTAGAGTTTACGTAGAGTTATCTATAGCAGGGTATCTAGATGTCATACGATTCTTTTGGGTACACCCAAAACTCGAGACATTAAATGTGACATTAAATGTTCTCTGAGAGAGAATCGAACCAATTATCATCATGTGCAGTCAGACGCTGCACCACTGTGTTGCAGTGATCTTTATAAAATACGTAATTACATTATGCTACGAATATTGAATTATTGTAACAAGACGGCCTTGTCTTAGCGACACTTAAAAGTGTTTTAAGCAATATGTAATTAAAAAATATATTTTTATCGATTAATCAATCTAGTAATACGTTTATGTAACGTAACATAAATATTTCTGCAAATATCACAACAATGGCAACACTAATATACTTTCTATTTCCGTTTAACTACACCTCTTATATATTTTATTTTAAAATAATTGTGTAAGTAAATTCTTACTACATTATAAGTACTAACGTATAAAAGTATTAGTCAGTTTGTTAATAAAAATACATTTTATGGCGTAAATTGACATGTTAAAGGACCATTTCCCTTTTATATCCGGCTAACCTTCACTCGTACACGAAATAATTTTATGTGCGTGTTCTTTATTATCTGTCAATATTAAAATATATTAAATTGGACTTGCCCAAGGGAGCACCAGTTCAATTATCATAAAGATTTTGACGTTGGCCGGAATTGAATTGATATTCTCTATGATTTGCTTGTATATAATTATTTATTTTTTAATATTTAAAAAAATAATAATTAGAATATATATGTAATAATATATATATTAGTAACAAAAAATAAGGTATTACGATATATTTTTTCATAAAAATAGCAAAAAGTACACACTAATAATAACGAATATAAAAGTGACAGCACAATTTTACAGCACAGCATAAAGAAACTTTTATATAACAAGTTACATACAATATGAGTATCATTATACACTTGTCAGTCTGTTCGTCTTTCCGTTTGTTCCATGTACCCACTGAAATGATTTTGTCCAAATCACAAACTTTCAATTATTATTTAATTTGTAACAACCTTATCACTGCGAACATAGGCATCACTTATCACGACTAATATTAAATGAAAGATACCAAGGTAGGAAATTGGTTGAGTTCCTTAGGCTATTTTTTAATTTTAGTCTTAGGGTTATTTATCCCACTATAATAAAGTATTATAGTCTCATTATATTAATATAATCAAAATATGAATGAAAATTAAATTGATATAAATAGCATAAGGTTAACACTTAATGTTACGAAATTTCTGAAAAAAATATATATTACAAATTTAAATTTAAAATTACTTATTAATTTATGTAATAATAAAATCTGTCGTGGCGCAAGTGCACAAAGTGTGACTGTAAATGCGACTGGTTGTGAATTCGATCCCCACTCAAGGAGCGGCGGCGCGGCGTTGAGTTACGCCGCTCAACATGCAATGCCTCCAGATTCAACAAAGTGTCTTAACACTACGTTTCCTCTGCCTACCCTGCTGTGTGCAGGATACAGCGTGGAGCGATCGAGGATTTTAATATAATTTAATTTTTAATAATATAATATTAATTAAAATATCTGAAGTAAATATACAAATAATAATATAAACTAAAAAACACCTTGTAAAAACATAGAAAGAAATCCTAAACGACACATAACGCAACTACTATTGAAAAAAAAACAATTGAAATCCATCCCATCACTGTTAAGTCTTTCAATTTATCTATTTTACACAAAAAAAAAGAGTAAATTAAACAATAACGTACCAAGCTCACTAGCGCCGTCATGTTTTCAAGTCGGAGGCGCGGCGCGTGCGCAGGCCCCTTATATACCTTTCGGGCGGCCTTTCACTAATATAATTTTTTTTTCAAGGGATGCTATTATAATCCTTTAATATCCTAGGATATCCGTCACATTTGTTATTTATAAGAAACTATGAATAGTTGTACTTGATTTATGCTTGAGCAGTTGCTCTTTCTCATTGAATTTTATTTATTTGTAAACAGTATTTAGAAAGATATGTTTAATTAAACGTCAACAATTTTGATAAAATATATTAATTTATTAAATAACGGTAATTTAGCAAAAATCTAGGCTTAAACCATAACGTCTGCATTTCAAGGTGCAGGAAACTAGAATCGATAAAATGTGCAATAGTAGTTTAAAAATAAACTTACTGAGATTTTATTTTTAGTACATCGTTATTTAAATTTTCCACTTTAAAACAAGTTGAGTTACTGATCTTTAAGTTAAAGTTTTTATTATGAAATATGTTCTATAGTTAAAAAGCTGTTGATTGATATAAAATATAAAAGTAAATATTAACTTAAAAATATGTATTTGGTCATTTACATTACTTAAAAATATGTATTACAGACTTTTAGGTGGATAAACTAGTAATTAGTAAAATTATTTTTATTTTTTACGTAGTCCTCCATTTTCCTTTTTTCCAAAATTTACTTTATTTTGTTTTTATGTAAAAATTATTACAATTCATAGATTGCTTATTCTTAATATCTTATAAGGCCCATATTTATTTAATGCACCAAAGTCTAAAACCACAGATGTTAACTTAGGTATAGTCGTTTTTTCTATAAACATAAATATATTGTTCTAGTTAACAGTAATTCTTACTTTTAATATTAAATAATTAGAGATAATTAAAGTAATCAGTTATGCAGCGTTTCGTTCCATCACTCAACACGAAAATTTGGTGGAAAGTGTGGAACGGAGTGTCTTAATACTAGATTCCTTCTACCTATCCTTTTCAAAGCGGTATACGGTGTGATGCTGAAAACAAAGAGAGTAGCTCAATTTTATGATAGGCCATCGCAAGCCAGGCGCATTGGAACAGCTTTTAACTGTAAATAGCCCAGCAACAGCTGAACTTTCTTTCTTTTATAAAATATTTATAAGCTAGTAACAAGAGTATACAATCTATATTATTCTTCTCTGGTTTCTCTATGTAACATTATTATTATGTGGTTCGTGGAAATATATAGGAAATTTGTATATGAAATAATGTATTTTCCTTTCGAGGATTTTAATTGTTGCACCATAAGGTGCAAAATTAATATATGGTAATTATAGGTTCAATAATCATTTAGAAAAATCACAAGCGTGTGGCTGTAAGCGCGACAGGTTGTAGGTTTGATTCCCACTCTTGAGTTCCGCCACTCAACACGCAATGCATCCAGAATTCGGAGAAAAATGGGCCAGGAAGGTCTTAACACTAGATTTCCTTTGCCTGTTGTATGCGAGGTACATACAGCTTGAATCTAACTAAAAAAAGACTTCTTGGATGGCCCGATGGGACAAACACGATTTAACACTGTTATAAAAATTATAATAATCGAGTTATTTCACGTAATCCTTTCACCAGCATACGACTCATCATCCATTATCGGTCATTCATCATAAGGTGAGGTACTTCCCAGTAGTGCATTTTATAATTATATCAATTATTACGTTAATAAATACTTTTATTAAACCAATGCCAACTGCATTCGAGTTCGAATGTTATGTCACTTGCATAGGTCATTTAGAGCAGGGCTTCTCAGTAACAGTTTTCTCAAGAAAAAGTTCAAGTTTATTTTATCAAAACTATTTTTGATAACTTTAACTTAAGCAACTTTAAATATTTTGCAATTGTTAGTAGAGTAAAAATTTATTGCAGTAGGTGCTGCTGTATTAAACAATGCTGGAAAATTCGTACAATATTATTAGCAAACTTATACCCCTTATCAATAATTATGTCTACAGCCATTCTATATAATTAAATACGATTTGACGAATATTTGCCCAAATCCTAATTCCGGTATGTTGGTTTTTTTTCTTATTTGTGAATACCAACATAATTAAAATAAAAAGAAAAAAACGTGCTGATGTTGGAGAGCCCTGAGCTAGGCCTCCGGCCTCGCTAACAACTGACACTTGGAAATTAAATTAGGTTTAAAAAAAGGAAAGTTATTCTGTAATTAGACCTGAAATAAAACAACGACTGCACACTGTACGTCCGGGTGGTCGAAACTTTTTATACTTTGATTATATTTTAGTTCTGAAGTCCGAAGGCGGCTATCGCTTAGACGAAACCGCAATCGTTTAAGTGGTGGCTTTGTGATATATTCTAAATAGTTATTCTTATACTCCAATTAGAAATTATGAATATTTATACTGCTGAAAGATTACCTTTTTATTTAGAGGGCCGATTACAGAGCCAATAAATCCACGTTAAATACGTAATATCTAGATTTATATTTAAGTTACATATTTTTTGAAGATACTTCCAGGTGCCACTTTAACACAAAAATAAGATATCCAACTCAACACCTTAATTAACGTCTGATTTGGGTGTAATTTGAATTCAGAACCTAAATTCTAACATACATACAATCTAACTTCTAAACAAACGAAGTAATATAAAATATTTAAAATGCAACTTTGTGAATATTATATTCATAACTAGTCGCACGTGCAAGCGACCTTACACTAAAGAATGCCGATCGAGGTGGACTTGTAGATCTTTTCTATTAACTAATTATTCCTTTTCATTTTAAATATAAGGCCGTGATAGTCACCTAATTTATATTACGTGTATATCATCTCTGTTGTATGTTCATGTGTTTTTTTATATGACAAAAGTATGAATTTCTGTTTTTTACAAAGGTAAGGTTCAAAAAAATTCTTATAGGGTTAATCTGTTGTCCGTCTATCCGTCTGTTAATAGCATTTATCGAGAGATCAGGTCCACAGTAGCTTAGAGCAAAAAACCAAGCTTCGAAGTCAACGCGAACAAAAGATGAGAGAGATAAAAACCTATAGGTTATTTCCTGTGGACTTATAATAGTGAAGTTAAAGTAGAAATAAAAGAAAAAATCTAAAAAATTAAAATTTTTAGCCTAAAATAATAATTATAATTAGTTTTATACAAAATGAGTGCAAACTTAAGTTTGTTAATTGTAATAAATTGCACCCATTGACATACAATCGTGAAACTGGTAAGAAGCTTTTATTTTACTCTCTGCACCTTCCCAGATTTTTCTCTCAATTAGCTAGAAAATGTACTTAAACTTTAACCTTACTTAACCAATAAATGTAAATCCAATTAGTCTGTCCAATCCATTTTAATATGTACCTATTAAGAAACTGTCATTATTATTTAATCAAATTTCAATTGAGAAATATATGAGTTAATAAAATTTAATGAAAAATTAATATAACAATTGCATCGATGACGGAACTGCAGCGGAACCTTGAGCTTTTGTATCAATAAATATACGATCAAGTTACATGAAATGAATTAAGCTGCTCTCTCAGTGCGAACAGTATAATTGAAATACAAAATATATAAGCGGTCAAAGCTTTAAGTAACAGGACAGAAAACTAATTGAATATCAAAAGATAATGTCATAAGAAGCTTATACACTGTCCAATCAAATTTAAGGAGCTTAAAGTTTTTTTTAATTGTTCATCTCACGAGTGACAAGATATATTTCACCTTCACGCTTTACCTGCATTTTGCACATTTAGGAGAACCAGTGTCGACAAAAGGTATATCTTAGCTCTAGGTTCTCTCTGCCTACTTTGCAGCATTGTAGAAGAATAAACCGTAGACCATAAAAATACTATATTGTTAATATACTGAAGTAATTTTGCTGTCTGTAAAGTAATACTGTGATAAGCTTATGAGTGGCACTCGTTTATTTAAACAAGGAAATGACATTTCGATTCGTTTAAGTATTAAAACGTAGAGTAATGATAGCACGAAATTATTCTCATATTCAAAAAAAGAAAGTCAAAATGTATGTAACATAATATAATATGTATCACCTCGTACTCACTACCTATCTAATATAACAAGATCTTTTCTACTCGAATTGGTAGTTCCTGAGATGATAGCGAACACCAAAACACTCTTCCGCTTTATAATATAAAAAATATAGATAATATACTTTATATTACAGAGTTCTGAACCAGTAAAATTTACAAAGTAAATAATTTTGTAATGTAAAATCATATAAAATTCAAAAAATATGTTCTACATTTTAATATTTTCATTGTATCCTACAAGTAATTATCACGTATGAGTCAAGCATACTGACATTTTTAAATTAATTTTATATTGAAAAAATATTGTCTTCATTTAATTGGGCCACTACTTCATTTCCTTGACACACAATGGATCAAGTATTTGGCGAAAAGTGGAAAATAGAAGTGTCTTAATGGGAATGGACTAACTTAACACTAGGTTCCCTTTGCCTACCCTACATATATACAGATACAGCCTTAAAAAAATGTCTCTATTTATAATCTACTCTGTACAACATAGATATGCATAGGCGTGGCCTAAATAATTGGTAATGAACAAATTTGGAGGTCTACAGCTTGAATCGACCTTAACATATGCAATAAAACTACACTACATCACATTATGTACTAATAAACCGCACTAATTAAAAAATATTCGGTATTTTGTCATCATAAACTTTAAAGAAGTTATTAGTTTTATTTTATAGGTTTGTGTCTATTAGAAGAATGTGTGTACTCGTATTAAATACAATTTCAACTTACTTTTGCCTCTCTAGTCTAATGATTTTATTGATTATCGCCTGTGAAGGGTGCTCTGTCGCTTTCTGTGCTGTCTGTAGTAGTAAAGAAAAACATACAAACAATCATATCTCTTAAGCTATGAAATCGTTTTGTCCAAGCCAATTTTCGTTGAAAGTATTAAAAACATCTTTGAACAAAAAAATCAAAAGCAAAAAAATGGAAATTATATCCCATTAAATCTCTACATGACCATCCTATACCTGCATATATGTGCTAATCACGCAATATCCGTTTCTTACATATAATTAAATATAAATTGAAAAACCAGTTCAGCATGGACGGAAGGAAGCAATTCATGGTTTATTACGACCACGGCCTTAACTTTTCCCATTTCTACCACGATATATACTATATGAATAATTCATTGTACGATTAACATTTATATATGGTGATGATTTATGTTCCTGAAAGCTAGCAAGATTAGTTATATATATACTTCATAATTTTAAATAGATTCTGTGCCAATTTTTTGTTGCAATTTTCATTATTGCAAATTCTTTTTAAATTACTTAAGTAACAATGACTTATTGAAAACAAAAGCGCAATTTTATTTATTGACTCTTTTACTTTAAATGATACAATTAACTAATAATATAGACTTATTTGTAATTTTTTACAAGGAATATGTGAACTATGAAGATACAGATAATAATTATCTTTAAGTAACACAATTTTAAATGTATTTTCGCACTTTATGCTCAAGCTTCTTTCAGACAAGACTTAGATTATACATAGATTAAAAACAGAAAATTATCCGCTTAAATAAAAAACACAGTAGAGTGAAAGTAATAACCCATATTATTGAAGAAATTATTTTTTTTTCTTAACAATTTTCCTAATTATAAACGAATGATGTACTCAGCGTCTCAAAATCGATTGCTGAATAAAAAAATCATTTATTTGCCATTAAAAAATCTAAATTATTTACGGTATTTGTATTAATAATAATTTCATTGAAGTATTTGTAATATTTTGTGTTAGTTTCTTCTATTGCTACATTTACTGATATTGCCTTACAAAACCTTCTCAATTACATTGCGTTAAGTGCAGTATTAGATGAAATGTAGATAATTCCTATTTTCTTTAAAGACATTTACTTCAATCTAATAATGTGATTATTTTTTTCTTGATTGGTCAAAGAAAAATATTATTACGTTATCGTACTTGAGGTCGTCATAGCGCATGGTACAAGCGTTTGACTGAAACATGATGGTTGTGGGTTCAATTTCCATTCAGGGGAATGAATTATTATTTATTAATATTTTCATTTCTTCGCTCTAGTACCAAGCCAAAAGGGGGGCTTGAGTCTTGCCGCTAAAAATGAAATAGAAAATAAATAAATAAACGTACCAAATTTTATTTTATGAAACTTATTAAAACTATTGCGATAGTGTTCGAAAAATGAATTATTTAGCAAGGTAGGGCTTTCACTTTTATTAGGAAAGGAAACAATAAGGATATTTACGTAAGTCTTTATTTCAACTATTTATACCCTGGACACGTATATTTTCGTCAAAACAACATAGGCCAAGGAACGCACGCGCAATACATTACACACTGAATTATTGATTGGTTCATATATAAATATTATACATACCACGTACATTTACTTAAACATATACATAGATGTAACAATTTGATGTAATATAGAACTATAAATATAAATATAAACACCATATTGAATATACAGCACCTACATAAAATATAATATGATTAAATAAATCGAATAGTATATATAAAAGTACATATATTACGTGAAATAGGTTTAGTCTTAAAATATTGTTAATTGTAAAAAAAATGAAATATTCATACGTAGAATAAAATTGCATAATATTTTTTAAAGTATGTATAAAATTAGACCTTTTTTTTATATGATAATAAAATATATGTATATTTTAATATGAACAAATATAAGTAACCGTACATAATTAGACACAAGAGAATAAACATACATATACAATATACATATTATTGAATATACAGCACCTACATAAAATATCTCCTGAATAAATAAATAGTTTAGTAAATATAAATAATAAATAAATATATACATATAAAGTGTTTATAAATACATATACATATAAAGGTTTAGTTACAAAATATTCTTTGTTGTAAGAAAAATTTTAATACGTAGAATTAAATTGCTTAATATATTTTATAGAATGTGTAAAATTAGTCTATTTTTAATATGTTAATAAAGTATAAAATATATGTATATATTTTAATATGAAGAAATATATAAGCTTATAATTACATACACATCAGATAATAAACATACATATATACCCATATAAACTGTACATATAATATATTAAAATATCATAATTTATAAAAAACAAAAGAATTAAGTTGTATAATATACATACATGACAAAATCACTGGCTAAAAAAATAAGCATACTCGGCTGAAAAATAATAATTTAAGTAAAGCTTAATGTACCGATACACATTACTTTGAAAACTTGACTAGTACTAAAATATTATAAAAAATACGAAATTATACGCTAATAGATTTTTTCCCATAATTCGATTAGAACACGAGTATTTAGCTCTTTATCTTCAAATTATTAATTTTAATATGACACGGAGGGCTACTATAAAATATTAAGAATTTTTTTGTACTCCATTGTTTGTAGAGTCACAATTTGATGGAAATTTATAATTAAAACAATTGTATTACTATAATGTAAATTATTGAACAATATCCTATTTGAGTCAAGAATTATTTGCCAGTGAAATTGATTGAGTAGGAGCCAGTGTTAGGATCGAAGTTTTGGGCAGGGTGTCCTTGGAAGGGGTTGTAATTTTGATTTTGGTAATTCTGCGATTGATAGTTTTGGTAGGGCTGTGGGGTGTAAGCTTGGTAGGAGAATTGGGGTTGTTGGTGATAGACTTGGCTTTGAGGCCTGTACTCTTGGGGGAATTGTTGAGGTGACTGACTGAAGAGATTAGTTTGTTGAGAGAATGAAGGCCGTTGTGGCTGATATTGTTGTTGTTGTTGTTGTTGTTGTTGTTGATGTTGCTGTTGGTATTGTTGTTGTTGATATTGTGGTTGGTGTTGCTGTTGGTATTGTTGTTGTTGAACTTGTGGTTGCGATTGGAAACTCGACTGGAACGACTGCTGTGGTTGCGATTGGAACTTTGGCTGCGGTTGGAAACTAGCTTGTTGAGCTGGTTGCTGGTACTGCTTGAAGCTAGGTCGGGCCTGTGCTCTACCATTGTATTTCGGGTCTTCGTAAATTTTGGGATCTTCTCTGTATTGGCCATCATCTTCTTGTCCGTCGGTCAAGGCATTTGTTGATGATGGGTCGTGAAGAGTTGGTGGTGGCACCATTATTCCTGGACCTGAAATGAAAATTAAATATATATAAATAGCTACCGGAAATACCGTTTCATACCGTCTTACAATGAATATTGTCTCTATCAATGTATAATCATAATTAAACTCCTAATTATTTATGGAAACAAAATTATACTTTATTTATGCTATTTTGTAAAAAAAAATGCATGTACTTTGTAATTTAATTCTATAAATATTGACAAAAACTTAACATCAATCTTAAAATGTTTTAAACAAATGTGTAAATTTGATTGCATGCAGCCTGAATGAAGATCTCGTTCACTTTAATTGAGTGTGAATAACGTGAATGATGTAACACTCTGCGCTGTATTAGTAGCTAGTAAGGTATCGGTCAACTAACACAGTCAGTTAACAGTGCATGAATTTGCTAGAGAAATAGAAATTGCTAAAAAAACCCCCACAGAATATGTGCAATTCACAATGCAAAACATATAAATGCTATTGCTAAATTATGTTATATATTTTTTATATGTGTTTTATAAAAGTATAATATATATAATATATAGGATTATATAACGTAATATAATTTAATTTTATAAATAATATATATGCCTATATACTGATTTTTTATCTCATTTTCTTGTTCAATAAAAAACTTTACCATTGCTATAAGTTAGTAGACTTTAATATATACAATCACATGTGTAAAGGGAGGGAACCAGGTTCTTTTTATCGGTTATTTCCACAGACACTACGGGCATATATCTCTAGTCACCTTTGTTTTATCCTTTGCCATAAAGTTTGTTTCTTAAAGTTAAAGTTACACTTACAATTATGAAAAATTTACATCATCCAATTAGATCGATTTGTGTACATGAATTTCTTTCCCAAGAAAATTAGAGTATTTGGCGTAATCCGTTTCGAAATATGAGCTAGTTGTGAACGTAACATTTAGTTCAGTGTCATATTCTTAGAAGTTTAATAGTATTTGTAACTTGTTCAATTAAAACTATTAAGGAAGCCCTTAAGCAAAATTACGAAGTTTTTATGTTAATTTTCTTATTAACTTATATTACATATCTAAACATGTTATAGGTTTAATGAATTCAAAATGCTAAATTATTGTCAAATAATTTGAATTGCTTGAATATTATTTCTCATGGTATTTACTGAATTCCTGGTGCAATACTCAACTACGCCATACCAAAGATTTTGGCTATACTGCTGTTTTTATACCTCTACACATACCAATATTAACCAAGCCTACTAACAAAGATATTTGTTATGTTCAACTACAGTAAACGTATCAAAATAAGAAATAAAAATAGGAAATATGTATTTTTTTATGGTTTCGTATAGAAATGGTCATTTCAGATCATCTTGAAGCAAGGGAACCCTAGTGTCCCTTGAACGCAGTAGGTGTGGGGGGTTATATGAAGACCGTAAAGAAAGAATTACCTTCAGGTTCGAATCCTCTCTGGCTGCTCGCACCATAAGAAACCTCCCTGACTTTCCCGCTCTCGTCGACATATCCGTATTTCCCCGCTACATCGCCATTAGGGTACTTTGTTTCAATTTTAAACGATCCGTCAGCTGCTTCATACCCAAAGCTGTACGAGCCATCGTCGTTTTGTCTGTTTATCTGTTTGAGAATCGGTACAGGGGTAGTGGTGGGCCCTTGGTGCTGTGAATATGCGCACGCGCATACTGCGCAAAGTAACAATACCTGGAAATAATAATGTTGCTTTCAATTATTTCTTATCTGTATCTATTTTTTATTATTTTTAAAAATCACATAAAATACAATTTAATAGATCCTGAGAACCGTAAACTTATAACTAAATTATGTTAATGAAAATATTGTATTTTTTCGTTTTTTTTTCTATAGTCGACCTACAAGCACCGCGTATCATAACGTATCGTATTTATATTTATATATTAAACAATTCTATTCAAAAAGCCTAATTAGTTATATTAAATAATTATTTCTTTAAATTATTTCCTTTAACCTTAATTTTTTTTTTACATTAGAACGTCCGACAAAATATTACTGTTTCTATGAAAATCTGAATCAGTACATTGCTATTTAACCTCTCAGAACGGAAAACGGTCTAGAATAGTTTCCGAACCCAAAGGCGTTGCTAACAAAGGACGGTGCGAACAGTGAATGTCCTTTAGCCTTGGCTTTAGCGGAATTATTTTTATAATAAAATATGAATAAGTACTTATATATGTATGTATGTGTATGGATGTGTATGTATGTGTATTTAGGTATACGTCGTACGTATAATTTTTGTGGAAATGGTACAATAAAGTTATGCAATAGTTTTATATTGATACAAAATTAAAAATAAAATTTATTCAAATATTTGCTTATTATTATACACCTGTAAATTTTATAAGATATTGGTTCCATTTTCATCCAAAAAATACTTAACCAATTTAGATGAAACTTTGCAGTAATATAGATTATACATTAGAATAACATACAGGTTACAATTTATGTAAAGACTTTGTACGTATATAAAAATAAGTTTAAGCGGGCGAAGCCGGGTTTATATATAAAAATAATTAATATTACCCAACCTATTGATTATATAATATATTTTTTTTTTAAACGTATCTGACAATTCGTCATTAGAATTGATCACGTAAACAAAGTTAAAGCCTTCGATTGAAGTCGGCCTTGCTAAATCACTTGTACGTCGAAAGCTTATTGCGCTAACGTAGTATGGCCTATGGAATGCGATGTCAATAATAATTAGGTGCTAGTATGTAAAATAATCGACGTTGTTGGTAGAACAGCTTGTTTTGCTTGCTTATATTTTTTTTGTTACATTAGTAGAGATGTTTGTAATGCGGATTACATTTCTACTAAAATGTATAGTAATACGATATATATATATTTTTTATTTCATAATCTTAACGAATGCGATACTTTTTTCTTTGTTTTACATATGTTTATAGTTATCATTTCACAGCGTAGTGAAGTGACATTATGTATATTTAAAACTCTCACTCATATTAAAAAGGCATGATAAAAATAAAAAAAGCACTCAGCCAGCAAGGAATTAGTAGCATTCTCACACCTTCCTACAATAACGTACGATTAAAGAATGAGTCATGTAAATGGCAATTTAATATTATTCTCCGGCTATTGTTGCAGCGCATTTAAAAAATAAACAAACTTGAACACTAATATATTTATTGTGAATACAGATACCAAGAAAACAGAATCAAAGAAAATAGTTAAAATCATCAGTAGGTATATCTCATATAGTTATTTTTTGATATTATTTATAAATCACAGTTATTTGGGAAAAAAGCACACTTTGCCACAGGATACTAAAGCTAAGAAGTTTTTTTCCCAACTTGCCGCCCAATTTTTAAAATATCTAAGTAGCGGAACTCAACTCAACGTTGTGTCTATGAGAGGGAAAATAAAAGTAATTTAAATAATATTTCCCCATGGAGGGATAAAATCTCCGACATTGGCTTTACAACCAGATGCTGTCTCACTATACCACAATGACCTATTAACAAAAAAATATATTTAAAAAAAAGTAAAGATTTTATTTCAAGATTTTTAAAAGTATAAATGAAAAATATTACATTAGAAAACGGTACAAATATTTTCTTATATAATAAATATATCATTATTAAATATTATGAACGGCTTGTATCATTCTGTAATAAAAGTAACACTATTTTAAACTAACTTGTGACGTATTATTCGCGAATACTAAACAACTGATTGAGCCGTTGCAGCTTTTATGATATAACAAAACAAGTGTATAATGTCAACTATTCAATTCTATTGTTATTCCACTCACACGACATTAAAATGCGAGACCATAAATTTTTGAGCAACGCCAGGCGCTTGGCCTAGTTACATTTAATTGTTCTACGTAACTAATGTTTGAAGAAATTTATTGTCTCAAGGTCAGCATATATTTTGACTGAGTTTTGCATACTTATTGACTAAGTTTAATTACAACATTCCGTACCAGTTAGTCATATATCGACTGAAATATTTAAATTATCTAAGTTTTTCTGTGAAATTGTTTGTTTTTATTTAGAAACATGGTATTTTTTGTCTATATTCTTATAATTAATATGGCTGCTATAAAATAACTGTGCATTTAGATATTCCCCTATAATATTATATTATAGTTTTCTAAGTCTCAATCAATATAAGTCTATTTACATATAATAGCCAAGAAATGTAAATTATCTCAGATCATGTGGGTAAGAAAGTATTACATGAATATACTCGTATGTAATTATATATTATTTTTGTTTATAATAAGTATATATTCTTTTTAAGAGAACTTGATAACTTTGGAAAATTTCTAATGATTGATCGGGGCAAGTAATTTGAAATCTATTACTTGGTATAGAGTATGTATCGAGATGAAGGGTTATGCAATTTAGTAACTCAAAGTATCACTCTATTATATAAGTATATAGTAGTAAATAAAGAAGAAATAGTAAATAATAGATATTAAAATATTATTGAGGAAGCTCTACCAATTCTATTGTAGGTCGCGAAGATGATCTACGCTTCTATGTCGTAACCTTGCTACGATGCGCTACGAATAATCATCATTAAAAATATCAATAGAATTAGTATTTATGTACATTTAATACAATGTAAATTTTTATATTCGGCTTGTGGGCACATACGACCAAGACTCTTATAAATGGAAAAAGTAAAAGAAAAAAGGAAATACGGCGATAGAAGAAAGTCATAATTGAGAAATATTAGAAACAGGATAGTATTTAAAGCGCCGTGGAGATAACAAATAGAAAGGGTAAGCCTAAAAATATACGGAGTTGCCTGCCAACTTTCACAAGTTGTAGATACCCTATAATATAAATTATACAATGAGATATACGGTGTTTCAAAAAGAATAATAAAAACATTAATACAGCTGGAAAGTACAAATAAAAATTGCAGATTCGACGGAATAATTATGTTTAGTAAATATTTTTTTTCAATTATTGATGAAATATACCTATTTTCCTAGTATGGTTAGACAAAAGGCGGAGAACCCAGGACCAGAGAGTATAGCTTAGCAGAGTCATTAACCAATGGATCAACAGGCGACATTATTTAATTTCCACGTCACATATAACATCAATTGATAACGCAATATCCAGCAAAGTAGGTGATCGCTTAGAAATCCTATAATTTATATTCTACAACAATTTTCTAGCCATCAAACTAGGCTGTTTCTTGGTTGCGTAACTGCGCCCGCGCAATAATACATTCCTTAGCTATCCTTGTTTTGATAGCTTTGTATAGAGAAATATAATCAGATTATTTTGTGTACGAAAACGATTTATTATCTGTTTGGATGCTTGAAGAATAAATATTGGGACATATCGACCGCCTACAACGTATAATGGATATTTATTTAAATCACAACCTGAAGTATTTATACCAAAAATGTAAACTTCGATACTACTTAAATGCTTACTAGAATTTACAGTACCAAACCTAATATATAGCAAAATTAGAGCTACGATATGTGTTTTTCTTCAAAGGTATGCCCCACACTTTTCTTATCAAATAGTTTAAAGTAACACATAATAGGTATGATATGTCATTCATTGCTATATTAAGACTAGATATAAATAATTAATGAGCTTTAGCAGTAATTATGTATGTAGATATATTACTTTGTTTCCTTGTCTTTTAACAGACATGCAATGTTATTTTCTTAAACAAATTATAATTTATGAGCTTAATTTAAGAAATTATATAAATGTTATATAACGGATAAATTCTATAAATAATAAATTTATTTACGCAACTGAAATTAATACGTAGTATTTAACATATTTATAACACTCATACTCGTAGTTGATTATATTTAGATAATCTATCGGTCCTAGAATCTAGTCCATTACTTTATGTAACGCTAGTTCTATAAATTCCAATATTCCTATAAATTTAATTTAATTTAAATAAAAAGTGGTTTGCACTTTATAATTTAGTTTTTATATCAAAAATCCTTCATTATATAGAATAACAACATAACTCTACTTATTCAAATAAGGAAGCTAATGATGTTATAATTTTATATATTACGTAGCTCAAAGAAAAAATACGTAGGTAAATTGCTACGAAAATTTAATAAAAAACTTAAACGAATTTATAGCATTTTATCAAACATAAGCATTATGATAATCGCGCAATAAATCAGTCAAAAAAAATATTGCACAAAAAATAAACAATAGTTCTTTGTTCATTTTCTTGATTAAATATTTTTATTATGTGACTATCAATAACAGATAATATTCAATACTATTTAATATTAACTTACTATTTGTAGAAAAATATTTAATTAAAAAAACAGATTATAGGATTGATATTTAAAATAGATAAATATTTTTGTTTAATTAACCCTAAAAACAAACTTTTTCATTTATATTATCATCAATCTACACACATTTAAATTATATTTCGAAAAGAAATTATAGAAATAAGAAAAACAATAAACCAACCTTGAAAATCATGTTTGTAATATCCGAACGCAAACGTCAAACTTTCCCGCGCTTCGCAGCAGCTATGGCCTATGGCGCGCGAGTACACTGAGCGTTGAGCCGACCACTTGTATTTATAACGTCGTTACAACCGCTAATATTGTCATGCCGCCAACGAAGCCCTTGTGGTTTTGTAACAGAACCCTCCTCGGTCAGGTATAATTGTTATAAAACTATTCGTGTCGGCCTTAATCTTATTAATATGTTAGGTGTATTACATTTTTTAGGGTCTGTACAAAAAATTTAAATATTAATATTAAGACGAAAACCGCAATATTTCTATAGATACCATGTTGTTACAAAAAATATGTTTGAGTTTCCTCGAGTACTTATAATAATAAATCGATATGGTTACAGACTTTTTTAAATACACCTTTCTTGTATGAAGGTATAATCTAATTTATGTATCGTTGTCGGCATGCTGACTTTTTGTCGGGTTATCTGTAAATCCCGTTCGTCCCGGCCTTCAGAAAAAAGGATATACAGTTTTTCTACCTCCTTCCTCTACTAAATGCGTTTATTGTGTTTTTAAGTGAAAATGGATGAATTTGTTACTAAAAGATGGATCATGAGCGTTTACTGCATGTGATGTTTTTAGTGTGCCTGGTGCATCTGATGCTCCCAATATCTTACTTGTTAATGTATGAAAGGCTGCTTGTTTATAGAGAATTATTATGTCTATTGTAATGCTTAGTTTGTCTATATACTTGTGTAAGCTTTTACTGATTATACTGGATATATATTATAATTGGGATCACTGTGCTTCGTGTTTTCCAGAGGTGTCGATTCTCTGTTTTTAGAAGGTGATATTTACTTAATTTTTGGTGGATGAATAGCAAATATTAAAATATACCAAAAAATTTGTCACCTACAATTTCCGCCTCTGCTTTTACTATAATGGACCTATTTTTCTTGTAAAATGGCTATGCGGATAGGTCGTTGCTTTGGTCAGGCATGTAGAAAATGCATGAGTGCGTAATTTATGGCTTTAGTACCGAATGATCTAGATGAGACCAAGGCCAAGAGCAACCGGTCTCGGTGACTCAAGTATTTATAGACCAGGAGATGACTTGTAAATAGTATTTTTTTTTGTTTATTATTTATATTTATAAATAATATTTCTTGGCATTGACCTTTATAAAATGAAAAGTCATGAAAAACTATAAAAGATTTGTTCTATATATAACAAAAATTTGAAATGATTCAATTTTGAATGAATTCGAGGCTAGTCGTGGCGCAAAAACTTATGGCGCCGCTTTTTTTAAAAAATGTTTAATTTCAACACCTAATCTTAGGAATTTATGATGTTATTTAAATGTAATTATTGACCTCGATATAATTTAACAAATTAAATAACTACCTTTTACAAAAATCATTTTTAATATATTTTTTTAGTTATATAACTTATATCATGCAATATAATTATGTACATACAAACAAGTATTTTTAGCTTTACATTGTATCCCGCACAAATCAGTACTTTTCTGCCTGGCAGGGGGAACCTGGGATCCTAATGTAAAGACACTCCGTTCCCCATTCAAATACTACCATTTTCCACTTGTTATTTACGTTTACAGTAGCACACTTGTGCCTATGCGCCACGACGGCCTCAAACACTTCATATATGTATTAAACATAATACTACTTATTAAATATTAACTATTATTAAAAACAAGTAATATATTAAAATACTTTATACGTAAAAGGAAGAACGGAGTGTCTTGGCACTGAGTTCTTTCTGAATACTCTGCCTCATGCGACATAAAGCGTGAATCAGAAAAAATATTTAATTAACAAAATATACACATATCGTCTCCTATGCTATAGGGAAATGCGTAAAATTCGTTACATCATTATTTTTTGGGCAGAACATTAACACGTCTAAGCCCTTTAAAAATACTATTGTCAATTGACGAGTCGGAAGCTTGCATTAGTACCATAGGTGGTAAATTGACGTGACGGAAGTAGGAAGACGTCTAACGAAGGAAAATAGGAAAATATTTAATTAGTCTTTACTTATTTCTTTTGTCTTATTCCGTAGTTTTATAATATTAACAAAGTATTACTAGTATTTTAACTTGGGACACAAGCGTGTGACTGTAAGCGCGACAGGTTGTGGGTTTCGATACCTACTCACGAAAATTAAATATATAGATAATGTCGAGATAAAGTGCAATGTTGAGTTCCGCACTCAATACTAAATGCCCTTAGAATTCAGCAGCTACATGCTTACCCTGCAACTTGCGGGATACAGCGTGAAGCTGAAAATAAATGTTACAATATGTTATGTAATTAAATAATATTAATTAAAAGCAGTAAATAACAGATTTTGATGATACGCAATATTACGCTGATTATAAAAGAACTCGCCACAAATGCACCGCAAACTATTACGTTACGTTTAATAATAATTTATTTAACCTTGACCTATTGTCTCTAGGTTTACAATAGATTTTATTTTACATAATTGTCACATACGTTTCTGTTAAGTTTCGAAGTCTTATATGTATGCAAAATAAATTAAAAATATGTACGAGATTTTTTTTTCTTTATATTAACAGAGTAAGAGTTAGTGAGTTATTATAATTATAAATGTTATACTATATTAATATATCAAGTTACGTTAAATTTTGATTTATAATTTATTTTACATTTTAAATAAAAAAATGTATATATTATTTTTATAATAAAAAAATGTGTACATTTTCAGAGTCTTTTTCAGGCTATTTAAGAGGATTATAGGATCAAAACATATTATATTGTACCTTTAATCTGAAATATATTACTATCATATAATAAATAGGTCGCTCATGGCATAGGGGCACAAAGAGTAACTGTAAATGTTGTAGGTTAAATACAGGTAAAGCTATAAAATATAGGTGACGCTAAAAAAATAATAAACACTTAGCTTCACCTTGTGTCCCTAGCGGGGTAGTCACAAAGAACAGAGTGCCACACGCTACGGTCTCTGAAAACCTCTTTCGCCTCGTCCACTGTCATCAACCTCTTCATTAATGCTCTCCGGGGCGTCCTCGTGCTTGATACATGCATGATCTCCCTTTGATACTGTGTTTTCAAAGGTCAACCAAAGTCTCCACCTACCTCTCTTACGAATAAATACGACTAGTATTTATTAATTCATTATACAATAGTATTTAATTACTTTTAATTACACATACTTCATAAAAATTCGAACTAGCTATTCGAACTAGTAAAAATTTAAGAAACTAAAAAAAATAATTTCAATAAAAGATTTCAACGCTAGTAAAGCTTGTAACATTCGATCTAATTTTTCTATCGTAACTGTTTTCGTGTTTTTGTACAAAATATACTCGATTGCACATGACCTTTTTATTATTATGACCAGAAAAGTTAACTTAATTATATCTTATTTGGTTATTTATGTTTAAAATATATTTCATTTTAAATTGTTTTATTTACAATAGTTAATTGATATAGGTTTATTTACAATTACTTTATTTACAATAGTTAATTCATTTTGTTAAATTAATTAAAAGGCTTGAAACTATTTATAATCAATAATAATATTTTTTAGCTTCACGCTATATTCAGCACACAGCGGAGAAGGCTGAGGGAATATTTGAAATAAATATTATATAGACATTATAGGTATGACAATAAGTATATAGACAATATACTTATTGTCTATATATTATAATTTAATTGTTATATAAAAATAACTTATATTTATACTTGGTGAAATTGGTAATGATTATTTCTTATAAACATGTTAGTTTTAATATTTATACTAATGAGCCCAAAAATAATTTACATATATGTAGGTATATGTTTGACCTTTGCAAAACCAATAAATGCATTTATTGCATATTTCTAAATAGAAGTTAAAGATGACGATTACGAAACTTGCTTTACTAAATTTGGTAATAAATTCTGTATCACCTACAGATCTCTGTACGTCATTGCCAATATCAATGACTTTACGTATATTTTTCCTCTTTGAGCAAATACATTTACGTAATATTAGAGGGAAAAAAATCGCTAGCCTTTTTTTCGTAACGAAGAGATAACTACTATTTAATTTATAAATGAATCAAAATAAAATCAGCTTCAGCTGTACTCCGCATACAGCAGGGTAGTCAGAGAAAACCTAGTGTTAAGACACTGCGTTCCCCACTTTCCGTTGAATTCGGAAGGCATTACGTGATGAGTGGGGTGGGGGAACTCAACGCCGCGCTTTGCCTCGACACCAGAGCGAAAAAGAAAAGTTTTTCGATTGCGAGTGGGGATCGAACCCAACACCAGTCGCGTTTACAGTCACACTTTGTGCCTCATTCCAAGCTTATGCCCTTTGAAGTGATTCTTACAATTTTCTTCAAAGCAATGATTCATACAACCAAGTAATAAATTAGTAAATTATTCCACAACTAGCCCCAGTAGCGCTCGAGAATTAGAAGCTATAATTATAATATTCAAATTCCATTGAACTGCCGCGCCCAAATACTCGCCACTTTCGTAACTTATGTTACACATACTGTAATTTAATTGTATAGATAGATAATTATGATTTTCATAAGAGAGTAACGTTTCTAAATTTAATTTGCAATCTGCAAAAGTACTTATCTTAAATATGTGTAAATGGTTCAGAAAATATTAATTTATTCTATTTCTGTATATTTTGAAGTTTTTTTTTTTTTCGGACTTGAAGTTAATGCTGTTAGCCCTATTGGCCTTTACAGCGACACCGGGTGGGTAGGGAAGAGAGTACTCATTCCCTGAAAAATTGCAGGCACTATGTGGCTGCCTGTTTGAAGTTACAGTATAATTTTATTTATACATACCTATTGGACGACAGTTAACGGACAGCCGTGGAAATTTTGGCGTTTGCTAGTAGTTTTTTTGAGAAATACAGAGGTACTAATAGAGAATTTCCTTAAAATCCTGAGGGGAAGAGAAGACAGGATTTTACTATCAACGTAAACGAACTTGCGGAGGAAGACTTATTAATATTAGCTATAAAAAATGTTACCCGTCGACAGCTGGGACAGTATTCAGACTGATAGTATTCATTAACCTTACTATAAATTATCTTCTTTCTTTGTTTATGGCTATATTAACGTTAGTATACAACCTTTTATGTTAATAGTCAATTAAAAAAATTTAATCATACAGTTCTAATAACTGATCCTGGCTTGATCTGAACTATTAGTACAAAGAAAAAAAGTACCTACGACTACTAAAACTGAATAAAAGAAAAAAATATTCTATTGTAGACGCATCTAGGAGTTATGATTTAACTGATATAATATTGAATATTATGTATGTAAATGAAAAACTTGTGGTATTAAAATTCGTTTCAATAATCTGAAGAAATAAACATACATTTCAAGGTAGTTTAAGACGTGTTTAGAATTTTCCCGGATCAACGGAAAGTCTAACCTTTTAGGTGAAGGCTCGGACTATACTGAACATATTATATCATTATGGTGCGATTGGATGTATCAGAGTCAATCTGAACACGATTTCATTTGGTTAAAATTCCAATGGGAGAAATGTTAATATATATTTTATTGTCAGAAAGTAATATCCTTTGAAAACGAATAGAAAAGATGTACAAGGTACAATTTTTAAAGCGATTCCTACCTCTTTAGAAAATAAAAATAATCTATTATCTATTAATCTTTAGAAATATATAAAAAATATTTATAGATGAAAAAAATATATATTACATTTTATACTAAGCTTTATCTATTTAAAATTTATAAATACAATAATGTAGACTGTCTCTTAGAAACCTAATTTTCGCTAAATCGACCGTGACATATCATTAACATTCAGTAAGCGAAGTAGACATCGCGATAAATTGTATTTTATTATTTCACAAGCATTATATAACTCCAACGGCTATAGCGCATCTATATTTATTCGATATGACCAATATAAAATAAGTAATTAATTTTCTAAGGTACCATGTAATGAGGCCAGTCGTGGGCACAAGCGTGTGACGCGACAGATTGTGGGTTCGATTTCCATGCGAGAAAATAAAATATTTCATATTTTCATCTCTTCGTTCTGGTGTCGAGGTAAAAGCGTGGTGTTGTGTTCTGCCACTCAACACGCAATGCCTCCAGAATGCGGCGAAAAGCTGGGAACGAAGTGTCTTAACACTGTGTTCCCTCTGCCTACCCTGCTGTGTGCGGGATACAGTTTTTTTTATGGAAAAAGGACAAGGCAAACGAGCATTCGGGTCACCTGATGGTGACCATCGCCGCCCATGACTCCGTGCAACACCAGAGGAGCTACAGGTGCGTTGCCGGCCTTTGATAGTGCGAAGTGTGATTTAATTTTTAGATTAAAGTGACAACATATCGGGTTTTTTACTACTTGAAGGAATTTATTTTCCTCATTGCCTCGAATATTTCTCAGAAAGTGGGGGACGCCTCAGGAAGTGGGGAGCCTACAACTTAGCCTGCATATAACACAGCGTGAAGCTCAAAATAAATCTAATAAAATAATTCAATTTTAAGATTTTGTGGTTATATATATTCTTCCTCCTGGCATTAATCCCGGCTATTGCCATGGTCTGCCCTCCTACTCAACCTACTCCACTTTGCACGGTCTTTTGCGTCCTCGGTGGTTAGACCATTGGCTCTCATGTCCTGCATCACGACATCCAACCAGCGCTTCCTTGGGCGTCCGGAAGGTCGCCGGTGTGGTTATATATATTAGGTACACCTAAGTATTTTTTTAAAAATTAAGCCTTCTTATCCTCCCTCAATAAACTAGGTCAGTTACATAACACGTAGTAGATATTGACGGTTATATAATTACGGTATTTCTTAACTGCGGATCGGGATCGAAACGTGCCACGCGCTGGTCGTTCTCATATTAATAAGCTCAGCTTGCCGTTGTAATATAATATAATATTATTAATAAAACATTTAGTTCATTTCAATCAATTCACAGCAATAATAGTAAATATTTTTTATTTGTAAGCTATGTTTAACCTAAATAATCTGCGTATCATTGACCTGTCGCTCTTATATAAAAGAGATTGATTAAAAATAATAAAAAAAAAGTTAAGGTAAACTTTCTTAATTAGCTTTTCTTAATACTCTAAACGAATTATATTTCCCCATCATTTGTTGCTGTAATTGGCACAGATTTCATAATTATGCTCCAGTTCCAACAAATAATTGTGATTGATAAATTTGGTGTATTTTGTGGACATTCTTTATCTCACACCGGAATCGTTCTTTGGAAACTTACATTAACAAACACTTTGGGACGGTATCAATATTTTGAATTTTCTGCGGCCCTGCGGTTGGTGGTCGTCGATCATGTTGATTGTGGGGTAGTTTTGTAATATTGTCATGGCCTGTAGGAATTAGCTATTTTCATGCCTTTGGAAGAGTTAGCTGGTTAATAAAGGGTAGTTGGTTTATGTACGATTGCCCTAATATGGTTCACTAATGCCTTGTCCACGTTAAGTCTGTCTGTCTGATCCATTCTGCAACAATGTTTACCTGAATAGAGGCGATCGTGCGGACTTTGATCTTCGCGTCCCTTGTGCAAGTAAAAGTAATCTTATTCCCGAGGTCCTCGGCTGCCTACTAAGGCAGACCCCCATAGTGATCTGATAGCAACTACAACTACTGAGTTGTTTGATCAGATCACTATGGGGGGACGAAATTGTTGATCATCCACGTGGACTTACTAGCCAAGAACGCCATTCACCCATTGTGTGTTGGGTGGCTCCCAATGCTCCTAGATGCTTGAAGGATTATTGGAGATTTGAATAGTGCGCGCAGTGTTAAGTATCCTTTGTTCCAGCGTTACCTCTATACATCGACCTACGAGAATTGGCTAGTCCGAAGATATTGTGTACCGGTTTCATTTATCATCTTTATATAAGAAGCCATCTTTCCCGCTGTACTTTGATGGTCTCCCTTACAATTGCTGTGTACTCTAGGAATGCGTTTTACAAGTGTTGCATGCTTTCTGGAGACACGGCAGGTGTTATTACTTGGCCTCTGTCTGCTCTAGTAATTCTACCCTTCCTTATACTTATAAGTAATTAATTTAACAACACTTTATTGTTAAATTAACACACAATAACTTTATTGTAATGGTTTTAGCTGAAAGTTGGCTTGTCTATTGATTTGGGAGTAAAGGATGAGGGACTAAAAGAGGATTCGTCAAAACTTTAACAACTTGAACTAAAATAAAACCCATTATTCTAAATAAAAGAAACTTTATTACTTACTAAACGGGGAAAAATGTTCATAATAAAAAAAATACACGAACAATGGCATCTATTACGCTTATATTTACTTAGTGTAACAATTCAATGTAGAACCCTATTGCCTTACAGTTCCATATACTTTTTTAGTCATAAAACTGGTTATAATGCATTCGATATTATATTTGTAAGTTATTGCTATTAAGACTTTTATACTTTGCGCCTTATATTTATTACTTCTAAATAAAAAATACTTAATTTGATTCAAAGCGATACGAACTTACATTTTTTTGTAAAAAAAGACACACTGTATAACTATTAGTTATAGAATTAAAAAATAAAAGGCAAAAGCGTAAAAGTCACTAAATAGCATTCATACACAAAAACAACACAACATACATATACATCAAAATCCCAGCAATTTATATAAATTGGGACTTTAACCTTTAAATTCCAAAAACCAAACATTTCTTCAAATTGTCGATTCATTTACCTTATTTATATAATTTATACATTTAAAAACATAATAATGTCACGTCTAAAAACATTGACGTTGGTCACACCAGTCTAAAAAATATTGACACCAGTATATTTAATATAACGCCGAACAATGAATCTATTTACAGTTATTTTAAGTCATTTTTATATAATTTTAAATTCAATTGGAAAAAAGCTCATATAGTCTTTTGTGAATAGTTGAATAATTATTTAATTACAAGGCTTATAAAAATCGTACACTATAAATTGTCATTTATAACAATATTTGCTGTCTAAGAATTTGTTTAGTTTATAATTATAAAATAATGTTACATTAATTAATCATGCTGCATTTCATAACTCTAATATAATGATCAATTGTTGAGTTCTTAAGGAAAAATTTCCAATTCTTCATTGTAATGTGAAAGTCAAGATAGTAAATTTATTTTACCAAACTTGTAATTTTAGAATTTTCATAAAAACCTGTGTGTATATGCTATACAAGTGACGCTAGACGCAGAATTGTCATAAAAAAAATATTAAAAATAAAAACTATTTCAAATAAGGCATGTATGTTAACATTGTAAAGGCACTATATTATATAAAATTCAAAATGGCAACTATATTTACCTATAAGTGTTGAATAAAAAAACAAGTATTTATTGTTCATAATTATCAATTTAAATTAACATGTTCAGTTCTGCTTTAAAATCTTTTCTTTTCTTTGTTTACAGTTAAATAAAATAACTAGACAATTTTAATTCTTTCAGTTGTTATTTTCTTTAATAGGCACAAGTATATAGCTTAGGCCCCATATTATTAATTTGATATTTTTTTCTCTTTAATTTACGTAGAGAATCTAGTGTATACTTGTATACTTGTCTTTCTAATGCTGTAGCACTGAACTCCAGAGGCATTTACAAGGACGGTTGTACACATTATAGGCACATTAAAACATCGTGTTATTTATATTAATGTAAAATAAGCTGAATATACAAAATCGTTATTTATATATATAGCCTTTATAACTGTAATGTGATTAATATGTTTACCAAACATATATAATTTTGTTCTTCTTAATAATTTATTTAGTTGATTTTAAAAATATGGTCATCATTGTTATTTCGTTATATAGTCTGTATTTCACTGGCAGCTTTGTTACTATCTATATGAACTATACTTAAACATAATTTATATATATATGTAAAACGTGTAAATATTTATGATTATTATATATAATAGTAAAAGTTAAGCTAAATTAAAATTTATCAACTTAAAAAATATGTGTTTGTGTAGATTTGTTAGATTTTTTTTTAATTTTCACTGTGAAATGTGACATGTATAATAATTAACTGAAGTTTAAGCATATAAAAAGATTTTTTATTGTATTCACAATTAATAAGGCACGGGACACGCTACAGTGTTTTGTCAGAAGGAACTAAAAAAACTTATTATAATATTTTGAGATCAATACAATATTAAATTTCGTCTGTGCGGTCCCAATTTGGTTTAAGACACCACTGAGATTTTGTACGACACGTTTTATATTTTTTACCGTTAAAAAAATACAGATAACAAAATTAATTCAAAAATCCTATTCTCTTACAACGAAAAAACAATCTATCCAAATACTTTTAGCAAATTCCCAATTTACACACTAACGCGATGGCACACGCATTATGTACATTGAATTTTCATTTCAAATACTCTTTGATTTAACCAAATAAATAAAAATGTCTAATCTATACAACTTTTGTATAAGAAGTTACATATTTACGAGGATTGACAGATATTATAATATTATATTTTTTAATGTGGAAGATGTGTCATATATTTCCATCTTTATATGGAAGTGTAAATAACATTTTACGTATTATTAAATATTTTTATGGTTACGTTGAAAATTGATTGTCGTATATTAATAATTAACTGTTTAAGATAAAAAAAACCTGTAAGGATAATTTAATATTGTAGAAAATCGTATAATAGAAAATCTAATACATACATCTGTCAGAGATTACATATATGGCTAATACAATATGTAGCTTTTTCTACATACTTAGATATCCTCATAAATCAATATCTATATTTTAAAAAATATGCAGATTTTCAATATTTTTAATTTTACTTTTGGTCTCATATTATAAAGATGACAAAACTAAAAAAACATAAAATATGACATTATTTAAGAACACTTAAACGCTTAACATATTATAAATCTAATGTAAGTGGCCCCTAAAACGAATATTATTTGTATTTAATCACAAATTGATATTACTTTTGAACCTTGTCAGTAATATAATTTTTAAATAACTTCAAATACGTTGGAATTCTTTTAAATGTTTTTTTTAACCAAAACCTCAATTTTTATTTTAAAAAAATATAACAGTTATAATTTATACTTTTTTTTATAATGGCTTTTATATTTTATGTTGGTGATTTTTTTTTTTTTAAAACCTTTAATTGAAATCGTCACTTAACTATCCATATTTCATTACAATAAATAAAAAATCAAACGAATTTTAATACAAATAACGGAGCCACCTAACCACTTAAAACAAAATGTAAAAGTTAATCTAAGATAAAAATTGCATTTTTCAGTAACTAGAAGCTTTATATTGTTATAATATTCGTATAATTACAATACCTTGACATACCATATTCTTGCGATCTGTAATCGAACCTGTGACCTTTCCCTTCAAATTCCTTCCTATTTACACATATACGACGATTACAATTAATTTTATTTATATATAGAAGATACAATAGAAATGATCTATTGATTTCACCTATACTCAGAGAAATCAATAATGTTTGGTTAGAATAAAAGTGACACAAATGCATACCAATAAAAAAATAATGCCATTTAATGTGAATTAAATGTGAATTGACACCTCTGAATGGGGTCACTTCACTGTTAAACGGTCTTTAACCGCCCGTTTACTATAAAGCAATGACGAGTATAATCCATTAACGTATGTCTTTATACAATACAAGTACTTAAAAATACGTCTTACGTTCTTCCATCTTGGACACACAATTTGAGCTAAACTTTATAAAAATGTTTGGGCATATTCATTTTAAAAATATATATGTATGTAATTACTACATAGCAACTTTTAAAAATGTAATATACGAATTACCAGCGGATTGCAAACTTGCGATGCATTATTTACTGTGAAACTCAAAGTTCTCAATGTCAGTGACAAGAGAATTTATTTCAATAACCTATTTTAATCCCATAAGAACAAATATAAAACACGAAGTACGCAATCCACGAAAATTACAACGCAGTTTGAAATTAGCCAATTTCACCAAGAAAAAACATACGGTGGGTAAATAAAATTTATGAAAAGGCTAAGACACTGAAGAAATAGCGTTATGTGGAGAACCCATTTGGGTAAGAACTTTATCTAGCCATTGTAAAGGGCCATGCAAGTGTATTTCAATCCAACATGGAGTAGAAGTCACGTCTTGTCTATGATACTCCGCCCCCCAGCCTTTCACGAAAGACATTCGTATGGTACACATTTTGGTCAATTCATAAACCGCTTCGAATCCATGATTTACACTTTGGGAAAGCAATTGGGCGAACTCGCGATTATTAAAAATCTTTAAGGAGCAACCTGGTGGTATTTTACAAACAGTAGACGGGTGGAAGCCGTGATGGTGGTTACAATTACGACTCTGTACGAAAATAGCTGCATCCGATAAGCATTCAGCGTACACCTCTCCCCCTACGTAGTACAAATGAACACCTTTACCTATATGACGTCTGGTATTTTCTATAGTGGAATTTCGATTGACGTTACTTAACTGCCCTAAACAGAAACGATCGCTATTATTCGATGGATCTGTAAAACCATCGACAACTACCGAATGGGAGTTGCAGTGAAAAACTTCACCGACACGACAATTTAATTCGTAATAGGCAACCGACGCCCAATAAAGAGGCTCTTGATATGAAACAGGAGCAACTTCGCCTGGAGGTTCTGTATCATCGGATGGAGGGGAGTATGCGGGTGGTGGAGTATCTGGGAGTTCCGAAGTCGCTGAAGGTGGAAACCCGGATCCTGAATACGACACGTTGTGGGGCATAGCAGGCTCCGTGGTCCTTTGGAAGGGCAACAAAGAATGCCCTGGAGCGAACTCCGAATGACGAGGCACAAGAACTGGTGGTAAAACTGGACTTTCCACACGTTTGTAGTGGTAAGGATTAATGCACACTTCCTTTTGCTTGGCGCTGAAAGGATATTGACATATCTCCAAAGGTTTCAACTCGTGATGGCTTTGTAAATCGGGCCACCTCCACACACGACAGTATATTACATGCGGAAGGCCTTTACGATGAGATACCTGAAAGAAGAAGAAAGTAGTTAAATTTAACCTCGTTAAGATACTACTTGTAATTAATTAGATTTTTGTTAGCTTTATGCCGTAGACTTAGCTAACTTAGCAGGGTAGACATAGAATTCCGTTCCCCACTTGGTATTCACAACAACACGGCAAATTCTGATATTGCTTTTTAAGTGGCGAAATTCAACGACGCTCTTTGCCTCCTTACAAGAGTCAGAAAATCAAAATTTTAAATATGTAATTTCTACGAGTAGGAATCAAACCCGCAACCTGTCACGTTTACACTCGCACGCTTATGGCCCTGAGCCACGACTGGCCTCAATTGTTATTAGATAATTATAAGATACATATAATTTAACATAATCTATATAACAGATGCTAGTTCCGAGAAAATAACACGACCCCGTAATTAGTGTAAATTAATTTACAATTATTTAATTAACTAAGAATATGATACAAGATGATAAAATATAAACACAAATACTGTGTTTACGTATAATTATGTTCAACTATTAAATTAGATAATGAGACTGATTAGCTTTTTGCTTTTTTAATAGCAGCTGATAAATATTGTAGCAAAATTAATTTTGTTATTATTTTTGCATGCTGTACACGAAGCTAAAAGGGGGCCAAGAGTATGGGGAGCTTGGTATTAAGACACTTTGTACCCTACTTTCTGTCGAATTGTGTGATAGATGAATTGATTGGTACACAAATATAGGTATAGGTATAGGTAGGCAAAATAAATATCAATATTACATCAGTCTGACGTGAATGATTGTGGGTTACACTGTTTTGCTGAAAATGGAGTGTCTTGACACTCGGTTCTTCTTAGCTGCTTAATAAAGAGTAAGGCCGTCGTGACGCGGACGCGCGTTGTGGGTTGGTTACCCACTCAAGGAAATGAAATATTTATTTAAATTTATATTTCCATTTCTTCACTCTGGTGTCGAGGCAAAGTGCGGCGTTGAGTTCCGCTATTCAACATGCAAAGCCTCCAAAATTCGGCGGAATGTGGGAAACGTAGTGTCTTAATACTAAGGTTCCTCTGGCCTACCCTGATGTGTGCGGGATACAGCGTGAAGCTGATTTTTGAAGATTAAATAGTAAATTTTGTCAAAACTCACTTGCAATCGTCCATCCAAAGACCGCGGTATAGTGACGCATTTCGACGGCGTGCCGGGGCATGATAGCGCGCGTTCCAACTCTTCGATGGCCCCTTTTCTCTTCTTCAACTTCTTAACGAGGCTATCCACCGCTTTCTCTGCCCATTTTTCTTCTTCATCGCCCTGGAAATTATAAAAAGTTATTATATAAAATATAGTGTTCAAATTCCACCTTGCTCTCTCTGCCCATTTTACTTCTTGATTGGCATGGAAAAGGTAAAATTTATTATTTAAAATATACTTAGTGACAAAATTCTACATTCGTGCACTGACTGTGAATATTATTTGTAGATTTTCTCCATCTCGGAAGCTTTAGTTATAGGTTTCAAGCCCTCAAAGATAAAGTGATATTTTTATACAGACTAGACCTAACAAAGTTAGAAGAATATAATTAATATTTTAATAGTTTTGTTAGGCACACTATATTTCCATAGATTATGTTATACACAGTGACGTAGCTGGGAGGGTGCGAGCGGTACAGTCGCCCCGGGCATCAAAAGGAAAGGGGCATCAAAGTCGACAATCAATTTGCTAGTCACAAATTTTTGCAATATTCTTTAACAAAATTTAATGTTATAACTTATATAATAGTTATTATAGTATTGAAGCAATAAAAATATATATATCTACTCTACTGTGTTCTGAAATCTGAAATTATTTTGACCATTTTAAAAGGCATCAAGTCCTAAGCCGCACCAGGCAACAAATACCCTAGCTACACCACTGGTTATACAACATTCAATGTCTGCCTACCGTTAGAATAATGGAAGAACCGTCAAAATAAAATAAATGTTTGCTTATTTTTCATGTTCAAAACTCTGCTGCTAATAGTACATTTAATTATAACTTTTATTTTATTAATAATATACATATTTATGAGAATAGTAAATTTGTTTTATTAAATTATCTGTTATTTTAGTAATAACCAGTTGCTGTTAATAAACAGGTAACTTACTCTTTATCATGTCTCCATTATTACATAGTATTTTTGAGCTTCATACTGTATCCAATATGCTTTATTTTACAATATTTCATTAATGAGGCTATATATATTATAATTCTGGAGTATATTATTGTAAATGAAAATAAAATAGACCTATCATAATATTAAGTAGATACAATGATTCATTTCTTAAAAATAATTAAAGTCAATAGAGTCATATATAGAAAATATTATATATAATAGTTATGTTATGTTATGTTATTAATAATACAACTATCACATTTACAGTCAGATGCTGTGCTGCTGCACCACAACAGTCTCATAATTATGTAAAGTAATAGTTGAGCTAAATTTAAAATAACACTTTTAATTTACAAACAAAATTATGTTTAGAATATGTACTTAATAAAAATTTCAATAAACAGATACAGATAACATATTATATAAAGATTAATCATAGTTTGCTTAATGTTACGACTCATTGTTTCAATAAGATTAAATATGTACAATTTAAGATAAAGGTTAGATATAATTTAAATGTATTCATAAGAAAAAATTTAATAGATTCATTTGCAAAAACTATATACACACCTTTCAGAAAATACAAGTGTCTTGGAGATGGTTGTTTAATTGTACATATATAATAAATAACATTCTTATTTATGCATTTATCAATAAGATGTCAGATAAATTAATGTCGTAATATGCTTCTTTTAAGCTAGTAATCGAATGTATATTACAAGAGAAATACCTATTTTGTTCATAATACAATATCTTCACACTTTTCTATGCGGTATTTATATCAAAGATAGAACGCTCTTTCTGTTGTACCTAATGAAAAACTTCATATTGAATATTATAATTTATAATTCATGCACAAGGAATATAATTTTACCTGTTTCCAGCCAAGTAACTTTTTAACAGCAGGGCTAGTGAAAGAAAACAAGCTGTTCAGGCTGGACATGGGCCCGCTGCTGGAGGATTCACCATCATCGGTGTCCATGGTGACAAATGTAGAAACTTCGATGAGTCACCAGGAGTCACGGGAACGCGCGGCCCGTTAATGTTTCAAAAAAAAAGCACTTAATTTGCCATCGATCACCACAATTCACTTGGTATTCCCCACAACGTTCGTGAAATGTAATCACGAATATTACTAAATAGCGATTAGCGTGACACTAGCATGTAACAGATTAAATTTAAGTTATTTAAGTAATAGTTGACTACAGTTTCATTCCACAGATAAATAATAAGAAAAAATATAAGTTTCAATTGATTTTTGATTTTTAATTAAATTTACTTAAAAAAAAGAAAACGTCTTTTTTCACAGTTATTTACAAGTATATAAATAATTTAAAGTTAATTGATTAGTTTAAAGAATTCTTAATATGACAACTGATGCCGTACGGTTAATGCATTTTTTGCTTGTCATGTCTAAGTCGATGTTACCAGTTTAAATAATTACGAGTAAAATAGCATTTAACCAGAAAATTCTCGAATTTGAAGTGTCAGTGTACTCAGTGTCCGTTCATTTACAATTCAGATATTTTAGTTCTAGATTTGTTAAAGTACTGGAAGAGTGATAGTGTAAAGGAAAACTATATTTAATTGCGAAGTGCTTATTAAACTGTGATCTGTTTTTTAATAATAATAATAAAAATAGATATCATGGAACAGGTAAGGTTATGCCGATTTCAGCTGTTTTATTCGGGAAAGGGGCTAACATATTAATTTTCAAATAAACTTCTAGGTTAATCAATTAAAAGAAAAGGGAAACGCTGCTCTGTCGTCCGGAAATTATGATGAAGCCATAAAACATTACACCAGTGCAATAGAATTAGATCCGAAAAACCACGTTTTATTTAGTAATCGTTCGGCGGCCTACGCTAAGGCTGGTAACTATAGGTCGGCTTTGGAAGATGCAAATCAAACTGTGTCTCTAAATCCTTCATGGAGCAAGGGATATTCTCGTAAAGGTAGTGCTCTAGCGTATCTTGGGAAGCATGAAGAAGCTATTACTGCTTACGAGAAGGGTCTGGAACTTGAACCTAGTAATCAGCAATTATCTTCGGGACTAGAAGAGGTAAAAAAACAAGTTAAAATGAGAACACAAGCTTTGTTTGAAAAATTAAAAGCAAATCCTACAACTAAGGAATGGCTCAAGGATCCTGAGTATGTTAGTATGGTTGAGGTCAGTAAATATAAATTTACTATTTAACTTACTACTACTATTTTTTATCAAAATTATGCATTGACACCAAAATACACTATGTCCTTTGTCTTATAGACTAGTTATAACAAAGCAATTTGATAATATACTTAGTACTGTAATATAAAATTATACATATATTTCAATAAGTGAATTTATGCCCTTAGTTGATTTATTTTTGAGTATTATCTACAATTATTTCTTGACTTTCTAAAAATTAACATACATATTATAGTGACTACATAATTTATCATTTAGGCTAAAAAGCATAAGCTCCACATAAATTTTAATCTTAGACACTACTTCTGTAACCTTGATCTTGATTAATAATAGAATATGGGATAAGTTCTAAATTAAATCATCAGCTATTTCAATTCTGTTATATTCTTTATTATTATAATCAAATATATTTTTTACATAAAAATGCCACATGGTATATTATTTTAAATATTTATAGTACTATTTTATTTTATTTTATTTGTTGTGTCTAAAATATATTATTAGTATTAGAAAGTTGAGTTAAAGTTAAATTAATTATATTAATGAACAACTGTTCATGAATTAAACATAGTGAACTCACAATGAACACAAAATATATGAATTTTATTAATTTATATTTATAAATTAATTTACTCTTTATTTTTAAACAGAGTATCAATCCCTATGATTTAACAAGTTTAGACTCCAAAATGGAGGACAAAAGGATGTTAACAACACTCAGTGTTATGCTTGGGCTAGACCAAGGATTCCCAATGGATGTAGATCCGCCAGTTCCGGAGAAACCTGCACCTAAACCAAAAAAAGAAGAACCTGCGGCACCAAAATATGAAGATTTACCTGAAAATCGCAGATTAGCCTTACAAGAAAAGGATTTAGGCAATGAGTCTTACAAAAAAAAGGAATTTGATGCAGCTATATCACATTATACTAAAGCAATAGAACATGATTCAACTGATATTACTTTCTATACAAACATGGCTGCCGTATACTTTGAACAAAAGGAATATGAGAAGTGTATTAAGGAATGTGAAAAGGCAATTGAAATTGGCAGAGAAAATAGAGCTGACTTCAAGCTTATTGCCAAAGCATTTACTAGAATTGGTATGTTTTTAATTATTGTTATTATTGTTGCTGTGCTGTTTTTAATATTTTTAAATGCTATTTACACATCTAGCGAAAATACCAACTTATAAAACAGATTTTTTACATAGTGGGATTTAAACTCACGCCTCTTAAAAACAGTCTTGGGTCCTCTTGGATGGTTTTCAAAAAATAGGCACAAGTTATACCATTATTGGTAACAAAATGAATTTGTAACTTTGTTACATTGAATTAATAATTCAAAGAGCTATATTATAGTCGGTAAGAAGCGGCCACCCTTAAGTTAGGTTTTCTGTACTTTTGCATATTGCAGACTTGTATGATAAAATATAAATTAAGAAAATTTGTATAATCAAGTCTGCATAACTGTCTATACATAATTTTAGTAAGGACTGTCTATACATAATTTCAGGACTTGTCAACCTTACTATACCTGTAAGAGATCATTAACAGCGATAAATGCACATTCACACACTACCTTTGTCCATGGTTTATGTGCCCTTTTATTTTTTTTACTTTCAAATTTTTCTTTTGTTATTATATTTTCTATTTTATTCTAATTTTATTATTATGACATTCTCCTTACTTTGACGAACAAAGAATACCTAATGTAAAGACATTCCATTCTACACTTTCAGTCGAATTTTTGAGACACAACTCCACGCTATGTCTTGTTATCAGAGTAAAGAAATTAATAATTAAATTACTACAACCCTTGCCACTGCGCCACGACAGCCTCAATTTTTATTTTGCCCAACTTTTAACCAGGTAATGCATACAAGAAAATGGAACAATGGAAGTTAGCAAAAACTTGCTTTGAGAAGTCAATGTCGGAACATCGTACGCCTGAAATTAAAACACTACTAAGTGAAGTGGAAAAAAAAATTGTGGAAGAAGAAAAAAAAGCTTATGTAGATCCGGTCAAAGCAGAACAAGAGAAGGAACTTGGCAATGATTACTTTAAGAAAGGTAGGAAACAATAGTCTTTTACAATCAACAAGAAGATCCTGTTATATAATGCTTAAAAAATAAGTTTTAATGCATAAATTTAATAGAAAAAATAAAATTTTAAAGGAAATTTTAAAACTATATGTCATAAATATAATATTATGACATATTATAATAAATTATATGATATACCCATGTATATGTTAGATTACTGTAAGTTTTGATCAGAAGCTATATTACTCTAAACCTAGTGTTAAGACACTATTTTTTCCACTTTCCACCGAATTCTGTGGGCATTGTGAGTTGAGACGTGGAACTCAACACTGCGCAGAGCCTCAACAACAGAACAAGTTGATTTACAATCACACTTTATGCCCCCAAGCCACGACTGGTTTTAACTGGTCATTTATAATATTAGTAGGACAGGACATAAATATAGATTTTCTCATGTAATTTTTATGTTTTTTTTTTTCAGGTGATTACAGCACAGCGATGAAACATTACACTGAAGCTATCAAACGCAATCCGGACGATCCTAAGCTATATTCTAACAGGGCGGCATGCTATACGAAACTGGCTGCTTTTGATCTAGGATTGAGGGACTGCGATCAGTGCTGCAAATTGGACCCCAAGTTCATCAAAGGATGGATCAGAAAGGGGAAAATTCTTCAGGTATTTTTTTTATCTTCACTCTGTACCCCGCATATAGCAGCGTAGGCAGAGGGAACCTGGGAATCTAGTATTAAGACATTCCGTATTTATTAAGACACTTCTGTTCCTCACTTTTCGCCCACTTCTCGGGGGGGATTTAATGCCGCGCTTTTTACCTCGTTACCAGAGCAAGGAAATGAAAATATTAAATATTTCAGCTTACAGTCGCACGCTAGTGCCCCTCCGCCACCTTTAATATTTTTAAACTATTTATTAACCCTTTTTATAATTTCAGGGTATGCAACAACACGCTAAAGCTCTTAATGCATATCAAAAGGCTTTGGAGCTGGATCCAAGTAATGCCGAAGCTCTGGAAGGATACAGAGCGTGCTCTACGCAACTCAATTCCAATCCTGAAGAGGTATGGTTATAAGTTTTATATTTTAAAGTGTATTTTTAAATATTTTCTATATTGTTTTTTGAATTTATACCAAAAGAGAAATATTGTAGGTTTTTGTTTATCATACTTTCTTTTACCTCATGAAATGATAATATTTTATTAACTTAAGTAAACTAATAAATTAATCTTAATAAAAAGAAAAACCGACTTCTAATAACCAACTAAAAAGTTAAAAATAATTTTACCAAGATTTTAAAATTTTGAAGTCGGCGCCATAATTATGCAATGCAATAATAATGTTTGCTGTATCCCCATACACTCTTAAATATTTATTTTATTCTATTTTATTATAGTATTTTGTATCTACCCTCTTTTACATGAGATCCCTAACAATACCACTCTCTTATTTATATTTTATAAATGTGAAAGTTTATGATAATGGATTGATTAAAATGACATATTTGTAGGCTACCTATAATATAACAATAACTAGGTAGTTGAAATGTAATAAAAATTTAAATGTTTATTATCCTAGGTACGCCAACGCGCAATGGCCGACCCTGAAGTCCAATCGATACTTCGAGACCCAGCAATGAGGTGCATTCTAGAACAAATGCAACAAGACCCCCAAGCTTTACAAGATCACCTCAAAAACCCAGCTATTGCAGCTAAAATACAGAAGTTACTAGAATCTGGTCTCATTGCTATACATTAGTTAGGCCCTAGGAAGTGGTTTTCAGTGTTGCCAGTGTTTACTTTTTGTATGTATGTATTGTATTGCCAGCGTTGAAAAATTGTGAAATATGTGAAACCTCAATAATATGGTATAATAAGCATTGTCCTTTGTTTTACAAAATATACAGCTTGATTGGTTTTATATTATTTTTGTCAAAATATATGTTTTTTTCTCAAGAATATACATATTATGTATTGTAAATTAAGCAGGCGTTAATATTATACTGAATTTCACCTTAAGTGTCTTAAAAGGTAAACTTTTGGGATTTGACTAAAATCTAGTTTCTTATTATTTCCCGCCTTAATAACCAAAAAGCGTAATGGCAACATTTTAAATTTTTTTTATTAATTTGAATTACCATTGAAATAAAAGTTTTATAATAATAATTGATGCCTATTTTGTCCTTTCAATTTTAAACAATGTTAAGATGTGCCTGTGGTTAATTATAAACCAGTACTTATAAAAAAAATATAACCTCTTTTTTTAGCTTACAGTTTTATTTAGGGTTAGGTAAAAAAAAGTAAAAACTTTTCTTTTAAATGGTTACTCAAAAAGTTAATTTCTTAGGTCTTAACCATTCCAAGATATGCTTCATGCTAAGTAGTATACACTTATTTTGTATGTTTGTTTTAGGATTGTATTGTTCATTTGATTGATATATATATATGCGACTATGCTGCCTGCAGTGGAATTTTTGTAATTTATTCAATAAACTATATGTAGGCAAATTTCTTTTTATTTTCTCATATAAATTATCTACAGAGGATGAGGTCGTTGTGGCGCAGAGGTACAAGCTTAATAAATTTCTAAAAGACCCTATAATATTTAAAAAATATCCTTAAATGTTTAAGTAGTTACGTCTCATCATTGTCCGCTGACAACACAGCCAGCATCTGATGACTAAGAAGCAAATATCTGAATATTATATGAAATATCACTAGTAAATTGTTACTTGTGATTCTATTATCAAATCCTGACTGGTTGTGAGACTTATACATTGTTTAAAATGAAAAAGATTTTTTTAAATTAATTCAGAAGTACACACAAAAAAATATAAACTCATTTTTGAATAATGAAGTCTGCTAAATAGATGGAAAATATTTAATAAAATTATACAAGATAGTTTTCAATACATTCTTTAAAAAATATTTTACTTTTTACATGGCAACGGCACACAATAGCATAGATACTCAAGTATGGAATCTTTAATTAATTTATATATGACAAAGAAAATTTAAATCTGTTAAAAGTAAATTGACTTCAGACTTCAGTTCATGTACTTCAAAAAGGACGTTATCAAATGTATCATAAAATTGACTCTGATTATTCGATTATTTATTGACTTCCTACTATAATTATATCGACAAAAATAGTGCATTTTTATGAAATATTATTTCTTATGAAATTATAATATTATCTATTTTATAATTCTATATTTTCGTTTCTACTATTATTAATTAATGTGAAAGTTTGTGAAGATGGCTGATGGATATTTATCCGAGTTCTGCTTTTATGCAAAGACTACTGAACAGATTTCAATGAAACTATAATGTTAAAGAAGCACTACACTTATATCTACATAAATCTATTTACCTAAATGTATCTACATAGATGTATACCTGTACTAATATTATTAAAGGAGGAGGGGCTGCTCTTTTAGCATACGTATTTTTTTGGAGTCCAATAGTTTTTTTGGAGTTCAAAGAGTTTGGAGAACAATATTTTCACTATAATTGAAAACAATTTTTTTGGCCCACCCTATATATACTATATGCCATGATATGATCATGCCGAATGTGCGATATTTGCCTAAAACTTAAATCGTCAAATGTTTTATGAATCGATTCGACTCAATGATTCTCGATATGGGGTATCGATACTAATGGCTCAGACTTGTATCAGTCATTCACAGTTCTAGTCTATTCGAGTAAAAACAATTCACTAGTTCAGTACTGTCATTTTTAAATTGTCAAATCAAATGTTATTTAGTTATTAGTTTAAAACATACGATTGTTTGTTAAGTGTTGTTTATTTATAAAAATAATATAAATTTTAATTTAATTAGTGTAAAAATGACTATAACGAATAATAATATTATTTGAAGAAATAAGACGCCACTAATATGAGACATTTAAACTTAAACTTTTAAATAAATTATCAGTTTATGTAAATAAAGGTGAGTGATAAAAGTATATTTGATCTGAATCTAAGCGTTCGAAATAAATAGATTTGTGTTATTCTATTTTGCTCATTTTATTTAGTGATATCAATTACTTTATTAACAATTATTTTAGCAATTTTATTACTATATACTTAAACTGAATTCTATATAAAATACATAAAATACTTGCATTGTGTTTGTAACAATGGGTCATTATGTAATACTAATTATAATTTTGAAACAAAAAATACCGGCTATCATATTTATATCATATACTTTTAATAATTTTGTTACTATACAATCCCTAGCCTCTTTGATTGATTAACAAGAGACTATTGGCTTATGATAATTAGTATAATTTATTCACATAACTTTATGTTTATTTTTTAAAGTGTTATAAGAAATAAATTATATTTTATTATATCATGTCTATAATTAATATTATTAAGGATGACTTGTGGTTAATAATCACTTTCCATTTTAACTTTATGGTCTGTGTTTATTGATAATCATTTGATTTGGTATATATATATATTATAGTTAGATAAATTAAAAAGGGTATTTTAGAGAACAAAATCATCTTTAAATAAAATATACTTTAATAATGTTGTCATTAATAGAATTGTTTTTCATTTCTTTTTAGATATTATTCCTTAATTTCTTTTTTAAATCTATTGAGTAATACAATATATAAACATAATGCATGCACATAAAGACTACTTATTATGTTATATAAGTATGAATTACTCAACTGTGAACATTGCGAATGTTACTACTACCTGTTTGAAATTATGCACCTCTAGATGATCTTACTTTACATTTCATACTCTTAGAATTTATAAAAAATAGTATCAAATAATTGTATGTAGCTATTATAATAAAAATTGTATGGGCTCACAGTCTCTCCCAGTGTATACAGACAGATGATGAGAAATTAATATAATGTAATTATCCTTTTGGGGTTTAAATCCATAACCGTCATGTTTACAATTAAATACAGACCTTGTGTGAAAATTTTACACAGTTTTTTTTTGTAATGTACAAAAAAAATCTCTTGTTCCCGTGCCATCATCGTGTGTGGGATACAGCATGAATTAAATACTTAAAATTGTATAAAGAGATATTGTGTAGAGACAAAACAAACATATCAAAAGAATGGGAAGATCACAAGATCTTGATTGGTGTTTGTTTTTGATTAATCTTCTATTAAAGAGTGACAATATTGTTGACAATTGTATTGTTATATATTTGTACCTTCATAATGTACATTGCAACACATTGATAGTACTTTTTTTATCTTTTTTATTACCGGTCAATTTCCTTCGTGTGTTTTCCATACAACGACACGGTGAACGACATTGGCGAAATGAATTGTGCTCGACTGGCACGCTCGAAACGCCATATAAAAAATAAAAAAAAAAACAATTGATAGTACTTATAAAAATATGTGCACATGAAATTTTGTAATCAATTAAAATAATTAATAAACATCCCTTGGGTAGGGTATGTGACATCATAGTTATATTGTTATCATAGATATTTATTGTATGGCAAGCTTATATAAAACGAAAATGAATTACGAAAGTGATTAGAGTCAAAGATGATTAAATTATAAAGACAAGAGGTACATGGTCACTATCACAGATGTGGTTTTTTGGCTAATTGATTGTAAATATGTACAATGTACATACATTTGTTCTTATTTAATATTCGTTAGACTCTAATCGTCATCTCTAATCTCTAAGTGTACTAAATTCTAGACACACAAATTTTCTTTAAAAATAAATATTTTATACTAGGCCAAGTCTTATACAAAATTACACATAATTAAAACCAAATTAAAATATAAGCCATATTGCTGATAACGGTTGCTTTACGGCTAGTTTCGTTATCTCATTACGAAAAAAAAATGTATGGATTATATCGATAATAGTGATAAAATTTGTTAGAGGTTAATTATTTTAACCTTAGTGTTAATACCAATCTAACATTGGATAGGTATAAATGATTTTTTTTTATAAAGTGGATATATGAGGTTATTTTATTAAACGATTAAGAAACTTTTTAGAATCGTGAAAATAGAATATTGTAATATTTATACACCTAATGTAGTAATTAATTATTACTAGCAAGTAATTTAAATTTTTTTATAAAATATTAGTTTTTTTATTAAAAAAAACTGAGAGAGAGAAGAACAAAAAATAGTAGTGTCTATTGAAAGTAAGTAAGAATATTTTTCATTTCTATTCTTTTAAATAAGGTTATTAATAGGTTTATTTTCGTTAATTTGAATTATTTTAATGACTATTAAATTATTTTTAAAATTAACTAATATTTAGATTTTTAGTAACTTTTTTAAAATGTTGAATTACATTGGGAAGTCACATTAATAAACAATCTTTGCGAAATATTATATTAAATCATGTAAAGGTTTTAAATTATATTCCTAGATTATGACTGCTTCTTTGAATAATATCTTAAAAATTTAGAAATATGTAGGGGCATTAATTAGTAATGAATAACCTTTTAGTATTACACGTCAGGAATTAATGTTTTTGTCATCATCAGTAAACGTTTATCCTAATGGTCATTGTTTCTGCCACAAGTATGTCCAGCCGACTTCTACTTCAGCGTGCTAATCCGATTCTTCAGAGGTATCCAAACTTATTCAAATGTACTTTGGTCTATATTCAAATGTACACTAAGTAAACTATACGACTAAACGAACGGAGTGACTTTAAACTAATTTCTATCTAGCCCTCCTATATTCGGATTCGGATTTAGTATATGTATTCTTATTATTATAGTAAATATATAATAATAAGAATATATTATAATAAATATAGAAATATAGTATAAATATTTAGGTAATAGATGTAAAAGTAAAACGGAAAACTTTGAAAAGTTATAAATTATATTGGTGTGACACTTTTATTTTATGCAACTATTTATGTACTTTATCTTAATCTTTTAAGCTAGGGTGAAGTGATTGAAAACAAAGTAGTCCAATCATTCGTATCTTCGTATTACTAGGTGATAGGCATTTCTTTTTTAATATTGTTATTGATAATAAATTTGGAAGCCATTGTGGAATTCCTGTGACGAGGTAATCTTTAACATCAGAGGTATGCATGAGGTGATCGTTTTGCGTTCTGATTACCTTACTGAGAATAAAGCAAGAAGTTGGAAAAACACTATTATGTCAAACGGACGATTAAGTTCCATCTCTTAACACGTAATAAATCAATTCTGGATGAAGAGCGGTAAATGGAATGCCTTAATTTTGAGTACCCTGCTACAGCAGCTACCCTGCTGAAAAAAAAAACATCAAAACGACGTTTACGAGAATTATGTTTTAGGTTTTGATTACGCCGTCAATTTCATACACAGTGCACTAATACTTGTATCTTTTGATTGCCTTAGAAGGCAAGGGACTGGAGAACTAAATATTACATATTGATTTGAGCTTGATACCCCTACGTGGTCTCGAGATAAATGGTCTTGACATCAGTCATCGAACATTAAAAGGATCCGTTTGGGCTTCGTTTTTTTTCCTTTTGAGATATGAAATCAATTATGTGTTCATTAATATATAACAATCTTTTGTTTTTTTATCTTTTCATTGTAGGTTTTGCTTAATTACAAATTAATGTCAATTGTCATTGTCGTCTATTTCCTATTTAAGAATATATGTAAGAAATAAGTAAGATTTTGGTAACAAGTTTTTTGTTTTGTTGTATGTGGGTATAATCTATTTAAGAAGCCAGGTGGGAATCGAACTTACAACCAACTCGTGCGCTCGTACAATATTATTTAATAAATTAAATACTAATAATAAATACCTTTATATCATTGAAGTGCATTCATATAATGAACTCATGGAGTTGTTATTTTTACATCATTTTAATTAATCGACCTTGAAGAAATAAAGTGAGTGCAACTACAAGATATTATTAAGTTAAGTCCATGTAAAGATTGTCTAGGAATTGAATAGGTAGGTACATACTAATTAACTTTAAGTCATGTTCTTATTCTAGTAGGTATAACTACAATTTTTGTTTTATCATTGGTTGCTTCAGCGTCTGTGAGTCGTCTTTTGGTCTTTAATGTACATTTAAAGTAAACACTCTTTAAAGTAACGCTTTATATTAATATAATTTATTGAAATATATATTTTTTTTAAATACGTTTTAGCAAGATGTAGTAAACTAGTTTACTATGATTTATTTCAATCACCCTTACGTTTACTCCAAAGGAAATTTACTCTATTAGTTGTCACCGCAACTTGCGTGATATTTAACCACCCTTGCCATACTTACTCCATTTCTAATATCCGTATATCTGACTACCCGACTCCGATATCCGACTATCCAATATCCGACTATAATTGGAAAGTTTCGTTTATACAGGGGCTCAGAATAAAAGTACAATTTAGTACAAAGGTTTATTCGTTCGTCCGCTGCTACGTCTCAGACTAGACTGTCATACAAATTAGAAACATTTCATAAGAAATCTTAGACAATTATAATATATGTGGGTAGTTACATAATATGACTCACTGACAAGTATTGACAAGTATACAAAATAATTTCTATACAATTATATGTACTTTATATAAACTAACACGTTGTTTCTCGTTCCTTGAGGAAATGAAACATTTATTTTTAATTTTTGGCTTTGGTTGAGACAAAGCGGCGCTGAGTTCCACTACTAAATACGAAACGCCTCCAGAATTCGACGGAAAGCGGGTAGCGGAATTTCCTTATAATAGGTTCCTTATGCTTAACCTGCCAAATGTGGGCCAGTGAATAAAATATTTTCATTTTTGTTTCAGATATTTACAAAAAATAAATAGACAATATGAGACCTGAAAAGAAAAGTGCTTGCTTCATGAGCTGCGGGTCAGTTCTGGTAGTCAGCGGGGCTGTATTACTCGTGTTCTGGCCGACGTTGTTCTTCTCACAGTTGAAAAGAGTAAGTACCTACAAAATTGATAATCTTTTACTCTAATCTATCTATCTCTATCTTTTTTTTATAAATTATAAATTATGCAACCAGCTAACCAAAATTTCTGACCATTGTAAAGACGTTGATTGGTTTTAATTTAGACTATTTTTATCGGGTTAGTTGCGTTTATTTTGATTTTCGAAAATAGGCCAAAAAAACGCTATTTATTCGGATAATATTATGTCTCTTATGTGTAAAACTCTAGAAAATCTTTTTTATTATTTCTTAAAAATATTATTATATGTACTAATATAATAAAACGGAAGAGTTTGTTTGTTTGTTTGAACGCTAAGATCTCTGGATCTACTGGTTCGATTTACTTTGTTTTTGTTTTTTATGAAAGCTGCAGAAGCTTCAGAAGTGCTCAAGGCTATATAACATTACATTGCACCTATATACTAATAAATTAAAATTCTTTCTAATTTGACATGCAATTTATTCTGACATGTTTATAACAACCGTCGCTACGCGACCGTTCACGCGACATTTTGATATTATGGACGTAACATAACATAAGGACGTTATGAAGATAAATATAATAGTCACTTTTAACATTTTATCTAGATTGAAATTTTAGTTTACTGTATAACATTCTTATAAATAATTACATGTCACAAAATGACCTAACCTTCAGGCGGCATAGAAAGAGTATGACCGACGCGAAAATATTCTTATAGTTCAAGCAGGCGTAGCGTCCGGGTCCGCTAGTTATTATATAAAAATAAATACTTTTTATTCTATCCAGTAGATATGCAAAAGGTGTACTTTGCTTCAATGCTGTGTCTTCATACACATAAATTTACATGATTAATTACATATGATTAACTATCCCATTTTGATTTGCATATTGTGATAATGTTGGGAATATTGCTATTTAATAAAATATAGAAAAATACTTATTTTGAAAACGTATAAAAATATGAACTTAGCGGGCTTTGAACCCGCTCTTGGTTACCGTCCATTCGCTATGATCATTAAGTCATACGTCTATTATTTTATCATAGTTATTTTTTCTGTTTTTATACGTTTTCTAAATAAGTATTTTTCTGTCCTGAAGGTGTTAAAATGTCACTTATTTAAAGAACAATTTCATGTTAGTGGGAGAAACTTAGGTTTTAATCATACGTTTATGTTTTAAGAGAAACTTGTCTGTTTTCTCATTAAGTATTATACACTAGTTGTCGCCTGCAACTTTCGAGGTGCGTAGTCGTGGACATTATGACTCTTGCCACAGCGGTAAGAGCAATATATATTCATATATTAGTATTCACTATAAAACGTAAAAGTCCAAAATTAGAAATCACTAAAGATATATTAAAAGTACTTCCTGGGTTGTCCTTATAAAAAACATGAAATTTTCGAAGGAGCCAGTGCTCAACTGTCACGCTCGAAACTATAAGCAAAAAATAGAACACGTAATGAAATAGTTTTAGATGATCATCATCAGATCATCCAAAAGAAACTTCACTGACATTCATATAGCTAATCAAGCAGGACATTAGTTATTCTTATCTTTAAATCTTTTTTAGAAATAGAAAAAACCTTTATAGTACACAAAAATAGAAAAATACAGATAACAGAAAAAGACTATATATGTTTATAAAATGTATGCAAAGGCGGCCTTATTGCTTGAAAAGGCGGCCATATTGCTTAGTATTGAATATTGAGCAATTTAAATAAATCAATTTGATCTACAATACAGTATATGAATCTAATATAAATATTCTCACACTATAATTTTACCTAAGAACACTGTTGCTTTAACCTTTAATTATGTTACAAGACTAAAATTTAGCTTTTTTTACCGACTTCTGTAAGAAAAGGAGATTATCAATTCGACTGTATTTTTTTTTAATTTACCTATATGTAGTGTAAGTTCAATACGTTAGTTTTGTTTGCATTTAACATAAAATTATTCACGTTTCAAGTAGTAGTATTAGTAGTTTCAGTACAGTAGTGTAGTTTCAGTACAATTTCTTTCGTTTTTCTTTTTTAATTAAACTTCTGATTCCTAGGTTTTGAGCAATGTGTTGGTCTTTTGATATTAATTACGTCTGACTTTTGATATTAATTAAAATGTGTGTCGACATGTGAATTACAACGACAATCTGCTATCAGCACCTATCGTGCGAATGGAATATTTGTTATCTGGGCAAACAGGTTGCTTCTTTACTATCAAACCTTAAAATATCATTGAAACTTGTATCTTACAAATTATTACAGTTTTTTGTTTAAATATTAATTTCTGCAATTAAATATACAGAGATAATTTAGTGATAATATGCCCATTTTTACGCATTTAATGATGTTAACTAAGCCATAATGGCATAGTCGGACGACGTCTGACTTTAACGTGATGACTGTGCGTTCGATGCCCACTCAGAGATTATTTTCATTTGTCCGCCTCTCAACACGCATGTCGTAAATTCAGGGGAAAAGTAGAGAATGAAGGCACTAAGTTAGTTAAGCACTAAGCTTAGCATAAGAATTTCGAAAATAATTATGAGTCTCGTCTGCGCCTAACTTTAGTATCGATGTAGGTCAACGATACCGCGGTGCTGATTTTTTTAAAAGATTTATTTAAAGTTAAATATTTTTGCAAGAACTTTAACTAAGGTTAAATAAATTGTCTTGTTTTCCTTATAAAAATTGTCTTGTTTTCCTTCCTTACAAGTATTATTCTTATAATTTATTTACGTTTTATCTCTTTATGTTCGACTCTCGGTATCACATATAGCTTTATAATAAAAGATGTTTATTATTATTCATATTCATTTACTTTAAGTACACGGGATGGTCATTCTATCGCTATTCGCAGAATAGCAGCTATATAAACATATGTATGTTTTTTATAGCTGCTATGGTGGTTTTTCCTACATAGGTATCCTAGGATTCGAGGAGCCTATTGCTAAATAATATTTCTTTGAGTCCGTTAATCATATAAAAGTGAATTTAAATAAACTTAATTTTTGCTAATAATAAAAAGTAGAAGAGTTTGTTAAGATGAATGTGCTTATACCAGTAATACCAGTTTTAATCAAAATATTTAATATTTTAATGCCCATTTTTCGAGAAACGCTCCACACCACCACGCATCCACTGTACCTCCGATATGAGTACTTCGGATGTTTAGAATATCATTCCAATAACTCTTTAGTTATTTCCAATTGTCAACACGGGTGAAGCAGCAAGTAAAAGCCTTTAAAGTTTAAACTAAGAAGTTGTATTTTGTTCCAGATGCTAATTCTAACACCAACGTCAACTTCGTTCGGCATATGGCGTGAAATACCCATACCCATGTATTTAGAATTCTACATTTTCAACATAACAAATGTTGATGATATATTGGCGGGGAAGAATGTTTCAATAGAAGTCGAGGAAATTGGTCCTTACGTATATAGAGAGAATCATATAAGGGTGAGTTCTTTATTCGTACTTAATTGGTACAGTAGCCTTTTACTTAAATCTTTGTAGACCATTTAATGTCTAATTATTATTAATTTTATCAAGATTTGTTTTGACAACTTCACGTGTTGATGTTATCTATTATAATCATTACATTCATCCAACATTTGTTATTTCAATTTAAGTGTCTGTTTTTAAACTGTATTAAGTCTTCTTCTTCTTCCTGACATTCAGTGCCGGTCTTAACACTACCGGCGCCTTGGGCGAAGTTTTTTCGGCGCCCCCTAACTAAAATTCAATTACATACAAAAACGGGAATGGGTACAGTGAAAAAAATATATATTTAAAAAACTAATAAAATTTCACTTTTCTAGCCTTTCTATTAGGCACTCTTTTATTAGTCTATGTTTTCTGCAATTTCATTTTTGATTGACAAAGTTGTTTAGTTTGTTAATCTAGATTGCGAGATTGTGGATCGCAGATATGTTCTTATTAGCTTCAGCTTAAAAAACTCCTTGTTTATTGAAAAAACACTAGGCAAGCGAGTGTACGGGTTACGTGGTGGTCAGTGATCACCGCCGCCTACGACCTCGTGTAACACTAGAGGGGCGGGCTACAGGTGCGTTGCCGGCCTTTAAGGTGGAGAAAGACGAGCTTTTTAAGGTACCCATGTCGTATCAACCTAAAAATACTACCATAGGTAGGTCATTCCGCAGTTGCGTTCCACGTGGAAGAGAGTTCCTACCAAACCGCACAGAAGTAGAGTGGCACGTATCCAGATGATGTGGATGATACTTGATTTTGTGACGTACTGTCAGTTAGAAAATTCGGCGGCAGGCAACAGGTCGAACAGTTCTCCAGAACACATGCGGTAGAGAACGCACAGCGAGCACATATCTCCACGCAAAGCCAATGTTACAAGCCATTGACACATCATTGGGTCTCCAACGATCCGAACGGTTCTCCGTTGTATGCGGTCCGTATGTATCAAATAGGTCAAGGAGGTCAAGGAGAACACGGCGTTGCTCCTCCCAAGCTACACTCTCGGCGAGCGTGTGTAGCGCCTCCCGACACCGACGTCGGTGACACCGAGCGTCCGGTTCCCTGTCTATGCGGCGAAGGTACTTGCCGATGGAGAATTCTTCGGTCACCCAACACCAAATTCGAGGCAAATAGACCAAGATGTCATTTAATGTGCGTAATGGCGAAAGCGGAAGTTTGCTAAAGTTACCGAGTGCTGCCTTTGAGGGCGGCAAAAAGTGATGAATTCCGGACTGCAGCTCTCAAGGTTCTCGGCGATTTTGGCGATATACTAGGAACTTGCTCTGGTAAGTTGCCGTTTAAAGTACCTAGAGGCTCGACTATACTACCTATTTGAGGAATTCACAATCGGATCCTTAGTATCTACTGCCTCTGCCCAGATTTGATATGCCTCGCGGTTGCTAAAGGCAGCAAGTTTGCCCTATAGCGCAGAATATAAAGTTCCATGCCCTGCAGAACCACATCAGCAACGGCAGCGACACAGATATCAGGATCGTCGGAAAAGAAGCAAATCGGCTCTCAGGAATAAAATGAGCAAAATGTACGCATTGCAACCCAATCCAGGGGGGATCGGGTTCCCCAATAGCAACCGTTAAACGTATAGTCAATAATATACGCAATGCTAACAAAACATTTGATAACAGTTCTTGTAAGTTGCGATCTTTAATAAAATTCAAAACAGACCGAACATAAACGGGCAGACGCCCGTTTATGTCGAGGCGCCCCTTATAGCCCGGCGCCCCTGGGCGGTCGCCCAGGCTCGCCCTACCCTAACGCCGCTACTGCTGATATTAATCCTGACTATTGCCAGAGTCTGCCTTTCTGCTCAACCTACTCCACTTTGTCCACGGTCTTTAGCGTCCTCGGTGGTTAGACCATTGTCTCTCATATCCTGCATTACGACATCCAACCAGCGCTTCCTTGGGAATCCAGGGAATTGCGTCCGGGTATTCTTACTCCAGGGACTGATCTAGCAAGGTACTTGCATCATTGCAGCTTACCCGCTACTTCATGGACTCCAAGACTACCTCCAATGAATGTGTTACGTATGCGTCAAGCTAATGATGCAATATCAAATTACTACGCCTGTTTGTTTTAGTTTGCGACCGACTTCAAAATTATAGTTTGTTTGAAGTCCATTTGTTTTTTGTTAAAAAATATTTTTATTAATTTAAATTACACTACGACATCGTCATTACTTTTCTATAAGTATTTATATTTAACAAAATACATTAAACTTTGAGAAACATAGCGCGTCCGTAATAGATATCTTGAAAAAATATTTTATTAATAAACAGTACAATAAACATTGTTACAGCCTAACAAGTTACAGCATTACAGTAAACATTTTTTCGTTCTGAATAGATGGTGCACTGAGTTGGGTTCCGTAACCATAAAACCTACTAATTGTAAATTATGTCATTGTTATTTATCGACAACCCAATACCGTAAACTATATCATTTAATCATCTTACTATCGAATTAAGGGATAAGTGTTCGTAATTAACATTCTTTGCATTGTATATAGTTTTGATTGTTATCTATGAAAAAATATATGTAAATATCTATACTTACATTTTTATAAATTTGAAGAATTACCTTACTGGTATTAATTGAAAATTTTTTTTGTTGGATAGTCCATCTATCAATGTGGATGGCTATAGGGTACATTACATTTCACGTTAATGGCTTAGAATAACAAGGTTTCTTGTTATTTATCATAAAATTATGGTCTAGTAACCTACGAATCTATAGGTCGTAACTTTGATAATGTTTGTGTTTTATGTTGAAAGATTATAAAAATTGTAACGGAAAGCAAATAGAAAGAAAACATTATAAAAATATAGTGCTTATTAAGATTTTCCTCGACCTTATTTGTGGACGAAAGAAAAAAAGTAAAATTTTTAATAAAAAATATATTCACCTCGTTAGATTTAAAATAAACCAGATCGCACCCACCATTTAGCTTCTTTACTAAGCTGTGATAGCTTTTTATTATTTTTTTTATCACATGGCGTCACTATATCCTTATCAATTTATATCTTAATTAATTTCCTTTATGTCATATTCTCTGTTGACAACGCTTTATCGTTATTAATACCTTTTAGTTACCTTTTATTATCTTCTATTATCTTTCAGATCTTCCCTTTTGTTACCTAGATGATTATGAATATTTTGATTTCATAATTTAAAAAAAAATACTATAATAACCGATAATTTTTTAAAAACACATTGAGATGGTAAAATCGTTACACTCTTTATCAAATCGATATAGACAAAATCTAAAACTAATAAAATATTATACATATATCAAGTTACATATAAAATATATTTTATTATATATATATATATATATATATATATATATATATATATATATTCTTACAAATTAAGCTTTATTGTAAGAAGTGTGAGACTGAAATAAAATATATTTTCCATTTTACCTCTTAGGACAATAATTTCTTTATGTATAATAAAAATGTTTAAAAATAACGAAACCTATTTATTTTTTTACAGCAAAACGTAACATGGAACGACAATGGCACAGTGTCTTATTACAACCAAAGGATATGGCATTACGAGCCCGAAATGTCCAACGGCAGTCTCAGCGACATGATAGTCTCTATAAATCCTATTATAGCGGTATGTTGAACTTGCGAAGATTTTTCTCATTACGACAATGAAAATGTACATAATTTAACATACACAAATACATCGTTAATTCGGCTTTTTGATTCGTAAATTCTAATTTTCTTATTAAAATGTTGTCGTTTAATATCTAAGGAATCTCTTTTGTTATAATCTTTGGATAGAAACTGTCTAATTGTAAAAAATATCCTTAGAATTTCTAATCAGCTGTAAACGTATAGCCTTTGTATTAGAGTTCTTGCAAGCACAAATTCAAGAAGCTTAAGTTTTTAAGTAATTTGTACTCTAAAATGTAATTAAACTTTTTTCAATTGATCTTTTAGACTATAGCATACGTTATGCGTCATCAACCTACAATATTCAAAGTGCCAGTCGACGTGTTCATGAGAATGTACCACGACAACATGTTCCTAAAGGCAAATGTATCACAGTGGCTGTTCGAGGGTATCGATGATCCCATATTGGATATTGCCCAGCGTTTTCCGGATTTACCCATTAATATACCTTATGATAAGTTTGGATGGTTTTATACGGTAAGTTTGTTAGTTCGCTTTGTATTTATATGTACTAACTATTACCTGCGGCTTCGTCCCTATTGTCGAATGAAAATAAATACTTAAGTGGTTGCAAATAATAAATATATAATAAAGTCAATCTTTTTTTAATTACAGGAAGTCCTCCTGTAATATAACAAAAAAATATTTTTTTATTCCAACTAGTAGTTTCTTAGATTAGCGCATTCAGTCAATCATTCTGCTTCGTAATGTTAGTATCTCCGTTATCCACTCTCTGCACATTTCATTTGTAGATGTATTGAGACTTTCTAAATTGAGTTCTATTTAAATACATGTAAAGATTAATATTAGATATATATATATATATATTCCACAATAAAATGATCTTTGCCCTGTCAACTCTGATGAATCAGGAAAGAGTGTCATGGTGATAAAAAAATATGTCACAATTATTATTAAATTTGCTTTACTATTTTATTTTTTATTGAGACTTAAAAACTTATATTAAAATTTAACTAAATTCGTGTTAAAAAATATATAAATCATGACTTAAGATATTATTTTGCTTCAACTATCTATATGGCGGATAAACGGCATAGATTTTTATAATAAGGATTAAGACATTCCGTTTTCTATTCTTTTTTTATTATTATTAAATATAATAATTCATATTTGTTATTCTTGTTTGTTGATATTCATTAGGTATTTTCATAATGTTAAGAACTAATCTTTACCTGTACCTAATGTTAGTTTTATCTAGATCCAGTTTATTCTCATAAACATCTTAGTCATAAAAACTATTGATATTATGAGTAAGACTGTTTAGTTCGTGTTGTGTCATTAGCATAGATAATGAACAATGGTGAACTTTAATCTAAACAATTATATGACTTTATATTAAACTAGCGGACGCGTGCAGCTTCGCTTGCGTATTTTGGGGGTGAATTCTAATAAACCATGAAACATGTGTTCAATGAAATGTTTTTAGGAGTCTGAATTACTAATTTTATAAAAATCGGTGGCGATTTAAAGATTTTTCCATACAAACTTTCAACCCCTTATTTGCACCCTTAGGGGGTGAATTCTAGAAAACAATGAAACACATGTTCAATTAAATACTTTTAAGAGTCTGAATTTCAAATTTTATAAAAATTGGTGCCGTTTTAAAAAAAATCAATACCAACTTGCCACCTCTTATATGCACCCTTAGGGGGACAATTCTAGAAAACAATGAAACACGTGTTCAATTAAATACTTTTAAAAATCTAAATTTAAAATTTTATGAAAATCGATGCCGATTTAATTTTTTTTCCATACCAACTTTCAACCCCTATTTCACCCCTTTGAGGTTAAAATTTTTCAAAATCCCTTCTTAGTGGATGTCCAGATTACGAAAGTAAACATCTGTCCAAATTCCACGTTTCTAGCATCAGCGATTACGGCTGTGCGCGCGTCTTACCTCAGTCAGTGAGGACAAGTACTTTTATATATATAAATAATATACTCATATTTTATGAAGCTCATTATATATGTAAGCAGGTACTTACTAAATTTAATAATTGTTTGTTGTTGTTGTAACAACAACGTACATTATGAATTACCATTTTGTTTTAAAATGTGACTTGGTTCCAAAAACACACTGGTAGATTTGCTTTTTTCTTAAAAATTACCATTCCAGGTCTAATTCCTGTGCCGACATTTTAATAGACAATATATACTTGGTAATCGTGACGCATGAAACTAACGTCTTTAAATTTATTATTTCTATTATTCGGCTCTTGTATGACCAAGAGCGGTGTTAAGTTCCGCCGCTCGACGCTGCTTTTATAACGGAGCGTCTCAAACTGGGGTGAAAAGCGGTCTGTTTTAGTACTAGTTTGCCTTACCCTGCCCATGCCTTAGCCTAACAAGGCTAGTTTGCTATAATTTACCAGAAATAAATTCCAAAGTAGCAACGAAGCGATCAGCTATAACGATAAAGTTGCGATCTTTGGATCGGAACGTTTAACTTTCACCCGTTGCATAATATTTGCACTGCGCTGTATTATTAGATTGTATTGTGACTATTGAATATATGTTTTGCCGGTTGATAAATATTTTTTTTACGTTGTATCCCAGACATAGCAGGGTAGACAGGGGGAACCTGGGCACCTAGAAAAACTGAAGTCTCCCCGTTCTCATTATATCACTTACGTATCTCACTATCGACCGAATTTGTATTAGAGCGAAAACATGAAAATATTAAATATATTAATTCCTGCGATAGGGGATCGAACCCACAACTATCGTACTTACAGTCACACGCTTGACTATAATTTACAGGTAATTCAAAAGACCCGTTGATTTCCGTTCTATTTGACATTTGATCCGTTACATATATATATATGTATGTATGTTTGTATGTGTTTATCGTTATCATTGTTAGTCATTTATTTATATACACGTCAGCTAAATGTGTAGTTATGTGTCATCTCTTTAGTTACATCCAATTGTCATTTATGTAAACATATTTCTTTATTCAAACAAAATAGTATTTAAAACTTTATCAAAGTCAGTTTAATGTATTATAAATATGTTATTAACTAATATTTGATTTGAGCCCAGTACAAAATTTTATTAAATGAAAATTCTATTAATTGCATGCAAATTTAAAAGAATTTTGTAATAGCCTACTCTGATTTTAAACAAACTTTAGAAATGATAAACATTATGAACGACGAACTTAATTTCTTAACACTAGAGTTCTTGCTTTCACTAAAACCGAAAAAAACTAATATATTTACGGAAAAAATGTATATAGTAATATAGATAAAATTATTCGTTGCATTTATTACATTGAAGGGAATTTACCATGGCCATAAATTTAAAGCGTCTTATCTAACAATATTCATATAATAGCTCTATAATATTGCGAAATACTGATAAAGCCTTATTGAGTAGAGATCAAAAAATGTACGTCATAGTGAGATGAACTGGCTTTGTTTAATGAAAAAAATGCCGCCTGAAAATTACTTGTCCAATAAACTAAATACAGGCGTCCCTCGTATAACGCGGTACTTGTAAAACACGGTTTCGATATTACATGGTACAAGAATTGATACTAATATAAAACGGTTTCGATATTACACGATACAAGAAATGATATTAGCATAACACGATTTTGAAAAATATTCATTTTAGATTTGAACTTTTCCGTTCCGTTGAATTCCGTTCAATAAGCTGTTTCCACTTGTTTTATACTATGTAATTATTATTATTAGTCTTTGAATATATATTTTGTTGTATTTTTTAATTTTTGTATTACTTGTATCGTGTAATATCAAAACCGTGTTTTACAAGTACCGTGTTATACGAGGGACGCCTGTACCTGGTTTCGTATGACACGGTTTCGACATAGCACGGTACGAATTAACCGTGTTATACGAGGGATGCCTGTATAGGACTTTTATTGTTTTAGATTCATGCTTTATCCCCGCATAAAACAGGGTAGTCAGAAGGAACCCAGTGTTAAGTCCCCCTTTTACTTACCACCCGCCCAATTATTAATACGTTGCGTGTTGAGTGCCGGAAGTGAACATCGCGCTTCGTTTTATTATCAGTACGAGGAAATGTATATAATTCATCGTCCTAATGAGAATTACGGTCGCAGCTATTGTGTTAACAATAACAAATACATTAAAAATTACTAAAAAAAAAACATTTAAAAACATAAAAACATGTTCATTTCTTTGTCTTTTAAATAAAAAATGAAATAAATGGCGTCACTTATATTATTTAATTTAGAAAATGATAAATTTAATTTGTCTTTTTCAGCGTAACGGCTCTATAGAATATGACGGTATATTCCTAATGAATACAGGTTCACAAGAATTCTCAGAGCTTGGCAATGTAGAAAAATGGAAGTTTTCCAACAGGACTTACTATAGAGACGAATGTGGTGAAGTGAGAGGGTCCACTGGGGAATTATGGGCACCGGAATTAGGACAACCGGAAGTTACAATTTTTGTACCAGATATATGCACGTGAGTTTTTTATTACTGTTTTATCTGCACGATGGGAATTAATGTTTTAAGACATTGCGTTTAACCTGATAGCCGCTGCATTTTGGAGTAACTTTAGAATTGTATTTTAAATTATATATAAAAAAGCAAAACGATGTTTTTGCTTTCATTTCCAGCATAGTAGAGTAGGCAGAACACAAAACGGCTGACGTAGAAACGCAGTGTTACTCTCTATTATCGATACAATTCATGTAGAGTGACAGAACTCAACGCCGCGTTTTGTATACCTTTACCAGAGCGAGGAAAGGCATAATTCACGTCATGAATAAAAATTATTTTATTATTGATTACTAATAAAAGTAATATATTTATAATTATTTTATGTGTTGTGTATATATGGTTTAACAAACTGCCTTTATATAAAAAAAGGTAAAAGAGAAAAAAGTGATTAGCAATATTCATTTATTCATTTATGGGAATGGAAGTATTTTAAATGGTATTGAGAGTGTTTTAACCAAGTTACAATATGTTTTTCTTTTCAGATACATGTCTTTAAGTAAATCAAAGGATGTCACGGTACAAGGTGTCAACGGTGTAGAGTACGCGGCTAACAATTCATTTTTCGATAATGGTTATCGATATCCTAGTAAGGTGTGATTTGTTTGTACAAATTATTTTATGTATTCTATGGACACAGTGTGAACTTTGATTTTTTTATTTACTCTCTATTTCATCGCCAAGGCGTGTTACTGCGACGAGGTCCGCGACAGCAATTGCCTGCCGCCCGGCGCTCTCAACGTGTCGTCGTGTCGTTTCGGCGCGCCCGCCTTCGTCTCGCAACCGCATTTCTATAACATGGATCCGTACTACGCGAACAAGATTAAAGGATTGAAGCCTAATGAGTGAGTTTTTGATATTTTTATTAAAGCACAGTATACTCGACGAGCCTGTGAGACTGTTAGGTTTTGTGAAATTGGAAACAATGTAAACAAAAGCGTCACTAATCATAAAATGAAATCTGCGCAGTCATCTATATATACAAGTTCAGGGCACGACTCGTTGATCGTGCTATACCTATGTCTTATATTTATGGTATAATAGGTGTGAATCTGTGTTAATATTACAAAGATAAGGAGTTGTGGGTTTAATCCCTATTGAAGATACGAGTTTTTCTTTTCCTGTGAAATTTGTCTATTTTAACTATTTTTTGTCAATTCCTCCGGTTTACCTGAGTATAAAACAGAGTTAAGTTACACCATCAATTACGCGTTGTTTGTGAAATAGGTGGATAATTGAGAAAGAAGTGTCTTGACACTAGATTCTCTCTGTATATATGTAAAACACCATTAATTTATTAATATTTTTCTATGTAGGGACATGAATTTCAAACTGGCGTTAGAAATGTTCACGGGAATGCCATTGACGGTTTCAGCGCAGTTGCAAATAAATTTATTGGTTAGACATGAAACTGGATTTTCGTAAGTATTTTTTTTTTAATAAAAAAATTCGTTTGGAAAAATATTGATGCTAGATTTGAACAATATAAAAATAATTGTTTTTCGCAATATTTATGTAAGTACCAATCATCAGGCTACATGCGGCCTACAGAGTGAAACTAAAAAGAAATATAAAATTAATTCAGTCTATTTCATTACAGATTAAACAACCAGTTACCGGATCAAGACACACTAGTGCCAATGTTCTGGTTTAGACAGGAGGTCGTTATAACGGACTCGTACGCGAGCTTAGCACGTTTCGCCCTAAACTTGAAAAATGGTGTGCTTTACGCTTTATATGCTTTGACGGTAAGTTTATTTTATAATTATCGACCACCGCGCGGCTTTGCCCAATTGAGATTTACGATACGATACGATATGATATACTGTCATGCGTTACAACACTAAATTAAGCGAAGCTTGCCAGAATCCAATAGTGAAAACTGCATTTTAGTCGGTTAAGTACGTACAGGCAAAAAAATATAAAAGTCATAATAAGTCCCCAGTAATAGTTTTTCTGGTTTATCTTCCATGTACAGATCCAACAGTTACGATTTTATTATAAGCCTAGCCAATAAAGCTATTTAAATAATTTATTTGAATAAAGTTACAACTGTTATCTAATTACAATAAATTTTCTATATTCGTTACATTATAAATTACAAAAACCGGGCAATTATGAAGCAGCCTCGTTCACGAAGGTTTCCGAAGGTACCATTATTAAAAAAATAGCATATAATCACATTTTTTGTATGGGACCCCTTAAATCTTTATTTTATTTAGTTTTTTTATATTTGTTGTTATAGGGTTAATAGAAATACATAATCAAAAAATTATATATATATATTTGTTATATATAATAGTCTATTTGAACATTGGGTGGTGTGACGAGGTGGCCGAGTGGTTAAGGCGTTGGACTGCTAATCCAATGTGCTCTGCACGCGTGGGTTCGAATCCCATCCTCGTCGAGATTTTTGTCTTTATTTGATACATATTTTATTTTTAATTTGAGTTGTTTTTTTTTTAGTTTTTGTATATGTGTTTTTGAAGTTAATTTTTTTTTTTTTTTACTTTTTGTAACTTTAATATTTAAATATTAAACTTTTATTGTTAATTTTCTCTCTATACGAATCGATTTGTCGACACTTTTTAAAATATATTTTTTGTTGAGCTTTACATTTTACTCATATTTTATTTCTATATTTTATACCTATTTAATAATGTATGTTATTATAATTGTATATTTTAATATTGTTGTATATTTTATTAACATTATTAGAAAGTTGTGTTAATTCTGCATTTGGTTTCGATAGTTTCTTTTGGTTTTCTTTTTATTTTATATATAATTTTGATCTTTCTTTATTTTCCAGGTAATCGGAGCAGTATTACTTATTGTTGGTGTTTATATATTAATGAAGAAGTTATTAAAAAGCTCCGATAGTGCACCGATTTTGGAATCACCACACGAAGAAATACAGTAAATTCTGTATTTAGGTCATTTTAAACGAATTTATATGTATGTAGATTAGAGAAAAAGGGAGGATTGTTTATGTAAATATAATTATATAGATACATGTTGTATGTAGATTTTATATTTTATGTACATGTTTATGTAAATGAAATGATTATAATCGAAGAATTATACAGAGAATTTATTGAAATATTGACATGTTCAAAATATGATATGATGTGATGAAGATATTTTCATTATTCTTGTATTTGGTATGATGAAACATCACAGTACGTTTCTTTATTTTACTTTTTAGTAAAAAAAACCTTTATTTTATTATATTAGTAATGGTTGATAACAGTGGACGAATTGAGAGGTATGTAGAGAACGTTACATTAGCGCTCCGTTCTCTCTATCTCTATCCCTTGCGGGGTACAGCGTGAAGCTATGTTAAGTTAGTAATCGTAAAAGTTACCGTTATTTTTTGAACGTGTTTAAGTAACCAGTGATTTCTAAATGGGGTCTTATTTTGGAGCTACTTCCAAGTCACAATTTGTTTAATTTCTAGTGACTAAAATGGAGTTATGTTTTCTAGCTTACCTTCAAAGAAAAACATTAAAACAAAAAATATGAAAATAAAAAAAAATCAATTAAGTTTTCAACTAACTATTTTTAATATCAATACCTTGTAAATTGATATATACTTGTACTGTATATCATTTGTAAGGCTTCACGTTGTATCCCGCGTGAATAGCAGGCATGCAGACATAGCAGGCATAGCAGGCTGAGCTAAACTGGGAACCTAGTGTAAAGACACTCCGTTTCTCATTAAGACACGTCCTTTCTCAACATTCCGCCGAGTGGCGTAACTCAACGCCACGTTACTGAAAATCGAACCCACAATCTTTAGTGGGTTCGGTTCGAACCTACAACTGTCGCGTTTACAGTCGCATTCTTGAGCTTCAGCGACACGACGGCTAAAATAATTATGTTTGTTGTTTTTATTTACTCGAGTTTTCTAACGATTGATTACACAATGTATTATTGGCACTTTTTACTTCATCACAAAAAGACATTAAAAGAAAATCGTTTTGTATTCTGAATACCCTTCATGTTCTGACATATTACATATTATTATATAAAATATTTGTATTGTATTAATTCTTTCAATGATTTGTTATTTATGAAATTGTAATTCTTATGATTTTAATCATTGACAGATAAGGGCCCAAAGTAACTGTATTTTCTAGGAATAAGTATATGGATGTCAATACGGAACGTAATGTGCCTTTTATGTACATATAATAAAAATTATTGTAAATAATACAAAAATATATTATGGGTTTTAGCATAGATTTATTATTTTAAAGTTATTACCAAAAGTTACTTACGAATGGAATGTACATAGTAGCTTGGGACGTCACTTATTAGTAAATAAAGTTGTTATTTTACTTTTTTCACCTTTTAAAAAGCATATCGAAATAGAATTTTTAAAAAATAAAGCTAGCTTACTACTAACTTACTCCTTTGTATAAGCACTCAGTGATTATGGGAGATTTTAACACCTGCCTCCTGAAAAACGATAGTCGAGCAGGTCGGTTGAAGGCTGTAATAAATAGCACTAATATGCACATTCTCCCTCTATCTTCTACTCATTCGTTTCCGAACTGTACTCCTTCCCTCCTGGATTTAATTTTAGTCTCTTCCATTGACCATGTTGAACTACATGGTCAATGCAATGCAACTGCATTCTCTTATCATGATCTCATCTTTCTTTCTTATAAAGTTAAACCTCCCAAAGCAAAATCAAGAATTCTTCTCCAGCGTAACTTTACAGGTATGGATTTGGAAAGTTTGCGTAAGGATNCATACTCAGTGCACCTCTTCCCATTTAATTAATGATCTCCTCTACCCCAAGGTTGCCTGGAAGAGATTGCTCATTTAGCAATAAGGCCGCCTATTGTACTTTCATAACAATATTATCTCTCTTGATTGTGATATATGTCTGGTGTACAATAAAGAGTATTTTACTTTACTTTACTTTTACTAGCATCCATAATTAGGTTATTCTAAAAGTTACAGTTACAAGGTCTTTCACCCTTTTATTTTAAAAGATATTTGTTAACATAAACTAGATCTTATGGTATGTACATAATTTACGTGACTGTTGATATATAATGAGAGATTGAAATAATTTTGTTGTTTTTTTTCTTCCTTTCGTATCTCTTCTTCGTTTATTACCTGCGAAGCGATACAATCGAAAACATAAATACAGGTACTCTTTTATACATATGTACAGACTACAGGTACTCTTTTTATAGTAATTTAAATTAATGATTCTTTTTCAATTTTTTAAAAATTTTCTTGTTTTAATAATATAATAACGTTAAATATTATAATAGGATTATTATGAAATTTCCTTATAGTGGATAATAATTAAATCAAACCCTCCTAGATATTGAAATGTTGTTTTCTTAATCGAATTAATATCGAATTTTAATATTTTAATTTCGTTATATTGTCATCAGTTAAATTATGTAAAACATTGGGTATTAACACTTAATATGTAATTACTTATATATGTATTATTTTGGAATATATTAAAATAAAATAGACTCTTAAAAATAAATCTATTTAATATTTTTTTCAATATAAAAGATAATTCCTTATTAAGAATTATATACAAACTTTTACACCTTACAACTATTTATAATTATTTAACATTACTCTATTAAACACTAATGTCTTTGAAATTTATAAACTATTCTAATTTTATTTGGATTTATTATTATTATTTCTTCATATTTTGCTATTACAATTACCTTCATAAGTAATATATTAAAACGATCCAGCCAATAATATTTTTCATACAAGAATATACACAGTACTATAGTGTGAATTCTCTTTTAGGATTCTACATCCCTGCATTCATTCACTAGAAAATTAAGAAATTCGAATTCGTAATTCGTCATATGTCGTTATGCCATATGACGTATATTTAGTGTCATACATGGTGTTCTCTAGGTGCAATAATCCCTTAAATTAATTTTACTATATAATTTGGTTCGTATAATAACGAATAGTCTAAACCCTTGTACTGCTGTTATATTGCTTTCTAGAATACCAAATTTCATATTCGATATTAAATATAAACTTTCTTATTAAATGTGATTGACTTATTATTCGAAACTTGTCAACTTCTAATATAACTCGATTACCTAGAAGAAAAGGCAGTACATTCAAAGAAGTTACACACCTGTTAGTGAGAAGAAGTTGAAAAAAGGATGTATATCTTTTTGTATTTAGAAAAAAAACTAATTCAACATTACAAACATAATTAATGTCAATAATTACATTAGACATACAAATTAATTATTTTGTATCAGTATATAAAAATATTTAAGTAAACGAGTAAAAACGAGTCCCCAGAATGAGTTTGTTAATCTCGCTAATATAAGAATAACTAAGCCATAGTAGGTTTATTTCGTTAGCACTTTTGTAAGTTTTGTTTTACAAAGCTACTTACTATATAAGAATGTCACCACACCTTTATATTTGATAATTTATTTATGATTATTACTATATTGGAATTATTAAGTTACTTTAAGTAGTTGTAAATTTTATACTTATATTATAAAATATTAAATAATTGTTAATATATTATAATGAAATTTATTTATTATTATTTGGTATATATAATATTGCTAAATTCATTATTAAGGTCCACATAATATATGATTAATAAAAATTCTAGACATATATATCAATATTTGGATAATGCCCATAATGCTTTTTTTACCATGGCTTTTACGTGTGGTAGTATTAAATAATGAAAAAATATAGCTACAGTACTTACGGTAAAAAATAAAAAAAAAATACAAAGTTCAGTTCCTTTACAGTAACCTATATCATTACAATTAAACTATGCATAACTAAAATAAATAATATTTAAAATGTCATTTCTAGATACAAACTATTAATTTAACTAAGTACTACTTATAAGATTTTTTTTCTTGCACGTTATATAGACATTTACTTAATAAAATAAATAAAAATTTTGAGATCCATAGTACTATAAAAATAATTCACGCAACGCTTGGAAACAAAAGTGGCGTTGCCTCGTGTTTTTTCTTAAAAATATAATTTAACCAAAGAAAATGCTTATTTTCGTTTATGTGGAAGAATATATTCGACATCGTTTTGAGGCGCCTCTCTAATAAATAACTTAGTCGTTCGACATTTTATTACATTTTTCTTAGTCACACGACTAGCTTTTGTGATTTCTATAATTATCCAAATTTAACCATTAGTAATTCATTGATTAACTTAGTTTTAATTTTTTTATTGAGAAATATATCCGCCATTAGAACGGTGTGATTTCATCACAATGTTAGCATAGGAACTACACAAAAGATCACAGATTAAGAACTTATTGCTACATCAATCTTGAGCTTATCGTTTCCTAAAAATATTTGAGACGCTGCTGTGTCGGCTTCTCCTATTTTTAACATTCCAAACTTTCTTAATCTATAAACACCGTATAATATAAAAATAAGGCCGATAACCTGTAAAATATAATAATATTCAGTTGGTATATATAATTATAATGGACACATAAGAATACTTGAGACTAGTCGTAGCACAGGGCACAAGTGTGTGACTGTAAACGCGACAGGTTGTCGGTTTGACTCCCACTCGAAGAAATTAATTATTGAATATTTTTATTTCCTCTCCTCTCATGTAACGAGGAAAAGTGCATGGTTAAGTTCCGCCTCTCAACACGCAATATCTCCAGAAATCACCGGAAAGTGCGGAATGGAGTGTTTTAACCCTTGGTTCCCAGGTTCTCTCTGCATACCCAGGATCCCTCTGCCTACCCAGGTTCCCCTTGCCTATCCTGCTACGAGCGAGATACAACGTGAAACTAAACAAAGAACTTACAATGAACACGTAAAACGCATAAGGAAATCCAAATCTCACAGCCAAAGCTGTTTTAGCGAAGTTCGCATATTCTTCATTCACTTCTACATTTTCTCGGAACCAAAACATTGGTATTAACATATCGGGGTCTGGCAGTTGATTATTGATACTGAAATGCAAAAAGAAATACATATTATTACTATTGTATTTATATTTAACTTGTATAGATTTCCTAGTTATATTTACGAGTATATAGATATTTTTTCACGCCGTAGGTATCCCGAACATAGCAGAGTAGGAACTATAAGGAACCTGGGAAATTAGTGTCAAAACACTCCTGTTCCCATTAAGACACTCCCGTTCCCCAATTTCCGCCGAATTCTGTAGGCATTGTGTGCTGAGTGGCGAAACTCAACGCCGCGCTTTGCCTCGTTACCAGAACAAGGAAATGAAAATATTAAATATTCCATTCCCTGAGTAAGAATCGAACCCACAATTGTCGCGTTAGCTCTTATACGTTTGCAATACAACTTATTTATGTTGTTTCAGGTTCAAATCTAGGTACGTTTAAATTTTTATACGTTATCTTTCCTAAATGTGGAATAATACATTATTTTTTTAAATTGATCGATAATGACGATATACCTTATACCGGGAATGTGTCTCACGAGCGCGTTGGCCTGAAGTTGAGCTGAAATGGACAGCGGCATACCTATTATAGGCTCGATGGCCATTTTGAATTCATGGTTCCTGAAATAAGAAAACGATAAATTAACTTTTTTATTTTAGTTTCTCGATATATCCTGTATATAGCAGAGTGGGCAAAGGGAACTTGGGAACCTAGTGTTAAGAAATGCGTTCCTCAATAAGATATTTCCGTTCTCCGCTTTCCGTCGAACTCTTGAACTATTAACGCCGCTTTTTGCCTCGTTACCAGAGCGAGGAAATTAAAATATTAAATATTTCATTCCCCTGAGTACGAATCGACCTGCGCTACCCTACGCGCTTATTAATAATAATATATTATTTATTTTATTATTATATTATTAATTTCATTTTATACTTTTATCTAATTCACTTACTCATTAGGTGTCAATCCTTTAATTTTCTTTGTATAATGTGAATTAAGTCCCAGGAAATGTGGGCGTGTCACAAAGGCAGGTGCCCCGTACTTGCACGCCGATACATTGAAAATCCCGGGTGGCATACAGTCGTTGTCTCGTATTTCTTCACAATAACAACTCTGAAAAGTTATAATACAATGAGAAACAATGTCCTAGTATTATTATTAAGACTAGGTGCTAGTGGGCTCAAATCTATTAAAAAATGTTTATTTATTTGCAGTTGCACAGATTACGCAATTGATACCTGTATTAGGAGACCTCTTCCAATACAACTTTTAAGATATCCGTTTAATAATTACGTAATAAAAATAATTTAATTAAAATAATGCTAAGTGTTTTATTTATATACAGATTATTGTGTGTGTGTGCGTGTGAGTGTGTGTATGTGTGTGTTTATTTGTGAGCTTGGAAGTCATTCGATTTACGGCAGGAGAGCCTCAGTGTTTTAATCCAGTCTGTAATAGTTTTTTTGCGATCGGGTTCATTTTTATGATGGACATAAGTAAATGTGATTTATTTCATTGTATGGGTAGAAGGGCATTGCATTAAGCAAATCTTATATATATATAGCATTTTCTACAAATCAGTTTTACGCTGTATCTTCTTTTTCTTCAGTTACTTATATTATAATTATGAATCATCATCATCATGATGGTCATGGTAGACAAATTTTGACACTTTATTGTGAGTGCTTTGGTTTATTTACTTGCAGAACAGTCATTGAGGAACTGGTACTTAACTAAGATAATGATGACGTGACAAAATATATGCTAGGTCACGCCAGTCAGGCTAAGCCAGGTCTAAGCTAAGAGCTACGGTGAGCTGAGCTGACTGTGTTCATAATTATATAGTGTAGGTGTGACATCGGGTGGCAAGCACGCTGCATCTCTTGCTTGGGCTAAACCTGTTTATACTATTTTTTGATAACCGGCCTACTCCTTTTGTACCTACTGATACACCCGCATTTAGCAGGGTAGACCAAGGGAACCTAGTGTTAAGACATTCTGTTCCCCACTTTCCGTCGAATTTTCGAAACATTGCATACTTATTGTGGAAGCGAGCGAGTGGCGGAACTAAACACCGCGCTTTACCTTGTGAGCATCGAATTTACAGTCATCGTACCTACTTACAGTCACAATCTTATGTCCCTATACCACAGCGGCACCTAACTGGCTCTATCACTTAACACTAATGGGAAAAAAATCATGTTACCACGCAATAAAAGATGAATTAAGTTTCGTGGTCTAAATCATGTTTTTGATGATATAACGGAATTATTTATTATATTAACTCAAATTATACATAAGCCAAGTATTACTTTTTATTGATATTCAATGATAAAAACTGTTTTTCTGTTGTTTATCGGGCCTTATTTATATGATCACTCACACAAATGCAAAGCTCAGCTGAAACATTAGAAAAATAAATAAAAAGTGTCTAAAAATATAACAAAGTGTAATGTCATTTGATAAGTGAGGCCCAATAACATTATAGCTTACTATCTTTTACCTGGTTTCAGACACGGTCTTGGTGCAATTCTTATAGGAGTATCTATAGATATTTTCTTCGTTTGTATTTGAGTACACAACTATTGCGTTAGTCACTCACTGCTCCACTGTGCCACAATGGCGTCATGAACTAAACAAATAATAGAAGATACAACTCACCATACTAGGATATTTGTGTCCGTTGTCAAAAAGTGAATCATTTGCCGTGAACTCGACTCCGTGCAAGCCTGATTTCACAACCGGCCCTGAATATGCTAAGGATATATGTCTGGAATTATAAAAAACAATTATACTAATAAATGATTTTTAAGTAAATAATGTTAATAAAATATCTTTTTTATAGATTTGTAGACCATCGTAGCTCATTTAGCAAGCGTTCAACGAATGCTAAATGAGCAATGATTGCTTCGATTCCCATTGGAGAAATAATAAAATGGAGCATTGGGTAAAAGTTAAAATATCTTAAATATTATTTGCATACAAAGTGATTTGAATGTCACACAGATCAAATAACAACAATCACTATGTGTTTCACATGTGATTCATTAAACGGAACTTACTAATATCAAAAAAAAAACCACAAAAAACCTTATCTAAGCCCTTAGATGAACTTTTCAATTGTCATCTGAATATACTCGTATCTAAATAAATATATAAATATTGTCAGAGTGACGGGAAGTTATCATCGGTTGCTAAGATAGTTCACTGATAAGAGGCAATGAGGAAGTCAACACTATATAATCTATACAAAATTTAATAAAAATAGATATATCTAACTGTCACCATGTTTTTAATAGATTAAATAAAATATGTAATATGTGTAATATGATATAAAAAAAATATGAATTAATATCAAACGATATCGTAAAGTGGCTTGGACGGACGGACCGACCAAGATAGGAGTAGATTCAAATCACACTTATGAGGATACTCCTAGCTAAAATAATTCCACTTCAGCGATCAGGATTACACAGCGCGGAAATGTAGCAATGGCTCTGAATGGGAAAAACGGATATTTTTTATATTTTTTCTTCTTATCCTGCTTGTTGCGGAAAATTAATTTCAATCAAATAAGTTGTTATTTATTATTGAAATTAACCTACGTGCAGAGATCTGCAGCAAATAGACTTATTTCTGGTTGGTTCTGTTGCAAATTCCAAAGTTCTCCAGTAGTTCCTCTCACTTCCCCACACTGGTCTCTGTATATTGTTCTATTAGAATTTTGCCAATGATCTAGATTGCCTAGTTGACTGAAATCTAAACTTCCGGTGTTTGTAACGAATAGTCCATCCGCATCTATTGAACCATTTCTCTGTAAAAATGTTTTATTTAAAATAGCATATAAGTATCATTAGTCGTATCTAAGCAATATTATTATTTGTGCAACTAAGTTTTTCATAGTAGTTTAGTTAGTAGCTAAGATAGTGAATTATTGATATACTTTTGTTAAAATTGGGGCAATCCGACAAATTTCCTACTCATTTGAAACTCAATAACTACAAGATATATTTATATAAAAAACAGAATAAGATAAAACTCTTACCATATAAAACCACCCAAAACGATCAAAAGGTATAGTGTATGGCAAATTGGGTATCTGTCCGGCGAGATCCAATATGGGGTCTTGGATACCATCAAAAAGCCATGAGGATGCGTTAGCAGTGACGAACATGTTAGTGTGGTACATCCGTAATATCATATCCAAGACAAATCTTAACATGAACCGTTCTTTTCTTAGAGTGTAGGCCACTGTCTAAAAAATATGAAGTACTTAGTTAGAAAAATATAAAAATATGTGGGATCATTAATTAACTGTCTCTTTACATTATTTGTAGTCATGGACGTATGAAAGGGGTGGACGGGTGCTCTATATCTACCCTAGAATAAAAATATTAGCCTTAATTTTGATAAATGCACAATAAGATTACATTCAAAGCTAAAGTCAAGTTCCATTCTAGTTTAGTTTAGTTGTTAAATCGAAAATTGTGAATCATGGAGTTCACAATCCTGATCAGAAAGTTTTTTGTGTAACTTAAGATGTGTTTTTTATGTCATCTCGTACTATATAGTATTTATCTATTAATGAAAGTGAGTGTTTTGATACAAGCAGATTCTTATTTAATCACAATCGTAGAATTCAATGTAGTTTATGCAATGTCCGAATTTTAAGGTATTGTAACAATGTATAAAAATATAGAAAGATTGTAAAGTTTCGTTTACGTCAGATTATTTATTATGAGAGTTTTAAACAAAACTATTCATTTTAACTACTTTCCAATATTTTTAAACATTAAATGACATTAGTAAAATATACTCACAGCTATAATTGGATTTATATTGGTCATGGAATCAGAGAGGCTGCCGTTTGATAAATGAGGTTGGAAGTACCAAAACCTTTGATTTCTGAACGTAACTGTACCATTTTCATTCCAAGTTATGTTTACCTGAAAAATTAAAAACATGTGGTAAATATGAAAAACATGAAACAGGTTGTGAGTTCGATTCCAACTCGAGGAAATTAAATATTTTCAACTAGCGGACGCGCGCAGCTTCGCTTGCTTATTTAGGGGCGAATTCTAATAAACCATGAAACGTGTGTTCAATGAAATATTTTTAAGAGTCTAAATTTCTAATTTTATAAAAATCGGTGGCGATTTAAAGATTTTTACATATAAACTTTCAACCCCTTATTTGCACCCTTAGGGGGAGAATTCTAGAAATCGATGAAACAAGTATTCAATTAAATACTTTTAAAAATATAAATTTCAAATTTTATAAGAATCGGTGGCGATTTAAAGATTTTTCCATACAAACTTTCAACCCCTATTTCACCCCTTTAGGTTAACCCTAATAATTTTTCGAAATCCCTTCTTAGTGGATGTCCAGATTACGAAAGTAAACATCTGTTCAAATTTCACAAGTCCTTTTATATAAATAGATTACTCGCTATAATAACGAGGCAAAGCGTTGACGTTGAGTTACATGACTCAACACACAATGCTTTCATAATTCTAGTTCATTATTAACAAATAAAACTTGTTTTTTAAAAAGGTTTTTTTTATTTAATTTATATAATTTAAAAGTTAAATATTATATATTATAATATATTATAAAGTTAAATATTATATATAGTATTAAAAGTTTAATATTATATTATGAATTGGTATCATTGTACCTCAATAAGGGCGTGTAAGATACCAAATATTTTATCTTATTAGACGTAATCGGACGGATTTAACCTAAAAGATAGTACACTCAAAATAATGCCATGAATACAATCTAGAAATTTCCACTGACAGGTGGTTATATTTAGTTATTTACTAACAATACAACTGTAAAATTGTAAGAAAAACTTTTAAGTGTTTTTAATGTCTTATATTGCAGTGTACGAACGAATAGAGATACATTTTTTAAGTGCTCTGTCGGTCTCATTCAAAGACAGATAAATAGGGGACCGTCTAATTTAGAAACATCAATAATAATAATAATTACTATTTTTTTAAATTATCTTCTAATACAACTGTGTTTTTTATCTATTATACATACCTTTTTACTTAACTCTTTGAACACGTAAGGACCGAAATCTTGCACTTCAAGCGTTACATTCTTTCCAGCCAGAATATCATCTACATTTGTTATATTAAATAAAAAACACTCCATATATATAGGTATTGGTATTTCCCTCCAAATGTCAAATGACGTAGAACCATTTTTGAGGATCATCATCTGAAAGAAAACATAAGTACCTACGTGTTTTAAATAAAAATAAATAAATAAATAAACTTTATACTTTGTCCCCAGTGTCATATTTCTTTAGTGTCGCCCACTGTCATCAACCTCATACATGCCCTGGGGGGGTCAAGGTGCATTTTAAAACTATAATTTCTTTATATATCGCCAATGTTATTGAAGTAATGTTATTTATATTTCCATTTCTTTGCTCCTATGTTGAGGTAAAGCGCGGCGTTGAGTTCTGCCTCTCAACACATAATGCATCCAGAATTCGGCAGAAAGTAGGGAACGGAGTGTCATAACACTAGGTTCCCTCTGCATACCCTGCTGTGTGCGGGATACGGCGTGGAGCCGATTTGATTTAATATTATTTATTTGAAAAATAAAATAATGAATACAGTTTCAATCGGTAGGTACTTAACATTATTAATCGTATTGGTAAATAAATGATGCAAAAATTATTGCAATAAAAAGTATAATTAATAGTAATTGTGGAAAAAATAGTAAAGAATTGTACATTTTTATAGTTGCAAAAAGACTGTTGAAGAGTTGTTTATACGAGTATATCGTATAAGTAATAAAATATTAATCTATGATTTTTTAAAATTTTTGTCTGTTTGTACATGCACAGCTTCTGAACAACGTGACCGATTTAAAGGAAACTTTTTGTTGTATAACTATTAGGTCTGGACAAGGTCTTGAGAAATTTGCTTTTGACGACTTCCGAAGTGGCGGAACTTAACGTCGCGCTTTGGTTCGACACCAGAGCTAAGAAAATGAAAATATACATTTAAATAAATATTTCATTTCCACAAATAGGGATCGAATACCCAACCCGTGGCGTTTACAGTTGTACACGCGTCACGACTCGCCTTTAGTTCACATATTATGAAATATTAACTTACAGTTTGTATTTTTGAATGGAACATCGACGGCCAGGTGGTACAGAAAAGCAGGCCGAGTCCGACAATCACCATTCCGCCACCAATCCACCATTCACTTTTTCTACTGACCACCATGGTCTCCCTGTAAATATGCTTAGCTATAGAAGTAGACACAAAAAAGACTGAAGCGTAAGCAAACAACTAGAAAAGAACCGATAATCTTGAAATGGCTGAACTTGATATTTTCTTGGATCATAGCTAAGACCATTCGATTTAGTAATCTTTCAAACATAAAACACTATATCTTGGGACACTTGCTTGTTATAAGCTCTGATGAGACAATCAGCAGCGTTGAGTTCTAACTTCTGACGCTTAATACCCAATTTTTCAAATTTGAAAGGTAGTGAGGTAGGTACTATGTTTATATTTGTGGTGTAAATTTCCGCTAAATAACTTTTAGAGGTAGGTATACATGTATTTAAAATTTATAATACGATTACTTTAGAAGAATTATTCTTAAAAATGAGGGTAAATTAGAAAAATTGATTTATTTACCGCGAATGGCAAGAAATTATATTAATAACAAAAAAAATGATAGTTTTTTTTCAATGGAATTAAAGAATATATTTCTAAAATGATCTTGACATTTGCTTATTTTCCTTAGCATGTATTTTGTAATAAACATATTTTTATGAGTTATTTCTAATAAAATGATTTTCCATACCTTATAAGTATTATATTTTTATTTTTGTATGTTTTTTTTCTGAGAAACACACAATTTTTTTATATCACGTAAACACTTTAACTTCACCTCAGTATAAACATTATTTTATTAAATTTTGTAAAACATTTTCAAAAAAATATTGAATTCCATTATTCTTCAGTGAACTTGACCACGCACGTCCTAGTCAAAACCGCACATAATACTCACGGGCTTAGCTAGTTGACAGTAAGGCTATATTCATACTATCGATCTTTGTGATTTGTGATAATAATAAAATTATTGCGATATATATATATGTTATGTTAATTTTTTGTTGTTATTTTCTAATAAAATGAAATGTTATAATAGTGCTAGTTGTATGACTTGTTGTCGACTGATTATTATTATATTATTATTTTCATTAATAAATAGTCGGGGGGAAAGGACAGGGCTAGCAGAAAGAGTTGAAATTGAATCATTGGTACAATTAAGTAATCTTTATTTTATTAGTAAGATTTTTGAATTGCTAAATTATTTTTTCTTGTATTTTCGGCCTTACGACACGAAAATTATCAGATAGCGAATATTTTCCCGATTACTAACAACACCTTTTTATCGATGGATATTAGATATTTTTTTTATTTCTTGTGTTACTTATGACACACATGTTCTGAGGGATTTGTAAATGCATAATAAATAAGTGGGGAATAGAGTGTCGTTAACACTAGGTTCCCTCTGCCTACCCTGCTGTGTGCGGGATACAGCGTGAAGTTGGTTGGTTGGTTGGTTATAATAATGCAGGGAATTTATATTAAAAACAATACTAAATTTTCATTTTCTAATGTTAAGGTAGTATTGAAGTAGATTATATGATAAAAAAATTTAATTAATTAAAATCTAGTATAATATAAATAAGTTGTTAAAGACAATTACAATTCATTAATGAGATAAGGGCCGTAAATACATTAAAAAAATGTTAATTAAAAATGTAATTTAAGTATCTTTTGTCTTTAAAGGTTAAATTCTGTAGACTCATTCGCTCCATTATTTTTATAAACATCTTATCTTTATAGGTGTAGCGTGAAAAGTCTTAAAACATACTTAAATAAAAAAAACGTTCAAGTGCGAGTCGGACTCGCCCATCAAGGTTCCGTACAATTTCAGGATTGTAAGTCAAAAGCAAGTGCAAACGAGTATAAACATTGATAAACTTAAGGTTCTATGCACTCATTTCATATAATTTTATATGTAATATAAAAATAAATATCCATTTCTCAGATAGTTTCCTTTATTTGTAATGTAAGTTCTTACTTCCTGCCTACTTTCATAGCTATTAGTCCACGGGAACGCTAGAAGTTGCGCGGCGAATTTCAAACAAAATGTAGCAAAAACAATTCATTAATGCTTGCTTTGAATTGCTTGATTTTTTTTTGCTTCACGGGACAATCGACCTGCTTATTAAGTATTAATTGTATAATATTAATATCTCCACTCGATCTCATCTCAAAAAGGGTAGCCCTTTCTTTTTTTCCTTTTTCAGGTTCGGAACCCTAAAAAACAAACAACTGCCTTTTTCTACGCATTATACAGAGTGGAAGCTCCTGTTACTGAAACTGCATATAGGGTAAAATATTTCAAACACAGAACTAAAGAAATTAATCAAGGTACCTCAACAGTTTGGACCTAGGATTTTTTTTCATTTCACGATTTTTATCCATACCTGTATTTCGTGTGACGCATCATACGTATGCGGCGTTGCTGCAGGTAAGTGTGTGCGTGCCTATGTTATACTTTACAAATGGCGTATTATTTTAAAACGATAATATTATTATTTATTTTGTTTCATAAAATAACTTTTTCATTTTTGGGAATTATTTTTTTCTCAATTATATTAGGGTTTTATAGTAGTTAAAACTGTGGTTTCATGTAATGTGGTGCCGACAATTCCATCCTGTATAATGTATTTGAATTTATAAACTATACGAATCCAAACTCTAAGTTTGACAACGTTTTATTGTCACCTAAGGTGCATATTTCAAGATGATACAATTATTAGGTATAATTGGTCAAATTCAGTTTTTCATAATTTATTAATTAGTTACAAGTAAGCTTCAGAAAAAAAAGTTTCAAGTTTATTTATTGAGACATTTCATACTATGTGTCAATTCGAAGTATGTTTCGGAACTATCTTTATTTGTCATTGAGTAAAAGCAATAAATAATCCTACGATAACCGATAAAAGGTTACTCTAGTGATAACATATTAAAATATGCGCCTTGGCTTATGATAGAATTGATATTTACATAATTACTTTAAGAGTAGGTAAGTACCTACTTTACTGTTGATTAGTAACATGGAGGGGGTTTTTGAAGGGGGTAAAGTGTAATATATAATGTAACTGGCACTGTCTCCAGGGGTACAGGGGACTTGTAAAACATGTGATTGTGGGTTTGATCTCCATTCGAGGAGAGGAAATAATTACTTAAATTTATATTTCCATTTCTTCGCTCTGGTGTCGAGGCAAAGCGCGACGTTGAGTTCCGCCACTCAACTCACTTCCCTCTGCCTACCCTATTGTGTGATACAGCAATGAAGCTGATTTGTTTTGATTTTGATATAAGTATCAATAACTTCATTAATTATTTTTAAACTTTCTATAATTTGAAGAAATTAAAATATTATATTTTACAATTTAGTTTTTACTTAAGTACTAGTGGGCCCGGACGCGGCTTCGCCCGCTTAAATATAAGCCTAAATAATTAAAATAAGTTAAAAAATAATAATACGTGGAGATTTATTATTAGAAAAAATATCTGAGTAACCGAAATGAACAAACAAAAGAAGTAAAAGTAACTAAAGGAAATTCTTAACATTAGAAAAAGTACCTAAAGTTTGTCGTGCGCGCGTACTAAACATTTTTCTATATTAAATAATTATTAATTTTTGCGAACAATATTAAATAAAATCCCAAATGATTAAAATTACGATATTTTAAGTGTATAACATCGGTATACATAACCGAACTAAGATTAATTAATTATAAGCAGCAAGTAATTACATAAAAAATAATATTAATTCGAAAATATATAAAAAATTACAAAATCAACAAAGTCATCTGCCCGTTCGCGTCGGTCATACTACACAACTCGTAGGCTAAGTCATTTGGAATCAGTGACATCTCCTTAATTATTTATTAGAATGTTATACAGTAAACTATAATTTCCATCTAGATGAAATGCTAAAAGTGACTATTATATTTATTTTCATAAGGATGAATATCAAATTATAGAAATCATCTAATTTTTGTTAATGTATACAAATCTATATCGGCGCGCGCCATGTCTGCATTAAGCAAACTCACTTTGGGTGACGTTTTCTTAAAACAACAAACTTTGCAAGCCGTTGCTTAGCAACGCGTAGCGACCATTGTTGTTAACCTGGCGGAATAAATAGCATGTCAAATTAAATTGTATTTTGATATATTAATATATATCGACAATATTACAAATATAAGAAAAAAAAGTATCCTATGTTCATCCCGGTACTCTCATGTACCTCTATATGAGTATTTTATTACAATTAAATAGGCGATTTGGCCCTGATTGCGTAAAAGACAGACAGACAGACAGTTACTTTCGAATTTATAATATAGGTATGGATATGCATATAAGTATAATTTTAAAGTCGATATTAATTATTTTAGTTATATATATTTTTATTATTCATCTATGAGAAATTCATTATAATAAAATCGTTCTATTATAGATTTCGAAGCATTTATTTTATTTTTATTATTACGAGCCTTTCATTGCATCACATTTATTAGGACCCTACGTAGTAAGTACTTAAAAAATTGACTCGACCGCTGTCGTTCGTCTGCTACCCACTGTTTGTTTAAACACTAATACGCTTTTAATATGATATTTTAAATACGTAATTTATATCGTTCATAATTCACTATGTTAATTATGTGTAATTGACAGGCATATACTTTAAAATATATATCTTAAATATATTTATATTAAATATTTAAATATTTTTACTTTAATAAATATAATTTCAAAAATAGTTTCAAGATGATATTTAATGATTTGCAATTATGCTAAAGAGCTTCAAGGTAATTAGTACCTAATGCAATTTCTTTACTTAGATACGGGCAAGGTCCATCTAAGCTACATTTTAATTGCAAGTGAATTGAAATTTCAATGCTGTCAGGCTACCTGTCCAAATTGTTATTTCAATTTTAAATTATGTCAAATTTGTAACACCTCCCCCTACGCCACTACGCCCTACCCACTACGCCACTGCTGATTGGTCGCGCTAGGTCAGTTTTTAAATTATTACATTGAAAATAAATAATGTATTTTCCTTTCCTGATCTAGTATAACAGAGTGCAGGGTTTCGCCACTCGACACGCATAGCCTCTAATTTCGCTAATTCCTAAGCGGTTTCCTTTGCCTACCCTGCTATAAGGATGGGATACAACAGCGTTAAGCTAAAAAAAAATACTTAAATGGCATTCGAACCCACACTGATGTACTCGTACCTATTTATATATATCAGGTATTTTCCGACTGCACCTTAATGACGTCGTTGATATTACATTGAAAGAGTCAAATGTCTTAATTAATTTTTTTTACAACTACTAAGAAACTATTTAATATGTTGACAAATTAAATTTTTACCGTATTAAACAATATTAGTATTTATATTTTTGACTACTTATTTTACTTAGCAACAAAACATGATAAAGATATTAAAACAAAATATTAATAATATCTATAAAAAAGTGATATCAAATTGCTTAAATATGATAACAAATATAACTTGAAATGTTTTGCCGTGGACCTACCTCAATAGTCAATATGTAATATAATAATACAGATACGAGATTAATGCGTAACGATTTTAATTCGCGTCGCGGCGTTTAGTTCCGACGCAAAACGTTCAATGTCTCAAATTCGGGCGAAAAGTTAATGGAGAGTTTTGTAGGTAGTATCTATATCCTACCTACAAAACATATATATAACCTCCATAGGAGATAGCTCCTAGCCTGCTATAGGTATGGGAAAAAAGAGTGATACTGTTTTACTAATTATTGCCATATTCTTTCATAATAGTTTTAAATTCACACTTCAGAATATACCATCGAATCTCTCTAATGAATGATACAACACTACTGTCTCTCTGTATATGTTTCATGTTGCAGACAGATGATATTTGTATGTTTTATATGTAAAACATTTTACCAATTTCATTTTCTCGCCTGACAAGTTACGCGGCGTTGAGTTCCGCCACTCAACAAGCAATGTCTCAAATCCAAAATGCAAGCGGTGGTTCCTTCTCCTTACACTTACAAAATGTTGTAGCTAATATGTAAGTTGTTTATACTTAGATAATAATAATGACACTTTTGATACTTTTTATATTGAAACAATATTAAATATAAAAGTAAAACAATAATATGAAATAATGTGAGGTATAGTAATTAATTTCAATCAATTCAATTAACAATATTATTTATTTCTCATAATAATATGAATACGAGCTTTCAACTCGCAGTTTTGTCCGCGTGATTTTGGATTTTCTCATGAGAAATGTTCTTGATGAGAAAAAGTTACATTACACGCTTGGAGGACGATCTTATGAAACCGCACAGTAATGGGGCACGGATGCAGATGGTAGGATGGTAGGTGGATTACAGAATTCGGCGGCAGGTAACCGGTCAAGAAGCTCCCCAGAACATTCCCCAGGATCCCCATGATAGCGAACGCACATCGAGGAGATATTTCTACATAAAGTTGGCTTTATGCTCTTAACAGATAATGTCAAGCTCTTAACAGATCATTGGGACCCCAACGATTCGAATGGAACAACTCTCCGTTAACTAAACTGAGGATATAAAATTAGAAATATAACTCATTAGGGAAAATAAAACTGAGATCTACAACTTCATAGAAATGATGAACAAATATCGAGGATGTCAACGATAACTGTCGAGACTTATGACAGTTTTTATCTTTAAGTTACGCTTTGAACCCAAAACTGTTGCATTCGGACGGGCCAAGTGATAATTGTTTAATATTATGTATTGTTATCTTCATATTTTGTTTATTTAATACTTTATTACACCAGCTGAATAAAAAAGCAAATACGAGAAAAACAGACGAAAAATATGGAGTACAGGCGGCTTTATCACCACAGGTGATCTCTTCTAGGCAACCATTAATATAAGAAAAAGTAGAAAAACACCAGGCTATTTTTGGAGTTTATTGTTTTCTGAGCTCTAAGTCTGAGCGACTGGATATTAGACACTAATTCAATGTGATCCCTCCACGGAATCTTAAGAGAAATGATCTTGACAGACGGATAGACAGATAGATAGACGACACAAGAGATCATACGAGGATTGCAAGGAAATGTAACATTATCTTTTAACCGACTTCTGTAAGAAAAGGACTTCAAAATTATAAAATCTTTTTAGCTCGTTGTTAGAAGTCGGTTTTTCTTTTTGTTAAAAATCTATTTTTATCGTACCTTCTTCGTGTGTTGTCCATTCAACTTAACATGTCGAAGTCATGAGTGCAAAACTGGTACTTTTCTTATTTCTTTTACCTCAACCGAAATGAAATAAATCAATTACCTACTTCTTATCTGGACCGATTATAAATAAGCTATTAACCTATAGTTATCAAATTTATTATTTTCTTACAGTGCACAATTAATTTATATATTTATCGAAAGTAATGTGTGTCAAAAGTCACGAGAGTGTTATCAAACGAAAATTAATTTTTATTTTCGCACAATTGAATATTATAATTTATATGCTAATTATTATTTATATATGATAGCATAAATAAAATAGATTTACATGGGTGTGTTTTATTCTTTTTGACCCGACTAACTATAACTGAAATTTGGTGTTTCATTTTCAACTTTGAAAATACAATGTCGGTGACTTCAGTTTTAAGTTCAATGCAGACTTGGGGAAATAAATTATGTTGTGTACGACGAAGAGCGCCGTTGAGTTCCGCCCGGTGGCGTCTTAACTCTAACTTCTCTCTTACACTACTAGCCATCAAAGCTGAGCTGCTTCCCCACACTGAGGAATGAAGTATTTAATAATTTCATTTCCTCGCTCTGGTACGTATATTGTGAGTAACATAGGTATATAGTTACTTCTACATCCTTTATATCTTTTTAACACTCTCTGTTTACTCTGTCATTGTAAAAAACTTTTATGCCAGAACTTTAAAACATTATTCTGTTTACATTTTCGCATTAACGTCTCGTTTTATGCGTCAATTAATTTAAGTGGTCCCCGATATTTGATCTCTAACTTTTTGTTAATTTGGTGAATTAATTGACCAATTGACGTTTCATTACTACAAAATTAGAGATCTTGTAAAGAAAAAATAATATAAAATCCCGATCGATCGATCCCCACTCGAGGAAATTAAATTTTCATTATTTCATTTCGTCATTCTGGTGTCGACGCAAAGCGCGACGTTGAGTTCCGCCATTCAACACGCAATGAACTCCAGAGTTCGGCGGAAAATGTGGAACGGAGTGTCATAACATTATGTTCCCTCCGCCTACCCTGCTGAGTGGGGGGTACAGCGTGAAGCTGATTTAAAGCAACATTGACCCCCACCAATATCGTGTACCTTTCAAACTATGCAACGTATTTTAATGTGGTTTTCGCTAACAGATAGATATTCAAGAGGAAATTTTATATGTGTATGTATATAATACATATAAAATGTTTATTAATTTATTTTATAGAGTAAAGCCGGGATGTGTGAAATGTAGTTATTTCTTAATGTATAAAGCGTCTATGGGTTTAGCCACATAGGGTACTTACTACCTAAGAAATTGACAGAAAATTAAGAACAGGCATCACCTGTTTCTCATATTATTTATTATAATTATGAATTAGCTATATTATTAATATAGCATTTATTCAAGAAAAAATATTAAAGTAATATTTTCTTTAGTAATAAAGTTAGTTAAAAATATTATGCAATAAAGAAAGAGGTTCACAGTTGATTTACAAAATACATTAAAAAATTGATTAAATCTTATTGACCTTATTTTTTTTTTACTTTAATCTCAAGACTTTGGGAGCATAGCTGATAAAATATAATAAAGTAATTTTAGATAACATTGCACATTTTTATGAAAAAAATATTTCTTTTGAGGCCGTCGTGGCGCAGCGGCACGAACGTGTGACTGTAAACGCTTTTTACGACAGTTGTGAGTTCGATTCCCGTTTGGGGGAAATCTCTCTAGCTCTCTCAAATATACATTTTATTTATAAAATATTTTTTATCTACAGCCTATGATAGTTAATATTAACTACTAATTAAGTACGTTAGGAAATTCACGGTTTGTGCTAAGATAGCTGTACAATATCAAAATATTTGTATTCTATAAACATTGTCTACAAACATCTAAAATCGATTTAAGGTAGTCAATTGTCGTAGAAGTATAAAAAATAACCATTTTTTACGGTTTCATGTATTTTTTTTAACACGTAGACCGTAGGGTAGCTTTATGCAAATTTCAGAAATTATTCTACACAAATAATTGGTATTTGCTTGTCTGAGTTTTTAATATTACTTCTGGAAAAGAGTTAAGTTTTAAGCTTTTATATAATGCGAAAGGCCTATTATTGGCCTATAATCACGTAAAAATTGACAAGCGCAGACGCAACAGTCATACTGTATTTACCAACTTTCTTCAGGAATGTCTTTTTTCAAAATCAACTCCATCGATCGAGTTACATATCTGTGTATATTAATACTTTTTATTTTATTTACGTTTATCTATTTACTTCGTTATTAGTTTTTCTGTTTCATTTTTATTCATTAAAATAAAAATAAAAAATCAAATTTCAAAATATTTTTTATTCAAATCGATTTTTGCAAAAATCTTTTGCTTTTCTAAGAAGAGCCGGCAAGAAACTTTGTCTGTTCAATATTGAGGATACAATTTCATTGTTTAATGCACGAGACGTTAACTGAAGTGTTTCCAAAATTAGAACTCGGAACGAAGTCTTAACACTATGTGGTTCCCTGTTATATAAGGCGTAAAGCAAAAAGAAATACATTCAATGCTGGATATTAGACATTTGTAAAAGTGCATACTTGACTAATCTAAAAAAGTAATTCATAAATTCCTTCCTTCCTTATTTCTCTTTGACTAATCTAAAAAAGTAATTCATAAATTCCTTCCTTCCTTATTTCTCGAGGGATTTGTGTATACTATAGCGATCGCAGCGCATCGCGTGTAGACGGGACGTCACATACGTTAATTTAATTGATCGATTTTTAATATTTTGTCGTCTCGTCCACAAAATTTAATAAAAAACGAAAAGCATTTTAATAATGTGCTTCAAACTTCTTTTATTTCATGAACTTGCAACTCCCAACTTTGAATTTATCTTAAAAGTGAGTGAGAGAGAGAGAGAAAGAGAGTTTGTCTTTATAAAATGGTCCTGGTTCCATTTTTGGATTGGAAAGTTTAAAAATATATTTTCGGCTGGACAGTTTATTTGGAATACGAAGAAAACCCAGAGTTAAGACACTTCGTTGTCCACGCACCGCCAAGCTTAGTAATGTATAATTATTTGAAAGTTAAAATATAATTATATTTTCATTATAAAATCATTGCAATAGAAATGTAATAATTTATAAAATTAACTGTATCTTTTGGTGGCAAGTGGTATAATATTAGTATGAACTTCTCACTCAATATAAAAACAATATGAGCTTACAAAAATCATATGATTCACACAATAGATGTAAAAAGTCTTATTATTTAGAATTTAAATTTATTATCTATAAAATTAGAAAAAGCTTCGACATACCGTTATTTCTATAGCAGGACAAACTATCGTACCAACGCTCACTATGAAGTACGAAATGCTTCTAAATGATAACGGATGGCCGGACCAGACTTACCCTGCCATACTTAGTACAATAAAAAAATTAAAATAATCTTTTGTTTTTCGTCATAAGAATTTAAGAAAAAAAAAATGTTCTCAAATAATAATTATAAAATGGTAATATCTAGGTTTGATATCATTTTAAACGAATATATTTAAAAGTAATGAGAAAGAAAAAAAAAATAATCAATGGAAATCATTATTTTTTTCTATACACTGCACCTGTGTTCCTGCACTGCACTGCATGTGGTGGGGTAAACAGAAGGCCCATGGGAACCTAGTGTTAAGACACTCCATTTCTTATTAAGGCACGTCCGTTTTTCGCTTTCCACTGAATTCACCCACGCACACAATAAAACGTGCTGTTCAAATTCAAATTCAAAATATTCTTTATTCAAATAAACTATAAAAGCACTTTTGAATCGTCGAATGTACATGTCAACAAAAAGCTACCACCGGTTCGGAAGGCAGTTCTGCTGAGAAGAGCCGGCAAGAAACTCAACAGTTGCTCTTTTCAAAGTCAATGGTATATTTTACTATTACATTAGCTGGCAGCTATCCTGCCTGACATTCAATAGACATTAAATCCATACATGTTTATCCTCTAAATGTTCTTGAACAGTCTTCTTCTTCTTCCTGGCATTAATCCCGGCTATTAGTGCCTTCCTACTTAACCTACTCCACTTTGCACGATCTTTTGCCAAGTGAACTTTTGAACAGTGTAATAAGCTTTACTTGTTAGAATTTTTTTTACAAATATTTTAAATTTTGGTAGTGGCAAACCAAGAATATACTGCGGAATTTTATTATATACACGTATACTCAGCCCCATAAAAGATTTATTAACTTTTTGGAGGCGAAAACTTGGGGTAACAATCTTATCTATATTTCTCGCTCCTATCTTATGACTGTCGCTATTTTTTCTATGACAATGTATATTTTGTCGGACAAAGAGAATGTTATTATATACAAATTGGGAAGCAACTGTAATAATACCTGCATCTTTGAAAACATCTCGCAGAGAGTCTCGCGCTCTTAGTTTATAAATATATCTCACGGCTCTTTTTTGGAGAATAAATATTGAATTGATATCTGAAGCACTGTCCCATAGCAGCATTCCATAACATAAAATACTAAATAGTAATAATGTTAAGTGATCACCGCCCACGAACCCGTGCAACACCAGAGGAGCTACAGGTGCATTGCCGGCCTTACACAAAGTATTGGCTTACAGTATCCCACAGGCACACAGCAGGATAGGCAGAGGGAATCTAGTGTTAAGATACTCCGTTCTACCCTTTCTGCCGAATTCTGGAGACATTGCGTGTTGAGTGGCAGAGCCCAACGCCGCACTTTGCCTCGACACCAGAGCGAAGAAATGAAAATATACTTAAATTTTAATAAATATTTCATCTCCTCGAGTGGGGACCTCGAACCCGCCACCAGTAGGTTTAACAGCTAATATTTGATTATAATTATTATGATTCTGAATATTAAATCTTTCATATTTTTTTCTAATAATATATAAGTATAGCAGCACCTTGTAATATTGTACAGCACATTATAATAACTGTAAGTTTGCTCTGTATAAGGAACTAGGAGGGCAAATGCTTATTGATTCTTAGCTTAGTTTAGTTTATACTTTATTGCACACAAATAATAGATAAATAATGATACAAATAGTACAGAAAAAAAAAACAAGTATGCAAAATAATTATTACTTCAAGCAATCTCTTACAGGCAACGTTTGATAAAAAATTCTTAATCTTAAATTTTTTTACAGCGTTATTATCTAGATAAACGTAAAAAAGCATTTCTAAAATAACTCGTAAAATATTACCGCTCTTCTACTGCTAGCAATGATTATATTTCGACTAAAACAAAAAAATAATAAAAAAATAATATGCTTAAGAGGATTTTCTTGCCATTAATTTCTGGTAAGGACATTAAAACACAGACAGAAGGAAGAAGGAAGAAGAAGGACCTTAGAAGACACTATGAAAACATCATCTAATTCGAACACACATAATATGTGTGCGAGTAAATTTTCAAGTAAATCGATTAGCAAAAATAGGATAAAAATAGTATTCTTGTACTTTCTTACATACATTGATACATTCATTTAAATATGCCAAAAAATATCAAAGGAAGAAGCCTTTTAAGTGAATAAAAAAAAACTAGTAACGCCATCTATATATCCGACCTAGTAATATTTAAATGCGGAAGTAATACTCATATCCTTGAAAAGATGTCGCTTCGTATAAAATTTACATAGGTTGTCTTTTTTCAATGCTTTTGATGTATCAACATGTAATTTCAAATAAAATGGTTTTAAGTAATATTATGTTAAATAAATGTTTAAATGGAAAAATAGAGAATGGAAAAATTTCTCATTCAAACTTCTATGTTATATCTTTCCTCCATGGAGCTAAACGCCGCTCTAATTCCCCTGACTGGGAATCGATCCCCCATTGTAAGCATCGCGACGCTAGTTAGACGTCCCACTACCACGATGGCCTTGGCGATGGTGAGTTGTCACCAAATAACTAGAAATATAAAAATACAAGTTCTCTCCAAGGGCGTAGTACTATAGAATAATTCAATATCCGATTATTTAGTTGACATTAGGTTTTGGCACTGATAGAATATTTTTTTAATTACGCACCTACATATGAAGAATAACCGTCTAACTTATGACGAGATAATGTTTCTAATCAAATTCATCTTTTTAATCGATATGTTGCAGAATATGCCTATATCTCAGTATGTCTGACCCTTAGCTGACCCTATGAAACAGCATTGCGTTTTCCTATTTCAGTACATTTTACAAGCATTTTTTAGCTTCACGCTGTATTCTGTATAAAGCAGGGTAGGCAGAGTCCAGAGATACTCCCTACCCCGTTAAGACACTTCTGTTCCCCACTTTTCGCCGAATTCTTGAGGAATCGCATATCTCAAAAATTCGTCGCAAAGTGCGGCACGGAAGTGTCTTAATAACAACGGAGTTTCTTGACACTAGGTTCTTAGGTGCGGTATACTATACACATAAACTAAAAAACAATAAACTAAAAATGTAGATAGTGGAAAACGGAGTGTCTTAACACTACAGTGTCTACGCATATCGTGCGCCAAAATCGTGAAAAAAAATGTCTAGATACCACGTGTTACAATTTTGATTACTTATCACATGCCGGACATTAGCCACATTAGTTGCGTGCCAGTCCTCTATACAGTGGGACGTATAATCGAAACGTCGCTTAAAGTTATTAATTATGTGTAATAAACGATAGTTTTTCTATTAAAATATAAAGTTTAAAAGTTTCATAGTGACCTCTACTATTTGATTTGTTTTTATATGAGTTTTATAAGACGTTATCCAGGCTCCGTTTTTGTATATTTGTATATTATAAGGTAAGATAATGTTTTTATTTTTTTAAACTAAACTAAACTTGGTAAAACTTTTTTTACCAAAATTGCATAAAAGCACTTTTTTCGTAGATTTTATTGACAGAAAGATTTCCTTGGCAATTTATATAGCCTCTATATAGTGTTCCTAAAAAATATGAATAAAAGACAGGTTTTTTTTCATATTTTTAGAAACACTATATATAGATACTTATATAGCTGTTGGATTTCATACTCACATTCTGTGTCTAATCTGATGTTTTTAAATTAAAGTTCTCTCAAATGGTGCTTGAACCCTTAACCACTATGGCTACTCGGCCAATAGCGACCTATTAATTAGTATTAATTATTATTAGTATTAACATTGTAACGTCGATTTGACCCCAAAATGTTTTTTAAGTAAACAACAGATATAAATGTTTTCATTGATTGGTTTAAGATAAAATAAACATTATCATAAAAAATATTTTAAGGCCGTTATTGCGCAGGGGACACGCTGCACAAACTGTGTGACTAGAACCGCGGCAGTTATGGGTTCATTTCCCGCTCTAAATTACAGTGCACATAGTAGTAGAGTGCCATAATAACCGTGTGGTGAGGATGATATTTAAGTCTGTGACGTACTGTGTGTTTGGAAAACTCGGCTCTAGAGAACGCATATCCAGAAGAAAAGCCTATCACAGATCTTTGGGTCCCCAATGATTCGAACAGCTTTACGTTGTATGCAAACAAATGTTTTGAGCTTATACTTGGGTTCTAGCGAGAAGAATGCAAGTGAGCTCATAAAGGCTGCTGTGGGAGGCCCAAGGAGGATTTAGATCTGGAAGAGGGTGTATGGAGCAGATCTTTTCCCTCCGCATGATCACGGAAAATTTTTTGGCTGTTAACCAAAAAGCTTCTGTGCTTTTATGGACCTGGAAATAGTGTTTGACAGAGTTGTAAGAGCGAAACTATGGGAGATACTGCCCCAGTACAATGTGAACGGACTCTTGCTGCAGGCTGTAGTCTCTCTACAGGGATCACTCAGCCTGCGTGCGAGTACCCCGCTAGGGTTAAAGCGTGAAGTCAAGTAACTAATTAAGAACATTCAGCACCTTCTTTTTCTTTCGCTATTACAATCTAACAAACTACTTTTCTACGATTCGGTTCGGTTCTTTATTTATGGCGCTTCGAGCGTGCCAGTTGAACACTATTCACTTCGCCAATTCACGTTGTATGGAGAACACACAAAGGAGATTGTACTGTAAAAAAGAGATTATATTACACAATAGGAGAATGCATGTGAAAAAGAGTCCAGTTAAAGCGTTGCCTTCACCTATAAAATAAAAAAACATGGGTTAGTAGTAAATAGTATTTTACAAATATGTTGATTTATAGTTTAATATTATTATATCTATTATATTTACATAAAAATTTACATAGAGGACTAAACACAAACATTAACAAACATTGCACACTAAGAGGACGGGGAACTTTATAAGGAAGAACATCATAGGGATGAATTAATTTAGGACAGGAAAAAAGGATGTGGGAAGGAGAACCATCGTCCAGGCCACATTCACACAGTGAGTGGTCCCTGACCCTGATCTTGGCTAGGTGCACAGGCGTACAAGCATGCCAGAGGCGCAAACGACAGATAGTTGATAAAACCCTCCGTTCAGTAGTTTTTTGAGAAAAAAACCAAGATCGCCTTGGGATATTGGGTTGAATAGTGGCATAATACTTACCTCTCTGAGATTTTGACAATTCCCAGAATTCAGTCCATGACAAATCTAAATGAGTTTGTGCAAGAGACAACAGATCCTGAACCGAAATAAAAAAGTGATCTAAAGTACCATACTGGATGGCTAATTTAGCATAAGATTCTGCAGATTCATTCCCACTGATTCCAGAATGCCCTGGAATCCATGCCAAAGTAACATCTATCAACTTTAGATAACATGAGTACAGTTCTTCACGAATCCTTAAAATTATGGAAGATCTCAATCTACTATGAAACGGATTTCCCTTTATAGCCAATATGCAGCTTAATGAGTCAGTAAAGATAACAGTTTGTTTAAAATCGTGGGAGAGTGTGAACAGGATTGCTTCCAACAAAGCAACAGCCTCTCCTGTAAACACAGATGATTCGGGAGGACATTTAAAATTGTAATATAATTTTGAATTTTGGTATCCAGCAAGCTGCACCAACACAGCTTTCCTTTGAAAGCTTCGATGCATCTGTAAAGATGAGGACATGGTTTGGCCAATTTTCATTTACCTTGGATTGAAACATTGCGTTGGTGTCAATAGCTCCCTTGGATAGGCCAAGATTAGTGATAACAGAAGGATGGTGTACTAAAGCCCGATAAGGCGTACAAAATAAAGGATTAGATGGACTGCTGGACAAGGGATGAGGAAGGGATGTAATTTTAAGGAAGCTATTGAGCAAATATGGGAGCGGAGCGGACCGCGGGGGATGAGGTCCGCTAGCTCAGATAGCTTAGGCAATAAGGGATGGGAAGACAGCTGTAACATTTTGTCTACAAATCGGTCAGACAGGAATTGTCGGTGGATAGGAAGGGGTGTCCACACACTCCACTTGCAAAGCATTGGTGGGAGAAGACTTCATTGCACTTAAAACAATCCGTAGACACTTGTATTGTATACGATTAAGTTTTTCAGTAGCAACTTTGTTAAAGGGGTCTAGAACAAACAATCCGTAATCAATATGACTACGGATTATGGCATTGTACAGTAGTTTTTGAGTATCAGGGTGTGCATCCCACCACACACCACATACAGCTCTTAAAGCAGTAATGCCTTTTCACACTTTCTAGTGACATATTCAGCATGGGCAATTCCATTAAGTCTTTTATCAAAAACCATGCCTAAGAATTTAACATTTTCTGCAAAATTTATGTGTTGATTATCATAAAAAAATTCCAAGTTTGGTATAAGTCTCCTTTTGGTAAAAATCACCACCTGGCACTTTGCTACAGATAATGTCAGACCATCTAAAGAGAGCCACTGGTTAAGGTAGTGCAAAGCAGTATTTAATCGATAAGTTATGTCCTCCACAGAATTTGAGCTGTGATAAAGGACGATGTCATCAGCATACTGAAGGATATTACAAAAGTTATTAAAAGACAATTCGAGGTCATATGTGTGTAAATATTATACAACAGAGGACTTAGAGCTGAGCCCTGAGGAAGTCCTTTCCAGACATGTCTGGGGGGAACAGTAAGAAGGGGATGTTTATCAGACGCCGTTCTACCAGTTAGCAAATTACATATGAAATGGTTCAACCTCGGCGGGATGCTCAGCTGTTGCATTTTCTGCCTGAGCACCGGAGGAAGGACATTGTCATACGCAGAGGCAACATCTAGGAAAACACCCACCAAATACTCTCCTTTGGCAAAAGCTTTTCGAATGTCTGTAGCAAAAATGCTGAGACTATCTGTAGTACTTAACCACGTTCTAAAGCCAAACTGAGAGGGAGCTAAGATATTTCTACTTTCCACTATCCATTCCAGTCGATTTTTTAAAAGCCGCTCAGTAATTTTTTGATAATATTGATGATAGGGCAATGGGTCTGTAAGAGTTAGGATCAGACGAACATTTTCCAGGTTTGAGGATAGGGAAAATAATTTGGGATTTCCACGAGTTGGGGATATTGCCTGATTGCAATATATTATTAATTAAACTTAAAAAGACGAGTTGAGCTTTCTCACTAAGTCTAGTAATGAAAGAATAATAGACACCACCTTCTCCTGGACTAGTGTCTTTTAAATCCGCTAAGATGTTTTTGAGTTCTTCGAAGGAAAAGGAAGCATCCATTTCCTCTAAAGATTCAACCAGCGTGGCTGTAAAGAGGTCTTGTGATGGAACAAAAGGAGGAGCTAATTTGTCAATAGACTCAGGAAAATTGGACAACATACAATCCACAGAGTCAGCATACTCAATCCAGTCAGCTTTTTTAAAATTAAATAATAATAATAATAATACTTAATTGCACTAAAATAAACAAAGAATCAGTAGAGTAACAGTAATTACAGAAAGACAATACAAAGTGCAATGGCGGCCTTATCACTAAAAGCGATTTCTTACAGGCAACCATTTGAAAGGACTTATTATATAAAAGATAGCGAAGAGGTGCAAAAAAGTAATAATAAATATGATACTATCAAATATAAATACGTTATTTATCATATAATCATACATACACGGATAAATATACAACAAACATACATACACACATACATACATACAAATATAAACATACATGCATACATACAAATACATAAATATATACATACATGCGTACATATATACCTAGATACACCCAATATACGTATATAGATACAAATAAATAAAAGGATTAAGCAAAAATGTCAGTTTACGTATTTAATTTGAGATAGTGCTGCTTAAGACGCCGCTTAAATATCCCAACCGATTGGGACCGTCTCACTTCCACTGGCAGCTCATTCCAAAGTTTTACTGTCATCACAGTAAAGGAGTCGCCATAGCATTTCGTGCGGGACAAAGGTATTGCAAGGAGGTTGTGATTACGGGAACGGAGGGTTTGGGAGTGTAGGGTGTCCGACCCTAGAAACTTGAAACGTTCCTTGAGGTACGGTGGAGTGATAGGATGGTAAAGGACGGTAAAAAGGAGTGTGAGGGAATGCATAAAGCGCCTATGTTTTATTGACAACCACCTAAGTTGACTACGGTACTGTGACACATGGTCGTGTTTTCTTAATCCAAAAATAAATCTTATTATAAGGTTTTGAAGGCGCTCAATTTGAGAAGCCTGGACAAGAAAACTAACACGTGTGTCAACCAAAACAAACGTCAGCGAAGTCCTCAACTACTTTGCTATCAATATGAAATAACAATTCCGAAGAAGATATCCTCGGTGAAGAATATTGACATATATAGGTAAAAATTCTTGATCACCTTATTTTATGTATACATCGTAGACATTTGGAGCAAGAGATTCGTAATGTTGCCTATATCAGGCTAATCTACTATGATAAGTTATGCAAACTAGATCTGATCTATAAATAATAATTTATTGGCTATTAAAGGGTGTTTGCCTTGAATTGCGGTATAAGTAATAATGGCTAATGACCTTTAAGCCCGCTGTAAACGAAGAATTTAAGAATTCCCTGTCCATCCTCAGACCATGATATAGTAAGGCGATAGGCGATAGGCGATAGGCGATAGGCGATAGGCGATAGGCGACCCTTTAGCTTCACATTGTCTCCTATTATATGCAGGCAAAGAGGACCTGGAAATTTAGTGTTAAGACGATTTTCCGCCGAATTCTGGAAGCATAGCGACGTTGAGTGAAAATTATAAATATTTCATATCCTCGAGTATTAATCGAACTAACTAACTTACAAGAAGTGAGTAGAAAATTTAATTACTGATCTTAAATTTTTGAAAATTAAGATCAGTAATGAAATTTTCTAGTTTACTGAAATTTTCTGGTTCAACACACTTTACAGTGAATTGAATAAAGAGTCAAATCATATTCCTAGATGTTTAATATGACTCAATACAAATATTACAGTTTTACACAGACTGCTTTTCTCACAAATATTAGTATACACTCTTAAGGGGATCGGTATCAACGGAAAAATGTTATTAATAGGCGCCGAAGTCATAATTGGGTTTATCTAGGTTCAAAGTTAATTCTGTTAAGGGTCAGCCAATTATACGCAGAGGCCAGGAAAGTTTCAGTGATATAATTATTCAGACCAACTTTTACCACGTCAAATAAGGATGGTAAATCAGCCTACCTCGAGAGACTCCGATACTTAAATTTTTTTCGTTACTTATGACACTATCTACAACGTTTAGTTAACACACAGCGTTCATTTACGTAGCTTCGAAAGATATAATTTACTATGCTTCTTATATCTATGTAATATTGTTTATATTCTATTCATTTCATTATTTTTATTTAATTCAGAGATTTTAAATTTGAATTATTGACATATTAATATTTTAAGTAAATGCAAATTCAACGTATATAATCTCATTTGACATTGAAAATAATTATTTGAAGAGTTTTTTGTGCAAAAAATAATGGTGTTCTTAATTTAAATTAATGTATCTACGAAAAGTTTTAGAGGAAAAGATATAAATAGAAAATTTTGTTTTCATTATAACATATCATTATAATTATGTATGTCGAATTATACGAAAAGATTTTGTTAATATTTAAGCATTTAAAGATCACTCTGTCTCTAGTTTAATTGTTTATTTATATTATCCATCCATGCATTATCCACTTTCAGTTCATTATTATATTCACGACCCCCCCTACGCCACGACTGGCGTGGCGTAGGGGCACAAAGTGTGACTGTAAAACCGACTGGTTGTGTGCTCGATCCTCACTTGAGGAAGTTAAACATTTATTTAAATTTATATTTCCATTTCTTTCCACTTCGCTCTGTGGTCGAGGCAAAGCGCGGCGTTGAGTTCTGCCAGTCAACACACAATGCCCCCAAAATTCAGAATTATTCAGATTAGGAAGGCCACCAAGCCATACTGGAACAGCGTCCTATTGAATACGTGATGGTTATAGTATTTACATTTTTTTTATTATATAAAGCTCGGCGTTGAGTTCGGCTACTTGTTACATACTATGTTTCAAAATTTGGGCGGACATTATGAACTAGAATGTGTCAGCTCTATGTTTCCGTTGCCTATTCTATTATATCTCGAAAAATTAAATTATATATCCTTATAAATTTTATTAACTTAGTCAATTTATATTATACATACTGAAGATGGAACGGATGGATGGAATAGAACGGTGGGGAACAGAGTGTTTTAACATTAGGTTCCCTCTGCCTACCCTGCTATGTGCGGGATACAGCGTGAAGCTGAAGCTGAAGATATTTTTTTTTGCTAAGAGTTACTTTAGCTTACATATGTGATCATGTCTCAAGAAAAAATGTAATACATAACTAATTGGTAGTCATTTATTGAAATAATGAATGTTTACATAATTTTCTTATCTATTTAGTTCAATTCTAGGAGACGTTATTTGCTATTATCCACAATAATGACCTTTGTTGTAGCGATTAGGTAATATAATGTACCAATTCACGATTTTAATTACAATTTTTGTCTCACCATGCATTTTTTTTAAACTGTTACGCATAAATGTAGTACGTTGTTAAAGAATTTTAGAACTGTAAATGCGTCTAAATGGCGTCAACTGCTGACTAGTTCTTGGGGAAATGAAGTATTTTTATAATTTTTATGGCACACTCAGAATGCCATAATTAAAGAACCATACCATACACAATATAATTTTTTAAGTGTTGTTTTACACTCAGAAAAGGAAAATACGTTTTATTAGAAAATATACAAAAAATTAAAGTAAGCGTCAACATAAAGAGGGATTCGAAACCACGCCCCTTCAAAACCGCCCAAACACTCTGTCTTCTAAGCTATACGTTCCCGTTATTTTCACTAGACAATATACAAATATTTTCCCGGACTGCAAAAGAAGCGCTATGTTATTCGCAGCTGTATATGTGTGTAAATATCCTTTAATAAACTCATATCTCCAGAACCGCTGAACGAATAATTTGTTAGGATTAACAATCGGCATTTATTCTTTAACTAAAAAAATTTTTACGAGGGGTTCTGTAACTAATCGGCTTGTTTTTTCTTTAGCTTTATGCAGTTGAATTTTTTTTATTTTCTTTATTTGAAGTCTAAATTAAGTTGTTAAAATTAAGAATGATATAAAGAATTTCTTTTGTATTATCACCCATCTTACAGCATAAGAATGAGTTATCAATGTTAAAAAATTAAATAATACAAAATATTTTACGACGTTACGTCTTTAATCTTTGAACTTTTATGATTTATAACCAATTTTTTTTTACTATTACAGTGACAAGTAAAAAAAAGAAAAAAAATAATTTATTATTTTTTTATGACAGCACGTTAATTGTGTACGATAGTGAGATTTTTTTAGCTTCACACTGTATTCTACAGAAGCAAAGGTAAGAAGGGTAACTGCCCAAGGATGCTGATCCTGTTCTACGCCAAATTCTAGAGGCGGAACTAAATGTCGCTCACCTATTTAAATATAAGGCTTAAAAGCAAAAAATTCGTGTGATGCCATTTTGGACAAAAAGGAACATAATCATCTTTTAAAAAAATCTTCAAAAGCCAGCGCAGCTTTCTTAAACTTATGCGGCTAGACCGTTTGTAAAACTGGCCCTACAGAGACTGGCTTAGTGAGTGGACTGTTTCCAAGAGACACGGGTTACAATTTAATTGTGTTCCACTGCGCCTCTATACATTTAAAATACATTTTAAAATAAATATTATATAAAAAATAAGTATAAAACAGCCATTAACTCTTCATATATTATATTATACGTAAATAATGCTTTTCATGATTTTTCCTAAGTTACATACTTGGCTTTTTGTGTATAATATTTTTCACACAATGTATTTAAATAAATTCTCACAGGTTTTTTTATATTTACCAGTTCTGAATTTTACAGTAAGCCAATTTTTTCGTTACTGTTTATTTATACTGTAATAATAATGATGTAAGTAAGTATAATTATTGTTTTTTTAGATATTTATTTTGAAAATAAGTGACACGTGTGAACATTGAATTTACTATTCTAAATTTAATTTCAATTTTTTTTCTATATGTGTTTATTTCATTATAATTTTTTTATTTTAGCAAGAGTTTTGGCATTCTTGTCCTAGTAACATATATTTATTAATTTAATAAATTCATCTTTTTCGTCTTTTAACTGTGACATTTATTTACCTGTTTGAATAATTTTATAATTTGACTAGCGGACGCGCGCAGCTTCGCTTGCGTATTTAGAGGTGAATTCTAATAACCAATGAAACATGTGTTCGATTAAATATTTTTAAGAGTCTAAATATTAAATTTTATAAAAATCGGTGGCGATTTAAGAATTTTTCCATACAAACTTTCAACCCTTTATTTGCACCCTTAGAGGGAGAATTCTAGAAAACGATGAAACACGTGTTCAATTAAATACTTTTAAAAATCTAAATTTCAAATTTTATAAAAATCGGTGCCGATTTAAATTTTTTTCCATACAAACTTTGAACCCCTATTTTACCCCTTTAGGGTTAAAATTTTTCAAAATCCCTTCTTAGTGGATGTCCAGATTATAAAAGTAAACATCTGTCCAAATTTCATGTTTCTACCATCAGCGGTTACGGCTGTACGTGCGTCTTACCTCAGTCAGTGAGGACAAGTCCTTTTATATATAAAGATTATACTTATTCGGCTTTGTTTCAATGCTTGAGGTTATTTTATTTAAAAATATATTACTAAGTAAACAAAAAATATTCATATAATTAATTACAAATAAAATTGTTAAATTCCCGAGAGGTCTCGAGCTTTTTCTGAAATTCAAGTTAAATTCCTTTCATCTTCCTTTCATCAACAAAATTTTGCCCTCCTTTTAAGGCTATTATTAGGATTTAGATTTCAGATTTTTTCCTGAACTAGTACTATGGGGATCGAAACCACAGCCGTCGCGTTACAGTCCTACCCTAGTGCCGGTGCACCAAGACGGCATCTCCCATATTGCAGTGAAGGCAGAGGTAACATAGTGTTAAGATACTCTGTTTCCCACCATTTAAATTTACTACGATATTTCTGTAAATATAAGATAAAAGCAATAAAAGTATGTTAAAAATGCTAAAATTATTATGTACAGCCAATCTTTGACTCATTTACACGACACACTTATCATTTGGATGATAAACAATAATTATAGGTAACTATGTTATAAACTTATCTATTGTCTTATATTTTTTTGCCAAACATTATACATAATAGTACGATTACATTTTATATTTTACAGTATATCTTCATTTAGTTTTATTTCGCTTGGCTCTAAAATATTTTTACGCGATTGCACAACGCAAAAGAAGGTAATGTGTTTATCAATCTATGTATTTTGCGTATGTTTATGTGCACCAATCGATTCGTTTTAAATTTTACAAATTTCTGAAATGAACACAGTGAATATTTTCTGAAATGAGTGAAAACAGTGAATGTAGTGTTTCTATTTACCCATGCCGGTTAAGCTGCATGTAAAAGCTAGTCTCTAAATAGATATTCTATAATATTTTTAAATATCTTTATGCTATTTTAAATATACCTACGAATAGGAAATGTATAAAATTAATATTTATTTATTTACGTATTTATTTATTTTAACAAAGTCTTAATACATTTTAATCCTAATTTATAATAATTGAGTACTAAATTAATAGCATTTTTGACATTAACTTAAAACACTTATAAAAAAATTGACCTGTAAAACTCTCTGTAAAATGGGAATAATGGGAAATAATTTTCGATAACGCCTTATTTCAAGAAGCAGTTGTGAATCAAATATTAAAACATTTTGTTTCCCATTAACTCTGCCATTCCTTACCTCCCGAGTGGGAATCGAACCTACAACCGTCGCGTTACCAGTTGCTTGTGCCCTGCGCCACGACGGCCCCTTCAAACATAAAAAGATTTTTAATTTATATTATACATATTTACATACGCGGCGACCGTCAAAATAATAAGTAATTTAATATATTGGTATATATCGACAATATTACAAATATGAGAAAAAAGTATCCTATGTTCATCCCGAGACCCTGAAGTTTCTCTATATGAGTATTTTATCACAATTAAATTATCGGTTTGGTCCTGATTGCGATAAATGATTGCGTAAAAGACAGATAGACAGACAGACAGAGTTACTTTCAATTTTATAATATAGCAATTGAATTGACAATTAAATAAATATTAAACGTGCTGACAATCTGTCATAGATAGATGTAATTAGTTAACGATTTTTTTGTTGTACCTAATCAATCACTTTTTTTACCGTCGCGCTGTATGCCGCACATAGCAGGGTAGGCAGAGGAAACCTAGTGTACAGACACTTCGTTCCCCACATTACATACATAAAGTGGTTATAACCAACTAGCTTTTAACTGTTCCTGAGATTTGCGCATTCAACCAAACATTTTTTTCCGTTATATAACATTTACTAATGTTGAATATTTGCTACTGGAAGTATTGCTATTTTAATTTTAAAATAAATAAATCGTATTTGATCTCGCTATATATAAATGTTCCTGAATTGCCTTATAAATAAATTAAAACTTGTTTTTTTATAAAATTTTCTATTGACGTCGTGGCAATACAATTTTGTATTATGTATATACATATGATATCGTGAAGATCAATGATTGAATATATATTATGTAGATGCGTATTATATTTTTAACATAATTAGATCGAATTGTAGGCGCGGCAGGGAAATATTTTGTTTGACATTTTATTAACTTTGATCTGCGTCAGCTTTCTGATAGAGAGCTAGAGAAGGAACTTATGGTAACTGCTCTTCGTTGCAGGGAGAGGAGCTTGGAGTAGTGCCTGGGTCTTGTGACCCGAGAGTAGGCTACGAAAGTCCTTTAAAATGCTCATTAGCTCGCCTTCTTGAGATTCTCTCTGTTCTTAACCATGTTCAAAGTACGTTCTAAATACTAAATGCTATAGGATTAATTTCATTCGTTAAGCAATAATTACTGTGATTGGGATATTGTAAAACAGCAGTACATTTTTTTCACATTTTTGAGCATCACACTGTATATCGTATGTAGCTGGGTAGCCGGTAGGCAGAAAGAGCCTATTGCTGTCACTCACAATTTTAACCGGATCCCATACTCAGAACTTAGCCGAAGTTTGATCAAACTATTCTTGAAGAGGAAAGGATATTTCCAAAAAAAAAAAAATATTGTCATACGTCCACAGTTTTATTCGTCCATGTATCCTGCATTAAATATGTTAATGCAAATTTTGGACTTAAGGGATTTTCCCATGGATAACACTGTCAGAAACGGACTGAATTAAAATAGGACCACACGGGAAGCACCACCTTTCGAATAAAAAAGAATCATCAAAATCGGTTCACCCAATCAATAGTTCTGAGGTAACAAGTATAAAAAATACAGTCAAATTGATGACCTCCGTCGCGTCGGTAAAAATAAGCAATTTTAATCTTCATTTCCGCTTATTTGAAAGGAACCTGACTCCCTAACTGTCTTCATTGACAATCAAACAAACAATAAAATATTGCATCTTAGGCAATACAGTGAACAAAGCCTCGCATCAATGCTAGTATGTCATACAGTAATATACAATTCGCTCCGTGAGTAGAAACGGATGTGAGCATTATCTACTTACGCTCATTCAAGACGATACTTTGAACCAATCATCTGGCCGTTCCTTTATCATGGTACATGTCCGTTAAATTATTTTTTAACTTAGTTCTTGTGCACTTAAAATTATGGGCGTATAGAGGGGTTCGGGAGAGCCGTGCCTACCCCGAAATAGTATGGTGGGCACCAGAATTTTTTATAATCAAAAAGATTATAGACTTTTTTACGAAATGTATAAAAATTTTGCACGTAGCGGTATTTGGCACGGGTTCAAATCCTGTCCCAAAAGTATTCTGCTTTCCTTACGATGGAATAATACATTAAACATTTTAAAAAGATAATTCTAAAACATAAAAAAAGTAAAAAAATCCTTTACACAAAGAGATCTTTATTCAACTTCAGTTCAAAGCTAAGGTCCAGGACCCTTTTCCTGAAAAATATCTCTAGATGCACCCACACTCAAAAACTGTACACAGAGATGTTAATTTAAGTTTAAATGAAGTTAAATTGGAACAAATATATACCTACACTTAATTGATGGGTTGAAATTCTGTTATCCTAATTGTGTACAAATAATTGAATATTGCAGAATTTGAAACCATCCATCTTCAACTTTCCGTAAAGGCGAAATGTTTACACACTTTAATCTGTTCTTGACATAAATATGTATCAATATTCTTTACGAAATTTTGAATATCTTCAAACAAACATAATTATTTGGATTTCTTCAAATTATTAAGGAAATTCCAAAAAAAACTTAAATTTAACAAGGTAAATGTGTGACGTCATAAACAACGTTTGAAGTTGCGCCTACGCAGCGGATATATCATTCTTGATAGATGCAATTCTTGTCTTATTGGGAAATGGCTAATTAAATTATAACTAGACTTACATGCTAAGTGATGATTATCACCCTATCTTGGTATATAATAAAAAGCATTTTTCTCCGCATGCCAGAGTAGGTAGAGGGAAGGAACCTAGTGCTAGGCACTCCGTTCCCCACTTTCCTCCCAAATTTTGGAGGCATTCCGTGTTGAGTGGCGGAATTCAACGCCCCCGCTCAACGAGTGGGAATTGAACCCACAACCGTTGCGTTGTGCTGCCTATATTGCTGTGTGCGGGATACAGAGTGAAAGGTTTTTTATTATTTTAATATTGTGCCTATCTCGTTATAAATAATCTAAAAATGATAATTATTCAATAACATAAACAATGTAAGAAATGTATGTGTTAGTCATTGTTTTTAGATTTGTCTATCAGACGTATTTGCGTTTCAATATTAGATAATAGTGCGCATATAAATACACTGTGGTATAAACACGTGGCGTCTTTGAATTGACTCTTGGAAGTGTAATGAAATATTGTATTATATACATACTTAGTCTTAAGTAATATTGTGAAATAAATAACATACAAGTATATGTTGACATTTAATTAAGGTTATATATATATATATATATATATATATTTTTGAAATTATACAAATACCCTCGAAAGTATACAATTATACAAATACACACGACTGTTGTGGGGTAAAAATTATATAAACTGGATAGTGGGAACGAATATATTTAAATGACTTCTATTTCCCCGCTCTGTTAAAACGCACAGGGTTGAGTTCCACCGAGAGATTTAGGCGTAAAACGGAAAACGAAGGGTTTTCACATTAAGTTTCCCCTACTTATGGTAGGTAGGATAGACAAGCTTTGCGGGGATAAGTAGGCGTGAAGGTTCTTGCAATAGTAACCTACCATAAAGACATGCACATTAAAAAAATCTGAAGTAAAATGCTTAACCTATCTTATCTCAGGAACATATTTTTTAAATATGTAAGTGCTTATGGCTAAAAGGAAAATTAAGCGTGAATCCATTAGTAATAGACTAATTAATGTAATAGATTAACTAAGTAATAGAATAATTATTTATCACGTTTTCTACACAAAGCGCAATAAATAGCAATATTGTGTAATAAGTTTATGTGTTCTTTTTTAACTATCTATGTATTAATAAGTAACACGGCCAAGTGCGAGTCGGACCGGCGTACGGCGGGTTCCGTAACATTATCTATAAAAGAAGGCAAAAAAATCACGTTTGATGTATGCTATGTGCCGTCTTAAGTATTTGTTTTATCCTATTTCTTGGTATATAGGGAGATACAGCCTGGTGATAGACGGATAGACATACGATGTCGAATTTAGATAGGAAACGGTGAAGGGAGTTTCTTTCTCACTAGGTATCTCGCTGAGATTTTAGCGAGATACCTAACGTGAAGCTCATAAATATAATACATATTTTTATACATCTTCCTCACATTGCTAAGTAGTGCTATCACTACTAGAAAAAGAAGAAGAAGATAGTGCTATCACTATCTTCTTCTTCTTCCTGGCATTAATCCCGGCTATTACCAGGGTCTGCCTTCCTACTCAACCTACTCCATTTTGCACGGTCTTTTGCGTCCTTGGTGGTTAGAACATTGGCTCTCATGTCCTGCATCACGACATCCAATCAGCGCTTCCTTGGGCGTCCGGGAGGTCGCGCCCCAGGTACTGGTATACTCGTATAGCAAGGCACTTGCGTCCGACATAGTTCTTAGGCCGGGGCGTAACGTGGCCAAACCATCTCAGGCGACGCTCTTGGAGCTTATACGCTACGTCTAATGAAACTAGCCCACAAACCGCACAAAAAGTACTTTCTAAAAGCAGCTCTCTAAATTAAAAAAATATATATTTAGTGTATTTGATATCTATTACTAAAAATTATAATAAAAAAAATTGAGTATCAATTTTTATGATATTATTTGCTATAGGTAATAAATATTTTGACAATTTTGAGTCTCAAAGGTTTTTTGTTCTATAAGTCTTAATTGTCACGTAAGACGTGGATTGTTAGCACAGTGACTTGTGATTTTACCTTCTCGTCTCGTATGCCTCAATCAAATTTCATAAATAAGTACACTAATATTATGTTACAACGAATGAATGTAAGCGAGAGGATTGCGAGTTCGATTCTCAGTTGGGAAAAAAATATATGACTATATATACTTATTACTTCCCTGCTCTGCTAAGGTAAAGTGCGGACTGCGGCGTTGAGATAAAGAACTATATTGCATGTAAAAAATATCTGTTACTAAATAACAAACAGGCGAGTTGTGGTGCAAGGGTGTGACTGTTCATACAATAGGTTTTGGGTTCGATTCTCACTCGAGGAAATGAAATTTTTAATATTTTAATCTTTGGTTCCGCAAAGCGCTAGTTCCGTCACTCAACCACGCTAAGCGTCGAGAATTCTGAGAAAGTGAGATGTGAAGTGAAGCTAAAGAAAAGCTCAAGAAAAAAAAGTATAAACAAACTATTAATAGTCTCTTTTATTTATGTAAATTTATCAGTATTTTAGCCTTGTATAAGATATTAGATACTTCCATATATATTTGCGGTTTATGTGTATTCTCCTATGATAATAACAAAATATAAATGTATATTATACATAAATATCAATGTATGTAATAAAATTAATCGAATTTTATATAAAGATTACTGTACGCAATACTTTTTAAATGCTTACAGGTTTGTTTTGTTTTGTAGGGTACACCTACAAAGAAAGAACTAAGAGGTACACCGTTCCTTTCCTACGTTATATTATTTTAGTTTTAGGTACTTAGAAAAACATAGTATTATACTTGGAATACACTCTTATTTTTTGTTGTATTGAACTTAACTATAAGAATAAAAAAAATACAATTTTTCTTCTCAATTATACTTAGTAAGTACAGTACCATTAAGCGATGATAAGAGAGCGGCGACCCCTGGCTTATTATCACAATTATACAATGCTTTATCTAATTACTATCATTTGTGCACTCAGCTTAGATAATTTAAACTTGTATAGTTTTTAAATTTTGTATTGTGTTTTTGTTTGTCTTTTTCGAAATATATTATTGTAATTTATAATAGAACACCGGAAATCTGACTTGCTGTTGCGTTTGATTTGAACCCATTTTGAATTCTCGATAGATAAATTATATATGAGAAGGCAATACACAAAGAAAATAGACTTTATGCGTTGGTAAACTAAAGAGAGTCAGAGGTTACATGTAGAGGTTTGATAGTATGGCATAGTGTAGTTAAAGCTTTAAAGATGAAATATCAAGGATGATTCTAAATCTACCAAAACCCCTTAGATACGAAATGAAACAATGGAAATTGTTTCAAAATTATAAAAAAACCCGGTTAAGTGCGAATCGGCCTCGCCCACTGCGACTTCTTTATCAATTTTTCAACAATAACAAACAAATTAAAAAGTGACCAACCGAGACAAAATTTATAACAACAACACTAAATACACCGAATAAAAACTGAAAAATTAATTTTATAAGAAAATATCAGATTGGCACTAGCTCGAAAAATAACTTACGAGTATCTTAAAGTATAATAAAATTATACTTATTTAATAAATACGACTAATTTCATCAAAATATATTCTTTAGCTATCCTTCTTTTGAAGTTATTAAAATATTATTTTCTACTTTTTAGTTTGTGCATAGATATGTATGGTTAGTATTTACATTATTTTTATTTTCAATAAATATAATAGGATCCCTTGCGACGTATTGTGTTCGTGGCAATGCAATGCCTTGGAGACTGGAGACTTGGTACTTAATTTATAAAATGATCGAATTAATAGGAACTATATAAACGTAATATGAACATGGGGAAGGAGGGGGAATGGCATTTACTTAAAGAAGTCTTTAATTATTGATTTATTAATAATTAACAACAAAATCTTATATATCTTTTATGTACTAGTAGTAGGAATATATTCTGATAAAAAACGTGTTTGATTAGCATTGCCCCGACTATAAATAATCCCGCTCAGACTATGGTGCAAGGACGCTCAAACGTGTTTTTTAGAATATAACAAGTTAGATATTTTAACTAAAATATTAATTTGAAATATTGATGAGACTAACCTTGTACAATAAAATTTGCTTTTGTTTTACAATCAAAAATTGCTATCAGTTATCCTCAGATGTTCGTAAGATTAGCCTTTTCAATTTAACGAATTTTGAAGTCTTCCATTGTAAAATCATCTTTAATTATTATAATATAATTTTATATAGTGTTGTTTTTAGAGGTTAAACAAATTTAATTATATTTTATATTTAGGCATGTAAATCACAGATGATGTATGTCTTTTGACGATTTCTAGTCATATCTTTCAACCTTAAAATAATAAATTACTACGCGTCAATCGGCTGCATTCAAATAAATGCACCTTACGGTCACATTAAGTAGGGAACCATAAGGTGCATCTTTTTCGTTGTCAGTTAGACGCCCCATACAACACACTTGTACTTCAAGCAACTCGGCGGGTTGTTACGTTTTATTTTGACAGTGTTTCACGCCATTACCCGAAAAGCGCCTTTTTCCCTCCATCCCCTTCATGCAAAAGTTTCTTTTGACGCTTTGATTATGTATATACATATAATAAGTGCATGCCTTCAGCTAGCAGACTGTCATTGATAGTATGTGTATATTTTCCAGATAAATCAAAAAGCAGTGCGTGATGCGCGGGCGCACGCCGCAGTGCCGGCGCGTCGCTATATGCGTGGCGGGACTGTGCGGGATCGCGGCACTCTCTACAGCGCTCGCCTGGAACTCTATATTTGAATCGGTTTTTAATTCTGTGAGTATCCTCAAATAAATAACATTCTAAGTAAATAACTCTCCCGTAGGTGCAGTTTCATCGAACCAATTAACGTTATGTAATATAGTCGTCGATTTCGATGACATCCCATACAAAAATATTTTTTCAAATTAATTCAGTTCTTTCTGAGATTACCACGTTCAACTAAACACACTCTACAGCTTTATAATATTGGAATGAATGTTTGTGATATCTTGAAATTGAGTGACTTTGGAAGACAAAAATGTTCAATTGAACTTTTATGGGGCAATGTAATACCGAAATAAGGTAAAGTAAATAAACTTTTCCCTACAACGGATATAGGATTGGATAGGAACCATAACCACAAATACAGTTCTAGGTACATCTCCCCACTGGGCCATATTGGTGTAACGACTGGAGTAAACATGTTACATGCTAATTATAAAAAAAATTATACCAATTATATTATTGTACAATTCATTAAATATTTCATAATAATAGGTAACAGAGGAGTTAAAGAGTAATTTTTATGCAAAACAATTGGAAGATGATCACGAGATCTTAATTAATAATTTAATTATATGTTTTTTTAATCTCTTCACCTCTGTGCAAGGATACTTGAAGAGTTCAGTTTTGTTGACTTGATGTTGTAATAATTAATCATATGAATATAATATGGTTTAAATGCTAACTAGTTTATATAAAATCCCTTAAAAAATATATTTTATTTACTAGTATGTCTTAATTAAAACATCAGGAAAATATCTTTGTCTACTTTTAATAAATTAATTTAACACTAGAACCGCCGCCGTCCCATTTTTGTCCCATACGCAAGTTTGATTGTATGTAACTTTTTTATTTGTTAATTTATGTTGATGAAACTTTTTGACATTTAGTAATTTTATACATTTATCACAGTCATACTTTTCGAAAAAAATATGATTTACCTAGAACTGCCGCTGGGTAATTTTTGTCCCGTAATTATTATTTCACTATTTGAGGGTATAATTTGACATATTTTCATGCCTCGGGGACGAAGTGGAGGTGAAGGGGCGATGCGGGAGCGGAGATAAAAATAGAACACTAGGTTTAGCAGTCAATTACCTAAATTTTTAGGGTCCCGTACATTTTAAGGAAAAAAGGAACCCTTATATGATAATTTCGTTGTCCATCCGTTTGTCTGTGCCTTTATCTCAGGAATTTTTGGAGATTTCGAGTTGATAAGCTTATTAGTATATAAATAAACAAAAATCTTCCTAAAAAAATTGTACTTAAAAAAGATATGACCATTTATATCGTAAATAAATTGAAAGTAAAAATCATTTTTAGAAAAAGCTTTTATTTAAACGGTCTAAAAAGGAGAAAATAAAATTTGTCTTTTAAATTTTAACTATCAACTCATAATCTCACAAGCTTTTATGATCATATAAATTGTGTACAATAAGGTTATGAGTTGATAGTTAAAATTTAAGAGACAAATTTTATTTTCTCCTTTTTAGACCGTTTAAATAAAAGCTTTTTCTAAAAATGATTTTTTACTTTTAATTTATTTTTTACTTTTTAGTTACCACTGGCTTTCTCTTTCTCATTATTCTCGGCCAGCTCTTTCATTTGATACCCATATTGCAGAAGTGCATAAATAATAACTATTCCGCCATATTGGATTAAAATAACGTCACTTTATTTTTCGAATTACGGTCAACGACCCATTTCATTTAATATCTATATTGTAGAAGTAGACTAAATAGATACTCGGCTATCTTCGATATCCTCCTTATGGGGTTTAGAATGAGATCACATTATTTTTCGAGTTGCTCTCAACGAGCCCTTTCATTTGATATCCATATTGTAGAAGTACATTAAAAATAACTATTCCGCCATCTTGCTTGGTCCGCCATATTAGATTTAGAATGACGTTACATATTTTATCGTGCATTGTCACCCAAACTTAACGTATATACAAAATTTCAGCTCAATCGGTTGAAGATATCTACTTCAAAATTGAGCTCAAAGATTTCACCCGAACCCACATACATACATTGCAAGTTAAATATAAAAGCTTTTAAAAAACGTGTTTCGACACTCTAGACTAAAATAATTATAATAATAAGTAATAAGGGACTCCTGGTTAACCTAGAATAATAAAATTTGGCAGCTAGCATCTACAGGTACTAGTTCAAGAAAAAATCTGTAAACTACACTTTTGTGTTTAAATCTTAAAAAATAATAGCCTGAAAAGTGTGGCAAAATTGATTTCCTTACTAAATTTTGCCGCTAGTTCAAGTGAGGTATCAGAAACAGACTCCGGCTAACCTAAGCTTGAATTTCAGAAAAACGCTCAAGACCAAATATAGTCAAGGGAAGGGTAGGTAGAGGGAACCTGGGAACCTAGTCTGCTGGCATTTTCCGCAGAATTCTGGTAATAATTATATATTAGTAAAGTTATAAATCTTCTGTGAAGCAGGTACCACATATACAAAAAAAATGTCTGTAATAAATGCACTCATGAAGAATATTATTATTAATGCATTATTTGGTCTAATGATAATATTAACTAATTTCTATAACTTATAGTTTCGTATTTGAAATATTTGATTTTTACTTTGTGTTTACTTTTTGCTACTTTTATGTTTGTTAAAGAATAAGAATTGATTTCAAATTGATTAATAAACGTGGTCGGTATATTTTACAAATTATTTTAATAATAATTTTCTTGTCTTATTCCAACAATCAATATAATAAGTAGAATGGGACAAATTTATCACGACGACGGTTCCCCTCGAACCGGTGTCAATCTTCGGCACTTCTAGTGTTAAATAAGAAAATTTATTTTTAGTTTTATTCCAAGCGTGATTGGTGATCTTTATGCTCTATGTTAAGTTAGACTCGAAAATAACTATCGATACAAGGTAACATTGGCAAAATGATTTTTACTCTTTGGATTTTTCCTTTTATTTTATTTTTTTTGTGTTGAGTGGGACTGAAAGGAGTGTCTTCTTAGTTCGAGCGGGCGAAGCCGCGGGCGGGCCTCTAGTTTGTAATATAATTGTGTATTAACGACCTAGTCGTGATGTTGATGATCATGTCAGTCACGTCAGTCATTGATATAACTGGTTTTTGGTTAAAATGTTAGTTGGTGTATTATTATTTATTACTGCAATACAGATTTTCTGATTGGAATAAGCGCGGCTTTTACATACTAGTTTCTAATATATCAATATATTATCTGTATCTATATTAATTGAACATTGAAAACAATTAAAAAATTTTGCAATCATAGTTTATGTTACATTTGCTGTAGGTACACTTTAATATAGAGTGGTAGGGTATATTTTTTATTTATTTATTATACACAGGTTGTACTGTGCAGTCCCTAGACGTGAAATTCTTATTCATCTACACTCATTACCCAGATTTTAAATGAAAAGAAGGGTATATGAATTATAGGGAGGGAATATGAATTATATTCATAATGTAAAACATTAAAATAAAATTGTATAACAAAATTAAAATTCCTTCGTTAATCTAAGAAATAAACAATTACTTATAACCTATATGTATAAATATATAAGAAACAAAGTAGCACTATCTCTCTCATTAAAGATTATATTAATAAGGTTATTAAATTATAACAGTAAATAATTATGAAAAATTATCGTATAACTTACAATTTATTGTCTTATTTTAAAAAAGATATCAATATTTATTGGTTTGTTATTTTCATTGTATTTAATGATATGTCAGGAACATTTCATAAGAAAAATATTATCAAGTAGTCTCCATAATGTGCATAATATAATATATGCGGTGCATATGAGGACGTCGTGGCGCAGCGGCACAAGGGTGTGACTGCAGCGCGACGATTGTGGGTTCGATCCCTATTCGAGGAAATGAAATATTTATTTGCATTTATATTGTCATTTCTTCGCTCTGGTGTCTAGGCAAAGAGCGGCGTTGAGTTCCGCCACTCTACAATACCTCCAGAATTCGGAGGAAAGTGGGAAACGGAGTGTGGTAACACGAGGTACCCTCTGTCTACCCTGCTGCGTAAAGCTGATTTTTTTTGTATATTATGAGGATAGTTCTAATCACAGTGGAATTAAATTGGAACAAAAAGTGAATCTGTTTTTGTTATTAATAGGTATAAAAACTTACTACAACATATCCAATCTTTATCGGGCCAGACAAAATTATGATTAATAATGATGATTAATAATTTTATAGCGATTTATTATTTTCGATGAGACAGGGAAAACAGACCAGGTACAGAAGATAATTACTTACTCATTTGGCAAGACAGGTTACTTATTAAATATTTTTGATATTTTATTCCACATTTAGAAAAGAAAATATATATACTCATTTAGAAAACGTATAAACATTTGAAAGTAGCGGGATTTGAACCCGCGCCTCTTGAAAGCCGTCCAAGTTAGGTTCAGGGTGAGGATTTATAGACGATTGAAGTATACTTGAGAAAAAAACTTTAACAGCATAATATACTGTTGCAAATGTATTCGTTGTAAGCTCCAATGAAGATTAGCTTCTACTTTCAAGTTTATAGCAGCTAATTACTTATTAGTGTTTGCAATTAACGCAATATGTTCGATTGACCTCTGTCAGTACATATTTAGAGCTAGGTTGGATTAATTGTCAATAAATATCAAGGTTAGGGAGATAAATTATACGTACTATTTATAATTTAGATCTTTGATCGTATACCGGTTTGAGGACATCAGGGAATGGGGTCCTATATTTTAATTTTCCTGCCCTGATAAGACAAAGCTCTGCGTTTAGTTCCACCACCCATTCTTCACCCGTCTTGAATTAGGTACGAAAATTAGGAAATAAGCGTTTTTAATCTAGGTCGCCTTCGTCGTCTACAAAGTATAAAATTGAAAAATAAAAAATTAAAAACGAACTAGTAAGTATGTAAACGTAAATATTTTAAATTGATATTACTTTTTTATTTAAGAATCAATTGATATAAAATATTCAACAAACGTTAAGAGAAGCTTCTAAAATACAATAGTGAAAACTATATTTAAATTAAGCTCTTTCTGAGATTAGTGTGCTCAAATCCACAGACAAACAAATAAACGGCTAAAATTTTTAAAAATCATTGTTTTGGGTTCTATTATATTAAGGCCCCAATAATAAATTTTCTCAAAACGCAAAACGCGGCCTTAAGCTCGCCAATCACTACGCAATGTATCGAAACTTGAGCGGCAATAGGTCTTACAGTACCTTAATACTATTTCAGGTTCACATTGCCTACCCTGCTATGTGGTAGAAGCTTTTGAATTAGTAACGAATTACGATTAATCTTTAATGGTTATTTAACATTCTTATTTTGACAGCAAATCACGCTATCGCCGACATCACGGGCGTACAAAGAGTGGGTGGAGCCCTCAGTGCCTTTGTTCTTCGATGTTTACCTCTTCAATTGGACCAATACGGAGAAGTTTCCTGAAGAAACACCAAATTTAATGCAGCTTGGTAAATTTGTTATATAGAACCCCTTTAAAAATAACTGACACCTGAAAATATTTTACTATAATTAAACAATAGCATTATAGAGCGACGTCTAAAAACGGCAAGAATGTAAATTTTTAACATTGATTGCATGTTCTAGTGACATTCACTTGTGGGAATCGAACCCACGTCCTCGCATACATGGCCTTACTTTCTGTACTTCAGGCAAATGGAGTTGCGGGCTAGTTGTTTTATAAAGTATAATATATTATTTATCAGCTAATTGCTTCAACATTAAAGATAAAAGAGTTAATGAGAGTTGAACTTTTTAGTAAACAATCGAATAAAAAAATATAATATTTATATTAAAAATCTATTAAACAATGTAGGTATGTTTTCAACGATGTCATATCATATATAAAAACTTTATAGTTTTATTTATTATTTAGATGTTTTTACTATTAATATATAACTAATTACTGTTCTGCGAGTTTGATTTAAAATAGATTGGTGATCAATCTTATTTAAAGGTCATTTTTTTGTTGATGATTACGATGATTTGCGACGCGATGATAGTAGGTAGTAATTCTACTTTCAGAACTTTTATATGTAATATATTTAATGGCGCTTCGACTGGCCTAGGGGCACAGAATATGACCGTAAAACCGACTGGTTGTGGGTCGGATCCCCACTCGAGAAGATGAAATATGTATTTAAATTTATATTTAGATTTCTTCGCCCTGGTGTTAAGGGAAAAGCGTTGAATTCCGCCACTCAACACGCAATGCTTCCAGAATATGGCGGAAAGTGGAGAATGGAATGTTCTAACATCAGAATCTCTCTGCTTACCGTGCTAAATAAAAAAGATAAAGGCTTCATTTAAAAGACAATAAGCTAAGATTTTTATATGTTCCAGGTCCCTACCGATTTCGTGAGCATAGAAAACATGTGAACGTAACGTTTCACACTCTAAATAACTCGGTGTCATACAGAACGCAACGAAGCTGGTATTTTGACGACGAAGCAAGCAACGGCACTCTTCAGGACAATGTGACAATTCTGAACGTCATAGCTGCTGTGAGTTTATTCTATATGTTATTTGATACCAAGTCGCGGTTGGAATATCCTAGACCAGAGAAATCCTAGAGTCAGTCCTAGAGTCATGGTCATATCCAATTTATAGGAATACTCCCTAATAATTATAATGTAGAAGATTTTTCTATAGATTTTTTTTTTGTATATTTCGCTTTATAAAATAAGTTTAAAAATTAAATATACAAAGTTTGTGCGTTTTGAAATGTATATTAACAATATTCTTACGTACGTATATTTTTATTTTTGATAGAAAATGTAATAGGAGAAGCTTCCCAGATGTTACACGATGGTCACTTAAAACTTATTAGTTCCCTAAGGACATTCAATTTTTATTATAACGAGATCCTTATCGAAAAATATTTATTGGTTTCAGCATTTATAGACACATTTTCTTTTCAATAGCTGTACATTTGATTACTAAACGTAAAAAAAATAATAATTAAAAAACCAATAAATAACATTGTTACAACCTTGTCTAAAACTAAATCAGATATAGAGTAAAACAATCTTTATATTTGCCAAAGTTTTTTAGTACTCGTTGTTAATAATCCTCTTATACTCGTTAGTTTCTGGTGTGAGCAGCTTTGACATGCATAAAAGGACTTATTCGTATAAGGTTTATGATGTAACCCAGTTCTATACTTTTCACTAAATCTATTAATTATTTTTAAGTTTTCTTATTATTTTCATTTTAGTCAGCGATATACAGATCTCGACATTGGGGATTTATACGACAAAAAGGTTTATCTATGGGCTTAGCCATGTTTGGACATGGTATTTCTGTGTCAAGGTTAGCCGGGGAACTAATGTTTGAAGGTTACGAAGACCCTCTAATAGACCTTGCCAAAAGTCTACCAGCTAGTACTACTGGTGGAGCTCCACCTGTAGACAGATTTGGATTATTTTATGAGGTTAGTTTCGACTAAATTATATACGCTATCTATATTAAAGATATTTGCGTATTACCCATTTTATTCGGAAATTACATTTAACTTTATTCTTTATTTAACTAACAAATAGAAAGTAAAATTTTGAAGAACGGAAATACTTTTAATATTCTTTACTATACCGGTGTAGTAAAACTTTACTTCTTCTCGCTTCAGACTGTGTACCGCGTCAAGCAGGGTAGGCAGAAGGAAACTAACTAGTGTTAAAACACTGCGTTCCCATCAAAACACTTTCCTTAACCATTTTCAGATGAATTCTGGGGACTTAGCCTTTTGAGTGCTGAAATTCAACGTCTCGCTTGGCCTCGTTACCAGAGAGATGAAAATAGAAATATTAATTATATAATTTCCTCCAGAGGGAATGCAACCCACAACCTCCTTGTTTACGATCAGACGTTTGTGCCCGTGCGTCATGACTCTTACCCTATAATGATTATGAAATATCGTGGAACGTCTGCTGTATCAATATAAATATAGCTGAATGAGACTCGAGAGCTCTTTTTTTTTTTAAGTATATATATACCAATTTTACAAAGCATTACTGTACTTATGTGATAAACCAAATAAATAAATAAATAAATAAATATAAATATGTGGCAATCAAACTTGTAACAAACAAACAACAACAACCACAACAAATTGTACTTCAGAAAATTGTCGTCCGTATGAACTTTGCTCAACAGTTTTCATTTCAATAAAGCTCAATGTTTAAATATTGAGAATTCATTCCAATAAACACTTGAGTGATTGTTTCATTTACAAACGTAGATCCATCGCCTCTTTCTTATTAAACTATAAATCAGTGGGTATTGAGTGCTATTGAAAAATTTGAACAAATTTACTGATGCATTGCAGACATTATTAATTGTCTGAAAAGTTAAGTTTATATAGAAAAATTAAATCGTTTAGTAGTGTATTTTGCGTTACGGATAGTCAAGGATTTTTTTATATGAAAATTATAAAAAATAAAAATATGGTCCAAGGTGATGTAATTTTCTGTATAAGGAAGACTAAATTACAAACTAAATATTTATTTTTTATCGTAAAAAAATCATTTTCATTAATTTACAATTACAAAATAAATACATTTGATTTTCAGAGAAACAATTCAATGGACACTGAAGGTTTAGTCGAAGTGACGACAGGAAGTCTCGCTGGGACCCTACCAGGACAAATATTGAGGTGGAACAACTACGAAAGCTTGCCTTACTATGAAGGAGAGTGTTCAAAGGTAATTTGCATGAAAATTATAACTTAAAAAGCTTTTACTCCGACGTCCGCGTGGTCAAATGGAAATAATTAAAAGTTGTGTATGACACATTCCGAGTATCCAAGGTAACTTTAACCGCCGGTATTACTATTTTACATCTAGTGGGTTACATCGCCTACCTCGATAAATGGATTATTTAATACAGATATTTATATAGAAAAAAAATATTTTGTCTTTCTTATAGATTGCAGGTAGTGGAGGCGAGTTCATGTCACACAATCTCTCAGAGAATGCGCCACTTACCATCTTCATGCCGGATTTGTGTAGGACAGTGAATCTTGAATATGAAGAGAATGGCGATTTCGACGGACTGCCCTTCATCAGATACGCTCTGACTGAAATAAGTTTTGATAACTGTAAGTTATCTTTACATTATTTTAAAAACCTGGTTGTTTATAGTGGCCAACGCTGGCCACTATAAACAATACAACTATGAGTTCTATTCCCAGTTGGCGAAATTAATGATGTTAATTTCTTAGCTCAAGTAATAAAATGCACCCAGAATTCGGCGGAACATGGGGAACAGAGTGTCTTAACACTAGATTCCCTCTACCTATCCTGTTGTGTGCGGGTATAGCGTGAAGCTGATATATAATTAAGTCAAAAAATCAGATTCACGCTGTATCCCGCACACAGAAGGGTAGGCAGATGGAACTTAATATTAAGACATTCCATTCCCCATTTCTGGTGGCAGTGCGTGTTGAGTGGTGAAGCTTAATGCCGCGCTTTGCTTCGACACCAGAGCGAATAATTGAAAAATATTAAATACTTTGTTTCCTCGAGTGAGAATCGAACCCACAACCTGTCGCACTTTCTGACCCTGCTGCAAATTATGAATTTGACCCCAAGTGATGGTTATCACATTCAGCATCACTCTTCATTTATTCCTTATTGTTTACTTTCTGCCCAAATTCATCACCTATTTTTTAACAATTTTTTTCAGCAACTAGTACCAAAGTAAATACATGTTTTTGTAATGGCGAATGTTTATGGGGCGGTGTTATGAATGTATCTGCGTGTAGATTCGGAAGTCCTTCATTCCTCTCTTTACCACATTTTTTGTATGGGGATCCGGAATTGAGGGAGAGAGTCCACGGTTTGAATCCCGATCCTGATTTACATTCATTCTATTTTGCTGTTGAACCTGTAAGTTTTTTATTTTTTTAATAACAATTAAAATTAGACGTGTGTAAAGAATTAGAAGAAAATAATTAAATTAATCTAATAAGAACATATTTACATTAATCTATGTATACATATATAAATCGACTTAAACTTAAACAGAAGAAAAGAAAGAACTGGGACTGAATTAAAAAATAACCTACAAAAATAATCTCTAGCTCCTAATCGTTAAGTAGTTGCGCCGTCCTTGGACTTAATGGTAAAGAGCAATAAGAAAGTACGCTCTTTCAAATTAAAAAAAAATGAAGAAAAGAAATATATACATAGTTATCGAATATTCCTCATTTTTGAAAAATGAAGTCGGTTATAAATGATCTTGTAAACTCAGTCTTATTTTAAAAAAGAGATTTGTTTTATTGCTCCCTTAATTACTTGATTTATAAAAAAAACTAAAAATACCTATAGTGAAAAATATTAATTACTTTTTTTACAGCGCCTAGGAGTACCCTTAGACGTGGCTGGAAGGTTTCAGTATAATGTGTATATAGAACCGAGTCCTAATATAGCGTGAGTATCAATTCAATCAAAGATTTTCGATAATTAAATGTTCTTAATATTAAAAAAATAGTAATTAGTATGTCTGCCATTGGATCACAGTGGCACAGCGCGCGCATTGTAAGCGCAACGGTCGTGGGTTCAATTCCCACTTGGAGGAATTAATGTTTCTGAGATTAGCGTGAACAAACGCATAGACAAAAATTTTAAAATCATTGTAATAACTTTTTTCTAATATATATCTTCCATGTAGGTACATACACAGATCCGTTACAATCTTATTATAAGTAAAGATTAACTTTATTAATTGGTAATTATAATTATAAATAATGGGTAATTATTATAAAACAATTTGTTTTTAAATTAAGAAGGAAATAAAATATAACGTTATCTAAGTAATTAGTGTACGCGTGTATATTTTACATATTATAAGTTTATATCCATATCCTTCTTTATTACAGCCTATACGAAAATGTACCACAGATGATGTTCCCCATATTCTGGGTGGAACAGCGAGTTAAAGTGACTGATGACATCATATCCGAATTGAAAACAGTTCGTTCCATACTAGAATGGGGCGGGATTGTATGCGCGTGCGCAGCAGTGTTCTTCACATTCATCATAGTAGTAACTTGTTTCACAAAGAAATCTCAATATACCAAGCCTGAGGAAATAATATCCGAAAAACCAAGGGACGAGGCGGAAATGAAATTGAATTCTATGTAATTTTTTTTTAACGTATAAAAAAAAATTATGGAAAAAAAAAGCGGAGTCTAATACCTCGCACAGGTTCAAATCCCGCTCCGTTTAAATTATTTTATATTTTCTTAAAATATTGTTCTAGTGTGCAAAAACATTTTTAAATATGCTAAAAAATATTTCTATGTAAATAGTACGTGTTTTTGAATTGATTTATTGTGTTCGTGATTTCGAAAAAAAATGTATAGGTCTAGTCAAGTCGATGTTTGGAAGTTTTTGACAAATTTATTAGAAAAGTCATTTTTGACTCAAGTGTCAATAAAATCCTAATAAAATTCCTAATAAAATATTTGAATACAATATGATTGTAAATTTAAATTTAAAATTAAATGTGTGATCTAATTAAATTGTTAAATAATGGTAGTAGGTATAAATATTTTCAACTCTAAAGAAATTGAACTAATGACCCTGCTTGCGTACTTGCCCTTTATACTTACGTATGTATATCAGTTGCGGAAGGTCATATCGTTATTTAAATATATTTATAAATTAGGTATGTATGTGCCAAAATTCAAGTTTTTATATTTTGTAAAAGTATTCAATGTAAATTAAATTAGAATTAATACAAAGGCATCCATTTAATTTTAGTTAAATTCTAATTAACGTCTTTAAGAGCTGTTGCAAAATATGTAATTTCTTTTATAATATTTTAACAAAATAAAAGAAATAATACCCAAATATTTTTTGACAATAGTTATATCTTAATCGAAAGTTTGTCAAAGTTAATAGTTATATTTAACAGTCTCGTAGTCTATAAAACATCACACTGTTTTCTTAATACCACATTTAATATTTCATTTAACCTAAAGAGATATTAATATGATATTGGTTTGTATATAACAAACGTAGAGTAAAACATGACCAGATATATACAAGTATAATTTAGAATAAGTTTTTATAGCTAACGCTAAAGTCGATTTAATGACTTGCATTTCTTAAATATTTTTATCATTTTAGCTGTATCCCGCACATAGCAGAGTAGGCAAGCGAACTAGGGAACCTAGTGTTAGGAGACTCCAATCACCATTAGCACTTCCGTTTCTTACTAACGCCGATTCTTTTAAGAGGTATTGAGTGGCGAAACTCTACGCCGCACTTTGCCTCGGTACCAGAGCGAGGAAAAAAAAATATAAAATATATCATATTATATCCTATTTTCAGAGAATGTATTTAATACCGATGCTCCAATTGATTAGACAAATTTAATTAAAAATACTTTCTATTAGAAAATTTATCCTAATTTGCATAAAGCATGAATATCCTATAAAATAGCAATATTTACCATTTTATTGGCATAATATTTTTTTTTAATAAAGCATACAGTTAAGCCGGCTTGTATAACATACTGAAAATTCTACATCGGTTTCAATATTAGACTTAAGATTATTATATAAGTTACAGGGACAATGGCATTCCAATGCTCTCTTATATTAAAAAAAATATGTTACATAGTATTTTAATGTAATATGGCTATAAAATTATTTTTAAGGACCTTTCTTTAATTAACAAAGGTGTTTTAGATAAATTTTATATGTTTACAGCTTGTTTATAAAATAGATTTTATAATTGATTTTGTGTAATTGTTCCCATTTCTTGAGATTGCAGCTCCAAAATTATCATAAGACTAAAGTCTATAGATAAGTGTTTATCTTATTAAAAAGCTGATATCGATTTTATGAATGAGTACCTAAAGATAAAGTTATGTTAACATATGGACGTTAGTTTTGAAAAATTAATTTATCTATTCCTTTTTTAGTGTGTTTATGACAATTTTGGTGTTTTGTGACACCATGACAGGTTTTATTTTTATACTTAATAGAATTATTAAATATAAACAATTTTTTTTTGGTAATAAGGTATAGCCATAAGAATAATCATAACAAAATGTTATATTTGATACTCTAAAACATTGTTACATAATTTAAACGATTTTAAATTATATTATATTTACTATATTAAAGTTGTTATTATGTTAGAATTTTAATTAAGAGGAAAAAAATACGTAAGCGACTATGTATTATTAAAAATATTTATGCGCCTGATAAAATATTATAGCTATATCTATATCTTGTATATTTTTATTGTATATTATAATGGAGCTGAAATAATATTATAAAAGTAATAACATAAAATAAAAATTTTGAATAATATATTTATTTGTATTATTTTATAAAATTCTTTCTTTCATCTTTTTTACATGGTGACGCAATAGGCCAGTAACTTGGCGTGATTTAACCCGTTTGGGGTAAAATATTCAAATTCCTATTTCTCCTGTTGTGAATATCATTCTCTATTATCTCTCGTCGCCGTTCTCGGCTCTATTAACTAATGCAAGACGCGACTGAGTGTCATTATTTAAGACTATCCAAATACAGTGGAGAGTAGAGGATGGAGTGACTTAAATTGTAAGCTCTCCTTGCCTACCATGTGATATGTCAGTGACGAGTTATGTCTGACTATAAATGTGGGCTCGATAAACTGTTTTTATTAAGACTTATTTTCTCTTTCTCGCCGTGAAGTCTCACCGTGGCTACATGAAGTGCCCTGACACTAGGCTATTTCTATCTTCCATGCCTTATAAAACTAATAAAAATTATTTGCATCAAGCTCTACATGATATAATATCTAAATATCAGTCAGTCTGCTTTATTAGAAACATCTGATAAATATAAAGGATACCCACACGTGTACATATGTGGATCATCCTCTAAAGGGGTCTTAGAGGTCAAAGTTAAACGCAGTTTTAATTGAAAAATGCAATAATTGGCCTTCATATGGAAGTTTCAATACAGCAGGATGATCTTTAGAAATATGTATTGTATATAAATACAAGATGACAGGAAATACGATACATTCTTTGCACGGAGCTATCGTTGAGTAGGTACCTATATGTGCAGGTAATTTAATCTTTCGTAGTTTTATTTTATTTCTTTATAAATTTTGTACAAATACATCAAATCAAATGAAAAAATTAAAACCTGCTCCCATGGGCGTATCTAGAGATATTTTCCAAGGGTGGCCTGTAATTTGACTTAGAATAGATCTATTCGTGTAAAAGTTCTTTGTTAGTAAAATTTCTCCACTGACCACTCCGCTTATTTTTTATTCAGAGATACAAATCCCTAACGAGGTAGATTTTATTCAATAAAACGCACCTTTGATCAAGGGTATCATTTTAATAGTTATATTAATAGTTGGGTCTTATCTGTGGCATCACCCACATGGTTTAATAGAAATACTTAAGGGTTATTTATGACACTTGAAGGCATAATACATTTTAAGACAGAGGTAAACGATTAACGCCTTATAATAAGCCTTCCTCGACAAATGAAATCCAACACACACACAAAATAATTTAACATTTCGAACCAGTAGTTCCTGGGATAAGAGCCTTCAACCAAACGGACTCTTCATCTTTATAATATTAATGTATTATGCTTTTGTCTTACCGAATGTGTTCTTTCAATTTGGTCGACTATTTGGTATCGGTTCTGCAAGTTCTCTTTTTGTCTAGTGTACAACATACGTGGATTGCACCAAAAACCAATACTGGTCATAATATTATGTGTACCCAGGTATAGTACATTTTCATAAGACTATTAACTTTCATAGATTGTCAGCTATTGACTCGTGTTATTTCGATATATGTAATCTCGTACTTGAGTGTTTATCAAATCCGCTAATATTAATATAATACAAGTCATGTTGTATGTATAGAAACGTATGATTCCTCTGTTAAGTATATTTACAGAAAATTTAGTAGGTATTTCACAATCAAATTTAATAAATAATTTTAATAAATAAGATAGGCAGAGACAACCTGGGAAAACAGTCTTCAGATTCTCCGTTCCCATAAAGACAAAAAAATAAAAAAAATAAATGAAAATATTAAATATAATATAATACCATTTCCTCGAGTGGAGATCGAATCTACAACCTTTTGCGTTTACCTACACACTTGTGCCCTGCACCACGACTGTCCTAACTTTTTGATTAATAAAAAAAAAACTATTCAAAACCGAGCAAAACCACGTGAAAAAGCATGTTAGATAAAAATCTTATCCCCATAGTCCTTGAAGTGTCACCAATTTGCTTATTCGCGACAATAGCCGTCTTAAATTGGATCATTATTCCGATTGCCCGATGTAAGTACTATCCTGTGCCCGTCGCTGACTCCCCGACTGTAGAAGAGGACTGTGGGCAAAATGTTGGCTGTACTACTACTTTTTCTTACAGGTAATTTTTTTGCTTATTATATTGTATTGTATTAATTATAAAAAAAATAATTAATAATAGGTATTAAAGTGAAATTTTGTTTTTATTGGAAGCTATTTTAAAAGTTATTTGATGCTTAGGAAATTTACGATTTAAATAAATAAAGTAAACTAAATCGAAGCATACTTATATTCATTTATTTAAAATAAGAGGCATACGTAATTTGAAAAGAATATAATATACAAATATGTACGGTGCTTTTTTGGTAGTGTCTACCTTAATGTAAAAGAAAATTATCTAGAAACGTTAATTTCTCTAAAAATCAAATAAAAGCTACAAAAATATTTTTTTCTTCAACTGCAGGAATCATTTATTTATTAATCAGCTTCACGCTGTATCCCGCACAGCAGGATAGGCAGAGGGAACCTAGTATTGAGACACACCGTTCCTTGTCGCCACGCCACGACACGCCTTGTCAACTTTACCAAAACAGAGAAAAAATTATTTTCTTTCTTCCAAGTGATATTTAATATTGAACATATATAGTCCATAGTCTTTGCAGTTTTACTTGTGAAATGAAATACTGAAACGAATATTGAGACGTCCACTTTTCTAAAATTTATTTTTGAATACGAAAATAAAAGTGATTAATTAGTTCTAAATATTGTTAATTCGTAAATAATAAATCGTGATGCATTAATTTCAAACTGGATTTTACTTCTTGTTTTGCTCTCATTATACTTATGAAAATGGAGCTACCTAAGAATTAAGTATGACACAAGACACACAGTAGGTTACATCGAAATGATTAACAAAATAAACAATATAGCCTTTAATCTTCTTCGATAAATGGACTGTTCAATACAAACACTTTTTCAAACTTTTTACCATTACCATATTGGAACCAATAAGTAAATATACTATATAAATCTACGAAAACTAGAGTTCTTATTCCGTCAAGTTGATTCTTCTTAATAAATTAATTTATCGATAAGAAATAAAAGCTTATACTCGTTCTTAGTTATACAACTTACAAGTAACAAAATAAACATATGTTATCTAAAATACACAATTTCGTCTAAAAGTGTTTCAGCCACTCGAGATCTCGTTTCCGGATGATCTCATGTTCAAAACATATTGCAGTTTGAGTGCGGTTTCGGGAATTTAGGAAAGAGGGCAGTATGCAAATAAAATTATAGCTCTAGTAAGATTTCTGTTATAATCTTAAGATTATAAATGTAATATACATTTGATAAACAGGATGTGTATGGAACGTATTGAGTTTTTCAACTCAACAGAAATGTCTCCAGAATTCGGCAGAAAGTTGGGAACGAAGTGTTTTAACACTAGAGTCCCTCTGTCTACGCTGGTGTATGCGAGATACAGTGTGAAGCTGATAACATTTTTCGCCTTAATTTTGTAGTCATTGCGTATTAACGTAATTAATTATCTCTCTCTTATCTAGTGATATGGTTAAATTAAAACAATTATTTTACCTATAAGTAACAATATAAACAATGACATATAGAACAGAATACAATACATATTGATTCACCCTTGACACAATTATTGTAGAGAACAAGTATATAGAGAATGTGGCATAGTTTTGTTTAAATTTAAGGTTACAGTTAGAAATAAAACAGTTATTAACCAGTAAATTAAACAGTTAATTTTTGTCATAATAACTTCACTTCAGTGAAAGTTTGCTCGCTTTTGAGTTACAGTATGGAAGGAAAGACGACTTTAGTCTAAATTTCAGGCTAAAGTCGTCTCCCATACTTTAAATACATATAAACATACTTAAAATGGCAAAGGGGTTCTAGTGTTAAAACAGTGCATTTCTCAGTTTCCACCGAATTTTCTAGACATTGTTATTTGAGCGGCGGTACTCTACGCCCCACATTGTCTTATTATGAGGGGAAGGAAATGAAAATATTAAGCAATCAATAATCCCCCAAGTGAGAATCGAACCCACTTCGCCTTTCTATTACAAATGTTTACATAGAGTATAGACTAGAGAATAATGCTATAATTATTATTATTTAATTGAAGCTAGAAAGTTTTAAATAAAAAATATCATCTATTTATACGTACTCGTAGATCTAGTGTTTTGACCTATTTTCATATTTGAATTGAAACCACGAATAAATATCAAAGGAAAATGTTCGTCCGCCTTCCCACGATCGTACATCAAACAGTGTTTACGTTTTGATCTAGATCGACATATTGTGTGGATTTTCAGCACGTCTAAAATTAAGACAAAAAATTAAAATTTCATTTCAATATATCAGATAATGTTGTATAGTAGAGGCAATTTTAATAATAAATCTCCCTTGTTTTTTTAAATAAAAATTCAAGAAAGTACCTAGTGAAAAATCGCAATCCTAATTCATCTTCTGTTATGCTATAATTTCAACAAGACTAATTTCAGTTATCTAATGTAGTGCCTATAATAAACAATTTGAATGAGCAGTAGTCAAACCACATTTATTTTTATACTTACAAATAATAAACAGGAAAATTATCACTGTCAGTACATGAAAGGTAAATAAGCAAAAAAATATAAAATGAACACAGTGTCTTAGTACTAGGTTCCCTCTGTCTGCTCTGCTATATGCAGAATACAGTGTGAAAGTAAATATATATATATATATATATATATAAAGGCAAAGGCGATAAATATATTTTAAATCTTTCGGTAAAAGCTAGACAAAAATATTAAATGCACTTTTATTTTTTCTATTACAAGGATGTAATCAGTTACATGGTCACAGTTCTACTGTACTGCTTAATATAATTCTACCATATTGTTTATTTCTTGGCATTATATTATTATATACTTAAAAACATTTTTATTTCTATAGTATTATAGAGTTTATTATCCATAATTATATGTTACAATAATTATAAATTATATGTCATAAAAACGTACTGATCGTATTGCGGAGCGCAACTGTCATTTGTATTCTGTCTGTCATCTGTGATACGAAGGCTAACTTGGTTGGTTATTTACATACATTTTTTTCTTTTTTTTACTGTTCACTACATTCAATGTAGTACATTCTCCTTTATGTGGTCTCCATTCAACGTGACATTGGCGAAGTGATTAGTGGCTTATTATTAGTGGTTACTGGCACGCTCGGAACGCCAAAAATAAAGAACAATAACAACATACATACATTTTTAAAGTTTCGTTACTTATATGATTTCTAAATAATTCTAAAGTATATTTTTAATGCATCAAGTAATAGTTTACTGTGAATGTGAATTTTTGAAGTCATTACAATACAATTTGCTTTACTATATTATAATATATTCAAGGTTATAAAGTTATTTACAGCTGATTCACCGCCGGCTTGACAAATGAAACGTCATTCGACAATCGACTTGTTATATAATGTTGCCATGAGTCTTAACTTAATGTTGCCTTTGGAAATAATAATTAAATATTCATGGTATTTATTATTTCGTAAATGCTTTTATATCTACATATGGAAAAATAATTTATTAAAAATTTTTAGCGTCCTTGGTTTTCGGTGACGAAGAAGCAATGAAGAATCTCGCAACAGTAACATGGGCACACGCGGTAAACAACAAAACCTATTTGGAGGCAACCTTAGCAAGTAAGTACACTTCCAATGGAGAATAATCACTAAATTTAAATTCTAGCTCATCGTATTGTCTTTTAAAAACAAAAAATACGTGTGAAAGAATTATTTTGATACGTCTATTAGTTTTTGAGATATTGTCCTTTAAAGTAAGCGCGCGATGCGAGATTCCGTCGGGCTGTAACCGACCCGCGTGACGCCACTGGTCAGACAGCACTCGCTCGCTCAGTTCGTTTTCGTTCATTCGCAGTTCGCGCTCTTCTGTATCTGGTGTTTCACTACAAATTTATAATATATTTTCTCTTAATAATAGTATATTTTCAAAATCTTTTTTTTTCACATACATAATGTAATAGCGAGCATTGTATTTTAAGATATTGAACTTTTGATACTACTTTGTCAAAAAAACTGTTCTATCCTGCTCGGTTTTATGGCGTGTTGTACCAAAATGTTTAGCTTTGATTATTTTTATAGTAGTATCGATACCAGAAAGCTTGAATTTTTTCCAGCAACACTTGGTTTGGCTTCTGCGGATCTGCGGTCTATTTAGATTTGCAGAAGGCCTTTAACTGTGTGCCTCGTCAATGTATCTGGTGGGCATTGCGATCCAAAGGAATCCCTGAGGCCTATATTAAGATTATCAGAGAAATACCACGATCCCGCTTTGCGATTCGCGATGATTAGGACTGCTGTTGACGACACCAAACCCTTTAGATCACCGTAGAGGGTTCACCAAGGCTCGGCGCTTAGTTCGTTCTTATTCAATGTAGTTTTCGATACTGTCTCGGCTCACATCCAGCACCAACCTCCATGGCTGATAATGTATGCCGATGACATTGCACTCATTGACGAGAACCAACTGATGCTGGAGCGTAAAGTGAACCTCTGGAAGGACCTCTCATCCATTTTAATTAATTGGATTAACACTTTAGCACAGGCAAGTAACAAACAAACAAAGTACTGCGCGAGATCTCCTAACTATTACCGGCGACTAGCGAGTTGAAAGACCAGTGACGTCACCGCCGGCCGCGGGACCGTTAGGGGCATTTGAAATTTTTGCAAACTTCAACCAACTACTTGGTTTTTTTTAATGAAACAAAAACTTGTGTATTTGTATACGCAAAAACTTTACTGTAACGAACTTTGAAGCATTATCTCATATCTATTACCATTCCTCATTGTTATAATTTATATTGTTTCTAATACAAATTCGATAGTTTTTGCTATGTTTAAGATATAATTTATATCTGATATAATAAATTAAAATGAGTTTCGCCACCCAACACGCAGTGTCCCGAGTATTCGGCGAAAAGTGGGGAACAAAAGTGTCTTAATGGAAACGGAGTGTCTAATACTTGGTTCCCCGGCCGTACTTATCTGGGTAGGCAGAGGGAATTCATAGTGAACTCTGCCTACCCAGATAAGTAACGCTGAAAAATCTAGTATACCTATAAGTATTTATATGATTCCCAGAGATATTTATTACTAAGATACCCAGCAATTTACTTAAGTGTTTAATTTACTTTAAAGCCAATTATTGCAGAAACAACAGTTGTACAGCGTGTTCTAGTATGTGTGTATCTCTGTTGCGCGTAAATGGCTAGACGTATCCCATTGCGTTCTTAGAAGCACTGTTAATTATAATTACAGTCGTAACCAACACTTTCATGTGTAAATCGGTAGGAGTTTATGTTATTCTCTTTAGCTCACAACTACTTATTCTGAGAAGTAACTTGGATATATTAGCAGTGAAAAAGTTTTTTCTCGCAAATGTGCCGTGATCGAGGTTAAAAACAATGTTGTGTGCATAATTTTTTTTATGCTTTCACGCTGTATCTCGGATCAGGAGAGGGAAAACGGTGTTAAAAACTTTTTTCCGCCGTTGAGTGGCTACTATTAACGCCGTATTTTGTCGTATTTTGTACGTATTTGTATTTTGTATCGTATTTTGTCCTGTTAATATTATTTTTGTAAAGGAAATAAAAATATAATTTTCTGATTTCTCTAAATTCCTTATAAAATTTTGAGAAATCAGAAAATTTCCTTATAAGACGAAGAATAACTAATTCCACTAACAATTCTATCGCCATACAATTAAATCATTATTTTTACAGGTGAAGTATCAATGCTAGAAGCTGACGTCGTTGTTGGTCATTTAAAAGGGAAGGATGGACCTCCTATTCCAATCATGGCCCACCCTCCAGCTACGACCTCGGATCTAACTTTAGCCGATTTCCTCACTGGCGTCGCTCAGTATAACAATGTGAACGCTAAACAGAAGGGAGTTAAATTAGACTTTAAAAGTATTGAAGCGTTTGAAAAGGCACAGGAAATTATAGCGCCGTTTGCTAGGCCTGAGGTATTTTTTTTTATATTATTAGAATGTTTATTTTTTATTTATAGGCTATGGTGGCATGGTGAGACACCTTCTGACTGTGACCGCGACGCTTGTGGGTTCGATTGTAATTAATTTTATATGAATTAATTCAAGCCCTTATCATATGATTTCATTGCTCGAACTATATTATTCGAAATTAATAATAATGTTTAAGTCTTCAACAAGTCTGTAACTTTTAAGTCTTCATGACAATCAAATAAACAAAAAAAATTGAATAAGATTTTCGTACGCAACATTTTGTATTTGAATACAAAATGTATTCAAAGTAGACTGTTTTCGTTCGTAAACACTTTATGTGTAACAGATGGGCCAACAAAAGATAATGAAGTAAACGTTTATATTAACATTAACAATATTATAAAGACGAGCTCGTAACTTACACTAATTGTATGGGCATTGTGTTTAAGTACTTTTTTATATTTTTGGCGGGAAAACCAGGGTGAATATTACTTTGTTATTGTTTATTGAGCTACATATTGTATATAACTTAGGGCTGGGTAAGTAGAGGGAACCTCGTGTAAAGACACTCCCTTCCCCACGTTCCGCCCAGTTTTCGAGACATTTTTGAGTGGCAGCCTTTTTACTAGGGCGCCAAAAATTAAAATATGAAAGATATAATTTTCCTCAATTAAACCCACTACCGTCGCGTTTATAATCGCAAGCTTGTGCTGCTGCGCCACGGCGGTCTCACGATAATAGATATATTATATGTATATTATATATATAAAATGTCTTCTAGATAGAATTCGGACAATAATCGATTTCAATCACGCAAATGTTGGTCCCTATGTCGTCACCTACTGTCATAATTTAAAAATTAAACCATCCCACCAACTAAGTTACCCATTAGTCATCATAATAAATAAGCTTGTTAAGCTCTAATTACTTTGAACACATTTGGGCAATTAAATCAAAAAATCCTTTTGCTTCCAACAAAAATGGCCCTAATTCCTATTAAAATAAGTACCATGATAAAATATGGAACTTCCGCCATTATGAACGAATAATGGTTTCAATACAGTAGCATCAACGTCTTCGCCGTGCACTTTGATAACATAAATAAATTATGACAAGGCGTGTGAATTATTTATTTAAGTTCTTTGCATCGTTGTCTCGGTTTCTAATAAAATTGTCTTTAGATAGACAAACAAACCTAATTTCGTATGTCCGTTCTCAATAGAATAATATTTTAGATTCCAAGAGTTACTTTTGCATGTGAACGTAACCTATTTTATATTGAAATATGACGCTAGATAGAGATTAGGTTTATTATTAAAACCCGTCGGGTGTCTCTCTCTCGGTTGTTTTGTAGCTCTGGTAAAGAGACAAATAGCGGTGTTGAGTTCCCCCATTCAAACGCCATATCTCGAAAATTGCTGGACATTAGTTTCTCTTATGCGGCATGAAGCTTAAAATAAGAAAAAAAAATGTTTAAAATACACAATCAGAAACATTTGTTACACAGGTCACCTTTCCTTTATGGTTGAACGCTGACATCCTGCCTGGTCCTGTCGAAGCCACGACCAAACCTGTAGATCCAGTTAAATTCATACAACTTGGGATGAAGCATCCTCGTGCTGTCCTCTCAATAGGATGGACGACAAACTATGGAGGAAATGTAACTGAAGGTGAATACAGCAGAGACCAGATCGGAGCGATGCTTCGTTTGGTCAATGAACAACGTATCAATCAAACTGTTACATTCCCGGTAAGTAATATTTGTGGTACGTCACATAATTGCCATTTTAATTAAAATAAACATTAAACGTTTACAAATTTACTTGGAAATTCTTAAGGTCCGTGCTGGTTTAGCGTCAAACAGCCAACCGTTTCTACTAGATCTTCTTAGAGAAACTGCGAGCTTGAACTCCTCCATGACAGTTTGGTCAAGCGAAGGTGATAACATAGAAGTTGACCGGCTTAGGGCCCTGATCCTCACTGTAGGACTTGAAAGGACTTACTTGGATGTTCCACATGAGCTTGCCGAAAGACTTCGTCTCCCGCCCCCTGATGCTAACACGAAAAATTAAATAATCATATGTAGATACAATTTTCTCAACCCAATGGACAACAATACAACTACAACAATTACAACAATCATTATATTTATATTGTAATGTATCATTTTTATTAAATTTCTAAGTCCAAATTTTCGTATTGATTGATGAAATTTCATGCGGCATCTAGTGCTTGTATAAAAATTTTAATATATAAATTATAAATGATTAAATATAAGAATTGTTTTACTGGGAGTGTTTTTTTTTGTGATTGCCTCTTACTTTTTTTATTGGTATAACGGAATAATACTTTACACAACGAAAAGTTACCAAAGCTGATGAGATTTTTTTAAAACTTTCAGTTGTAAGTTTAACATACTAACTAAAGCTGCATTGTGCCATCATTTTAACATATTATCTTAGGGTTAGGATATATTTTCGCTACCCGCGATACCCGCGACTCCTTCGCGGCTTCGCCCGCTAGGACTTCGCAATTATTTATTTACTTATTTGATTTTTTTTCGTGTTATAATAACTTTATTCCTTTTAAGACAATATCCACATGTAGCAATTGCATCGAACAAATATTTTATATTGATATTTTTTATTTATAAACCGAAAGTGTTTTAAAATAGACTCTCATCGCCTATCCTGTGTAGCTTTAAAAACAAAAAATAATGGCATATCTTAAAATTTGATAGAATAATACATGTAACTATATAATAGCGTAAATAATGCTAAATCCTAACAATTTGAGAGCTAACATCACGTGGTCACCATATGTCTGCGGGTCGACACACTTTGCGCAAACTTTCTCCTTCACTATCCTTGACTCTTATGTATGTATAGTATTAAAATTTAAAATCGAGTATTTTAAATGTTTTCTACATTGTCTTGCTAACTCCTGGCAGACAACGTGGCGTTCTATTCAGATTCTAACCCGATTTTCGCTTTTCTAGTACAAAATAACAAATGGTTAATATTTAGGTACTATGACGTATTTGCGCTCGTCACTATAATCGACCAAAGAGGACTGAGAGTTGGGATTCGTTTTCACCTTTTTAGTTTATACCCACTTTAGAGACATTTATTATATTTAGAAATGTCTCTATTATATTAGAGATATTAGAGACATTATTTGGTTTTTGTAATGAATATTATTTTTTTACCTAGGGAGCCTGAGGCTGGGAGGCTAATGTTAGGACTGTCCGTTCGCAATAAGACACTTCTGTTCCTTACTTTCCACCGAATTATCGAGGCATTGCTTGTTGAATGGCGGAACACAACGCCACACTTTGCCTTGTTACCAAAATTTGAAATTCAAGCTAGGAATGAAAAAAAAGTAACTATTTACGCCGCATAATTTGAATGCCTTGCGTTAATTCCTTTATATTTAAAAAAAAGATTATGAATCATTTGCTGTAAGTGAATTGTATGCTATAAATCATTTTCAAGGGTAAACGACAGTTGTTTACATTATCCCTATATAATATAAGTGTTAAAGCTTGTGTGTTTGTATGTCTCTTACTTAATAACATAAAAAGAAATGAAGTAGAAGAATGCAGGACAATTAAAACCTAAGATTGTTATATCTATAGGATATAAAATATACTTCAGACATTGGATTTTATTAAATAAACAAGTTTTGAGGAATCATTGATTTAAATATTGGTTCTTTTCTACATAAATTTTATTCATCAGTGAGTGGGAGGGAGCGCAGTACGCAGGGAGCATGGGGCGAAGTCGTCTCAAGTTAAATGTATTTTATAATAAGTAATATAAGTCTTATTTATTATTATTGAAATAAAGTAAGTTGTCTATTATTTTAATTATAAGCATAAAACTTAAAATTTTAAGTATGGAAGTATGGAATAACACTTTAAAAATGTAAAATACTACCTATATTTTTACTGCAAATTTTTATGTCTTTCTGAACGTTTTTTTGTTAAATATAGACAGATCTCGAGCAAAAGCTTGTTATTTGAATTGATTATACACGCGTCATAGCAAAGCTTGGAATGGAGTTTATTATAAAATTATGAGTAATAATTCGCTATATAGGTATAGGTATCTATTTCAACAATTCTATATAATTGACTTTTCTTATATATTTGACTCATTTTCTGATTGCGGTTTTGCCTGTGTGGTTTTCTATTTTAAAGAGAGAAGTTTTTAGTCTTATTTTTGAAGGTTTAAAATAAAAAAGGTAAAAGGAATTTCAGGGGAGTTAAGAAATAAAAAAAAATACCTAACCACCCGTTTATAGCCTCAAAGATTACCCGTATGTTTGCTTAAGACGCAAAAATAGCAAACAAGTGAGTACGTACACAGTTAATAAATTATTAGATGTATAGTGCATCAATTTGGACAGTAAGAACAAAAATATTTCTATAACTTTGGATATAATAAACAGTAGCATCCCGAAACTAAATAATGGGAAGTGACGTATGACACGAAGCAAGTTGGTGTGTATAAATAATAAAAACCTGTGAGCGATATTTCTCTTAAATTTGTTTTGATTTTAGGCACACTACTGTAGGTACGTAGGACGTTCTCGGCTGGATGCGAAGCGCTGAAGATCGAGCTCAGTGGCGTGCCATTGGAGAGGCCTATGTCCAGCAGTGGACGAGGACAGGCTGATGATGGTGATGATGATGACTGTAGGTATAAATGTGAAATTCCAACTTACCTACTTTGCTTTCCATTTTTCGCAAATTTTTGAACTAGGAAAAAGATTTCAAAAATAAACAATATAAAATTCTATCTTTCTTAATGCTTAATTATGGCGCAGCGTCTGCAAAATCCGATGATTGTAGATTCGAGTCCCATCAGGTCGATCGAGTTAACGATCGATCGAAATCGAAACGATCAGATTACCAAAAACAAAGCGTAAAATAATAAATAAATATTTATAAAGTTATAATAATAGATGTAATAATATTAGTAGAATTAAATCTTCATGCTAAATCAGTTGACTTTAAACTTAACAAGTACGTACTAAACTACTCAAGCTAAATTTAAGTTTAAGTAAATAACATTTTCAAATGCTTGAGCAATAATAACAAATAGAAATATCCACTGTTTAAGGTTAGTTGGAGACTTGGAACATTCGAATGTTTGCATCTAAGTTTTATACATTTCTAGAACGGACATAGGAAAAAAACTATTTAAAATATAACTATTAAAAGGCAGGCCCATATCTAGCAGTGCTTCAACTTGTAAATCAGCATAATTCAGTTTATCTTTTAAATGTGTATATAATATTTAACTATAGGTACTTTATGGTACATAGAACTTAGTGTTAAAACACTCCATTCTTTAGTTTTCTCCAATTTTCGAGGCATAGCTTCTTGAATAGTGAAACTCAGCACCTTGTTTGGTCTAACAGATTAACAAAATGTAAAAACTGAATATCTTTACCCCGAGGCAAAACAAGGGGACAGAAACGCGCCATCCTCACTGGTATTCGCATTGCCTCGTGTGGATCAAGCTATTCAGGTATATGATAAATATATTTCATATTAACTGTACTTACAAAAACTTATTGAAGTTGCTCTATCTAGAAACATAGATAATGTTAAACGTCCGCACATTCACTTATTTTAATAACCTCAGTGTTTACGATTCACACTTAAGTTACAAAATAATGTTTTGCAACGAATTGTATTCGATCTACATACATCTATATGTGCGTATGTCGTAATATAAATGCTTAATGTGGGAAGGAAATGAAGATTATAATTTATCTAGTGTTTGTAAAACTTTATATAGCTTCTTTTGTATAGGTTCACGTTGTATTCCGCACGTAGCATGGTAGGCAGAGGGAACCCAGTGTTAAAACACTCCGCTTAACTTTTAACCTGTCTGTAGTAGCAGAACTCTACGCCGAGCTTAGTCTTGTTGCTGGAGCAAGGAAATGAAATTAATTAATCGAATTGGTAACAGTCAGGCACAGTGCCGCAGCGCTCTATAATAAAAATTTTTTTTAGAAAATATATTTTTTTATATGAAAAGTACATTAGTTTGACAGCTTCTGATGACATTTTCAAGTAAAAAAAGTATAATAAAACTTTTCATCAATTGGAAATTGAATCCCTGAAGACCGACTTGTGACACTTCCATTAGAAATTAGACTATACATACTATGTATTGATATTGTATCTTAAAGTACCCCGTTGAAGATTTATTACATTGTAATCAATCATAGCAATAAAATTAATACGAAGAATTGATAGAATATAGTTATCTTTCTTGGTAATTAATAGCACAAGTGTCCTATTGTTTCTTAGTTTTATGCAATTTCTTTAAATTAAACATGTTTGTTGGAGAACAAAATTCTAACCAAATAAAAATGAAAGTAAAGTCAGTTTATATATTAAAGTAAATAATAAAATAAATTGTATTGGATTAGATTTGACTTTACATGAAATCAATATTTCCTATTTTCCTTTAACTTTTCATTCTTACCTATATTAATAGATGCTTAATATGTTTAACTCGCTCGTTTAGTAAATCAAAATTGCAAATCATATGCATTAGGTTTCAACATCCAACCAAATACCTAAAATAGTCGGAGAATACAACAAGGCATCATGTATAATAGATAATAGTATAATAGATTTAGATATTTATGTCCACAAATGTATGAAGTGTTATGGAAGAGCGGGGCCACCTTACACGTACTAGTTTCACTAATACTATGTCCAAGTAAATGTTAAGCATTTTTATGGAATACAGATATTTTGACTTGACTTTGACTTTGACTAGTAACTTACTAGGTTGGTCACATTACTTCACACATAGCTAAAGAAAATGTGAAACTGAAATAAATATATTTTTATTTATTATTTATTATTATTATAATATAGGTAAGTATCTGAAGACAAAAGTATCTTAACTAAGCTAATACCCATATACAGCGTGTTTCAATATATTTAAATTAAAAAAATAACAATAGCTAAATTCAAACTCCCTATACACAGCCACTCGACACCAATTACGTAATGACTCGAAAATAAATATAACTAACTAAAGGCAATTTGTCGTGGTGTCAATCAAAAATATTAATTAGTCTACATCAGAAAGAGATTCTGAACATCTGGTTGGGAAACTGTTACATCATGTGACCAATTCATTCCAATTTATTATTAGCCTAGTTAGTTTTTTTGTCTTTGGTCGTCTGATTTATGGTTTTCTTGTGTTTTTTTTTTTGATTTATTAGCTTAATAATTCAGTTTAGATACTCTTAATGCCGTTTAAATGTGCCTGAACGAAGAGATCATTGTGGGCGTCGTGGCCCAGCGGCACAAGGGTGTGACTGTAACGCGACGGTGGTGGGTTCGATCACCATTGAAGGGAATTAATTATTATTTATTAATATTTTAATTTCTTCGCCCTGGCTCAATAAAGTTATTGAACGTGAGGACCATTGTTAATACGTAAAAATTTAAATATGATAAACAACGTCGATGTATCGGTTATCTTCAAGCAAATTTCTCAACTTAATAAGCAATGTCCATTGACATTATATTAAAATTAAAATGATACGTGGTATAGTGGTACAGCGATGATTCTGAATTCGATTTCCATTCAGGTAAATAATTATATTTACCTATCTAAGCTATCTACTCTTACCTTACGTACTCTTTGCCTATCTGTTTCAAATGTCTTAATTATAAATTAAATGGATTTAACAAAACAAGTAAAAACGATAGCGATTTCTATCGTGTGATCTCAGTTCTATACACTTGTATTTTTTATATATTGTATTAAAATAGATTCCAGACATAAATCTGACCATTTTGCTTCTAAATAAACACTTCATTTGTTACATCTTCCGTAAACTAACACCGCGCGTGAGTATCTCAAACAGAAGTGACATTAATACTTTTTCAGTCCTTTAATAAACATGAGAGACACAGACTGTGAATTAAGTTATTTTCATCAACATATCTCGCCTTTCTTTAAGATAAAAAAAAACTTGGACAAGCTCGAAACGGTTTCACCCACCGAGGGTTCCGTACAAAAATTGGAGGTCTCGAGCTCTTTCTGAAATTCAAAGTTAGCTTAACCAGAGCCCTTTCATCAGATACCTTACTTGAAACTAGCAGCTTTAATATTAAATTGTGCCTCCCTTTTAAGCTACTTAATATTGATTCCCTTTATAGCAGTAAAATAGAGGGGAATTAATAGCAGTAAAATAATGCGATGGGAGCGGCCATATCTTTTTTTTAAGTAAATGTAGAAATTATTCTCTTCACGAATTCATGGAGCCGTAGATCTGAGTATATTGTTTCCATTTCAACTTGATATCTCTAAGCATTCCTGAGATAAAGGCTCTTGACAGTCAGACCGAAAACAAAGTGATCTTATAAGGGTTTCTCTTTCTCAAAAATAGGCAAAAAGAACTCAGTGTCATGAAACTTTGTTCACAGTTCTGAGTATATTGAGTGACTACCTAACACTTGACATAATGTCGAGTGGAAATCAAACCTTAGACCACCACGAGTACAATCACGTTTTCCAACTGTCACATGTTCCAATCCCAATGAAGTCCAAGTATTAAATAAACAGAAACAGCCACATTTCTTAAATAGAATTGACATTAACACTTTCTTCACGCCTCCACTGAGTATGACAAACACGCAGACTTCTTAATTAAATTGATGTGCAATTATAATGCGTGACCAGACTTGGTCGAAGGGCTTGAAAGTCCAGGAGTGGCAAACATTTAATAAAAACTTTTTATTGTTTTAATTTAGTAATGACTGTAATGCTAATTTTAATCTTAATATTTTGTAATACACGATTGCTGTAAGTTCGTATCCTATTAGGATAATAAAATAAAATATTTTGATATCCTAATATCATTAAGGCATTGATGCAAGATTTCATTTAATTAATAAAATTATTTTTCAAGTACGCAGAAAACGAAGAATTAAATATTTTTCAACACTAAAAAATATTAAAAGCACGTATATATAAACCTCTTCCACGTAACTTTTACAGAACCGTAAATTTCGTTATTAAAAAAAATAAACATGAAATTTTATGGAGATTGAGATAAAAATGTTTACAACGTATGAGTTAGAGACTAAGAATGTACTAAATGCCTCAGAGCTTAGGTCACGCGTCATATCAATCTAGGTTTTAATAGAGAAGTGGCGATAATTACAGCTGGCCAGTTTATATACTGCGAGTCCATTGTGGTGCAGTGCACACGCAATGGTTTCCCACTCGCGACAATGGATTTTTCCCCCGCTCTTAAACCAATGTGCAACGTATAGAATTCAATAAATAAGCGGAGCAGATAGTTCCTTCCTCCTGTCCTTCTAACTGTTAAAATAAGAAATTTGTTCATTGAATGGCGAAAATCACAATCAGTCTATAAGCTACAGCTACAGCTATCGGAAAAAGAAACATTATATGAAATGTATTAGCGTTTGAACTCACAATTTAAACTTTTTACTTATTTCCTTTTTTTACCAAAACAATCTGAAATTACTTATATACATGCGGCTCATACAGCGTAACTCAACGCCACGCTTCGCCATTCCTCCGAGTGGAAATCGAACCAGCCACTGCAACTAAAACGAATATTTGACCTACTTATCATTTAGTTAGGATATTGGATATATATATGTACTTATATTATAATATATTAATAATATATCTATTTAAATAAAGTATTAAAGTTTCCTCTTAACACAAACAAACTATTAATCATAATTTTATGGCACACTAACTGATGCTTTACTTTGAACGTGGTCATTTGGAGCTCTTTATTGCATTTTGAATATTTTAGCGCATGTTAGAGGCGGTCAAGATATGTGTCAGCATCGGTAATAAAAACAGCTTTTTAATTAATCTTAATCACAGTTTTAATGGAACCTAAGATAGATGAATAATTTTAATAGAATTTCTTAGAAAGAACAATTTAATTTACCCTTAGTATATTTTTGTATGTATATGTACATAAGCATTAATATAATTCTACATTAAAAAAATATCATTTACAGTAAAAAATATTTTTTTAATAACTATACAACATATTTCTTTCAAAACATTTTGAAATGTCAGACATACTCGTAACATAGAGATATACAATTTAAATCTTTGAATATTGCTATTTTTTTATACATATATTTCCTACAATCACGCGTCTATTACAAACACAATCGGAGCACTCTTGGCACATTGTCACAGATCTGGTAAATCTCTCGAACTCTCTGGCCAATGTCTCGAAACTATTATATGGTGGAAAATGAGAAACGAAGTGTCTTAATATTAGATTCCGTTTGTCTTTCAATATTTTTCGGGAAAGCTTGAAGCTGTAAAGCGTGAAGTTGTAAAAAAAATCCAATTCTGAATTTTAGCACTCATATCCATGACCCATAAACTGCCGACTATTACCAGATACTAAGTCAAAGGCGATTATACCACGGAATATACGAGGTAGTGTGAATAACGTGAAAATTTAACGCGCCTTAGAGCACGTTTCGCAGTAAAACTGTTTATTGTTTAATAGAGGAAACTGTTCTAATGTAGGCCGCTTTGTAAATATCTGATAGAGTCACCTTACAATATGGAATTTCTGGTAAGCTTAATTTCATTTATTTATTTAACTCGGCAGGCTTGTCTTATTAAAAATATCATATTATAATAGATTAGTAAATATCATTATCGTTACTAATATAGTCGCCGATTTATTCTTTATAAATTTTGTCTAAGAAGACGTCTAAGAAGATTGCATTTATCTTCTATGTTAAATTAGCATTTTTAGAAAACATTCTTTACAGACGCGACGTAAATCAATGGATGTGCCCACCCACGGGCCCACCGTCGGGCGATCCTCAAACGGGAGAAGGAATTGTCTCAAGGAATTGTTTTCGACAAAGTGCCGTTTTCACAACGTTTAATGCGATATCTAGAACTTGGGTAGAAAGTAGAACGGAGTGTCTTGAAACCAGGTTCGCAGTTCCCTATTTTTCCTGTTGTTGGCTGGATAAAGTGTAAAGGTCACAAAAATACCAGTAAACATATTTAAAACAAATATTTACGCCTAAAGCCCACAACTACATATAGCAGGCGTTCCTGACTACGTTACGACTGAAATAATATTATAAATTATAATACAATAATAATCATACTTCTACTATATGCGTCCAGCCTTATGCCAATTTTAAAATAAAGTAACTAAGTAACAACAAAATTTTCAGAAAACATTCTGAAAGCAAATAATTTTTAGGTTTTAAAGATTTTATATGATTTTAAAATTTAATTTTATTAGAATTTTAATTTGAATATAGTTTCCCGCTCTAATAGATACTTGTATGTTTAGATCCAAAATTGCTTTCGCGATCCAGGCGTAGTTTAAATGTCATTTTGGTATTCAAAAGTATTATATTTTTTGTAAACCAACGCTTAATAAATAAATACACAATAACCTACACATACTGTTTTTATTAATTTCGTTAATTGTAATTTTTTAATTCTCTAATCAATAAAAAAATATATCTTAGCGAAAACTGAATAACGGAGTAAGATTCCTTGAGTTCATCTATACTACAAGTAAGAAGAATTAATGAAATAAGTTAAGCAAGAAATTTAAATATATCTAATGTACCGTTTTTGGTCCATTAATCACACAGAATCATCTATCTTATCATTATCTTGTCTATTTGATTAAATTTGCATAATTTTATTTATATTATATAATATAATATGGGCCTAAGATGGAACTGGAAAGTAACTGTTTTAACTCTAAGCTTGTTTTTTAGTTTATAAACGAATAATAATATAAATTTTAAATGTAAATAAATGAGTTCGCGTATTTTTTATATAGTCGGTACTGACCTTAGTGTTTTCTTCACTTCGTTTTTTTAAATCCATTTTTGTGTCTTTTTATGATTTTTCTACATGTGTTGCACGCCAAATTCCATTGGCAAGTGAAAAGAGAAAGAGGCGAATGCCCCTATTTGTTCTTATATAATATATCTGAAAAGTTTATTTACTTAAACGTGATAATCTCAGAAACTAATATTTTGAATTGAAACTTCTGTTTATGGTGGATAGTCCTCTTATCGAGGAATAAGTGTGACCCACTATACCTGCTGTCAAAGCCACTCGTAGTGTCATGTGTTATAATTAGTAATTTTCATTCAACTACGACGAACGAAGCTATATAAACGTGTTATTTAATATATTTATTTTTATAATTTATTTATGTCTAACATATGTTAACATTTTATATAGGGAGATTCTTACAAATTTCCGCTACCCAAAAATAATTACTTAGAATTGTCATTTGGCAAGAGAGCTATTTCTTAAATATTTATTACATTTTGAATAAAGTGTTATTCCACACTTAGAAAAGAAAAATACTTATTTAGAAAACGTATAAAAATTTTAACGTAGCGAAACTTGAACTCGTGCCGCTTGGAATCCTTTCAAGCGTTCTGACCACTAAGCCATACGTTCTCATCTAGGTACGTCGAAGTTCTTATATGCCTGGTACAACTATTTATTTTTGTTTTCGTCGCTTTCCTTTACGCAAAATGTGTTGTAAGTTTTCGCCACCCACCACGCAGTCTCCTTGTATATTTCACAAAAATGCGATATGCGAAGATAAAACAAATTAAGGAACAACTAACTATAAAATGTAAGGAATTCCAAATAAACAGCACAATTCTCGGTAGGTGGGTAAGGTTCCCCGAACTTTAGCCTGTGGGCGCTAAAAGAAACATCGACAAACTTTTAGATTAAATAACTTTTATTTGATGAAATAATAAATTAAATTTAAAATAATAATTTACGTTGTTTCGCGTTATACAATGTTTTTGTTTGAAGTGTGCGAAGGTACGCGACCTAATTGCGGTCGCATTATGAGGAGATAAGATAAAATGTACCGGTTAGTCAATTTCTTAGACCTCATAATTAATATTAATGAAAGTGATGCTTAAAACAGAAAAATGCAAAGTAATATATTTTCTGAACTTCCGTTTTTTGGCACTTCTTTTTTGTTTTGGGTATTCTTTTATAATATTAGTCGACACAGTCTTTATAGAACGGGCTGGGTAAATAAATGCAATAGACACTACTCAGGTGGGTTATAATATGAATAATGTTACAAATACGACGAGATAATATATTTGAAAATTCAACAATTATTGTTTTAAGGTCGAGATCGTGTAGAGGTTTCGAGGTGAAATTAATAACAAATATTTAGGTCTATAGCTCCTTTCCTTGAAGCGCAGAAAAAAATCAAATCAAGTCAACGTATTCAAAATATACGATATGCACCGATTTTGCTGCATTTTGTATGAAATTCGCGGCAGAATCAAAATCTAAAGGGTATTTCCCGTGAACCTACCGTTATGAAGCTTGGCACGACATGAAAACTTACCATACAAATAAAAAAAACCGCAAAATGAATGGTTATCGGTATTTCATAGAAAAAAATCACTACAAAGTTATATTTGTAGTTCATTTCATACAAAATAAATGCATGTGCCCGCAAACTTAAGTTGGTAAACTTTTATAAATTATACTTCCCGTTGACCTACAATCCTGAAATAGGTACGAAAGCCTCGATGGGCAAATCCGACTCGCACGTAACCGGTTTTTTTTGCTTTTTCTAATATCAGTAACATATGTGCCTTTAAAAGCCAATTGAAATCAAAATTGGAACATTAATTTGTATAAGCCCTTTTTTTTATACACATTCAATATTGCGTCGTCGAAAGTTGCCTACAAATGTTCCTAAGTAATTATTCAGAGGATTTTGAATTTAAGTTTAGTAAAATAAATTATGACACGAAGTCTATATATTAATGAAAAATTGAAAAATCGTGTTTTATAAAGTAGAGTAGAGTAGAGTCAGTTATCAGTAGGATCTTAGTGCTACATTTTTTTTGTGGCCAGTCCTGGCTAAAGGGCGCAACCGAACAATTATAAACGAGACAAGTTATGGGTTCGATTCCCACTCGAGGAAATATAATATTTACTCGTTGGAAAAATTGTGATATTAGTATTGTTAAATTTCCTTAAATTTCCTCTCATTTCTTAAGTAAATTCTTAAATTTCCTCTCATTTCTTAAGTACTTCTTGCATCATGACAGCTACTCGTATGATGACTAATTTCAACTGAACCCATTCAATAGTGGTCTGTATGTAATAATATGATTCAACCTCGCTTGCTTTGTAATAAGGTGGATGTTAACTATGTTACATTAATTTCATCCTCCATAAGATTCGTTTCCTACTCGGACGATTAAGATACAAATACTTTTCATTTCCCCCCTGCCATAAACAATGCGCGGCGTTAAGTTTCGTCTCAAAGTGAAGAATGGGATGTCTTAACACTAGGTTCCCTTTGTCTATCCTGCTGTATAAAACGTGAAGCTAAAAAAATATTATTCTTTTACTAAATAACTGGGTTCTTGATTACAAATTACATCGTAAGATGTGCTCGTGACCGCAATATTTGCAGAGAAATCGACATTGAACTCAGTAAATACAGTGATTGAAATATGACTCGAATCGAAGGAACAAGGAAGTGTAATTTCTTGAACATTATATTGTATATTGTGTAGGTATAATTTTAGAAACGTATAGTCATCTTCAATATTTATAAGACCGCTTATCTTTGCCCTCTTGCGCTTTAAAAGCTTAAATTGCTAAAAAACAAAAGGCTTTGTCCTGTTTTCCTTTGTTTAATAATAAGAAATATATATATGTATGTATATTTTTACAAAATAAAAGATATAATTTCTTAAAGCTTAAACTTACTAGATTGTGAAAATGTTTAAAAAAAATAAGTATACTTACTATTATAAAAAAGTATACTTACTATAAAAAATGTAAATTTTCTTACAAAACAAATAAATAAAATCGAATATGACTGTTAAAATAATCGATTACCTGCACCGTTATACGAATATATTGTATCGATACTATGGTAAAAACTGCATACAACGACTCATAAAACTTTGTTCAGAATCTGATTATCTTCAGACGGTGTTTTAAAAAAGAGGGACTTTTGAAAAAGACAGACTTAATATATTATATACTATATCCAATATATTATAACTATATATATTACTTTATTCGTTCATACATTGTAATATGCATTATAATTAATGAACAAACAATATAAAAAATATGTTATATATAGGTATGTATGTTATTATATAGGTATGTTATATGAATCTATATAAGACATACTTACTGCATTCAATGATTGTGAATTCTATTTTCACTCTGGCTAAATAGAAATGAAGTAATCCATTCTGTCAGTAGTTTTGTTCAGCCTTACCCATAAAATGAACTGTCTGTGTGAAATGAATTACTTTTAGTTATGACTTATGAACACTCATAGGAGACATTTTATTAAGATGAACGATATACTGAAATGAGTCCAGTCATACTGCTGGTACAAGTGTGTGATTGCAAATGTGGCAAGCTGTGGGTTCGTTTCCCGCTCGATGAAATGAAATATTTCCACGTCTCTTTCAAATGGTATTAAAATATACATAATCAAAAAAAAACAGCTTTAGGAATTTTACACTGTAAGCTGACCATATAATGTTTTTTCATTGTAAATAATCTATTTATGTCGAAGTAATAAATAGTTGTAAATTTATAGCAGTTATTCAAGAATTAACAGCAGAAAAACTCAATACCGGCCAAAGCCTTGTAAAACCAGATCTTGACTACGAATTATACATACTTTGTTAATGTAAAACATGAAGAAACTGAAGAATGCGTGCTTTTTAATGATTCTAGTTTTTTAACGTGTTATTATACAGTTGATATGCATTTATAATATATTATGTGAAAGTACAATCCATCAAAGCTTTATGTTGTAAACAACTTTTGCCTGTTACTCACCATGTAATATTTATCACCGTGCATATATTTCAAAGAAGAATCCCAATAATTAGGTAGTTTTTTATAACTTTGTGTCACAAAACTGCAAATTGTAGTAACAGATTCAAATAGAGTAAGAGAGTTGAGAAATATTGAACTATTGTTATAGTTCTTAATTTCCATTCTAATTTGTAAAATATTTATAAATCAGGTTTTACATATAAGCACATAAACATTTACGATTGTGACACAAATAACATTTTTTTATACATACATATTAACATATGTATATAAACAAATACCCGAAATGTGGGGAAAGTCACGGCCGGCCACTGGTTAACAATTATTGGACAAATAACTTAAGTGTATATTATTGCTTTTGTCATGCATAGTGCAGTAGCAAAGGATGGAGACCCCACACGTTATAAACGAAAGTAGGTTCACCATCTGATAGCCTTGGGATTTCTGGACTTTTTTTTCTTTTTTTTAGCTACACGCTTTATCACATCACATAGCCAGGTATGCAGAGAGAATCTAGGAACCTAGTGATGAGTAACTAAATTCCTATTACAAAATTGTATAAAAATACAAATTCATCGTATTACAAGAAGAGTTTCTGTGTCATGCGATGAAAACTAACGCTGCATAATTGTCATAATTATTTTAATTTATATATAACTGGAAGTCCTGTTTGGTTTTGTATGGAGATACATGTGATTAATACTTGTTTTTTTTGTCGTAGTGTATTAGTTAGCAAATTTTTACTTAAGCAAAAAAAATATACAAATATTGTAAAATTGAACATGTATCAAGTATGCATACACTATCTTATAGATAAACTTCACAATATTAATTTTACATGTACGAATATACTACAAATTAAAAGCCTTTTTTATTATTTACAATTACACAAAACTACACAAAAAAATATTTGTTAAATAAAAAATAAAAAAAAGCTCTAGCTTACCTTACAACATGGTGGCCCTATTGATGAGCATCTCTTATAAATTGTACTACATAGTTTGATTTGATGCAACGAATACCTCAAGGCAATTTACCGTTTTTGCCTCTGAATAAAAAGTGGATATAATAAAACATAAAATTATATATTTTAACATTTAATTATAAAACACGCTCACTTTCCATTATAGAGTTTTTTGTACAAACGTCTTTTAAAGGTTGCCAAATCAAATAAATGGAAATATAATCTAATATTAGTTATTTCTTACAACATATTTTCATTTATTAAGGCTATTGTAAACGTGAATTGAGAGAGTGAATTATTTTCATTTTTAAGCCGTGGCAAGCCAACAAGGAGAACAGAGAGTCTTGACAATACGTTCTCTCTGTTACCTTATAATAAGAGGCCGCATGTCTGTCTGTCCTTCTGTCATCAGGTTGTATCTCATTAACCGTAAATTATTGTTGCCGCTATAACAACAATTTCTAAAGAACAGAATAAAATAAATACTTAACACTACTTGGCTTCCATACAACAGACATAATTTTCTTGCCGTTTTTATAGAATGGTACGGAAGGTTGACCGGTTTTTTTACATTCCTTTATAGTTTTTTGCTAACTTTTTTAAAGTTTCAAAATTAACAAATATTAGATCACATTTTTAATAATTTAAACCATTTAATTTACATTTTATGTAGAGGTTATATAAATTCGTTTTTTATTATGCATAATAATTGGTTTTTTGGTTAATAAGTTACGCTATAAAGATCGAATGACTAAGCAATTTAAGGCCACCATCCAAGATACCTAAATTATTTGTAACTTGTAAGATAAACAAATCAGGTATAATATAGTGCGGCGTTAAAATCAGCCATTTCACACGCAATCTTTCTGTTTGCAAAACGGAGGTCAGATCTGTATCTATCTATAGCAATATTATTTTAACAAAATCTCTTTGCATATAATAACAATAATAAAAAAATTAAATAACCTTTTGTACCTATATAAAAAAAGTTTTAAAAATAAACGAAAACGAGAGTGCTGAACAGGTAATCAATACAAGTAGATTAATAAGTGCAACGCTCCTGACTCGAAATCCAGAAGCGTATGAATGGAACCCGTCTCGATTCTTATTATATCCCAGATACCTATACATATATCTGCTCAGTGTAGGGTGACCATAACCAACCAAAACCGATTTAAATATTATGTATTAATTTACATTTTATGTACGCATTGCAGAAAAATATCATATTTTTTTTAAAAATTACAACGTAAATTTACTTTATTCAATTTAAAAAAAATATATAACGTGGCTATACAAAATTAATACAAAATATTGTACAAATAATATACCGAAAAAAAAACAACAACAAAANGTATGAATGGAACCCGTCTCGATTCTTATTATATCCCAGATACCTATACATATATCTGCTCAGTGTAGGGTGACCATAACCAACCAAAACCGATTTAAATATTATGAATTAATTTACATTTTATGTACGCATTGCAGAAAATATCATATTTTTTAAAAATTAAACGTAAATTTACTTCATTCAATTAAAAAAATATATAACATGGCTATATAAAATTAATACAAAATATTCTACAAATAATATACCGAAAAAAAAACAACAACAAAAATAACTTTAGTTCAACAAAAAGATCTATTGAAATATCTATAATAAAACTTATTGAAATATCTACAAAAAAACTTAATATAGAGTCTTGATAACAAAAGCTAATAAGTCCATATCACGCTCGCTTACCCTACAGCCGCGCCATGTGGCCAGTCGCCAGTCGACGTCCCGCCGCGGCCGCAGTATGTTGCGTTACACGTTATACACGCTGCTCGTCCTATACGAAACTCAAGCATACATGACAGACCAGCCGAGTTTCGCTGACAGACTAAACCACATATATGAAAAGCTCGAAAAGTTCACCATAGCACCGTCCAAAAAGTTCAACAGCAAGCTGTACGCGAAATTGGATAGGCTCAATTCTCTTAAGCCGGAGGAACTGACAGATGAAGATGAGGAGCTCTTGTCCGCGATGCAAATGTGGGGGACTATAAGTGACGACCAGCTCAAAGGAGTTGTTCAGGAGTTTCAGAATTTGAAAGACGATAAAAGTGACAGGGAAGATTACAGTGACGGTGATTGGAACGATGATGTGAGTTATTAGTTATTAATTTAGTTTAGCGTAGTTGGGATATATATATGTTTATATTATATTAAAATTAATCTCTATTTTCCTTAGTCATTTCTTGCTGGCTGGATAAATTTCGTTGGTTCTCTTGTTATTTATTACCGTAAGGTTTTCCTTCTGGTTATTATCAAAAAAAGTATAAGAAACCCTTTAGGAGTTTATTATATTTAAGATTTATTTTTAAATTAAACTTTTTATGTATTTGATGGCGCTTAAATAAAATATTTTTTTATTAAATACATTCTGAAAGAGTTTAGCCAACAATTAAGTCGAGGATTCTTTAAAAGTAAACCAGGTTTCTAAGTCTACCTGTATTCAAATATTTTTTTCTTATTAGGAAAAGAATACGCTAAAAAGGATGCACGAGCTAATTAGACTCTAAAACCTTTTAAGTGTTTTAAAAACGTTTCGAAGCTTTCTTTACCTTTTTTAAAAAGAAGGTAACAAAAAATATCAAGCTTTATTTACGTTAATTGAAGACAATTAGTTTTTTATCTTATTAGTACAAAAATAAACTTAAGAAATCTTAATTGGAATGTTGCATATAAAACTTGTATTTTTTGCTTCCGCGCTGCTTCATGTACATACCGAGATAGGTAGAGGGAACCTATTGTAATGGCCCTCCAATTTCCTACCCAATCTTTTCCCAATATTTAAAATATTGCGTGTTGAATGGTGGAACTCAACGCAGCGATTTGTCTTGTTACCAAAGCGGAGAAATAAAAATAATTCGATCTCTTGAGTGGGAATCGAACCCGTAACCGTTGCCCATACAGTCAAATACTGTGCGGCAACAGGCCTCAATATCTATTGAATCAAATAATAAAACTGTCTTACATTTTAACTACCAATAAAAAAAACATTTGGTAAATTTATTAAAACTAAAATGTCGATTTAATTAAAATATTTCGAAGAAACCATATAAAATTTGTTAAACATACATAAATATTCATAATTAATTTATCAAGATTGCGCTGTTAAAAGATTAGTGAAAATTTTAAAATATTTATTTTAATATAAAAAAATTAACGTACCTTCGTAATAACGTACAATTATTTTCATATTACATATAAAAAATGTGCGAATAACTGAACTGAATATAGATAAGACGTTGAAAGATTTTTTTTATATTTATATGAAGCAATAAAAAATATTAATTTTCCGTCAAAATATTAATGCCGTCGTGCCTGCCTGTAAGTGATGGCTGTGGGTTCGATCTCTATTTGTAAGCTGAGCAAGAAAAGGAAAACGGAGTGTCTCTACACTAAGTGCCCTTAGTGTGTCTACCCTGTTATTACCCGCAATTAGATATGTTTTGATCGATCAATATAGGTATTTCATAATTATTAATCTTTTATTTTATCTACTAGCTGTTGAAGTTTGATCATAATATGATCATCATGTGCGGTCAAAATGAGAGTTGCATAGTAGTTTCAGAAAGGGGAAAAGAGTTTTTTTCACTAAGTAAAGTTAAACTTCCTTATACTTTACTTTTCTCATACCCAATTTTCCAGCACAAAAATTAATATTTTTGCTGTTGATACTTAGAAAGAATAAAACAATTCCCATTTGCAATGGAAGCTAGAAAGTATTATACATAATACAGCCTCGTGGTTAGGAAATCACGAATTCGATTTCCATTCGAGACAATTTATGATAAAATGGATATGCTTTATTACACTCCATCCACCTCCATGCAAAATATATTAAACGTGGTAGTAAAATCTACTTGATTATATTTTATGGAAAGTACATAATATAAATTGCCGTCTTTGTATGCATTTCTTATATGCTTCCAATTTTTGCCTATTTCAGTGTTGGATAGTGGAAACCAAATTCACGCTTTAACATGGGGGATGTCAAACTTTTAAATTCCCCTGGATTCATTTGGGAGATTGAACCTACTACCATCGCATATAGTTTAATAACGTAGAACATTATACAATACTATTCACCATTTCCACAATAAGGTTTAATTGGCCAATTAAATTCTTGTAATTCGATACTGTCATTTCCATAACAATTTAGATAGTCAGTGTCGGGAGCTTCCTATTTTAAAGATACAAATGATTTGTCTTCAGTAAAAAGCCGAATGTTTTTCCAATATTTTCTTTAGTTGTATCTTAAATGACTTGTATTTACGCAAGTCTAAACTTCACTGTTTTTAAAAAAATGGTAATTAAATTATATTATATATTCTACGTACATATGTATAAGTATATAAAACTCGGACAGCGGACAACGCCCGGGTCAAAACAACTGCGCATAGAGAGCTAAAATTTAGTAGGTTCCTTGGGAAGTGTGGGGAAGTACTAAGAGAGGATTACTTGAGATTCGTAGGTTCGTGGAACTGTAAAATAACAGAATCTTACGTTTTATACTCCACGCAAGCAGAGTTGCGAGCTTGTATTCGTATTAATATATACGTCTCAAAAAGTTTATGTCTGTCTATCTATTAAATAATGACCGCAACAAGCTATTTTGCCAGCAAGTGTATTGCGAGAAAATGACTCATGCGCATAAATGTCAACCGAGTTTCGCCTCAGCGTCTTAAATATGATCTTTGGCTTACCTTAAGTGTTTATTTACGATTTGTAGAGAAAACTAGAATATTTGTACAGAATTTTCTATTTCTATGTATCTCTCGGAACTAATAGGGCATGAGAGGCGCTAAGAAACTTCTGTCTCCGGTTTTCATTTCATTGTTAAATCTACTCTAGATTGTTGGACCTGAGAAACGTAAATATTTCTTAAGCAACCATGAGTCAAAATCCCATTTTAAGGTCACAAGTAGGAGGGTCGTAACAGGCAAGCGCAAAGTTTATAAAACTTTCATTGGTTTAAAGGGGTTCAATTCAGGAACCCGCGCCTCTTTGGAAACCATCCAAGAAGGATGATTGGACGGTTCCAAAGAGGCACAGGTTCAAATCCCGCTACGTTTAAATTTTTGTACGTATATTTAATAAGTATTTAACTTTCCTATGTTTGGAATAACACTTTCAAAATGTTAAAAAATAGAAAATATAACTTTATACGAGAATTTTCATGCATCAGTACCGCTTAAAACCGCTTAAAAGTCAATTAAAATTATAAATTTATATTTATTCTTGTATCTAATTTAAATTTTAAAATAACATAAAAGAAATCGCATAAAAGTTTCACACATCAAAATTGATTAGAGAAACTATTTAAACATTAGCTTTATAACGTTAGTGTAAAGCTCACTAGCAAATTATAAGATCTACCTATAATTAAACGAATGACTACTAATAAAACACTGAAAGCTTCGTATAATTATTATTTTAGTATAAACATAACTAATAACAAGTTTGTGAGTGTCATAATATGAAATTTTCTTTTCTTTTTTGTTCATATACATTCGAGGTAGAATAAACTTAGGTGTATTACTCGTTTTTCCAATTTCTACTTAATTTTGAAGATATTAAGTAGTACGTGAAATTGAGTGAAAATCAAATCGAACTGAAAAAATGCAATATATTTCATTAGGGGGCTCCTACCTCTGTTGAAAAACGGGGGCGTTTGCTTCGCTCGCTTTTATGGAAAACAAAGTATTGGACGGATAACTTACGACAGTACTTGTATTCTGATACATAGATAGGTATAGGAATTACATTATACACCAGATAAATTTCTTTTTAAACCATGAAAAAAATGCTTAAATTCATTTAAATAATTAAATCTGAATTAAACATATTCGATAGCGAGTATCGAATATTTTATATTATTGTAGAGACAGTGAACTATAGACGCTCGTTGATTATTGAAAACGCGTAGCTAATCTATTTAAAGCATCTTATTAATTCTACAACTGTTAGGAGCCATTCACATTTCAGTACGTGCGGCGCATTTGTAAAGTTAAAGTGGAAATACTTTTGCATACGTTTTATAATTAATTACTTATATATGATAACTAATTATTACATGCGGCTTTGTATGCGTTAACCACGCATGGAAATAAATAGGAGTTGTGATTTGCCTATACAAATATGTGCCTATAATATACAAATATATGTAAGTACTGTACTTACAAATATTTGTATAGGCACAGTTATCACGTATGTTTTCATAAGTTGTAAATGACGCTATATAAAAAGTAGATTTAATGTAAAAAAGATAGTTTCGCACATCGCCTAATAATCTAATATAATCTAGCTTTTCGCTGTATCCCTAGCGGGGTAGTCAGAGAGAACGGTGCGCCAAATGCTATGGTCTCTGCATAACTCTTTCACCTTGTCCAATGTCATCGATCTCTTTATACATGCCCTCCGGTGGGCCCTCAAGCTCTTTACGTGACTTTTTAGTTTTTCTAGTATCTTTGATATTAAGGTTTGCCCCTACTTCTCTTACCGCTTATACTTCCGTCATAAATCTTTTTTGCTATTGACATTTACTATTTCTTCTTTCATCACTCATTAGCCCAAACCAACGTTCTTCTTCATTCTCATCGTGACATCCTCACTAATACCTGTCATTCTGTACTCGCCATTCTGAAAGTATCATATTTGAAAGAGACAAAATTTCGTTTTCCGCTTCATGAAATAAAACGTTGTTTCAAAAATAAAATAGCCAACAAAAAAATCAATTTCATAGCAGATGACAAGAATCGCAACAAAGGACGTCGCGTCGTCCGTAACAATTACATTAATAACGCTCCATAAGTTCTAAATCATTCGTGTGATAGTCCAGTTAAAATTAAACGCGTCGGTCCCCTAACCCGGCCGGTCAGCCAACTATTGAGTAACACTTATTGTTATTTTTTTACGTGAATAAATTACATTTCTTTTCTTTCCTTTGATTTTACTTCTGAGCTTATATTATTATTTGTTTAAAATACTTTTAACGTTTAAGTTTTATTATAGGCGGCCTTTTCAATGACCAGCGTACCGCTGTTTAGACGTTGATAACGTTCCTTGAAGAGTCAATTTTGGAGAACTTTTACCTGATGCAGTTAACTGCATTATGTTTGAGCTGATTGCTGATACCAATATTGCGGCATCGGTTGAGGAGAGAAGAAGAGGCTACTCTGTCACTGAAAAAATCGCAAGCACTATTTAGAGGATGCCGTCGGCGGTAAGGGCGTCCCTTGCGGGACTCCAACCTCGGCTGGCGGCCGTCGAACGGAACCAGATTCTATATTAGGCCTTCTCTTTTATGTAGCCTCTTTTGCCTACATAGAAAAAAGGAACCACTAACAACCCTATATTAAAATAACTAACTATTTAAATAGTAGATACCAAAAGAACAATGATGTTGATTGAAATAAAGATAGAAGGAAGTCACTGCTGTACTATTTTTACGATTATATTATTACCGCGTCTGTGCTCGCGAATATAATTTAAAAATAGGTATTAGGTGTACATTGGGTTGGGTTTAGTAAGACGTAGGTCACGAGTTCACTGCGCTTGTATGAGGTAAATAAACTTTTAGTTATCATATGAATGTAATATAATATTAATTTTAGAATTGTTTTGTTAGTTATGTATGTATGTACATAATTTAAAATCTTTCTTTTTGAACTAATATTAGAAAAAAAATCATGAATTTTATAAGGCCATATTTGTTTTAATAAAAATATTATATTTTATTTAAAAAAACACTACTTACATTAAAAATATAAGGAAAAAGTAATTCATTAGTTTATACTGCAACACAATCTTATTTGTGCCTTTACTAGAGCCAGGCTAGATCTTTAAAAATTAAAGAAGAAGTAATAAAATAAAAAAAAACAATGTCTAAAAGATCCATCCAAAATATAATATTTAGTCGCATATAAATACAGAGGCCGTCGAGGTGAACGGAATGTCTTAGCACTAGGTTCCCTCTCTCTTCCCAATTATGCAGGAAAACCACATACTGTCTGCTTTTTCACTTAATTACATACACATTTTATTTTATAGAATATATTTGAGTATAAATTTCTAAGGATCCTAGAATTTGAAAAAATTAACAGTTAATAGTAATATTCATGGTACCCATAGAATTTATTAAAACACTCACGCGCACCCAGTCTGCTCTAAATCGTGATTTCTGTACATTCCTACATCCTGCTACTGTACGTATAAATTTATTCTTTTGCTTACATTTCCTTAATTAAGCTAAATAATATATGTTTTGAATAGTTATTTTTTTAGTGTTTATTAGAAATTATAAATAAATGGAAACTATATTTTATAAGTTCAAATTTTGTAAATATTTGATGACCACGCCTTTATAATAAAATGCAACGGACGGTCAAATTGCCAAACGTTGAAAGATGCCAAAAGATGCTATCGAAAACGATCATCGAATACTGAACGACATTCACTAATTTTAGTATTTTAACAAAATTACAAATGCAGCAAGATTATTTTGTTTGTATTTGATAGCAGACGCGATGGGTGGAGGTTCGATTCTCACTTGAGGGACTGAAAATATAAGAAAAAATATATAATTAGTTTCCCGGTCAAATTAGACAAAATGCCAATATAATTATCAATAGAATTATTGAATGAATTGTTTCCTATTGCTGACGTAGAGCCTACTTGCTTTGCGTTGATTAGATATAATTAGACGTAATGGTAACATGGCACGAGTGTAAGACCATTTATAATGTAACAGTAAAATAATAGAAGATGCGGACATGTTTTCATTACAGCGTCTAGCAAAAAAGTCTAAATGTAATACGTCCCTCAATTCTTCTTCTTCAGATAAGGCGTCGCTTTCAGAGATAATAAAAACCTATAATATTTAAAAAAAATCAAATCAAATCAGCTTCACGTTGTGTCCCGCACGCAGCAGGGTAGGCAGAGGGAACCTAGTGTCAAGACACTCCGTTCTCCACTTTCTGCTGAATGCTGGAGGCATTGGCCGCGTTTTGCCTCGACACCAGAGCGAAGAAATGGAAATATAATATTTATAATATAAACATTTTTCAAATGTAATGAAAGCCTTTTTTTGTATAATTAGGCACTTGCCACTGGCTCTTGTTAATAAATAATTACATACGTTTATTGTTTTTGGTTTGTCCCAAATAACGAGGCAGACAGAAGAACTGCTGTGTGCCAAGACACTCCATTGTCCGATTTTCGCTTACATTTGACTAATAGCGTGGCGTAAGGTGCTTTGTTTCACTGAAGCAGGGAAATGATAATAATGAAATTGACTTATTTCCTAGCTTCACGCTGTATCCCGCTTACATCAGAGTAGGCAGAGTGAACTTAGTGTTACGACACTACGTTTCACACTTTCCGAATTTTCGAGACATTGCGTGATGAGTGGCGGTACTCAACGCCGCGCTTTGCCTAGTTAAAAAATGAAAATATTAATAAATATAAATAATAATTGATTTCCCCGTGTGGCATTCGAACTTACAACCACAATTAACAACTCGTGCCACTGTGCTACGACAGCCTCTTTACTTATTTACTTATTCTTACAAAATCATTTCAAACATAAATCTTATATTAAATTTCGAGTCCTTGCGGCGTTTCAGTAAAATTTCAATACAATAATTTCCCGTTACCATTCCTTTGATGTGATAATATCCTTCACTGTACGCGCACTCGCATACTAATGTCTACTGAACGTTTTAGTTTAAATTATTCAAAGTAGCCTTAGTTTGGAATTGAACAGAGTACCTACAAGATTTATGGCTATTTGTCCAAGGATAAGTGAAATGCCTTATGTAATTGTGTTTAGGTAAGACTAAGATCAAAAGATATTAGAAATAAGTTTTTTGTATTGATAAAATAATAAGCTTCCCGCTGTATCCCGCACATAGCAGGACTGAGGGAACCTTGGAACTTATTGTAACGACACTCCGTTCTCATTGAAGCACTTCCCTTTCACACTTTCAGCCGAACGCTGGACGCATTACACGATGAGAAGTATCGTATGATATGATCGAATTTTAATGCTAAAAATTAACATATTAAATTATTGTATATTTGATATACCCATACAAGTGTAATCGTTAGATAAATTAAATAACAACATATGGTTTTTAATATTAAAGTTCCTACTTATGATACAGGAGAGAGGAAAAAAATAAAAAAGAACACTCATAGAGGCAACTACTATAAAAAGTACAATAAAATATATATAAAATGTTTAATAAAACAATTCATTGTATCACCATTGCGGTTATTAATATAGCTAAAAGCGTGCAGAGTCGTGCGTCTGTCGTTCGTTCACGTTTTCTTATTTTTATTACTATGAGATGAGTGTCATATATACGAAGTGATGGATTTATAGCATTCTATCATTCTTCTATATCGAGTTGGTTAGTTTATTTCTCATGTTATTGTAAATAGCTTTGCAGTTGTAAGTAGCTTTGTTTAACACTGTGTCTGTAACTGTCTGTTCAACCTGCACTCATCAGGGTAGGCAGGGGGAACCTAGTGTCTTAACACTACGTTTCAGAGTTTCGTCCGGGGACATAATACTATAAAAGTAGCTGAAGTAGCTGAAGTAAACAAGTTCTTAATGTTTGTGTTGTGTATTTCATTTAATAAGTAAAATATTATTTTAACAGATAATCTTTCGTATCTATATGTACCGCAGTTGCAAGGTTGTATTTAATGATAGAAATGAGTCTCTTGGTCCGTGATAAAATGTGGAAACATTATCTCATCATTTACCTACATAGGTACATGTTCTGTTTATAGGTTTTTTAGTTAATAAATAAATATATATATATATATATATATATATATACGGCGTTGAGCTCCGCCTAGCTCTAGAATTCAGCGGAAAGTGGGTATGGAGTGTCTTAACACTAGGTTCCCTCTACCTACCCAGCTGTGTGATAGTTACAGCAATAAGCTGTATTTTTTCTTATTTTATATGAATCTTATAATTATACTAGTAAATTAAAACAATATGCATGCTCTTACTGTCCTTGATTTACTTTGATTTCTTACTACTTAACTATTTAGTTAAAGCTACTTAATTACAGCTTACGAAAGCGCACGCTAAAGCCGCACCCACATTTAGACTATTATTAAAGCCGACTGATTATAGTTAACGTAATCTTACACACAAAATGACATTATCAACAACTTTATCTGTGTATTTAGTTAAATTAGTAACCCGTTTTAATGATTTGTTAGTAACTCTCAATTTTAATATATTATATAGCTTTTGCATGCGGATTCGTTCGCATGTTCTAATGGAAATAATGAAATATTTTATGCAAAAATTCTAAGTACCCGAGGTAGCTTTGATACAATTAACGTAATAACTTACTTCCTCTATAAATGGACTATACTAATAACGTTTTAATTCGTACCAGTAGTTCCCTAGATTAGAGCGTTCAAACAAACAAACTCTTCAGTTTTGTAATATTAAGGGTAATTTATAAATAATTTTTTAGTAACAACACAGTAATTTTTTATTTATACCTAGTGTCATTTCCTTAATTTAATTTCTCAATTTCCACCATTTTAAACTGAGATTTTTGTGCATCGTGAAAAATTGGAATAGTAGGTATGTTAAAATAATAATTATAGAGCTAACTTTATCTTTTAAAAACTAACAATAATTTGACACAAGATAAGCCTAAAAAAGCTTCTTTGATTAAAAACATGAAATAGTAATAAAAAGAAATAATTTAAATTAACAAGACTTCTCATAGTTATGCAATTTTCAATTTTCAATTCTTTTTTGAGTATCTCAATGCATAGCTTATGAAAAAATAAAGTCATAGGAAAGAACTAGTATGCACACCATAACCATGGCGTTACTAAAATAAATCTACATGTTGCAATCAACCATCAAAGATAACTTAAGATTAATCCGGCATTCGTAATACTATTACGTTTATATACAAAATAAATTCGTTGCATAAGTTTGACCAATCGTTATATGTAACTAGCGGCCCGCCCGCGGCTTCGCCTGCGTGAACAACGTTATTATTAATTTCTGTCTCCATGAGTATCTACGTCCTAAAAGTAACGTCCATGAAAAATTTGAGACTCCTAGCATTTGTAGTAACGAAATTTCATACAAACTTTCAACCCCAAAAACAAACCCCTTAGAAGTCGAATATTACAAATACCCTTCTTAGCGAGCACCTACGTCCTATAAATAACTCCTATGAAAAATTTCAGATTCCTAGCACATGTAGTTTCTGAGATTTCGTGTTGAGAGAGTATGTAGGTACATAGGTACCAATGATTCTACCAATAGGTTGTATAATGTACATTTGAAAGTTTATACGAGTGTTGTTATTCAATCGCAAAAACGGCTGAACCGATTTGGAGGAAATTTTAGGAAATTTTAATAGTAGTAGGTAAGATAGCCAATTTTAAGGATTATGAGATCGACTCTTTTCCATTCCAGTAAGTAATTGAAAGTATCTATATATTAATACGCGAAGCAAAAACTTTGGACCCATTATTTACAAAAACTGCGCGGACTGAGGAGTATGAAATTGGGCACACGGATAGGGTTCCGTAGCTTCAAAGAGAAGAGAACCCTTATATAATCGTTAAAGTAATTCGATGACGTTCATTATTATAGTTATTTCGTTATTTAAGGCTAACTAAGACTTGCATTGTAATGTTATGAAGCCTATAGCACTATTTCAGTATTTATGATTATATAATACTGTGCAAGGAATTATCCTAATGTAATAATAATATCTATACATATAAGAGTTTTTTAAAGTTAATTTTAATAAATTGTTAATTATTAATAAATTAATTAATAATTATAAATTGTTAATAAATTAATGTTTTTAACTTTTAACTCATTCACCCAAATAAAGTCTAGCTTTATTTTATAATATAAGTATAGATATAGATATTTAATAATCTTGTTAAAGTTGTCAAATATGTGATAAGATCACTATATTAAAATATACCTACATTTGGAAACAAAAATTTAGGTTAATTGAAATTCTTAAAAAAAAGCAAAAGCAAAGATTGTGCAAAAAATGTTTCGTTTAGAATAGATTATAGTGTCAATGGTCAAAATATGTATTAAATATAATTATATAGATAATATGTATTTAGTTCATTTTGTTGGGTCCTAATTTTTTAATAACATTTATTCGTAAGTTTTTAGTCAAAATCTATATTTATATAGTTTTTAATTATTTATATAGCTTCACACTGTATTACACACATAGTGAAGTAGCCAGAGGCCTGAGAACCTAGTGTTAAGACACTCCGTTTCCCTGTTTCCGCCGAATTCTGATGACTTGGCGTGGTGGAAACAAATGGATAACGAAACCAAAAAAACATTAATTTGGTAATAACACATAATATTTAACATAAAATCTTTAAAATTTCTACAAAGACGGTATGTTAACTTAATAGTTTAATGTGCAGTAAGTTATTAGTTAAATTTTATATGTCAGTAGACTTTTGATATTCCAAGTTTCCATGTTGCGGTAACCGCGTATCTTTAGATTATCATAAAACAAACGCGTCGGAATATTACAAGACGCGCGATGTGTAATTTTTATGGCAATATTTACGATATGTATAAGCAATAGAACATTTTATACATACATTTTACTGATATAATAGTAATAAATAACATTAATTAGGAAAAAACCGAAATAGGTATATTGTTTAAAATTAATAATTAATTATTATGAGCGCTTGGGCGCAATGTATAGTTTAATTAGATAGAATTCGTTGTTACTTAGTTAGGATGATTAAAGGGGTTGGTTCAATTCCTGCCATATTCAAGCTCTTCTATATATTTTTTATTTTTTTAATTTGAGTGTGCAAACAACATAAAAATATCAATATATGTATATATTTAGGAAGCTAATGCACGGGTAGCACAATCTACTTTTTGTTTAAGCAGTTATAAGAAATAAAAATATTTATATAATCTTAATTTGGCGGAAATTTTACTCCTAACCATTACCACCAATTACAATACGATGGCATTCTATTTCAAAGATGCAAAATTTGAATTAAATTTCAATATAGGTAGAGATAGAATTACTGTTAAATGAAATAAGTAAAATACTGTTTATTGCATATTTATTTAAAAAACCAAATAAATACTTAAAATAAATAGTTATAATAAATATATTTTTTAATATTTTCGATGAATTCAGCCACTAGCCAGTCCAAACTTAACCAAAGAATTGATTCTTAACAAAAAAAATATAAATATAGGATCTTTACAGTCGAACCTCTTATGACCTTACAACTTTGTTTTTAGAAAGATCTTATTTTAATTAAATGGACAGAAAACAAAGAACGGAGTGTTTTACCTCTACATTTTCTCTTACTACGGAAAAATGAGTGAAAAATAAAACAAATATTTTAACTAGGTTATACATTCATAAATCACCATGAATGTTAAATTACTTATGCGAGTAACAATAATTGCTTGTATATATCACAACGCATCAATTGACCTTATCGAATGATATATAAGGTGAAAGGTCACGACAGTCGGGATTTCCAATAGAAATTTCAAATAAATCTTCCCATATAAGCTTAAGTGGCGTTTTAAATGTTTTGGACAGACACGCTTTTAGAGCCTAAATTGGATCTTTGATTATACAACACTAGTTGTCGATAATGGTTTCGTTTAACTCGAAATCGATATTTTAACACAGATCACTAACAAGCACTAACAAATTATATATTACAGATAATAAACAAGTACTTAAATATTCCAAAATTGGACTATAATATAGTGTTAAATGTAAATAGAATGTTTATTATTAAAAATGTAACCACAAATTAAATATAAATACAAATTTACACAATTCATTTACAGAACTATTAGCATTAAGATAGTAAAATATTAATTGAATAAACAAAAATAACGGGATGTATCGTTTTTATCAACTAAGTGCTCGTTGCTATTTGTGCATCTACTTCAAAGAATTATGACATAACTTGTTTATAATATATAGGGATAGACTGTATGTATGCATACACTTGTCGTCGACGCTAAAGGCAACTTGCATCTGTATGCAAAATCTGTTAAGGGGAATCCCCGTTTTTAAATGCGCAGTATTTTGTAAATTTATCAAAGTTTTATAGTGAGATAATTATTTAATCGTGTGGAATATATTATCTTAAAATATAATTTTACATTATTTTAAAATAAATGTTACAAAATATTATAAATAGCTGTGCTCTTTTGATTTTACATCTGATTACTTACTTTCTTACCGAGCGAACAATGCGCAAAAGTTCAGAAAACCTAACTTGCCCTGAAATAAGCATTATTTATGCAGCACACAGCAGGGTAGCAGATTGTTAAGACACTCTCTTCCCCATTTTCCGCTAAATTCTGGAGGCTTTGCGCTTTGCGTGGCAGAACTCAAAGACACGCTTTGCATTGACAAGGAGTGAAGAAATAAAAATATAAATTTAATTTTTTTTTCTTTCCTGGACTGGAGATGGAACCCACAACCAGTCGCGTTTACAGTCACACACTTGCGCCCCTGCGCCAGAAATAATAATTAGTTGAATAATAATGGATAAATTTCAAATAGCGCTACCACTTATATGCTAAAGCGGAAATTACAATTTTAATTATTTATGCACAGCCTCCGGTACACATTGAGTTTTCGCAAAACCATCATCATTATTTACGAAAAAACGAGTTTTTACATATTATAATTATTTAGTACTTTATCCACGGCATATCTACTGCATTAATAAAGTGTATAATGGAATTTAATATATGCGACCGTCTCACATACTTATTATTCAGATAAATTAGATTATGTTTTTAGATATTTTAATTTATTTTCCATTTTAAAAACTTTACTTAGCGATTGTAATTTTAGGACACTATCACAATATTTATTAAAGCTTAGCGCTGTAGCCCTCACATAGCAGGTATATGCAGAGGTAACCTTGGAACCTAGTGTTAAGATATTATTATTTCACCACTCAACGCCTCGTTCCGTCTGACCAGGAATAGGAAAGTAAAACAAATAATACTCCCGGGTCGGGAACGTACCCTGTTGGGTTTTAGTCAGGCACCGTTCCACTGCGCCACGATGCCCTCAACAATTTAGGGTTTAAAAATTAATCTTACAATTAAATAAGTATACATATGTATATTAGATTAAACATTTAAATAAATAGATATATTGAAAATCCTGTTACTTATCCGTAGCTTATCAACATTAAATATAACTAATCGTATAACAATTGTATACATGGATAGCTAATGGGCAGCAAAGGTCAGGTAAGGTCAATAATGTGAGATGTTGAGGAAAACCCTTAATCGTTTAAAACAATCAAGAAGTTCAATCGAGCAAATAATCTTAGAATACAATTTTTGAGACGTTTCAAGTAAAACACTCGAGCTTAGGCGGAAATAATTAATAGCTCCGAGCGAATTCTATAAAAGTTTGTACTCATTTTTATGAAAATTATGTAGACGGAAGCCCGCTGTCGAGTTCCGCCACTCAATACGCAATATGCTGAAAAATTCGGCGTAAAGTCGGGAACGGAGTGTTTTAACACTAGGTTTCCTCTGCCTACCCTGCTATGTGCAACAATGTGAAGCTGTGTGGACGGAGGAGTTTGAAACTTGGTACAGTTATAATTTATATAGAGAAGGAGGGCACAATGCTAATATTTTCTTATAATAAGAGGTCACTATTTAATTTAATTATTTAACACAATATACAAAAGACTAAACAAAACACATATATAAGAAAGAAATTGCAATATAACGTAAAATAGAGTTCATTACAGCTGGTACTTTTATTTGCGGTTTGTCAACATAAATTCTTATTCGAACCGGTTCTGTCACCTCACCATATTCATTGTGGGAATGAGAATAAATTGCTTTATTTGTGGCATAGAAAAGGATATTTGGTTACGTATTTTATTTAAACTACTCAGCTATGACGCTGTTGTGAACCCGTGGGGGTCGGGGAAATCATTATAATACCTTCAATTAGAGATGTAGAAAATCTTACAATATAGTGTAATCCAATTGTATTTTACATTTATGACCTTTAAGCTCTTTTCTCATTTAGAACATGAATTTTTACATTCGGGCGAAAAGTGCAGGACTTGGCTTTAGACGAGCGAGATACGTTAAACTAAATAAAGTCTTAAAATCGCATATTATTCATTATAAAGAATAAATTTAAAATTGCGGTTGTACAGTACTAAACTGCAAATTCATGTCGGTGTACAACCTAGGATTTATTCACAGAGATAGCATTGAAAGAATTTAAATAAATAGTTTCTCAGATGTTTCGTTTTATCTCTGAGAATAGCAGGCGCAGAATGTAAATAAGCAAAAATGAATAGGTACAGTTTAAAAGATAACTTACATAGAGTAACCAAAGCGTATATAAGCGATAATAACATTTCTTTACTTTCATCAAGACTGTTTCATGATTTATCCCTCATAACAGCTTAGAGAGAGCTCAGTGTCAAGACATTCCATTGTAGTGCCTTTTCTTGTCAAAACGACAAAATTCGCTTTTCCGAATAGGGATCCAACCCACAGCCATCGCGGTTTTAGTCTGCTGTGCTACTATAACCTACAAAATTATATGTAGTATGTCCTAAATTGATACGCCTTTTACTTTTAATATCACTAGCTTATTTAAAAAGTTTACCTAGATCATAAATATATATTTTTTGGGATTCCCAGAGATCAATAAAGATAATAATAAAAAATATATATCATCATAATTATCTATACAAATATCTTATATGTTTTGCCATTTTAGACCCGGGAAAACTACTAGATTTATACCTAAATATAAATCTAATAGTTTTCTCCACACAGCTTAAGGCAGAGGGAACTTAGTGTTAAGACACTTCGTTTCCCATCCGCCTAACTCGCTGTGTGCGGAACACAGTGTCAAGCTGGGTATAAGTAAGTTTACGCTGTCTAAACGTTTACACCTGATTAAATTCCAAGGTTTTAAAGGAAATGGCTAATTATAAATACACCTTGCAGGCAATAAAATCAATCGTTATGAAAAGAAACAGACGCGTGTAATTTCTATTCTTGGTGCGCTCCTGAAGGGGCTATACAAGGAATTGTTTTAAAATTGGCCCGTTGAGTAGTTCACGTTGCTTCCACTCGCCCGGCTAAGTAGGGTTAATCGTATTAGAAATATTTAACTTATGCTTTCAATTTAGTTCGTATACAGCTATAAATATTTTATGATTAAATGATATCAGGTGTATGCATGAAGCTTTTTATTGCAGATAAAATTATATTACTATTTAGATTTAGAGATTATAATGAAAGTTGTTTTATTTTTGAATTGTGCTTAAATGTATAAACTCAAAGGAGTTTCGAAGATATCGTGGCTAAAGTGCTTGATTTATAAAATATAAAAGGCACACGGTGGGTACATTTATTGTAGTAACGATACAGCTAAGCCGCAGATTTTGACTAAAGAGTATTTTGTGAAGTTAGAGTTACAACGTGTAGGGTTTGAAACTTGGCTTTACCTGAGATCTGAAAACATCTTTAAGTTCTTAACATTAGGTTCCCAAGTTCCCAAGTTCCCTCAGCCTACCCTGCTATTTGCGGAATACGGTTACGCCGTATCAGCTAAAAAACATTAGCTAAAACTCTACCGACATATGTATAAGATCACAATCTGTTGAACTATTACCTTCAACGTGTGAAATACACCAAAGCTAGCTAGTTTTGGGGTCAGAAGGAAAGTGAAAACATTTTACCGGTTACCTCGAAAGGTTATCGTTACTCTATATATACCAAGATATTGTACTATCATCTTTACACACTTATTTAACGTAGTTTTTGATTATTATGCAATTTTTGGTAAAATATATATATTTTTTGTAATGTATAAAGAAATTGTCGAGGCCAAGGAATTCGGCGGACGTTATCGAAATTGATTTCGCTGAACTCTGTCACATTTGATTATTCTAAATTCCAGGATGATGCCGATTTGGGTGTTGATTACGCCAACGACGACGGCGAAGAATGGGATCCCATTGAAGATGATATCAGTTCCACAAGTCGACCCATATTGGGAGTCACTCCTTCGGCCTTCACAAGATTAGATGGATATCGACATACGATAGTATCAGCTGTTGATCCTATTGCCGCTACAAATGAGAGGCCAAGGATTTTAGACGATTGTAAGAGTTATTTTGTTAATAGTATTTTTAAGATCACGTATTCACATGTTATGTATAATCAGAGTAGACCAAATCAGAGAATTAAAATATTCATCTAAGTTTTTGGTCCGATTCTCATTCCGTTTTGTGCCCCCTGGAAACCAGATAAGGCGCGGCGTTGAGTTCAAGCATTCAACAGAGTACCAGAATTCAACGTAATATATGCAAAATTGGGCAGAAAGAAGGAAGCAGAGTATCTTAACACCTTCCCTCTGGTTATATGGGGGATACATCGTAAAATTGCATAAATTCATAACCATAAAATAATTTTTTACCATCTGGCTTATTGAAAACCAAATTCTCGTAATGCATATCCAAGAAATATCAAAGAAAATTCTACACATCACTCCATTGTCAGCTTTAAATAAATTTATTTACGAGTATATAGCGCGTTAGATATCGAAATCAAAAAGTACTTTATTTAACCACCGTTACCTAAATGAATGATATAGAAAAATATATTTTTACTTTTCAGCTCATGCCACACCAGAAGAAAGAAGTTTACTTCGCAAAGGAGCAGTGGCAAACGTCGCAAGTGTTGTCAAATCTGGTAAATGCCTGATACCACAGCCCAGATGGTTCTTCGTTAGAAAGCTGGCACCAGCCGCTGATACTGTGTAAGTTTGAATATTTCCCCCCCTTATAGAAACCGTAAGAATTCTCGGATTTAGAAAAAAATAATATTTTCAATTACATATTTCTGTAAAAATATCGAGATGTAACTAGAAAATGTTTCTCTTATTAATTACTTCAATGGTCTGTCATTTTTGAATTTCTAAAGTTTTAACCAAAACTCTTGAAATTTAAATATTTAAGTTGAGTATTGTGATGATTAGCTTTAAATATTAAATTGACCAGTTTTACGCATTTTCAGCTTAGAAGATATAAACGTAATTACATAAATAAATTTCCCATGACTCCAATCTGATTAATTTATGGTAGAGATATACGTTTTTGAAAACTTTCCGGTAACGCGTAAAAGTGACTTTTCCTCAACAAAATAAAACATAGATTATTTAACTTGAAGTAGGTACCCACTTCCAAAAGATTACAACGACGTTACAAGATTTGTTGTATTAGAGAGAAAGTGTTTAAGTAGAAAATGTTGCTCAATTTCCTAATACCTTTGTACTAGTATGTATCAAGATATTATTCCCTACCTATTATATCTATATTTGTTGGTTATCATATAAGTTAAACCCAGAGAGAGCCAGGCTAGTTTTAGACAATTTATGGGTTGGATTCCCACTCAAGGAACTGGAATATTTAATATTCTAATTTCTCGCTTCATCTTCATTCTATGACATATTTTAAACACTTAATTCAAAAAATTAGTAATTAATAAACATTTTTCATTTTCTGAAAAAAATATGAATGGAATTGAATCGAAAACCGTACCTCTTAGATTACACGTTTGAATCCTATTCCAATTGAAATATTAGGTACATTTACCACGTCGTATTATTAAAACGTTTAGCTATCATTCATGCCTGCGGAAAAAAAACAATTAAAAGTTTCTTTATTACGAAGAATAGAATAAACAACAATGGAATAAATGCTTGAGTAGTGCTTTTTTAAGTCTTAGAATTTTCTTTAATTCTAGTGTATTGGTTACATTTTTAAACATAACCCCTAAAGCTCAGTAAAATCAACAAAATTGACATTTATTTATGAAAAAACAATAATATCAGGTACATGCCACCATGTGTGCAGCTTCACCGTTGCGCACCAGACGCCGGATGCTGTTACGACGAGGCGGAAGTGTGCGCGCCGGTCGACGGAAAATACGTTGCTATACCGTTTTTGGTGAGTTTTACTACTTCTAGAAATTACTAATTAGTATATATACCTACATATATTGAAAATAAACATATGAAGGTCACCGATATATGACGCGGATGAAAATTGTGCTGTTTATGACAAGGCACACATTCCACTGGTTTAAACTACCCGAATTTTATAAATTTGAAGTACCATTTATTTTTTCCAACTAAAATTATTTAGACAAATAGGTACCACTAATAATTACCACTTATTATTAGTGATTTACAATTTAAATTTCTTTATTTTAGTTAAACCGACCCGACAAAAACTTGACGGCAGCGAGAATCCTATTCTTTAATCACACACGTTGTGCGTGCGTATCACGCGACACATTACAAAGTACTACCAGGACTAGGATCGAGCATCGTGATGAGAGACGAGAGGAAAGGAAAGAAGAACGAATAGAGAATAGAAGAGCACCCACTGAAGAACCTATTTTGGATGATGAGCAGACGTCACCCCCTCAATTGAAAAGGTAAATTAAAACTTATGTAATATAAAGCTGGATTTAACCAAAAATTGGTAGTTAATTTCTAATATAAGTGATTTCAGAATCACTAAAAATGACAAAACCTCGTCATAAATATATTTATAGAAAATTTTTGTCGTGGGAATTAGGACCAATATTCACATAATATTAAGTGTTGCATATATGGTGTATGTAATATAATGCAGATATAATATATCTGATTAGGCTTTCCTAATCTTACTCTTCTTGTAATTACTCTTCCATATATAGCGTAGTGAGTTTGTATTTTGTTCTATTTTAACATAAAAATTCTTTATGCAATTAGGTGCACATGCCCGACACTTTTCCGAAATCGCATCAAAGACGACATATGCTCGTGCGTTTGCGACTGGCCGGATGTCACCAGAAAACGTGATTGCTTGTCACTAGCCAGGGGTAAGGAACATTTTGGTCTAAGAGACAGGGTCTGCTTAGACCGAGGCGACTGTAACCCACCGAGCTGTGAATATGGCGCCTACGACAGAAGTACCGGCAGATGTCCTTATAGAAGAGTTAAGAGGAGATTCCACTCAAGACGATACAGTCACAAAGCTTGATAGTTTTAAAACTAATTTAGTAGTCTCAAATTTTGTACAACTGGGTGATTGAAAAACTAAATTCCAAAATTATCTTCAGGTCCAAAATTTTTAGTATGCTGCAATTCATACAATTAGTTGGGAATAAAGCTATTCGAAGTAATCAAACGAGGTTATTTAAAAGATACTGATTGTAAGAAATAGACTGATAGCTAAGTGTACCGAAGATCAACGAGAAAAAATGTGAAATAAATTAAAATCAAGCCATAAATACATGTCAAGATTTCAGAGCAAGTTTGCATAGTTTCTAAGAAACTACAGGGTGTGAGATAACATAAATCTATGCTTATAGAATATAACAGTATGTATGTATTGTATCGTTATGTAGATTTTAAGAGTCAACTAGTTTAAACATAGGTATTATATAAGTATATTGACACCTCTTTTTTATTAACACTTTTACCTAATACAGAAATTGCAATTAAGGACTGTTGATTTTTTCTATAAGTTTATAATCATAGAATTATAAAACATTGACTTTTCATATATATAATAAGTCCCATAATCAAACTGCCAAGACAACCGAAATACACGCCAACGTGTCAATGTCTTAGCAAATTAGGAAGACAAATTATAAATGTAAATAAATCCCAGTGGGATTTAAGCCCGCAATCACTAGAACCTGGGCCAAGTTCGCGTCCAGTACATTTAATTATAACTATTTTTACTAAAAAGATATCGATTATTGGACTGATTAATCTTTATGTCTGTTGGTTTCCAGAACATTTCCGCTTAAAAATGTATAAAAAAAATCGAATATTAAAAAAATATCAATATGTATACTGATTTTAAAATTAATGAACATTAACCATCTTAGCTACAAGTAAAGAATTACAACAGCGTGCCATAAAAAAATATTTACGAAAATTATTTTCTTTCTAACATTTATTTTGGTATTGCTACATTTACATTTCATTAACATTTCTGTACTTATAAGTGTAATATTATAAGTTGTAAATAAATATTATGTTAAAATTAAAAACCTCTTTGATTTTCTTCATATTTTTTTATTTTACGGGAATGACCCTATTTTGCAAGATAGCTTGAATCAAAATATCAATTGTTAATTACCAAGCCATTAAAAAAATTATCTGAACACTAGCAGATTTATTAATCCATAAATTTCTATTTCTACACTGCTTGATGATAGATATGATTTGTAGCGATTTGTAACATTTGGTTAAAGAAGGGGGTGCCACCGTTCCATAACCCTACAGTACAGTGAACTTTCACAGATTTAACGGTCGTAAAGTTGGTAAATATTGTACTCGGTCATCCGTCAATATTTAAAATAATACAAATTACTGACAAATGTTAAAAATCTTTATTTCAAACAAATTGACAATAAAACTAAAATCACATTACAATACAACTTAAATAAGAAAGCAAATAATCTAAGAGTTAACAGTAACAGCCACTGCTTTTCAATCAAAAAAAAGTTTAAGAAAAAAAATTATATATAGTAGTATTAATATTTTAAGTTAGGTAGCCAAAGTACAAAGTAAGGCAGTGCCCCGTTTCACCCAAAAATCTGAAGTCTCTTTTCCAGAGTGAAGATCGACTGCCACCACAAAAGCACCCATTCGCAAAGGATAATAGTAGCATGGGCAGACGTATCGATCTATTATAATAATTTGTTAATATGTTTTAATTATATTATTAATTATGTAATATGTATTAATTATGTTAATAGTATCAAAATTAAAAATATTACCGTAATATTAAGGAATTCGTGGGACAGTGAGCTAGCACGTGAAGCAATGGTTGTGGGTTCGATCCCCATTCGGGGAAATGAATTACATATTTTTTAATGTAACTCTTTAACCAGATCTTTCGAACACTTTTAAATTGTCCATGGTCACGTTATTATAAATTATTTTTATTTCCTCTTATCCAAAAAGGCAGCGTTAGCTTTTGCTATTCAATGGCCAACTTGTTGAAAATTGGACGGAAAATGGAGAATAGAGAGCACTAGATTATCGTTGCTCATCCTGGTATATAAAATTAAATTTAAACAATCAAGATTACTTCTTATATCGTAAACGCGACAGGTCGTGGTTTCGATGGAACTCGAGGAAAAGAAGTATTTAATATTATCATGTCCTTGCTCTGGCAATTAGGCCAAGCGCGGCGTTGAGATCCACTACTAAACACACAATGCCTCCTGAATTAGGAAGAAAATGAGGAACGGAGTGGTGTAACTATAGGTTCCCAAGGTCCCTCAGCCTACTCTGCTAATCTGCGGGATATAGTGCGGTATGCTTGGAGAACATGAAGCTAAAAAATTAAGCTATTGTTTTCGGACTCGAGTTCAGTACAATCGCGATAGCTACATTACATAAAAATTTAATTAAGTCATAGTAAATAAAATTTTAATTTACTTTTAACTCGTCTCCCAGTGGATCTGACCGGCTTAAAATGTATAGGTGTCAATGGGAACACAAGCTGCATTGGCAATGGCTCTTGTAAATAAGCGTCCTTGCGGAACCAACTGGCCCCCTCTAGATATAAACCTCTAAAAATATATTTTAAAAGTTAGAAGTTTTATGGATTGGTTTTCATTATAAAAATTGCATAAATTTGATGATATTAAAATAACTCGCAACTAACCTGATATAAACACCCCCGTCTCTAGGCGGTCGTACAAAACCACTCTCTTCTAGAGGCATTACAGTGAATTCCCAACACAGTGTATCTATCGGCCATCCTTCTCCACGAGCTGTTGTCTAAGAAAAAGAGAAAGGATACTACTAGAATTTTTAAAGGTTATAATAGAGAGATAGAATATGGTGATGAAGAATGTTTAGTAATATAATAGAGCTTTAATATAAAGGATGAAAGCGTCTGTGCTTCTTTGACGTGAGCAGCATATAGGGTATTTTAAATGTATACATAAAAAAATAATCGAGAATCGTCAACAGTTAAACGTAGGATATATAACATAAAGTACCGAAAGATAATTTCATGTCGGTACAAAAATATCCAAAAGTTAATTGAAACCGTCAACGGACCTGCATGACGGCCGTGAGGAAGCCCGTGGGTGCCACGAGCGCGGGCAGCCAGCACAGCGTGGGCGGGGAGCGCGGCGCGCCGGCCCACGCAGTCAGGTGCGCGCCGCGCAGCGATAGCTCACGACACCAGGCGCCCAGTGGCTTTAGGGACGGCCGCGCTGCGGCCGAGAGGAATTGCTTATACAGAACGCCAATTGCCAGGCGATTGCCAGTTTAATCGCCGAAAAAATGTTATAATAAACTAAAATATTTCTCTAATAAATATCATATATTTATTAAATCACCTTTTTGCCAGAAAGATGGTACTCTTCCCTCAAAAATGCAGGAGTACATGATTTCTAGCATTTCCGACATCACCACTAACCCTTCTATTGCACGACGTAGCTCCTTAAAAAAAAAAAAGTTAATCTTCAAATAAATAACTGTAATGAAAATTAGATTAAAAAATCTACAATAAAAAACAACAAACCTTCAACCCAGCTACAATATTGTAGATCAACGCGTTAAAGTACCCGATCTCTTGTAAGAGCGACACACACATGGGCATCACAATTTCGGGGCCCATCATACGTTCAGTCGTCTCCACGTCGATGTGAAATGGGAGTTTTGATAGCATTTCCGCAGCTAATTCGTCCACCTTTATTAATTTATTTTAGTTAGCATATAGGAAGATAGACAGAAAACTTAGTTCTTAGGCCGCATTCACACTGTTATACCGGTCATGGACCATTCTCGGTTCGATCACAGTCTGTTAACATATTCTCATATAAGGAACAATGAGAGAATTCATACTATCGTTCCGGCCAAGTTTTGGTCCAATCACAAATATAAGAATATTTCTATGTAAGACTATTTTAATAGATTGAGATTGGTCCGAGAACAGATCGTGACCGGCATTATAATATGAATCCGTTCTAAGACTCTGTTTCTCAGTGTTCACACACCATTGAATCATTTCCCATTTATCATAGCATGTAGGCAGATAAAAAAAATGTGTAATGATACTTAATTTTCCATTATTATAGCATTTTTAAAATATTGTGTGTTTCGTGGCGAAACCCACCGCCGCATTTTGCTAACTAGAACGGGCATTGAAGAAGTTCACTAGGATTACAATTTACGTCCCCATTACGCAGTCAGGTGTTTTCACATCGATTTGGTATATCAATTTGCATAACACTTCCACTGTTAATTACCTTTTTTTATTTACGATCTCATATTTTTAATTTAGTTAGCTTATAGAAAGGTTAGCACAGAATATGGTGTTACAAAATTTCTTTCTGTAACAATGACGAATTTCTTCCTTTTGAAATATTGCAGAATAGAAATTTAGCTTGCGAATAGTCTTTCTGCATAAATTGGCATAATAACATAAAAGAAAAATCATTTACGTTTTCATTGCAAATAAACTATATAAGGCTAAGCAGATATGCATAATTTTATGTTATAGCGAAACTCAACGCTGCGCTTTATATTACAAAAGGAATTTGAACATGTCATCATTCCTCTGTCATTACGATTTCACACCATCGTACATACGTTTACTTGTTTCCAAGTTCACGCTGTGGTTTTCAAGAACGGGTTGGAGTCTCACTATCTCTTTTTTATTTATACTTTTCCAAATATTTAGTACGTAAAGAATACGTTAAAAAAGATATATATATACTAACTTTTTGATCTTCCCCGCCACCGCCGCCGCCACCCCCAGTCGAAGCAAGAGCGAATAACGTCGAACACATTATTCTTGCATCCTTTTATACATAAAGTTCACTATTAGAATATTCAATTTCTAAGACCTAAAATAGTATTGGGGGGTAATAAAACAAAATAAATAACGATTTTTTATACATTTACTTTATACGGGCGGAAGTTAATGAATTTCTCACCTGTGCAAGTGTAGCGACATCGGCGGATGCATGTTGCCCGACAGATTCAGCACGTTCATATCCAGGTAAGAGATCTAGGAAATCTCGATACGATTCTAGACTACCATCTCGTGGGATATGGTAGGAGTGGATGCTCGATAACCTGGAAAACATTAGAAAATATTAATAAAGTTAGAGGACATGTTGTGATTTCAATTCCCACTCGAGAAAATAATAAAATTATTATTGACATTTCCTCTCTGGTGGTTCAGTTCCGCCACTCAACACGCAATGCCTTAAGAAATCGGCTGAAAGTGCGGGCGGAGTGTCTTAACACTAGGCTCTCTCTGCCTACCCTGTTACATGCGGGTCACAACATGATGCTGAAAAAAATATATAATAGAGGCCGTTATGGCGCTGGGGCACAGGCGTACAAATATAAACGAGACGGTTATGGATTAATTTCATACTCGAGAAAGTGAGAAACGGAATTGTTTTAATAGGTTCCCTTTATTGACTCTATGATCTATGAGAAGCTAAAAAAATATATATATTCAAGGCACCTATAAAAGGGCGTATCAAGAGCTTCCTCATTGAAGAACTGGTTTATATACGCGATAAGAACCCTCTTATCCCAATCGTCGGTAATGTGGCCACCATAATTTATAATTGCGAATAAATAACGTAAAGCATCCCATGGGACTTCCTCGTATTCTTCTAAATAATTTACTAGAAGATTGTCTGATACCTAAGAGAAGAATTATAAACACAATAATTTGCACTGTATCAGAAAAATAATAGAAAAATGAAACAATTGTTTAAGTTTCCTTTCTTTTCTAGAATAAAAACCTTAAATTATTAGGTTGTTGCATCCTAATACTTTAAGTGCATAATTTAATTTGCGTCTTAATAATGATTAAATAAAAAACAAATGATGATTAAGAGTAAAAACACAAAGAGCTCTAAATTTTTAGTAATATTTACGAAACTAGATATATTAATAAAAAACTAACCTCAAAATCTGAATCATTGAAACTATAGACAGCATTATACCCTAGCTGTCTAAACCTTTTTCGAGCAATCAAAGAACAATGGAAAAATGATACGCAGAACAATAGCCGTCGATACTTGGGCGTGGCTTCGTCAAATTTCTCCTCGTTAATGTTTGCGAATATCCGCACTAGGTTACCTTTTAAGCCCTATTTTGGAATTTTTTAGTTTCATTTACAAAATTTTAGTAAATAATATAAAAAGAATGGAAATACTATTAAATATTAGTATTATCATTTTATTTTTTTTAAGTACACATTCCTGACGAAATACAACGGCTCAAAAACTAAAGTTATAAAATTCTTTGCTTCACCCATAGAGGTTGGAAGTTACCTAGGTTACTCATAAAGTATATTTCACCAAACTAACCTGAGGCGGTTCAGTGGTCATCTTAATAGATCTCTGCAGTACATTCAAAGGGAACTTATCATCGGGCATGGATGATAGCCATAGTCTAAATCGAGGATGTATTTTGGGATTGTCCAAGCCCCGTAAAGCGCCAAGCCAAACGCAAGCCAAATGACAATTCGCTAGGAAAACCCATCCTCCTTCTTTCATACCATGTGATAGCATCCTGGATAATTATTTGTTATATTTTAATATATTTACTATATTTTATTTTTATTATTAACATAATGACACGATCAATAAATGATCTCTTTGAGATTAATTAATAATTTTTGATTAAAATTTTGTATCCGTATTATTCACGCCTGTGAGTTCGATCATCTGTTGCAGCATGCGCAATGTTAAGTTAACCCTCAGTCTGTTAACACAAAACGACAACGTTGAGTCTCGCTATAATCTATATCTTAACACTATCTTATACTATCTCCTTACGTATCCATTTAGGTTGTCTAAATAAGAGAAGCAAAAGCTAACATAACAGCTGAGGAATCGTGGCCGCCCTAACAAGTCAGCTGTAGATAGATGGGCAGATTTGATTTAAGGTTTTTTTTTCTTAACCTTCGACTTTTGATTTTGTCTTAATTCTGATTATTTTTTTCCCAACTATACCCTTCAATACGTGAAATTTCAGAAAGCCTAACTTTAAGGTGGCCATGGCATATTGGCTGGAACTGTATGTGTACAAACTTTGCAGCAGTAGGAGCTTGGCCCTGCCCCAAACTAAGCGACTGGAACTTATCAAACATTTTCACGTCAGTTGCCAGTTGTATTAGCGCGGACGTGGGATCAACACCCGGTGATAGGACGAACAGGAGAGATGTTTTCCAGGTCGATTCTTCCCATGCTGCCTGAGGGTGGATAATTGGAAATTTGTAATTTTTTTTAAATATTTATTAACTTAAAAAAATATATTACGCTAAAAAAGTATTTTTTATAGATTCTAAGTTTGCTCTGGTAGGAAAAAAGGCGTTCTTGATCGGCCACTTAAAAGGCAATGTATCGAATTAGTGCGCAGCGTAATGAAAGTATATAAGACTTGATATCTCCTATAGACACGACATATGTATACCTAAGTTTATTTATAGTGGGTTTTTCATGTTTACAGCATAATAGGAAGTGTTGCGGTACATACAACAGCTCTTCATTTAGTCAAAATCGTAAAATAAAAATAATCCATTACTCTGAGCGTGGTTTTTATTCGTTTAATCTAAAAACTTTTAAAACTAGTACAATAAATGCTATGAGTATGGTCTCGCATCTCCATCTAAAAGACTGACTAGACTCTTTTAAGGACATACATACTATTTTATCTATATAGTCACATAAGTCTAGTTTTAAGTTATGTCTAAAGAAATATACATAAATAGAAAAGAAATGTATTCCATGACAAAAAGTACGGGCCATGAGTCTGTAGTATAAAAAATAATAAAAAAAAAAGTAGATATATTAATGGCAACATCAGACTCACCCTAATATCAAGTACAGGTGGTTCGACGTATCGCGGTCCCAGTACATTCACTATGTAAGCGGTCACACACGCCGACACTCGGTCTACTCTCAATGATCGGATAAACAATATTCTTTGAAATTCATTGCAAATGTCATTCCAATCACCTTTAATTGTTATGTAATTTTGGTTATTCTACAAAATTAAAGGGTCCTACGATAAATAAACATTAAATTTTAAACATACATTCATATATAGATACTCGAATACATACCTAAAATAATTTGACATGTTCGTATGGTATATAGCTGGTAAAGAATCAGATAAAGGTAGAAATCCACCCCACTACCAAGTAGTCAAGACTTAGAACCCGCCCCTTTATTTTCCATTACAGTCCGGACTTATTATTCGATAAGAGCAATTTTATTATTCCTATTACATGTAAAATTTTTCAAATAGGTAAATCTATCTAGATTTTATAAGAAGCCTTACCAATAAGAGGCTGAGTTTCGGGTTCAGGATGCAAATACCATTCCCTCCATTCTTTAGAGAACACCTCAAAACTATCTATAACACCGTGAAATCCTGGTAACTTGTCTAATTCAGTTATATTATCCCAACAGTCGTCTGGTAGCCAATCTGGTGAATACAATTTTCAAATAATCTATATGGATGTATTATTTACGCTTTTTTTCTACGAGTAGTAGTTGGCTAGATAACAGTTCTAGTAGTATTTTTTATTTACGCTGAATCCCGCTAATAGCAGGGTAATAGACAGAGTGAACCTGGAAACCTAGTGTTAAGACACTCTGTGCCCATTAAGAGATCTTCGCTCCCCATTCTGGAGGTCTTGCGTGATGAGTGGCGGAACTTAAATTAACTAGTAGGTAAAAAAAAACTAACTAGTAGGATTATCCGGTTGCTCCGATCTATCTAGAACAATGCCGCCCTTCAAAAGGAACAAGTATTCGTGACTACTCATTTTGCCCATTTGGAACAAAATTCGTGACACCATGTGGAATGAGAGCAAAAGCTTGTGTCGTTCGAAGAGAGCTCGACATGTATTCCTGTAGATAGAATATTAACTATCATTTAAATTGGAATGTAGCTCATTAATAAATATGTGTACTCTCATTAATAAATATAATTAAATGTGCTTTATGGTTAATACTACAATCAAAATGGATATTTTTAATGCAAATATTAATTATACTCTTCTGGCAGGTACTTATTTAATAGATTTTTAAAATATTATTATTAAAAAATAAAATATACAATACTTTTTTCGTGATTTAAAGCTCGAACCTTATGAAAAAGTGTTATATCATTTTCCCATAAATATACAATATACAATAATTACAAAAAATTAAATATTAAAAAACACTAACTTATAAACAGCAAAAGTGTGAAATTCATTAAGATGGCTAATTCTGTCCTCCAATTCTACACTCTTAGGGCTTCTATCAATCGAGTACGTGAATAGATCGATGTAGGCATCAAGTGAGAACTGATACATAGGATCGATTCGAGATAAATCGTTTAAAGCAAAGAAGAGTACCGACGCTCGAACCGCTACCGGCACGTAACCCTGACGGGAAATATCGATTTTAAAAACAAAATATGTATTTTTATAAGCTAACCATTAGTTAAATACATTTTCTATACATTTTAAGTAGGTAGAGAACCTAGAGTCGAAACACTCTGTTTTTTTACACAACAATAATTCTTAACATATTCATATTATTATTATTTAAAACAATCTAGCTTCACTTTTGTCTGCATATGGCAATATGCGAAATAATCAGATATAACCTAATAACATGACACTCCTCTCACTTAGTTCCGGAATCAAAAACATTTTTTGCGTTTTTTGCACGTCCCAATTCACAAAAATTTTACAATTTTATTTGTTGGCCACAATTTGACTATTGTGAATCGAATCAACATTTTGAGGAATATTTATAATAGAATGATTTTTATTTCTACTGCATTGTTGCATGAATTATACCCTCATCCAGTATTCAAAGAACAGAGTGTCTCAACACTCAACGTCTCAAGCCTACCCCAAAAAAAGCAGGAGGTTTACGAAAATGAGAAATTTACTAAGGAATTCTAATAATATAAGTAGGACGATATAATTATGTATAAACAAATATAATAATAGTACATACTTGTCTAGCTGTATCAATTTCTTTTTCAGTATCCTGTGAAGTGAGTAAAGCTTCTTTCACTTCCAACGAAGTGCGTTGCGACGTTTGCAATGTAACGAAAAGCTCTTCATTTTCTAATAATGGTACTTGAGATTCGTACATTATACGGAGTAAATCGTTTTCTAAGTCAACCTAAAAAAACAGGTATGCATATTTTTATTAGCTTCTCGCTGCATATAGCAAAGTAGGCCACTTTTCATCGAATTTTGGCCACACAACCTATCACACGTTTACAGTCACACGCTTGCGCCCCTGCCCCCATGACTGACCTCAAACTCGATCTGGTCTTTCTTTATGAGCTACTTCTCCTGCATTTCATATTTAACAATAGGTTTGATGTGGTCAAACGTCAAAAACTTTAGAACTGCATGACTATTCACGTTGTTGTAGAATTTAATTTTCTATCTATATTTTTTAAATGCAAATATTTCAATTCTTTATTTGTTAAAGGTTTTCTGTATAATATATCTTATAAATTAAATTTAATGAACACGTACATTTGTATAAACAAAAAACTACAATTTCAAAAGAAAACAACATTCAACATGTGAAAATATCAAAATAATAGTATTAATTAAAAAAAGATTTACCAAAACTTTCTTGCTATTAGCAATGGTCATAACCAAATGGTCTTTCATAGTCTCCAACTGAGGTCTTTCCTTACGTACTACTATACTCAGTAACTGTGAGGTAAGCCCTTGTTCTTTTACGGCGAAGTTGACCATTGTCGTTTTTGTTAGTGTTTCCGGAGAATATACTGGGTTTCCTTTAAAATTACATACATATATTAAGTTTACACTCATTTTTAAATGTATTATATACTATAGTGGTTAATTTGGTAAGTCTCATGTAGACGTACTGGTTGTAGGTTCGATCTCCACTCGGGGAAAACTTTATATACTTATATATTTTGCGTAAGCTAATTATGATGAATTACTCAAAATAACTTACATATATCCAACTAAATACATACCAAGTTTAGTCGTCAAATACATTTTGAAAACCGGATTATAAGGAACCATTTTCTCATTGAATTTTATAACTAAATCAGCTCCAATTTTCACTATAGCCTTATCCAATATAGGAGCTATGGAAGGATCTAGAACTTCACCAACGTTCTGAACTATTACTGGTGTGCCTTGTGACAGACATTGTTCCATGATTTTTAAGTAATTCGGCTGACCGAAATCGACAATCTGTGAGATATGGGAAAAGGTTAATGTGGCATTTAAATAATATGGGAATTTTGGATGATGATGACTAAAATATTTTCTATTCTAGAAGTTTCTAGTGTTTATCTAGCAGTTCTCTTTAAAAAATTTAAAACGCAAATTTAATTCATTATGTGATTATAAACTACCTGTATGTCATTCTTTTCCTCTAATCTAGATATCCATATAAGGGCCTGTCCCTGTGGGTCTACTGCTAGCGGCCAGCGCGTCGCTCGGACTACTATTATGCCATTTTCTGCACTGAAGTTGTCGTCTGCAGTTAATATTAAATACTTCTTTAAATTTTAGCTTTACTCTTTTTTACTTTTTATGCTTCATACATATAGCAAATAGCAGGATAGGCAGAGAGAACCTAGTGATATGGCACTCCATTTCCCACGCATAGATATATCGCAGGATATCAACACTGCAATTTGATTGTTACCAGACCGAGGAAATTTAATAATTTATTTCCTCGAGTAGAAATAAAACTCATACACGCTGCGCTCACACATGGACACTGTGCTACGGCACTACGAGGGCCTCAAGTTTTATAGTATTTGACATTTTAATTTTTAAACTGTTTCAAGATTATTCTTCAAATAAAATCGATTGAGTTGATAAGTTTCTGATTAACTATCTAATCGAATATTTATCAATCATTTTTCAAACTACTCCGAACAAATGTTCATAAATCTTACCTGGCAACCCCATATAATTCCACTCGCGTAACGTTGCATCGTCCAATAAGAACGTTTTCATGCTCAATTCCATCGTTACTGGTAAAGTTTCATTGTATACCTGTAATAATTAAATGTAACTTAACTTTCCGCTGAATTTTTGAGGCATTGTATGTTGAGTGGTGGAACTCAACGCCACGTTTTGCCTCGTTATCAGAGCGACGAAAGTAAAATATTAAATATTTTATAATTTTATCCCCCGAGTGAGAATCGAATCCATAACCGTTGCGTTCAGTCACACGCTTGTGTACCTACGCCACGAAGGTCTCGTTTTTTATCAAATTTACCTTACACAAACTATTATGATACTATAAGACTGACAACGGCGATGGTGGTCATAGAGATAATAACAAAATTAATCACGATTACAATAAAATTATAATATATAACAATCTCTGATTGCTTTTTTTCATTATTAATCCTATCTTTGTGAATTACTAGTGGGCCCGGACGCGGCTACGCCCGATAACTTTACGATTATTTCATAAATAAATTTATGAAATAAGCCTATAATTAAAATAAGTTAAAAAAGAATAATAAGTGGAGATTTATTATTAGAAAAAATATCTGAGTAACCGAAATGAACAAACAAAAGAAGGAAAAGTAACTAAAGGAAATTCTTAATCTTAAAAAAAGTACCTAAAGTTTGCCGTGCGCGCGTACTAAACATTTTTCTATATTAAATCATTAATAATTTTTGCGAACAATATTAAATAAAATGCCAAATGATTAAAATTACGATATTTTAAGTCCATAACATCGGTATAGATAACCGAACTGAGATAAATTAATTATAAGCAGCAAATAATTACATAAAAATTAACAGTAATTCGAAAATATATAAAAATTTACAAAATCATCAAAGTCATCTGCCCGTTCGCGTCGGTCATACTATATTCGTAGGCTAGGTCATTCCGAATCACTGACATCTCCTTAATTATATATGAGAATGTTATACAGTAAACTATAATTTCCATCTAGATGAAATGCTAAAAGTGACTATTACATTCATTTACAAAGGATGAATATCAAATTATACAAATCATCTATTTTTTATTAATGTATACAAATCTATATCTATAGTATATATNAAACCATCAAAGTCATCTGCCCGTTCGCGTCGGTCATACTATACCTCCCACTCGTAGGCTAGGTCATTCCGAATCACTGACATCTCCTTAATTATTTATTAAATTGTTATACAGTAAACCATCTTACGTATAATTCTAGATGATGAAATGCTAAAAGTGACTATTACATTCATTTATTTACAAAGGATGATTATCAAATTATAGGAATCATCTATTTTTTGTTAATGTATACAAAGCTATATCTATAGTATATATCAACACGGACTTTTTTAAACAATATTTAAGGGACAATATTTTTGTAGAATATTGTTTTAGTGTCTCATAAGGTTGAGTCGGCGCGCGCCATGTACGCGTCAAGCAAACTCATTTTGGGTGACGTTTTCTTAAAAACTACAAACTTTGCAAGCCGTTGCTTAGCAACGGTCGCATAGCGACGGTTGTTATTAACATGGCGGGATAAATTGCATGTCAAATTAAAAAGTATTTTAATATATTAATATATATCGACAATATTACAAATATATGAAAAAAAAGTATCCTATGTTCATCCCGAGACCCCCATATATCTCTATATGAGTATTTTATCACAATTATATCAGCGGTTTGGGTCTGATTGCGTAAAAGACAGACAGACAGGGTTACTTTCGAATTTATAATATAGGTATAAATTTGTTATACACTATTTATGAAAAACATAAATTGGGTTAAGAAACGGTAATTTTAGTTAGTATTTTATAGGTAACGTTGCTTTCTATATAATTTGGTCATCTTATAGTAAATCTAAATCTAAATAAGACAAAGAATGCAATATGCATGTACCTCTCTAAACCAATCATCCATGAGGGCTTCTCGATACTCGGAGACGAAAGGACCGAGATACGCGACGAAACCGGTAGCTATGAGACAATCTCCGGGCAAATTCTCAAATTCTTTGTCTAAGCGCTCCACTGTTAGCTCCCATCTTTCACGTTCACCTATATTTATATTAATATAGTCATGATGCATTTAGAATATTTTTTTAGAATGTAATGTAAAAATGTAATGTAGCTTCACGCTGTAAATAAATAAATATAAATTTACAATAAATGTAAATTTGTTCAAAATGAACTCTGATTAGAACGATAACAATATACGCAAATCACCTACAAATACAATTCTTAAAACTTACAATTTGTCTATTTAGTCTCCGGAACTTATGGATGGATCTGAAATATTTTGAATTTGAAAACAACTCACCCGAAAGTCCAGTAATCAGAGCTTCTGCCCTCTCCAATTTAAGCTGTAGCATCCTAGATTTCCTCTCCAACTCCTCTTTTTGCGCTACTTTCTCATCATATTCCTTTTGCAAACGCGCTATCATCTCACTTAGCTCTCTTAATTTAGCTCGAGCTTCAGCCAATATTTGTTGTTTCATTCGCAAAGATTCTAATGCTTCTTCAAGACGCTCTTTTTTAGGTTTTACTATTCTATTGTTGAAATAGAATAATTTTTATAGTAGTGTAAGAAAATATACTGTTCTATAACATTAACACATAGCGAGCTTCTAATATATTTCGTTAATCGTGTATTAACACACGATATAAATAGTAATTTCATAATAACTATATACATTTACAATTGAGCATAAACATAAAGAACGCGTTATAAAATAAAGAGTGAATACAAAACTTTCTAATTAAACTATGATATTTGATAATAGACTACAAAAACCTAAAAACTGCCAATTTAAATTCTGCTACGTACAAAAATTAACATTTTATCAGTAGAAAACATTAGTATACAAACAATAGCACTTACTTATAAACTTTTCCATACTTTTCAATAGCTCTCACCCACAAGCACAAAGATTTAGCGGCTAACGACACAGTGCCAACTATTTCCGGATCAAAATCAGGTTTAGTTGTGTAAGTACCGATTTTCTTTAACGTTTTATCCGCTATATTGTCTTTGTCAAAATCTCGCAATCTGTCCAGGAAGTATTGGTCACCGAGCTGACGTTTAGCTTCAGCCCACGTTGGCTCTTTCTAAATGTTGAAATGGATTAAATTAAAGAAAAAACCGTCTATTCAATTTTAACCGGATCCCATAATCAGAACTTAACCAAACCTCCATCAAACTACTTTTGAAGTGTATACTTTCCAATAAATGGAAAATCGAAATCAGTTGGCGCCACATTGAGTATTCGTCCATTTTTTTTTTCAAAAGATTTTATACGATGTACGAAAAATTGTACTTACTTGCAACAAAATAAGCACAGCTTCAAGAACCATCTCGACTTTTTGAGGTGGTTTTGCGTAAGACTTTACCTCGGTGATATCTTTCTTATTTAAAGCATCTAAAGCCTATAAAATATCATATTATGAACAATTCAAAACAAGACTGCGAACATTTTATTTTTTTGTTAAAAATAATACAAAATCTCCGCTTTTCTTCCTCAGGAAAAACTTAAATTAAATCAATTTCAACACTTAAAAAAAAGGTTCCATATCATTAGTCAATAAATATTTCTGAGTCTTATTTTTACTAACTTTTCCAAGATACTAATAATTAATCAAAAATCTGATTGTATATAAATATCTCTTTTTACTTAAGCCTTTTGTGGCGCTAGGAGCACTCTTAAAAATAAAATCATCATAGTGAATTTACTATTTATGCAATGTAAATGACGCCTCGGTGTAAGGACTTTCAATCCCCCATCCCATCATTGTCGCCTGTTGCATTCTATCCATAACTTCATCCATAGACACACCAAGCCTCACAGCCTCAATAACGTACAGATTAGCCATTTTCACCATCCTGCCAGTATATTACCTTAACGGCCTCCTCCAGAGCCGGCATGGCACTCGCCAGGTCCCTCATGGCAGCGTCCGCCAGCTTCTTGCACTGGCCCTCCTCCTCCTGCGTCTTCTTGCTGCGCGCGGCCACGCTGCGCTGCTGCTCGTCCGCGTTGCGCTGTTGCACGTTGATCACGCCCATGTACTCTATACATTGTTCTGTGTATTCTGCTACTTGGACCTATTTTTTTATATATATTGTAGTTAATTTTTAATATATATTATAGTTACAGTTAAATTCATTATATTAAGTTGATCAATATTAGAGTGAAACCATGACAAGTTGAGTTGACAAGTTATATATGAGGATCTGTAGTCAGCTCTAAATATTTTTTTTTCTAGCTCATTTTTTAGCGATCACTCACAAAAATGCAAAGCGTAACTAAAAATAAAAAAAATATTTTAAATGTTATACATTAAATGTTCTTCTTAACCTTAGCAGTAGCTAGCTCCTCTGACATTTGCCCAACTAGCTTGGTAGTTTCCTCCACTTTACCCAAACCGTTTCTCAGTTTATTGGCTTGTAATGCTATTTCAATTCTCTTCGTTCTCAGCATTCTATAAAATAATAAAAACTACACATAGCACTGAAATTTGCGATAAACCTGACTATACACCACAGCTCGTCTCTTTTGTTTTATGAAGGTATATCAAAGGTACTTAATTCTTTTACTAGTAAGTTGAATATATAAATAAAAATCGAACTGAAAACTAAAATAAAACTACATTTTAATTAAGCTATCAGCAAAACATTAAAATTAAAACTACACACTAACTCCTTATATCCGGACACAAGTTCAAGATAATTAGTAGGTGTAACGTAATTAGTCCTTCTCATCTCTCTCCACATTTTAACTGAGTACTTTCCGACTGACGAATGTATTAGCGACATTATGGACGCTACAGATGCTCTCATTGCATCCTCTCTGCTTTCTATTACCGATTCTTTTCTACGGACCTTGGATGAAATTAATTTAATTTAATTTTGTGTCGTTTTAAAACATTGATTAAAGTTTTAAAACACCACCAACATTGTACTAAGTAAGTTCAGTTGGAAATTACAGTTAGAACTAAAATTTGAGTATGTAAATAAATGAAGTGATGAAAGCGTAAGTCTGAAGAAATCTAAGCGTGAAGCTTACACATCAATATAAGGGAGTAATATATATATAAAAATTACTATAATTTTCCTGGCCCAATTTTAAGTGCGATATTAAGTTCCACCACTTAAATTGTAATAGTAAATGGGAATTTTTAGGAACGGATGGACTTCTTTGCCTCACTGAAATCAATATCTGGTCTTAGCTTGAATTTTCTATATAGCAATTATCATCAAAATTGGTTGGTTTAAATATGAAGTACTCGGAATAGCTTTTGAAATGGGAATTTCAAAGAATTTAATCCCCCGTTAAGGAATAAGTGATTGTAAATTCAATATTATACATACACGTTGTCCAGTTATAGAAGCAAGCAGTTCTACACCTTCAAGAAACTTGTATGCGACTTCAAGAAGCGCTTCTCTTGGCCACTCTAAAAACCAATTTGTGGTAGTCGCATTTATGAGAGCTGGATATTGGCGTATGCGGTTTCTGGAAACGTAATCATATACAAAGTTTAGACGAAATATGGAATCAAACATTTTTGAAAAATTGCCTGCTTTGATAATTTTTCAGCGAGATTAATCTCAATTTTTTTTGTGTTAGTTTTGCAACTGCCTACTCATGTTATTTATTATTATAGCTGTTATTAATAGTCCAAGATATTATTTAAATTTCAATTAAATAGTTGCAACTAAAACACGTTGTAGGTATATCTACATTATTGGTACATCAATTAAGTAAAGGGTGCTTAACTCTATAATTTTCTCGACAATATTACCATTGAAAAATTAAAATGATATACAAAAAAAAAGAAAAAAAATGAAATACATGACAAAAAATATGGCAAAAAAAACTTTTTAAAAGTTTTCTTAATATCTAAGAAACTATTTTCATATAGGTACCTATCAAAGCTATAATACCTAAATTCATCTCCAATGGGGCTAAAGCACAGTACGATATGCATGTTAGCTCGTACACGATCCACTAAAAATAAGTAAACTGATTCCGCCGTTTGTAACAGATTTGCTGCTTTCATTGGCTTCTCTAGAGCTTGTTTTATCTATTTAGTAGAGTAGTGTCATGTTTAAATAAATTATTCTAATGCAATGTAAAAGATGCAGTGGGATAGTGTGCTATTGTATATGATCGTGGGTTTGATTATCAGTTGTGGAAATAATTATATACATTTTTTTCATTTTCCTCTTCTGATTATTTGCGATGAAATTTTTCATCCGGTATCTCAGATATTGAGAGCAAAATTATTATTAAGGAGAACTTAATTACATACTTATATAAGTTTTTAGTACTCGTAGTTAGTAACATTATTTTCACTCGCAGATATTAGAAAAATAAAATATTAAAAAAATATATATTTACTAAATTGTTATAAAAAAATGAGATTAAAAAGTGACAGGACCACTAACATCCTCAAATTCATCAGCCTTATACAAATTAGTGACTTCTCCACTACTTAATAAATTATTAACAATCTCCGTAAAAGTCTCCTCAACTATTTGTGTATCGCAGAAAATGAATGTCGTTTTCTTTGTATCGACACCGCAACTGGTGTACAGGACCTTTAGAGGGAAAGATTTTTTTAAAATATCTACCACATCTTGTGTTAAATCTAATTTGGATCTATTTTTTACAATTTAATTATGAGCCGAAAATTGGCCAGATCGAAGTTATCGCGGAGTAGTACCTATCAAAGAAAATGCGACAGGTTAAGACACTCTCTATAATATAGAATAATAATGTTTCTACACATTAGTGTCATTTGTAAACAAAACATGGCAGAATATTGAAATATTAACGGCAGTAGTATAAAACATCTAAACAATTATAATTTTAACCTTCAAGTCCTCTCTGAAGTCTTTAATTCCATATGTTTTAGTGACTACAACTTGGAAAGAGTTACATTCGCAAATGTATGACGCTATACGAGTCAAGCTTTGTCGCCCGGAACCACCTAAGAAATGTAGAAAAATTGCTCAAAATACAAACGTCTTAGACCTAGGTACCGTAGGAAACCCTCTATCTGCCCTGTCGTGCGGGATACAGCGTGAAGCTGATTTTCTTTAAGATTTATAATAAATTACAAAGCATCTAGTTCAATTCTGACTGTATATTCAAATATCACATATCAATTACAAAAATATTTGTATAGCCCATATCCTTCATACAGCAGAGTAGGCAGAGACAACCTAGTTTCAACAAAATCCGACCCCGCGACTACCCATTAATACTACCACGCACTACAATTTTCGAGCCATTGCGTGTTGAGTGGCAGACTCAACGCCGCATTGTTTGCCAGAATGAAGAATCCAGAAACCCACAATTCTCCCACTACACCATTTGTTTTCTTTTTTTGATAATATAATTTCATCACTCAAATTTGTCTATACGTAACACGCACGAATTATTTTTTGGTATTACGATTTCAGTAGTTACTTCTATTTTTAAGTATTTTTTTTTACTAAAGTATTTATAAAGTATTAAATAATAACTAACCGATCCCAACACACAACATGTGACCACGTGGCTGCGATATAACTCTGACAATACGACAAATGTGCTCTATGGCGTCTTTGAACAATACCAGGTCCATTTTTACTACGCCTGGACAACTGTTGTATTCTTCTAGTTGATTTGTTATATATCTGTATTTTTTTAAATGTATTTTAAATATTTATGTTTGTCACATAATAATAGATGAATCGATATATGAGTACCTATAATAAAGTAACGACATTCACAACATCACGACGTAATTACCAATAAAGGTAGTGGGTTCGATCCCTATTCGAGAAAATAGAAGTAGTCTCTTGAATTCTTCCGAAAGTGGGAAACAGAAGTTTCTTAATAGAAATTGAGTGTCATAACACTAGATTCCCAGGTTCCCTCTGCCTACCCACCTATGTGCTGGATACAACGTAAAGCTAAACAATACAAATAAATAAATAACACAGTTCAGATTACCTTCTCAGCGCAATAGGATCATTCAAATCATCGTAAACTTCAAAAGGATTGAGAAAATGTCCAAAAATCGGTGGACTCTTGGAAGGGCAAAGGGCATGGAAAGTAAGTTCAAAATGTTTGCCGAGCATATCGCTCATTTGGTTCATGAACCAATCACGATCTCTATAATAGATATTACTTTAGTATTTTAACTAATTTAGAAAGGGGATAAATAAACTGTTGAAATATTTAAAAAAGAATAAAAAAATTATAGGCATTTAGCAGGATTTAAACCTGTAACCGAGTAACCATCCAAACATTCTAGCTACTAATAAGTTCTTATCCAGTTAGGTTGAAATTCTTGTAGTCTTGCTAAAACTTTCTACGAAGTTAGTTCTTACATTTAAAAATACCTATGTTATTTATGTCATGAAAAAAATACCATTTGAATTTATTTTACTCAGTTCTCATTTTTATTTCATACATATATGGGCAAAGCCTTACTTTTTCTTTATTCCTTCCATGTATCGAACTACTTCCTAGAAGCAAACTTGATTGCTTCTAGGCATTAGACATTATGAGAGATAATTAGTAGAAAAAGTTTTGATAATTATAAAATTATATACATATATCAAATATACACCATTATACTTATTAAATGTACATACTTCTCCTCTGTGAGTCGATCACAAAACACTCTAAAACACTCGTGGACCCACAATCTGAGGAAACGAGGCTTTGTATTTTGATAATCCTTATTACTTCTTAATAGTCCCTGTAATTATTTACCTATCATTATTATTGTTATTATTTAGGTACAGTACGGTGGACGAGTTGTGGCCGCCCGCCCTGTTTTTAAGATTTAATATTTTTACCGGACAGGATTTTAATAACTATATATTTCGCAATATTTTTTAATATACGCAGTATAGGTATGCTTTTTGCTTACCTGAAATATTTTAGATATGTCTCTCAAATTGAAGAGATAGTGCATCTTACTGGGCGTCGGCAGTAACTTGGCCACTATATTATTGAACGTATCAATAGTAGCTGTCATAACGATTTTACCTAAAAACACAGCTTTTTAATGTTATATTAGAGCGCGAGATTCTCTGCGAGATGTTTTCAAAGATGCAGGTATTCTTACAGTTGCTTCCCAATTTATATACTATAATATTCTCTTTGTCCGACAAAATATACATTGTCATAGTAAACATAGTGAAAATCATAAGATAGGAACGAGAAATAAGGATAAGATTGTTACCCCAAGTTTTTGCCTCCAAAAAGTCAATAAATCTTTTATGGGGTTGAGTTTACGTGTATATAATAAAATTCCGCAGTGTATTCTAGGTTTGCCACTTACAAAATTTAAAATATCAGTAAAAAAATTCTGACAAGTAAAGCTTATTACACTGTTCAAGAATATTTAGAGGACAAACATTTATGGAATTAATGTCTATTGAATGTAATGCAGGATAGCTGCCAACTAATGTAATAGATTGTACCATTGATTTTGAAAAGAGCAACTGTTGAGTTTCTTGCCGGCTCTTCTCAGCAGAACTGCCTTCCGAACCGGTGGTAGCTTTTTCTTCATATGTTCATTCGACGATTCAAAAGTGCTTATAATAAGTTTATATGAATAAAGAATAATTTGAATTTTGAATTTTAATATGCATTAACATTATAGGAATTATTATTTGTTAGTTTTATACATAATAAAGATGTTTTTTTTCTTATTTTAAGGCCATTCAAATTCAATTGAAATTACGAACGGAACGTCTTGACATCAGGTGCTCACTACCCTGAAACCCACCCTGGACCCCCGCCTCCTCTTTTTGTGCAGGAAAAAGAAATAAGCTCTATTATTAATAGTCCAAAGACCTACCAACTGTTTTAGTCTCCTCATCAAACTCCTGCAAATGCTGAGAGAGCATCGTACCAAATATCTTGATCAGCTGTTGTTGTGTGGGTGGGGGGAGGAAGAAGGCGTGGAAACATGAGAGCAAGCGTGGTGGCAGAGGGGATCTGGCACCTCCGGGAGGTCCCGCTGCACCGCAAAGTACCATGTCCTAGAGTAAAGGAACAGATAATAGACTACGTATTGTGTTTTAATTCTCTCGGGAGGAATCGTACCCAACATTCTAGCAATTGAAGCCAAGCATTGAGACACTATGCCACAATTAGAGGAACATATTGTGTATATATATCCACTAAAATTCAACATGTCACATCTCATTAATCTAGTATGGGTATTCCTCGTTACCTTAACATTTTTCCTCCACTGCTTCTGTCTATCGAACCAGTAACCATAGTCGTACCACAGACGTACCAGCTCCAATGGAGGCTGAGACCCGTACTCATCTCGCACCGGCATGTTTATATCGTCCATGAATGCTATCATCTTTTTACCTGATATTATAGTCCATTTGTGGTAATCAGAAGAAGAACGGAATAAAATAAAAAGAAAAATGAAACATTTATAACGAAAGATAAAAAGCAAAGCGTTGAGTTCCGTCATTCAATACGCATTATCGAATCCAAAGTGGAAAACGGAGTGTTAAGGTTTCTTTATCTCTATTTTTATAGGTATATCTATCTATCTTTATAGATATAGGGTACTGTATGTAGAATAACATTGAAGTAACACAAGAAATATTAAGTAGCAGTTCAAAATATTATTTTAATAATATATATATATTAACCTCCAGCAGGTACATAATTTCCTTTGGTCCTCTTCTCAAGACGCGCTTCTATAATGTCTTGAACGTTAGCCGCAGTGGTTTGCGCGGACATATTGATAATTTGTGTGCTATATCTAAAATTGTATTTAAAGAAAAATAAACTGTTTCAGCAGAGTTTTTATTTTTAACATACTTCATTTAGTTACTGTTTCCTCAAAGATAGAACTATAAACATCCCAATTTATTACCAAGTTTATTAATTTAACCAATCTAAGTGTCAAAGTAAAAAGAACTAAATTTAATAAAATAAAAACACTAACTCTACAGTAGAGTGCTCTCCTCAACTTTTTAACAATTTCGACATACTGTTTTTCGATTACTTTTGGAATTTGAATTCCACATGCTACGTGTATAGTACGTTTTAGCAATATCGAATCGAACCTATCCCGATCCAGACTAGCCAATGTGCCTTGCAACAAGCAAGTCTTGCCCGTACCGGTGGGCCCACCGACCAATACACCGTGACCTGCCTTAACCACTTCCAGGCCGACCATTTGCACTCTAATGAACTCTACTGTGGGCACCAGGATGTTGTGGAAGCCTGCACTGATAGGACAGGAGGAAAAATTTAGTCATATTATGTCACTATGTTCTCCACTATCTATTCACTTAAAGATATGCTTATCTTCAAAACTTCACATAACTTCACAAACAATAAAGAAAATTTTATTAAGCACAATAATATCAATTAGCCTTACTTAGGATTAAATTTCCAATTATCAGGTAATTTATCCTCCCAAGGTTTAAATTGCCTTAATCTTTCATCCACATAGTAATCGTATACCGTGTCTTTTAAAGGGAAAATTCCTTCGTGCTCTCTTATCCAATTGTCTAATTTCTTACGAGATTCTTCTTCTAAAGTGGCACAGACTGACCAAATTAATCTACAATTTGTATATGTAATTAAAATTGCAATAAATGAACATAATGAGGAATATCAAGGTGGAGGGGATCAACGGGCAACAGGGTGTGGGTTCGACTCCCACTCGAGGAAATGAAATATTTAATATTTTCATACTTTTGGTGACGAGGCAAAGCACTATTCGGGGGAAAGTTAAAATTAAATCAAATCAGCTTCACACGGTATCTCGCTTACAGCAGGGTAAGCAAAGAGAACCTAGTGTTAAGACACTTCATTACCCACTTTCCGCCGAAATGACTGGAGTGTTCAATACTAGATTCCCAAGTTCCCTCTGCCTACCCTACTATATGTAGGTACCCTACAAAATGTGATCATTATACAAGCTAGCTATTTACACATTAAGTAGGGTGACAGTAAAAAAAATAAAAAATTACAATACTAACGCAAACAAAAATCGCATTTTGGACAGAGATTCATTATCCTCTTGATCGGCCAATGGCGGCGCCGGCGCCGGGAGCAGCCCTAACAAACGACACAGCGCCCTCACACCGGTCAGCTCCTGACTTCTGACACTTTGACCCTCTATTAAATGTAACCTTTTCAGTTCCAATACGGGTGTTAGTATATTTTGGAAATGGCGCCGTAGCTAGATAAAAGGAAAAAAGTGGAGATCACGTAGAGTTTCTGTGTAAATCTTATTTTATCTGTGATTAGGTATATCATGATTGTTGGATATCTCAGCACGTCGTTTTGAATAAGACAATGCAATTTATATATATGTAAATATATGTTGAATACAATTTTAGACCAAACATAGTAAATTTACTGTCTAAAATATTCGACTAGTATTCCAACACTTTGACCCTCTATTAGATGTAGTCTTTTCAGTTTCGGGACTGGCTATAATCTTATAATTTTGTTTGTTTGTATGTTTCTTCCTGATTCTCTTTATGTAAAACTTGTTAGGTAGCTGAGTAATGGCTACGTAGTTGATTTGGTCTAACGACTAATACGTATGCTCTATAAAATCAAATCTTTCATAGATAATAATGTAAAAAAAAATGTTGAGAAATATAAAACTTTTTCATAATATATCAGATCAACAAAAAGATTTTCGTGATAAACAAATTCCTATTTCTATTATCTCGTCTAAAAACGACTCATATTCTTCTATTGTTACTTTTTTCTTATTTTACTTTTTCTTAACTATAAAGATAGACATACCATCTCTCTATACTCTAGATCGTTGATAGACTCCAACCAGGAGTTCACAAACGGCCACCAGCCCCAGTCTTTGTAATCATTGTATACGATTCCATTACGTGATACAGTGGCTGGGGACGCTACAGCCAAATCCAATGTTTCTATTAGAAGAGAGACCTAGTAAACAATAAAAATCGGTCAAGTACGAGTCAGATTTTCCTATTGAGGGTTCCATACCAATTTTAAGATCGTAGATCTAAGGGATCAAAAGCAATATACAAATTATAAAAGTTGACAAATTTAAATTTGCGGGCGTATACATAAACTATTTAAGAAATGAACACAAATGTTAGCTTTCATATATCCATAACATATTATATAACAAAATTGGTATCAGTTCTAAATAGTTAGTACAAATGGTTAGCAATTCCAAATAGCCGAATGTACAATACATAAAAAGTTACTAGCTGAGTGGTCGACACTATTAGACGTAGAAAATAATACCAAAAAATTTTCATAACATCGGCTTGGAGTGTGATGATATGGGGATGCTTAATAAAAAATACTTTATGACACATAAATACCTGAGAAGGCATTGATATTCGTTCGCTGTTTACTAAAGTAAGAAGTTTATTGTCATCCATTACGGAATTAAGATTTTCTATCCACACAGCGTCTACGGGGCCATCGAATATAATCCACTTTTGATCTGGTGATTCGTCTAGAAATGTTATATAAGAATCTTTATTTTCACGCCTTGATCACATTCTTATAACAGAGAAGGTGGAGAGAAGTTAAGACACTCCGTTGTCCACAGTTGCCTTCTAAACTCGATAAATTAAACTGTGTATACCCAATCTACCCGTACCTTGACAAGTAGTCCTCATTATAGACGACAAAACGCCATCCTTCCATTCCCCCGTAGCAAGATTATATTCCCCGTACAATTCGCCTAAAGTCAAAGATTTCGGATTCATCGGGTACACTTGCACGTTCTCGAAGCCCGGTACCTTTTCCCTGTGCAGCCTACTTAGCGTCGCTGCTAACATCTTCCAGGAGACTGTTTTCGCTGTGTTAGTATCACCTAGCAGAATGCTTGAGTGACGCGAATTCTAAAAGAATTTTTGGAATAACTTCTATGAGAGTTATTTTTCATATACACAAAATGTAGGGCAAAATATTAATACTCCACACACCATCGATTTTTTTTAAGTTCGTATTCGTATTGTTTCCAGATAATATATATAATATATTATGGATTCTTATATTAAACAAGCGGCCTGCCCGCGGCTTCGCCGGAGGATTTATGTTGTTATAAAGTATTAGAATGTTTAATCCTAAGTGCGTTATCAAGATACTTTAGTACCTACCATTTGTTGACAATAGATCTCAAATATGAACTTCTTTAAAACTTAAATACTTATATCTTTTGATAGAGTGAAGCGATTACAATGAAATAAAAACTAAAACCTTCTCTGAGTTACTTATAATTTTTATGTATAAAAGTTGCTTAAATTTGTTGTGTACTTTTTACGTTATACGTGTTCACATAAACAGACAAACAGGCATAAATTCCAAAAATGCTGGAAATGGATTATGTTAGTTATCCTTTAACACTCTGGCTAATTTTTTTAAAAATATTTTCAATGTACAGAAATTTACAATGTACAGATTTATTATAAGTATAGATATAGATATAGATTACGTTTCATCTATAAATATACTCGTATAGTTATACATTGCAAACATTAAGCACATGAAACTTAATATTTTAAAGAATATCTCTTTCTAGCGATAAGAGCTTATGTGCTTTTTATTTTTTTGTTTGTCTATGTGTTTGTGCACGCTAATCTTAACACACAAGCGGAACGAGATAATCGGAACAGCGCAACCGACTTAAATGCAGTCTTCAATAATATATATAGGTTTGGTTATCTCTTACGAATTAATGTAAGTTTATTTCAATCGCTTATTTCAACTATTCCAATCATAAATTTTAAAATCTAGCTACTTACTTAATTCTTACTTACTTTAGTCTCATACGTCTGTATAACTTTGTGCAACGCCGCCTTAACCGGCTGCAAAGTTAACAATCTCATCTCGGCAGAGATTGCCGTCTCCAGCATCTCGTAATCTAATGTGGGTATCTCCACATCCGGGAATATATCTCTCATGATGCCGTCGAAGAGAGGCACGTCTTTTGCTGTTAACCGTGCTACGTTCATGTCGCGCATGGCTAGGATCACCATCTGTATAGTTTTGTATATTTTTGTATTACCAATCAGATGCAGTCTCACTTCGCCACGATGGCGTCACAATTTTTAATATATTTTTTTATATTATTAAATTACGCTAGAGCACATGTACGAATGTAGTAGGTAAATTAGGTCATTGTTTTTTAAGAACACTTTTAGTGGGAAACGGAGTGTCTTGACACTAGGTTCCCTCTGCCTACCCTGCTATGTGCGGGATACAGCGTGAAGCTGACCTTAAGTAATGTTTTTCTTATAGTAACACATTTAATCTTATTATATTTTTAAATTTGAATTATATATGTAGGTATACAGATGCAGGATGTGCATCCTACTAATTATGTCTATATTGTCTTTTTCGAAGAAAATAAAAATAAAATAAAGACTACCTACTTTTACATTATAAAATTATACAAAAACATAAATGACCTCTTGTTCAGGTAAATTGGGGTAAGCTCGGCGTTTAACGCCGGCGTATCTAAGCAAAGCCACCATTGATCTTAGGCCAAAATCGTAGTGATCCTGCTTTGAGAGCTGCTGCATTGCCAATTGGTAGAGTGTGAACACCTAATTTTTTATAAGTTATAGATTTTATATTTAAAAAAATATTAGATATATTTAAATCTTGAAATTAAATTAAGAATTTTAATATAATAATTCCCCTTAATAAATAATAGAAGTTTACGTTGTAAAATGCGGTTATTTACCTTTTTCGCATTTATTTTATAAGCTGTAAACCCATCAGAGAATAAAGTATTTTCCGCTATAATAAGTGAATCAGGTACACACATAGCGATAGGCCGAAACATTGACTTTAAATTATCTGGTAATTCCGTACGACCAGCGTAACTGAAATTTATGAAAAAATAAGTAGATACGATACAATAAGAAAAAAACTTCATATAAGAATACGTGACGTTTATAAAAGAACAAATACTATAAACTGGATTACTTTCTAAAAGGAAATCAAATGTACCCACAAATACGGAAACAAATTGTGATAAGTGTGCTTCAATTATCCAATTTGAAACTATTTTTTAGATACTTTAAATAACAAAATATATTCTCACTTACCCAGGATTCATTGTAATAAAAATCCCACAATTCCCATCTAATTTAATATCGGAGCCTTCAAATATAAATCGTTTTTGGTTCAAAGATAGCGCTAGTAGAACAGCTAAAATTTGTTGAGCAACTACTGATAAAACTTCAATGTTGATGCGATTGAACTCGTCAAAACAACCCCAGCAACCACTTTGGGCTATACCTAATAAATTATTTTATTCAAAGTATTTTCTGCATTTTAGTTACGCATCTACAGTACGTATCGACGTAGGGTGATGATAGGCACAGGGTGTGACTGTAACGCGATGGTTGTGAGTTCGATTCCCACTCGAGGAAGTGAAATATTATTTACATTTATATTTCCATTTTTTCGCTCTGGTGACACGCGCAATGCCTCCAGAATTCGGCAAAGTGGGGAACGGAGTGTCTTAACACTAGGTTTCCTTTGCCTACCCTGCTGTGTGCGGGAGCGTGAAGCTGATATTTGTAATACGTATTAAATATTTTAAAATGTTAAATTACACTTAAGAAAGAAAAATCCCTTTTTTAGAAGAAAAAAGATCGTATGGGTCTTAAATTGTTATGTTTTCTATAAAAGTAAAATTACTACCATCTACCTGCAAAACACTTCGCCATGCTTTTGTAATCAAGGCCATCAGAACAATTAGTAACAACCACCCATCGTGCCAACGCCCTGCCAAGGTCCTTGGTGGTCTCCGTTTTGCCAGTACCGGCCGGACCTTGAGGACTTCCCCCACGGAATAGATGTAGGGCAGTTGTGAGGGTAATGTAACATCTATTTTTGTTTGTAAAACTTTTTATTTAGTACTTTGTTTATATTTACTTAACTTTCAAAAATATTTTTCTAGGTCAATAATGCTAAATAGATAATTATATTTTTAAGTAAATTAGATTATTGAAAAAATCTTTACTCTAATAAAGTTAAAAACACAAAAAAGTGGTGTTTTGTCACTAAGTAACTAAAAATATTAAAAAAAAACACTACCTATCAGTCAAAGGAGTGATAACTAAACGTCCAGAATTGCCAATATATTCGTATGTGTACACAGAGTTAGTGTTAGTTTGTCGTATATAGCAGTCTTCTCTTTCACGGTCCCAATAAAACTTTAGTTGAGAGAACCATTCAAATGCCGTTACTGACATACATCCTGTGATATTTTTTTAAAATGAAATATAATTTTAATCTTCATGGTTGTAAGGTACATATAATACCTTATAAGGCATTTAATTATAGGATAAAACATAAAAAAAAACTACTAGTTATTGCCATTGTTAGACCAAATGAATAATGTTTTCTTCCGCTTCCGGCGTAGGTTGTTCGGTATAGGCAAAAATAACCTAATGTCAAGTAATACTCCATGTTGATTGTCATAACTCAACGCTGCACTAGATCTTGCAAGAGCGATGTAATAGAAATAATTTATATCCACGAGTAGGAATGGGGGGTTCCGAAAATTCCAAATGAAGAAATGTCATATACTTACTTAAGTAAAAAACTTTTAAAATATCTTTAAATTAATAATAGATACATATACATATAGAACTTAATACTCCTTTACATTTAGAAAAACACAAGTCAGACTTCCACTAAATTGAATTGAAACTGATATTAAAAACTAACCCATTTTATACATCCTGTCGACAGTATCCCTAGAGTGTATCTCAATAACGCACAGGGCGTTCACTTTACATCTCAATATCTTAGATATCTCCTTTCGAGACATAGCCTGTAACGTGGCTAAAATCTGATTTTGTTTCTTACGCAACCTCTTCAAAGGCTTCTTTTCTTTCATAATCTCACAACGACATAATGTTCTAGTGCAATCAGAAGTCCATTGAATCTAGTAACCACTTTAGTTTCATTTTCTTTACTAATAACTTAATTTTTAATAATAACTTAATAATGTGTGACTTGACTTTTTAGCATTACATATTTTACGAGAGCTCTAAGCGAGACCCCATTGGCGCAATAGTATAGTTTCTAACTGTAAGCGCGGCGGTTGTAGATTCGATACCTACTCGGGGAATAAGATATTTTCATTTCTTCGCTGTGGTAAGAATAAAAATCGCGGCATTCATTTCCGTAACTCAAGATACGGTGTTTCAGAAATTTTAGGAGCACTAGGTTCCTGTGTACTCTGTAATATGCGTGATGTAAGGTGAAGCTAAAAAGAAAAGTAGTTTATTGACAAGTCACACAAATTTCCAGCTTTAATCGGATATAAGTACTTTGCGTATTTCTAGACAAAAAACCAATATTGTTAGCTTGTTTTGACGTTTCATTACAATCAAAATACGATTAAGTACCTATAGGTAGTCAAAAAATAAATATGAATGTCAAACTTATTGCTAACAAATCCACAAAATGAAGTTCGTATTATATAATTCTCATGTATTTAAGTAAAATAAATACCATAGGTATAGGGCCGCATAGACTTATTTTAGTTAGGCCGTAACATTTTTTTTAAAGAAGTATGTAATGATTTTATAGTAAAAAATTACCTTACTACTAGTGATACCCAGCTGACCTGGCCAATCATTTATCCAAATTTCTCTCTGATATTTACACTTTCTCAACGCCGCTCTTGTCAGTATAAGTTGCTACAATAAATGGTCGTTATATAATATATTAGCGGACGCGCGCAGCTTCGCCTGCTTATTGCTTAGGGGTGAATTCTAATAAACCATGAACACGTATTCAATGAAATATTTTTAAGAGTCTAAATTTCAAATTTTATAAAAATCGGTTGCGATTTAAAGATTTTTCCATACAAACTTTCAACCCCTTATTTGTACCCTTAGGGGGTGAATTCTAGAAAACCATGAAACACATGTTCAATTAAATATTTTTAAGAGTCTAAATATTAAATTTTATAAAAATCGGTGGCGATTTAAGAATTTTTCCATACAAACTTTCAACCCTTTATTTGCACCCTTAGAGGGAGAATTCTAGAAAACGATGAAACACGTGTTCAATTAAATACTTTTAAAAATCTAAATTTTAAATTTTATAAAAATCGGTGCCGATTTAAATTTTTTTCCATACAAACTTTGAACCCCTATTTTATCCCTTTAGAGTTAAAATTTTTCAAAATCCCTTCTTAGTGGATGTCCAGATTATGAAAGTAAACATCTGTCCAAATTTCATGTTTCTACCATCAGCGGTTACGACTGTGCGTGCGTCTTACCTCAGTCAGTGAGGACAAGTACTTTTATATATATAGACTAGAGGACGCGCGCAGCTTCGCCTGCTTATTTGTACCCTTAGAGGTGAATTATAATAAGCCTTAAAACACGTTGTGTTCAATGAAATATTTTTAAGTCTAAATTTCAAATTTTATAAAAATGGTTGCGATTTAAAGATTTTTCCATACAAACTTTCAACCCCTTATTTGCACCCTTAGGGGGTGGATTCTAGAAAACCATGAAACATGTGTTCAATTAAATACTTTTGAGAGTCTGAATTTCAAATTCAATAAAAATCGGTGGCGCTTTAAAGATTTTTTCATACAAACTTACAATCCCTTTTTTGCACCCTTAGGGGGAGAATTCTAGAAAACGACGAAACACGTGTTCAATCAAATACTTTTAAAAATCTATATTTCAAATTTTATAATAATCGGTGCCGATTTAATTTTTTTTCCATATAAATTTTCGAACCCTATTTCACCCCTTTAGGGTTAAAATTTTTCAAAATCCCTTCTTAGTGGATGTCCAGATTACGAAAGTGAACATCTGTCCAAATTTCACTTTTCTACCATCAGCGGTTACGGCTGTGCGTGCGTCTTATCTCAGTCAGTGAGGACAAGTCCTTTTATATATATAGATAATACTAATGATATAATACTTTTTTGCACAACTAAGAAGAAAATAACATACATATTATATTTTCTTATATTTTAATTATTATCATTTTAAAGGGAGAAAGAGAAGAACTATCTACACAAAACTTAATTTTCCACATTTCGCGCATTTTATATGCGTAACGTCGAAAATTACCTTAATATTCATTGATATTGAATTGCCAGAACTATTACTATTCTACTGAAGAGATTAAAACGAAAAGAGAAATTTCAAGAAATCTGTCAAGTGCAATTGAAATCGACCACCGAGGGATTGACACCATTCGGAATCGACACCATTCGTACCAATTTCAGTACTGTAATACAACCATAGACATATGGACAACAAAGTGTGACAAAAAAGGTAAAGTTATTTTCATTAAAAGTACCGAACTCTTACAATGTAAATATCTAAATTCCCTATAAAAGAAACCCACCTCTCTTAAAACAACTCTCATAGTGTGTTCTAAACCTAGCAGCCATATTTCAGCTGGACCATCTAAGACTAGATTATATTTCCATTCTATACACTCCCCATCGTCTGACATCATCGCTTTAGCTACGGGCAATCCAACGGCATTCTAAAAGAAATTAAATACTAAATAACAAATCATACACATACATATTAATACATTAATGTGTAACTAAAAATAAATATACCATATTGATAGCTTAATTCGCAAACCAACAAACCTAACAAGACTGTAAACTTAACAAGAAACACCAAAAACGTTAATTTATTTTCGCGGACCTTTTATTAAAAACAATAAATTATGTTGGTAGATTTGAATATTTACTTGTATATTTAAAACAATAATATATTTTTTTAATAAGTAGACTGCAAAAATAATGTTTTTGGGATCTGTGTTGAGTGGTGGGATCCAATGCCAAATCAAAATTTAACAATTTTAAACCTGATATTTTAAATAAACATTTTCTAGATTTTTTTTTATATTTTCTGAAAAGTATTAGTATAGATTACTTTTAAAAAAATCATAAAATTTTTTGCAAAGTATAAAAGGGGCACCAGGCAATAGGTAAAAGAAATAAATTTTCATTTTATAACACTTTAATGTGTGATTAGTAATACTCAGAGTATAATAATAATAATAATTTATAATATTAGTATAGATTAAAACTATCTGCCAAAAATCTTGTCTTGTAAGGTTAATAGTACTTTATATACAGCCTTTTTATCTTGATCAGAGCGACAAGAAAGTACCAAATGCAAATAATCATTTAATAGTAGCTGAGCTTTTGCTGAAGGATGATACATTAACAAAATGGTCATTGCCTGAAAAAAAAAAAATATTATAATACATTGAAACAAAATTACTTTAACTAAAATATTTTTAATAACTTTTTAGGGTTCCATATCTGAAACAAAATGTTGATTATCAAAACTTATCTTTTTTTATACAAAATGAGTCCAAGCACAGACAATTTAACGTCAACTTTTGGAAGTACTAAATCCTAGGTGCCTTACTGTGACTCTGATTTGCATTATGTAATAATTGAAAATGTAGTTGCATTTTCAGGTTAATTATAGCATTAATTAGCTTAATATATATATTTTGGATATTGAACTATACTCACTCTCAAATATATATGCATTTCTTCTGGTCTCTTAGAGGAATGTTCCCATATTGGAGACTTTTTCAATAAATAAACAAGCCTATCCCAATCATGAGAATATATAGCACGTCTCAAGGCTATCTGAAATGCATTTCTCCACTTTTTCTTTTTATTTTCTGAATCATATAAGCTTCTGTTTGTTTGTAAATGAACTAAGTTACGTTTACAACGCTTATCCGGTTCCCGATAAGGATTTTCTAGCAAATTCATAGCTTTTTGCTGCAAGTTAAATATAGAACAGCATAATAAACAAATTTGAAAACTAAGCAATAAATATATCAAACAGGTTATGTTTACATACAAGTATATAAAAATTTTACTCACCAAGCTGCTCAAAGGTACATAGTGACAATTTTTTACTATATCTTCTTCTTCCATCACTTATTATTATTATTGAAACACTTTTGAAGCCTAAACTAACCGTTACCAATAATTAGTAATCAAAAAGCACGTAAACAAAGGCCAGCCGGCAGCTGAGCACGAGATTTTGAAATTTAAATACTTGACATTGACATTTAACATGTTGCCATATTATGAAATGATAATATTTATTTAAAAAATACACCGATTCATGTCTAAGTAGCATTTTATTTGGGATTATGCTCTTTATATAAAGTTAAAAATAATATTATTAAAGTAATTATATATACATGACTATATGTTATTATATTGTTACCAAAAATTGGAGGAAACTTGTTTTCTTAAACGTCTTATGTTTTTTTGTTTAAAATAATAGTTGCTTAAATATACATATTACGTATATTGACTACGTATTTATGTGATATAGTTATAGTAAAACATACAAGACATACCTTATCAATTCTTATTTTATTCACATTGTCGAATAATTTTTTTAAATGCACTTGAATTAGCTGTGGTTTCTTTGAATTTCCCAAAATTTCTAATAGATCATCGTTTGAAATAAAATAAAACCTTGGAAATAGTTGACGCTTTGTTTCTAAATATTTTTCTAATGCTCTCAATATACCATCTAAATTATCGACCATTACATTAAGCTTATTAAATAAATATGGAGCTGGTTTATATAGACATGCTTCTATTGCGTTAGTACCGGCATTCATACTAAAAAGTATTGAAAAATTAGAATACTTCTTGTTTAGTGGCATTGGTACCTAATTTTTAAAATATAAATGATATGCTTTACTTGCTAGTAACTTCAGTCCAATCTGTCGTTAGGGCGTCAAATACTTTCACTTCATTTGGCAATTGTTTTCTAATGTCTTCACCACTAAAAATATTCTCAAGGTACAAATAACGTCGTTGCACTTGTAACGAGATCTGTTTAAAAATATAATAAATACTTAGCCTATTTTAAATTATCAACATTTAGTACTGATTATTTGAATCGTTTATTTTATTATTTAAATTTACCTCTATACACTCAGCTACATATCCTAGAGACTTTTCCCAATAATCAACTTCTTTGATAAATGGTTCTACATATTTGGTTGATTTCATGGAGGCAAGTTGTACTTGATGGTCTTCAAGGAACTAAATAACATATTTTTTGATTACTAATAAGTATACTAAAGTGACGCACTCACACGTGCACTTTCAAAATGAAAATGTACATAAAGGTAGCGAACATAAGATGGTTTGCAGTGTTAAACTCCGCCGTTCAACAGTTCTTAGGATTTTTAGAGAACAGTATGTTTTATTTATTTTCCCACTGCCAGCACTGCTTTATGTGGAAGTATAAAAAAGTGTATCAATTTTTATGAACCTGCATAACATCTTCCACGTTTTTAATCTTATACATTTCACCTTTGTGATGTTGCATTTCATATGTGGTAGCTTTCCATACTTCTCTAATGGCTTTAAGACCATTTTCGATATTCAGTTCCATTGTTGCAGCATTCGATATTTCTGCAATGTCTTCAGCATATGCTTGGAAATTGAGTCGCATTATCAGTTCTAGTTTAAAATCTTCAGAATTTTGATCAAATTCACTATTTAATAAATTTAAAGGAATATTAGTTGTAATAGAAATAGAAATAAAAATAAAGTATAATATTTTAATCAATTTTAATATAATTTACACTTACACGCCCATAACATTTTTAATTCTATCCCAATGGCGTTCTCTCATACAAGGATTTTTTAAGTCTCCAATTAAAGGTAGTGTTCGCCGAAACGCATCGACTTTGACGCGCGTTGTGTCAATAATATCCCATCCTTTATCTTTAAGCTGACGAGAAAGTCGATTGAAATTTCTGAAAGTATTCATAATAATTTATATTCATAATTAAGTATAAATCAAATATTATGTTTAGAAATTGTACTTGAGTTTAAACTTGACTTACCTGAATAAATACATAACATTATCTTCCATTTCATCCGTTTCCATTTCCCAAAATGTTTGAGTTTTATATTTTTCCCACGACTCCTCCCATTGAAATACAAATCCCCACACTTCTTCTAGTTTTTCTAGCTCTTTCTCCATCTTTTGTAAGTCCAGATTCACCGGTGTTCTAATAAAAAGTAATTTCTAACATTCAATTGCCTATTATCACATATCGGTTTTAAAATTTAAATAATATGTCACTCACATATACAAGAATTACATTTTTGATTTATAATTAGACTAGCGGACGCGCACAGCTTTGGTTGCTTATTTAGGGGTGAATTCTAATAAACCATGAAACACGTGTTCAATGAAATATTTTTAAGAGTATGAATTTCAATTTTTTAAAAATCGGTGCCGATTTAAAAAAATCCATACAAACTTTGAATCCCTATTTCATCCCTTTAGTTAAAATTTTTAAAAATCCCTTGTTAGTAGATGTCCAGATTACGAAAGTAAACATCTGTCCAAATTTCACGTTTCTACCATCAGCGGTTACGGTTGTCTTACCTCAGTCAGTGGGAACAAATCCTTATATATATATAGATTTCTGAGGATATCGTGGCGTAGTGGCGTAGTATCTGACTATAACGATCGTGAGTTCGGTTCGCATTGAGGGAAATCCAGTGGCGTAGCTAGGGTATTTGCTGCCCGGTGCGGCTTAGGGGACTTGATGCCCTTTAAAATGGTCTAAGGTCTAAAAAAAAACAAAGGGATCGTTGAATTTGATGCCCCTTTTCCTTTTGATGCCCGGTGCGACCGCACCGCTCGCACCCCCCTAGCTACGCCACTGGGGAAATCAATTATTTGCATTTCCTGGCTTTGCTGAAAACAAACCCCGCCGTGGCGTACCGCCATTCAACACACAGTACAGTTCGGCGAAAAGTAGATACTTAGGGTGAGTGGATTGTCTAGGTTCTTCCTGTAGGATATCCTTGTGGGGTACGTAAAACTAAACAAAGATACAAGATTAAATTACGTCAAATTAAATACAGCAAGCCCATCTCTTATCTGTTGCTCTTCAGCTCTGAGTGCGTTGAGTTGATCTCTAAAAGCTCGTAGCTGCGCTAAAGCATCTTTTCCTGATACTTCAGCACCACATGGAGCGGTTTTATAAAAGTCTTCGCAAAAATCTTTCGCTGCTTCTTTGAAAACCTACATATATGCTAGACTATAGTTACATACACGTTTACTAACTACTTTGTGGAACATTTAATTATCAAATAGAAACTTTTTATTATCTACTAGCTTGTATACTTGGCTTCGCCCACATGGTCAATTGAAAATAACTAAACTATCACTACAGCTGCAGGGGGTTACATGGAATGCTTAATATGATGTAATATAGGCTATGTACTCCATAAAAAGACTACTAAAAGTCCTGAGATCTTGAGGTTTTTAGTTGAACGCATTCAACAAAAACTCTTTAGCTTTCTAATTTTAGGATAGTTAGGTATATTCTTGTATTAAGTAATAAGTAAACTTAATTGTGGTATTTGGTTTGTTAGGTTGTGGCACAAACAATTATAATGTTAATGCCATACTGTTGGTAGCCCGGTAAAGAATTAAATGTCACATTTCTTCAGATGCGTGTATAAAGTTATAGAGGAATTGACTATTTTCGTATTTTTAGGGTTCCGTACCTCAAAAGGTAACAACGGAACCATTATAGACTTTGTTGTCTGTATGTCTATCAAGACCTACTTATCTCGAGATCGCGTGGAAGTATCAAGCTGCAATTAATATCCAATATTCAAGTCTATAGTCTGCTTTTATAAGTTGTACCTACCATTAAATGTTTGCCTATTTAAAATTATTTGTATATATATACATATATGTACCTCAGCTCTTTCCAAAAGTTCCGTTTTAAATTTGTCTTTATTGGCTTCTAGTGCTTTTTTGGCCTCTTCTAAAAGTGCTAGATATTCGGTCCAAACCGAGGGAATATTTTCATGTCGACCTGACATATCTGAGCCTACTTCAACTTCAAATTTAGCTGTAACAAAATTGCATTAAATCTATGTTCGTATTTGACATAAAAGTACTAATCAATTTTATTAAAGCAATTTGTGAAACGTAAGGTTTGATGCTTGTAATCTGGTCATATCTGCTGTTTAAGTATATGTAAATATTGTTTTTTATTTTATAATTAAAGGCAATATTTTAACTGGATCTCTTTTAGACACGCATACTTTTATTGTGCAATATTGTCTCTTTTTTACATTACAATATCCTTCGTGTATTCTCCATACAAGATGCTTTCAAGTATTAGGTACTTGTGAACCATACACTTGCTTCCATAAGCAGAGCAGATAAATATTCAACAGACAAGCCCTTACCCAGTGTTACCATTTTATCAGTAATAGGTGGAAAGGTTTTTTCCACTACTGGTATTTCAGATATAAGTCGTTCATATGTTGCCATTGCTGAGGCTAGTTCTTTCAAATCAGAAGGCATCTGAAATTTAAAATGATGAAGTCGTTCTAGAAATATTTATCTATCAAATTTATTGTCTGCAATAGTATGTTGTCTCGAAATATACAAACCGTCATTGCTTCTGAGCTACTTCTATCTACATATGCGTACACAATATCAATATCACATTCTGTTATTTTTCGCAGCAATTCTCCCAATTTAGTTTGCCACTCCAGGCAGTGGGCTATAATTGATTTTTTAAGTTCACTCGAGTTTAGGGTAATAAAGTGAATCTGGAATTGTATGTAAAATATTATTTAAGATTATGTCAGTAATAAAATTAATGATATAATAATCTAATTATCAAGTAACCTGGTTAATAGTTTCCTGTATTTGTACAGTATTGGCAAGATTGTTGTAGCTTATGATGAGTTCCTCAAAATCAGTCGCAGTATGATTTTCTTCGCGATATTTTGCCATATACTCATCTTTATTAACTTTCCAAATATGCGAGTATGGATCCCACATTTGTATATGGTCATTTATGAGAGTAATATTAAATTCTATTTCTAAAATATTAAAAAAGAAATCTCATTATTTTCATTACGTAAATTCTACTAGCCATATTTTTTGCCACTAAAGACATTGCGGCGGTTTACCTTTATCTATAAAAAAATATTGTTAATATTATACTTTTACTGTAATAGATTTTATAGATTTCCGTCCTAAAATAGAAAAATTTCTTCGATTTCGTGCGAACGTTGGCATTTTCGTGGCGAAAAAAAACACCGAACAACTTTTCGGCTTATTATTTTTAATAGCTTATATAGACTACGCTATTACGGAAGCGCGTATACCTTATTAGGGTTTACAGGTGTACAAGGGCTTAAAAGGGAAAACCATCTTAATATTATTCCCGAACAAAGACAAAAAAAATGATTTTTATAATTTTACCAAATTTAGTTAACTATTTTATTACCTAAAAACTACCAAAGCCCTCCCAAACTCCATATTTACTAATAGCCTTTACCGGTGTTGGATGTTTGTGCACAGGAACTTTCGACGTTTATAACGTGACGAAGGTCTGGCTTGGTTTGGCTCTTAACCCATAAGGTATTCAAAACTAATTTGTTTATTTTTTAAGCTACTGATTACTAATTCTGAAAAGATTACCGGTGTCTATTAATGATTGCAGTTTATTACTATCTACGTCGGTTTGAATAACGTCTTTAAATTTCTTGAGACCACCAGCGGGTAATCCAAACTTTTCATAAAATCTTGGGATAGTACTTGTGACATGAATGATTTCTTCGAGAATAGTGTTAAAAGTTTGTCTTAATTCATTGTTATTTGGTTCATACGTAATATTTCTACCAGTTAAGTATAAACTCATTTTTATCAGAGGAGACGGGGCCATTGTACCTAAAATAAAAATTTTAATTGTTTATAAATATAATTAGCACAGTCATATTAATTATTATTACAGCTACATACCATCACCATGTACACATTTGTACATATTTTGCATTGTAGCTTTAATAGCTAAACGTAGCGCATCTTCAAATAGCCGGTCAAATCGCCTTACATATTTTATCCAATGATCAGCCATCTGAAATTTAAACCCAGTATGAGTAATAAATTTATTTTTTTGTCAAATCCACGTCAACTTAAAAAAAATAGTCCAATAAAAACATACTTGAGTGATATATGCTTCAAATCCTTCATAAACAATAATTATGTATGTTATGATCTCTTTATACATATCTAATATTTTCGAGGCGGCTTTTTCTTGCATTCCTCTGATTTTAGTTCTAAGGACTTTAATTTCAAATACATTGTAAATATCGAATTCTATGAGAGGTGTGTCACATATTCTCTCCATCAGTTTAACTAAGTTAATGTTACTATTTTTATAGGTCGTAAGAAAATCTTGTAACTGTAATAAATATTGTTATAAGTTAAAAAAATACTGTATGTATTTTATATTTTTTCCCGGAATTTATTTTTATAAAAAAAAATTTTTATCACCTAGGTACATGAATTTTAATTAAAATAATACTCAATTATTTTTATTATTTAAGCTAGTAAGAAAAGATTAAGAGTATTTCAACGATATAATATTTAACTTTTCCCCTTATACGTTTACCTCCTTAAAGTAAAATGAAAACAGAGCCAAGCTTTAGAACCAGTTCTGTAACACCTTTAAGATTTGGATTTCTTCTTTCACAGATTTAAGTGGTAAATAATATTTATTGAGCGTATTGTATATACTTATATGAATTACTAACTTCACCAATTTCAGTTACACAATCCGCTATATATGCATCAGACATAGTTGAAGTCCACGTCAGCTTCGTAATTCCCGGTTGAACTTTTTTTTCGCACGCCTAAAATATTATCATAAAAATAGATATTATTTTAATGAACGCTTTATAAAATAATGTGGCAATTTTTCGCCTTACAGTCACATGATTGTGCCCCTCCGCCACGATTGGCCTCAATCCATACCTATATTATAAATTCGAAAGCAACTCTGTCTGTCTGTCTGTTTGTCTGTCTGTTTGTCTGTCTGTTTGTCTGTCTGTCTGTCTGTCTTGTCTTTTACGCAATCAGGGCCGCTAATTTAATTGTAATAAAATACTCATATAGAGATACTTGAGGGTCTCGGGATGAACATAGGATACTTTTTTTTCTCATATTTGTAATATTTTCGATATATACCAATATATTAAAACACTTATTAATGTGACATGCAATTTATTCCGCCATGTTTATAACAACCGCCGTTGCTAAGCAACGATTTGCAAAGTTTGTTGTTAGAAAACGTCACCCAAAATAAGTTTGCTTAACGCATACATGGCGCGCACCGACTCAACCTTATGAGACACAAAAACAATATTCTCCAAAAATATTGTCCCTTAAATATTGTTATAAAAAGTCCGCGTTGATATACTATAGATATAGATTTGTATACATTAACAAAAATTATATGATTTCTATAATGTGATATTCATCCTTATGAAAATAAATATATAATAGTCACTTTTAGCATTTCATCTAGATGGAAATTATACGTAAGATGGTTTAATGTATAACAATTTATTAAACCTAGTCTACGAGTGGTAGGTATAGTATGACCGACACGAACGGGCAGATGACTTTGATGGTTTTGTAAATTTTACTGTTAATTTTTATTTAATTATTTGCTGCTTATTACTACTACTACTTATTAATTTATCTCAGTTCGGTTATCTATACGGATGTTATACACTTAAAATATCGTAATTTTAATCATTTGGGATTTTATTTAATATTGTACACAGGCACACAGGTACAACTNATTTAATTGTGATAAAATACTCATATAGAGATACTTGAGGGTCTCGGGATGAAAATAGGATACTTTGATGGTTTTATAAATTTTTATATATTTTCGAATTACTGTTAATTTTTATTTAATTATTTGCTGCTTATTACTACTACTACTTATTAATTTATCTCAGTTTGGTTATCTATACGGATGTTATACACTTAAAATATCGTAATTTTAATCATTTGAGATTTTATTTAATATTGTTTACGCACGGCAAACTTTAGGTACTTAGGACACACAGGTACAACTTAGGACTTTACTTCTTTTGTTTGTTCATTTCGGTTACTCAAATATTTTATCTAATAATAAATCTCCACTTATTATTCTTTTTTAACTTTTTTAAATTATTTAGCCTTATATTTTCTTACAAATTCTATTGAAAACCGAAAATAATTTCATAAATATATTTTATAATTAATCGTATAGTTCAAGCGGGCGTAGCCGCGTCCGTGCCCACTAGTTCTATAATATTCTTTAAATTTATTAAATCTAATTTATTAGACGTTTAAATACCTTTAAAACTATTTATGGTATAAAAAATAATTGCTTTTTGAACGTAACATTGACTATGAGTTTTGACAGCAAAATATTTACAACTGTCGTCTGTCAACAAGTAATTATTCGTAAAATTTAAATTTCTTCTCTGTAAGCCATATTTACCTTTTAAAACTTTTAATATTTATTCGTTTGAGGATATTAATAATAAATCAGAACCTTCTGATGACGAAATTATTTAAAAATGAATTTAGGTGACCCTGAATTGGAGTGGGTAGATCCAACACCCAACGTTCACTCTTTGTTTTTACACTTCGATAAGTTATTTTTTTGGGCTAGACTCTCAAGCAGAGCTGTAGTACGATGGAGTAAAAGGATGTATTCGTGCGCTGGGGTATGTTCGTAAGTATTTACATATGTTACATATATTTTTAAGGCAATCAAATTATATACAGTAACTTTATAATATAATTTTTAATACAAAAAAAATGATGTAAGAGGATCACTTTTAACTATTAAAACCCTTATTTCAGGTATGACAGAGGTGGCTTATGTGATATAGCATTAAGTGAACCACTTCTCAAACTAAGATCACGTAAAGATCTTGTGGAAACCCTTTTACATGAGATGATACATGCATTCCTCTTTATAACAAACCGGGACAGAGATAGGGATGGACATGGACCAAACTTCAAAGCCCATATGAATAGAATAAATCAAGCTGCTGGCTTAAATATTAGTATTTATCATGATTTTCATGAAGAGGTAATAACACTATTTTATATAAGGAAACAATTAATTTATAATTTTGAATGACTACAATTCTCTTTAACATTTTCAAAATGTTATTTATTCCACATATTTAAGTATCATTTATTTATGTTTCTATACAATACATTTTCTAAAACAGTATTTTTCTTTCCTAAGTGTTGATTAACACTTAAAATATGTGAAAGATATATAATAAATAGCATTCTCTCATCTCTTGCCAAATGATAATTCTAAGCAATTATCTTTGGTTAGTGGAAATTTGTAGAAACAAAAATTTCTATCAACGTAAATAAGCTGTAACAAGCATATAAGAATTTTATGATAACTTGATGAGAATGTATGGCTGAGTGTTCAGCAGGCAGCAGGTTCAATCTTGCTTTCATTCAAATATTTATGTTTTCTAAAAAAGTACTATAATTATGTTATTCATAGTTATTGCATTGTAGTTCTACAATTGGGAGGTACTTAACTGTAAACATAATAGTTTTAAGTGTTTTATTCAGCAGCTTCAACCTTTTTCCAACATAGCATGAAACACATAGGGGACCTAAACTTAAGATAATCTATCCATTATCTGCTAAATTTTCAGAACATTGTGTGTTGAGAATTTAGCTCAGAAAATTTAAATATAATCCTTCCTCTGAGTGGGGATACTGAAATTATATTTTCAGTCAAACTCTGTTCTAGTCCATCTGATTTTTATTTCATTACTTGAGAATTCATGTTTTCATACATCTCATATATATATATATATTATATTATATATATTATCTCTACTTTAATTGTAAACTGAGATACACCATAAAACTAAAGCCTTATTTGACTTGATCAAGTAAAAATGTCTTATTCAATTCTGCCACCCAACTTTAAAAATTGACATAAGCATAGTGAAGTAATCATATAAACAATTCAATTACTTCTATTATTATTAAACATATCTTATAACAAAACTTTTTTTAAATATTACAAGCACTAATAAATACAATATAAAATTTATATTATTAATTTAATTTTAGGTCAAGCTATACCAAACACATTGGTGGAGATGTAATGGGCCGTGTCAAAATAGGAGACCACATTTTGGCATTGTGCGTAGATCTATGAATAGAGCACCGGGCCCATCTGATTGTTGGTGGGATGACCATAAACGGAAATGTGGAGGTACTTTTCAAAAAATCAAGGAACCAGAGAAACAAAAAAATAAAAAACGTGTTTCGCCCAAACGTAATGCAGATATCACTAAATATATTAACACTAAAAATACTGGTAATGAGATTGCTAAACCAATTTTAAAACAATCTAACAGTGTACCAATCAATACTAATATAGTTAAAAATAATAATAATACCATAGTTGTATCTAAAAAGAATAATATAGTATTCAATCCTCAAGCAACTAAAACACCTAATAAATTCATGCCAAGTGGTAAAGGTGAAATATTAAATAAAAGCATTAGTACAGGGTCATCAAATGTTACAGAAACAGTTAGAAATGTATGGGCAAACAAAACTTTACCTATTATATTTACTAATAATAATAATCAAAATATTAATAAAGCTATAAAAACTACTAACTTAAATACAAATTCTCCAAATTCAAAAAAACATAAAGTTGATGATACACAATTAGGACCTCCTTCAAAAATGAAGAAAATCGATGATTATTTTAAATCTGTTGCTACTTCACTATTAAAAGACTTATATGGTGAAGATTTCGAGATTAAAGAAGTAAATAAAAATGAAAGGCTGTCGTTAGTTCCTGTTAACTCTGATTTAGTTGACTGTCCAGTTTGTAGTAATAAAATAAATAGTAATGTTATAAATAAACATTTAGATGAATGTTTAAATAAAGATATAATTGAAAATATTAGTAAAGACAGTACTGTGATAGTTATTAATAGTGAAATAGTAAATGATAATAAAATTATAATGCCAGAGATAAAAGAACAGCCTGCTTATAATAATAATAATAAAAAACTCACTGACTTAAACGCAAATTTCCAGACTGATCAATTTGTAACTCGTAAAAAAGAAAATATATATATTCTAGATACAAATAAAACAATTAAACAAGAAATTACTATAAAAATCGAACCTGGAACTACTAGCAAAGAAGATATTAAAGTCAAAGAAGAACTGAAATGCCCTTGTTGTGATAAATTAGTAATTAATGTAGACCAACATTTAGATGAATGTTTAGCGTTTTTTGATAATAACACTACCATACCTACAGAAGGTGCTTCTACAAGTTATTCTAGTGACACTATCATTATTGGAGACGATGATGATGATATTTTTGATGAAACTTTGACGTTGAATGCAACTGGAACTAAAACACCGTGTCCATGTTGTTTGAAAATGATTGAACAAAATGATATGAATGATCATTTGGATGTTTGCTTAAGTTAATTGTCATTAGAATTAATTATTGATTATGTAATTACTAATTAGTAGATAAAGTAGATTATGGAAAAGGAGTTAATGGATGTTGAATTATGGTTATTTGTTGGTTTGGTTTATTTGTTGTAATAATTAAAGTTATGTTTTTTTTCAATAAACAATGTTATAAATTTGTCGTTGTAGATTTTTAAAGTTATTTTACTTTTAGAGCACTTCCAAATTACATGTTTTTTTTATTCAATAGTAAAGTCTGATTTCTTTTAACTCTGTGTCATTGGTATATTCCAGACCATATAATAAATTATCTAAAAAAATATATACACTTCTTCACAAGCCAATATTATTAATTTATTTATTTATTTATGCGTTCAAAATACAGAGGTCTGGTAAGGAGAGGACAATGGATGGAAGTCATGCTTGTAAGTAGAGAGAACCAAGTGTTCACTTCACCACTTCGTCCACCAAATTGCGAAAAAAATCTAACTTAAAATTTTTAAACTGCTTGCTCTTTGGCCTTGAATTTAAGCAATTTTATATAAATATTTACGAAATTTTGTGTAGATTAAATAATACGTAGAGGTTGCTTAAAGTAAGACTACCTAAGCAGAGAATTTAAAATAATTGAATAATTAAATTATTATTTATATACAATATTTAAATAATTTTCATTTCCTGGAGCTCTCTATAGTCCGTTTGTCTTATTGCACTGTATGTAATTATATCTATATATCTTATAAATATGAAGTATTTCAGTATTATATATATAAATAACTTACCGAGGTAAGAGGTTTGAACAGCAATCTTTCCTCATCAGAGAGAGAGTCAAGTATTTTGTTGTACCCTTTTACTACTGCTAGCACGCTCTCGTAAACGTAGAAAATGGTTTTGCCCTTCATGTATATCTAGATTGTTGATATAAGTATAAGTATTCAGAGTAGCAAGACTTTGGTTATACCTAATATGTAGGTATGGTATATACTGTGAGGTGTAAGCTGAGCTCGACAACGTAGGTGACGTTGTGTTACATGGATGACACGATTGCAAAGCTCAGCTTGCGCCTTGCAGACTGTACATGTGTATATAGCAGGTATTATAGTCAGTCTTTTTTATTTTTTATTTAGGTTTACGAATGATTCGCATAATAAAATAAAAATTGATTACATTTTCGATTGAAACAACGATTGGGAAGATTTTTATTACACTATGCGTAGAATACTAAAATTTTTAATTCTATAGATTTTTTTTAACTAATATAAAAAGTTAATTAGTGTTTGTTAGCTGTATATGTATCCTCCATGAAGCAGGAGGACAGAAAGAACCTAGTGTTAAGACATTCCATTCCCCTGAGTAGTCCTTTTGTAACTTTAAAAGGGAGTGACATTTCACTAAGTTACTTGTGTCTGTCTGTGTTTAGAAGGTAAAGTACATAATATATGTGTTAGATTAATTTTTAGAAACCAGTTTTTTAAATGTAAAGTAATTATAATATTAAATATTGTTTTCGTAATTTTTACCTGGTATGCGTGTAGTGGTATATCTAGACCTAAATTCTCCCAGTGGCTGGCTTCTCTACACAAATCTAAAATATTTCTGAAACAAAATTAATAATATAAAAATACGTTTATTGTCATGTATTGCTCAGCTTTACCAATGCCATGCCATATTATATTATAGACTCAAGCAGAAAACATCTCAAAAGCTACGTCAGGCAGACTATTGGTTATTTCATTAATTTACTAGTGGACCCGGACGCGGCTACGCCTGCTTGAACTATAAGAATATTTATTAAATATATTTATGAAAGTATTTTCAGTTTTCACTAGAATATGAAGAAAATATAAGCCTAAATAATCAAAAAGAATAATAAGTAGAGACATATTATTAGAAAAAATATCTAAGTTGTTGAAATGAACCAACAAAAGAAGTAAAAGTAAATACTCGTAGATCTCTATGAAATAACTAAGCATTTTTCTATATTAAATAGGTTAATTGTTGCGAGCAATATTGAATAAAATAAGAAGAGAACCAAAGTGTAGTTTAAATTAATTATAAACAGCAAATAAAGTTCGAAAATGTATGAAAATTTATAAAATCGTCAACGTTATCTGCCCGTTCGCGTCGGTCATACTCATACTATGCCGCCAGAAGGCTAATTCATTTCGAATCAGTCTTAGTTATTTATTAGAATATTATACAGTAAACTATAATTTCAATCTAGATGAAATGCTAAAAGGGGACTATTATATTTATTTTTATAAGGATGAATATCAAAATATAAGTTCATTTTGCGTGACGTTTTCTTAAAACAACAATAAAACTTTGCAAACAGTTGCTTAGCAACGACGGTTGTTATTAACATGGCAGAATAAATTGTATGTCAAATTAGAAAATACTTAAATTTATTAGTACATATGTGTAATGTAATGTTATATAGCCTATAGCACTTCTGAAGAATGCAGCTTTCATACAAAACAAAAACAAAATAAATCGGACCAGTAGATCCAGAGATCTTAGCGTTCAAACAAACAAACAAACTCTTCCGCTTTATTATATTAGTATAGATACCTATTATTAAAACTAAGGCTACGTATTACTCTTAACTTTCTATTGTACCCAATTTGTTTATGTAAAATTCTAATATATATTTTTAATTATAATGAGGCAGACGAGAAGGGAGTGACTTTCCACAAGATTAACGTTGCTTATTATAATTATTGCATAAATAAACAGGAGTACATACGCGTCAATATTACATTCCAACAGTCCTTGATTCTCAGAGCTTCTCCTCATCAATGTTCTGTTTAATCCTGCTGCACATTTTTCATCTACGTTATGCTAAAATAAAATAAAAACTGATTTTAAGTTGCTATAATATACCTAAAGTAATAAATACATTTACTGGTAACTCAAACATTAAATATTATTAAACTACGTAAAAATCGTATAATATTTGCTTTAAAGCAAGCACGAACACTCGTGCCCTCCCACTTGAACTGATGCACATACTTAAATATTGATATATGAATTTTACACCATGGTTTGTGAACGAGATAGCCTGGCTGCCTTTTCATATAAATATGTACTATGAAAGATTTGCATCTTTACTGTCGTTCATTTTTTTCTGTCACATCTCTAAAAAAAATTATCTTACAGTCCACGATATCCACAGTTCCCTGATCGCCACGTCGATAGCCCCGACCAGCCGGTTGACGTGCATGACTACATCTTCAGAGTTGCTGCAAGGAAGAAGCCATACTGAGGCGTCTGTCATCACCTGGGAAAAATGGTACAAAAACGTATAGATGTATCCCATTGCTTTTAACATAGCTTCATTTTCATTTTAGAGATTTTCTTTAAATGTTATAATGTCGAATTGGATATAAGTTCACTTGGTAGAAACTAGCACTTATTTCGTCAGGGTCATAAGAAAATTCGGAGAGTTTTATATTGCACTTGGGTTCATAATTTCCCTTACCTATAAACAATATGAGTGAACCAAATTTGTCAAACCTTTTTTAAATAAACTAGTCTGTTCTTCCGCACTCTTAACAATACCGCTCGTCCTGCAAAAGAAGGCAGGTCAGCAGGATGTGCCCCCCGAGATGATACCGTCTCCTTCTTAGCTTCTTGCACTTCTTCGCTGAACATTGCCCAAACCTTCATTTAAAAAACATTAAGAACCTTGTACTAAGTATGAATTGTTACTTGTTAGTTAATTTCACTGGTACGACGAAATAAAAAATAAAGCGGACTTGCCCATCGAGGGTGCCGTAGTGTTTTTTCTATGAAATACCTATAAAATTTCACTTTTCAGATTTTTCTGTTATTTTGTATTATAAGTTCCTGGTAAACCGAGGCATATATGCTAATATCTTTTGATTAAGAATCTTATTGTATTATGTGCAACCGACCGTAAACCTGAATATTTAATATTAATTTTAGCTTGATACCTCCACGTGATCTCGACTATCATTAACTTCCAAAGAAAATAGTAATTAATTTTATTAAAGTGTGTATTAATCTGATCATCCAAACTTATATATCAGATCAGTTTTGTTATTTTTTAAGATTCTTTTTTAAAAATACCTCAGCCGTCTTCCTCTTGAAAATTCGCCTTAGATTTTTCCTTTTAGAATAATTATGTAAAGAAAAAAGAGCAACGACTGCTTCTTCTACATGGTTCACTCCTTCAAAAACAGATTCCACTAAATTCTCTATAATTATCTGAAATATTTAAGGAAAATAATAATAAGAAAGAAATTTAAAAAAAAAGATTTGAATAGCTTATTCTTCAAAGCATTGGAAAATTTAAGAATTAAAACATTTCTTTTTTGCTGAAGCTCGGAAGAAACTGAATAAACCAACCTCAATGTCCTTGATAACAGTTCTAAACTGCAATATATCATCATACCACGAAGGTGCCTGAACATCTAATATGGTATGAGTCACGGCCTTAACGTTGTCTAAAGCGTCGTGAAACATGTGCTCGATTTGGTCACATTTCGCTTCAAACTGATCACCACGAGCACCTCCAAACATTGGCTTGCGTATTACTTCCAATTCATCGATTCTGGTAATATGCGAAATTACAATCTAGCGTTACAATAATAGCACTATTTACTGCAATATTTATTTTATTAATTTTAGAAATATATTAGATAGATAATATAAATATATTTTAAAGTTTCACGTATATATACATTATACATGTATCTTGAACAGACTAGTGTGACGACACTCCGTTCTCAATTAAACCTTAATATAATAGAAATAGCATTGGATACCTTCCGAAAATAATCATGCAATTGCAAACATCCAACATATCAAAGCATCGCTGGATAAATGAATCAATATAGTTAAAAATGGCGCCTGTATCCAAATTCCAAGATCCAGGTATCGCATCACTGTGGGCTTCTGCCATTATATCGTAAATTTCTCTATACATTTTACAACAATCAATGCATTTGGTGAATTCTCCTAAAGCTTTCTTGGTCTGACCACCAAAAAGCTCTTCCAATTTTATGTAATTTTTGCAAAGAATAATAATTTGATTGCTCAAAGCTTTGAACAAGTTTGTGATACGAGTTTCGGAATTGTAATATGGCGATTCCATCCATATAAATCTAAAGAGATTAATAATTGTCGGCACGTGTTTTGATATCTCATCTGGGTCAACAACACACTCCAATACAGCACACGGTTGTTTGATAACTTGCAAATATTCTATGTTAGAAGTAGCTTCTTTAATTTTCTGCACGATGTCCTCACACAAAGTTTGGAATTGATGGATGAATGTCGAATGTGTCGTTACTAGTACTTTGGTTATATGTTTTACGGCTGGGTTTTTTAATTGGTGTATTAGAGCATTTAGATTCTCATCTGAAATTTAATATTATATTATTCAGTTTCAGTTTGAGACAAGGAAAATATTTTATTATAATTTGTCGCTGTACTTACGCCTGTACACCCAAAAATCGTATTCGTCGCTAGGACACAAGAGTTCTTTCTGGGAAGCTACAGATGCTTGATCTTCAATACAAGATTTTATTTGATGAGTCCAATACACGACTACACCTTCGAGTCTTTTGACTAATTCTCTATCCATACTTGCCCTCTCAAAGGATAGATGTTGACCTTCTCGCGGTATGTATAGGACAGTGAGGCCAAGCATTTTGTAATACATATCAGTAAGCTTAGCTAAAAATGTGTGCAAGTGGGAACAAAACTCGCTTTTAACACCTGTAAAGTATCATATTATATATTTTTTTATGAAAAGCACTCAGAGCCTTTTCGAAAAAAGTGGGCTCTATGTCCTTCAAAGTTTGTTCTAAATTATATCAAAATGAATTAACCAGCTCAGTGGCGAGAGTAACATATAGGCATTACTTTCACAATTATAAATAAAATAAGCAAAAATTTACTTAAATACTTACTTTCAGGCCATGTGGTAATCGCAAAGAAATATGGGGCGTACATCAGCTCCAACACGTGAATCATATTAGATTCAACTGAATCAACGAAGGTTCCAAAGACAATGTCATCATGAAACGTTTCTGATTTAAAAACAAAGTCAGGTTGCCTTAAGAAATATGAGATATCATAAACTGGGGTTAATGGGATATCGGAAGATGCATTTAGTCTATCTCCCTTGAAATAGACACAAAGTATCAAAGCTTTGGGCTCTGTGATCCACTCCTCTATCCCACGTTTGGTTTGATCATTCCAATCTTCGTCTCTTAAGTCATACAGAGTAGTCATTTTCATGACGTATGAAACTAACTTGTCTAACTCTACAGCCTCATATACAGGTTTCACTGGTTGCTCTGCTAATTCTCTTTCTAATTGCGCTAGACGTTCCCGTTCTGTTAAAGAATATTTATATATAAAGAAAAGAAAATATATATTTTAAGTAACGTTAGTGTTTATTTAAAATCACATAAAAGTAATATAAATAGGATAAGCGCTTTATCTGCTACGATTCTTCAATGTTGATTTGTAGAGATCATTAAATATTAATACAATTTTAGATATTTCGTTTAATAATTTGGTTAAAATTCCCACAATAGTTTGTTTCCGCCGTATTGTCAGAAACCTAGAGTTGAAATATTTCGTTCTCCGCTTTCGAAATGAATTTATATATACGTAATCGTCTCCACGAGTAAGAATCAAACACCACGTTGACCATAATTTATAATAAAATAGAAAAATATATTTCACCTCTGTCCTCCTCAGAGTTGTGGCTTAAATCATCGCTCCAAGTAACTTTTGCTCGTTTCTGGACTTCTAGATCCGACATTTTATCGAATTCCACCTACACTCATCAAAATGACATAAGTTTGATGAACTATAAGGAATATTATTTAATTAGTTGTTAAACTAGCTTATAGAAGTTTTTCAATATTTTCAATATAAACAAAGGAATAATATTTTATTTTGACAATAGTTGTGAAACTTTTTTAACATTAATAATTTTGTGCAACCAGTAGTTAATAATAATTATTTATTATTGACTGCAAGTTCGTAAGTATTGGGTCTGCTATTGATTAAACGTCGCTAAGATACATAATAGTAAGTACTTATACTTAGTTATAATTTTATGGTAATAGCAGCTGATAATGTTTTGTGTAGGGGAAGGTGGGGTAAGACGGGGTGGCGAGGTAAGATGGGGACCCTATGAAAACATATAATGCAGTGTCACTATAAAATTTGTTTTTACGCCATTTGTTAGTACATATTGGTACTTGTTAGTGTCACAAAAAGATTCGTCGGAGAAAATATGTTCCGACTTGGTATGCATGTTTTTTAAATTTAAAGTGGTTTTATCTAATTATTGACATATATAAAGTGCGTGATTGTTCATGATATACGATATACAAGATGCGTGACATATTTTTTTATTGATGTTTGTTTATTTTATTACTCTAAACTCATTAATTCGTTCCGACTTGCTTTGATTAATACCCACAAAAAATTTTATACAACTTATAAGTCCAGTTTGGGAAAGATGGGGTACCTACTGGTGGGCAAGACGGGGTTGGTACCCCGTCTTACCCGCTAATTTGTTGTTCTTTTTGGATTGCAATAGTCTGTAATCTTCATATGTAGGCCTCGAAATTATAAAAGAATAACTCTTAAAACCAACCAATAATGTTGATTTATAGATCGCCATCCCTCTCACAACTAAAATTTGCAGTTAATCGATAAGCACGTAAACATGCTGTGACAATAATATACTTCCACACCACAAATTGAAGCCAGCAGCCAAGCAGATGTTGGTTTTATGCGGCCTATGAGTATTTTTTTATGATCAGGCTCTAACAGCAAAGTTAACCTTTAACTATGGACGTGATTTTTTTATAACACAAATATGGACGTCGGGTCTGTCAGACCAGTGTGTTTATTGGTCATATTCCGTCTGTTTTTTAAAGGAAGAAGACAATTTTATGTTTTAGTTTACATGAATAGCCTCAAATCAAACAAAATCAATATAAATAAAATCGCTTTTTATTAAAGTTTACGCATCACGACGATTTAAGTAACTTAAAGTCACAATTTCAGTCTTTGGCCACATGGGATGACTCTAAAGAAAATAATACTATAAAAAAAGACAGATAATAAAATAAGTATTTTTTTAACAAAATATAAAGTCTAAAAAATAAAAAAAAAATAAAGAAATTACATCTTATGTTATAAAATAAAAATTTTGACAACGCCTCAAGATAAGGTATTATTGAACATCGATAGACAATGGCTTTCAACATTGTAGGCTAACATGACGATTGTAGTCAACATAATTATGTCTTGTCTTTCTATATATCTTTTTGGGGCAAAGTGTACAGGTTTTTCAAGAACCCAAAACTATTTTTTTAGCTTCATGTTCAATAAATGATAGATCAGATCGCGAAACGCGAGTCAAAGTCATTCTCAATTCTTAGAGTAGTTTAGTATACGAAACGCGTCTTCTTATTTGATGAAGTGCTATTTTCTTTATAAAATGTCGTCTTTTAATTGTTTTGTTTAATGTTGATTATAAAGTACCGATATATTTGTCCCTGACGTGCTTGGTCGATCTTTTTTTTCCATTTTATCGAAAAAACAAAAAAAATTGAATCTTTTTTAGGTAAATAATATTTATATTACTGAAATATATAACAAACAATGCAAAATAATATATGATATATAACAATATAAACATTTGAATACAAATAATACAATTAAAATATTAAAGTATATTTTCTAATATTTTATAAATATATGGCGTTTTGAAGTCATTCATGTATGGGAAACATGGACGTCGGGTCTGACAGACCCAGGCCCCGTTTAGAAAGTTAAATACTCACGTGTTTTGAACCCAGAGACACAACCACTGCTATCTACATTCATTTTGTCATTAATACGAAAGGTACTGAGCGACTCAGTGGCGGAGGTCACCGAGAAGTGGCCGATCTGTAGAATTTGTAGAACTAGATGGGTCTGTCAGACCCGACGTCCATACTTAAAGGTTAAGATCAAATCCTTGGAAAGTAATTTCTCAATTTCAAGTAGCTGAACTCTTCGGGCAAGCTTTATTTGGGCACCAACAATGCCAACTGCAATTAATGCATTTAAAGTATGTGGAATCTCGCCTTATAATGCACACATTTTTACCGTGATGACTTCATTGCTGCAGATGCCGCTGAAATTGAATTGAATGCTCAAGAGGAAGCAACAGATAATAATTCTTTAGATAATGCAGCATTCCGTCTGGTTAGCTCGAAAAATTTAACGTCTTATCTACAAACGACCAAAAAAAGACAAAGAAAAGTTCAAAGACAAACGCAAAGCTATTATTACTGCTTCTCCATATAAAACAGACTTAGTAACAAGACAAAACTGTAAACCGAAACCAAAGATAACAAACAAAAAGAAACTAACAACACAAATAAGAGATCCAAAAAAAAACATGTAAGATGACGGAAGAGCCAACATATCAGATGACGAAGATGCTGAATGCCTACTACTGCCACGGCTTGTATTCTGAGTCTATTAAAGGATGGATAATTTGCCACAGATGCGGTAATTGGGCGCATTGTGGTTATGCAGGAGTGGAAAATAAATGATGACGAAGCTGTCCATATTTGCCCTGTTTGTGAAGATGACGACGTTTATGTATCCTATACCCCATCTTATCCAAGAGGGTACCCCGTCTTGCCCTATAGGTGGGGTAAGATGGGGAGATTCACCAATTTTTTTTGAGTTGATTTTTCTATAAGAAGAAATATATATTTTTTTGTTTTGACTGATTATAATTAAAGGAGAAAGTCTGGTTGTTTTTTTTAAAAAAGTTCCTACATTGTAAAATTGAAAACAGAGAGTTTTATTTAGGAAATACCTTAAGGTCCCCGTCTTACCCCACCTTCCCCTACGGTTTTTATTTCCTTTTTGGGACTATACAGAGTGTTAAAAGATAAGATAGATAAGAAATTTACATCCTTTTTCTACTTATAAAATTTTGTATTAAAAATTGTCTAAAGTTTTACCGTTGGATTAAGTATCATATAGATCTATAAACGAAGTATATGAAAGTAAGGGCACAAAATGTTAAGTAATATCTAAAATTATATATTTTTATACTTAGTTAACTTTCATATTTTTACTGTCCTAAAACAATATATTATAGAGCATTCTTTCTAGATAAGTTTATGGAAAGTCTTTAATGGAGAAATTCTCTTTATTTATCGTCTTATAGTCGACAAACGCAAAATGATGCAAAATAATAATACCTGGTGAGTAAATATTTTATTATTTTTTCTTTGTAAATAATAAACATGACAAAGACGTTTGTTGACGTATCTACATCATCTAAGATATGTCATATTGAAATTTGAATGTACATTGTGTTTTTTACAATTAAAATTTATATATTTCTTAACTGTTTAGCTTAATAAAGTTAAACTGAATACAATTTTAATTATAAATTAGTTGCCTAAACCTTCAAGCACTTAGATAAATCAGCAATTTTATTAATGAATATTTTATTCCTTTCGGTGTCCCCCCGGTATGTTACATAAGTATATGATCATGAGGATAATTATTTGGGCTCGCAAGTATCCTGCGTATATTAGGGTAAGAACAGCACCTTAATATGGCACGATTAGGGTAACCTACTGCGAAAATTATTAACATAGTAGATAAAAAGACGTTCGGGTAGACGGTTAAAAATGTTTAATTTTACATTTTACTTTCATTTTAAGTTATTATATTATTTTTATATTCACATTTTTAATTTCCAGTAACACAATTTAGTATGTCACGCCATGTGGCTGTATGGCGTGGGGTGTACTTACTAAAGATGGCCGACAGCGCGTGGCGGGAGTTCTTCGCGCGCTTCTTGTTACTCAATTAGTTATTTCACTTATTATGATGATATTTTGTTATAACGCATCTATTAAAGTCATGTATTTGTTGAAGAATATTCATAAGGTAAAAATAAAATGTTTTTTTACCTCACGTATATAATAGACTGGACAAAGAGAAGTGTTCAAAGCTCTCTTTTCTTAATTTTAATTTTAATGCGACACAGTATCTCAATATTTTATAATATGTCAAAAAATTATTGAAGACTAACAATATATTATGTATTAGCGGTTCCGCACAGCTTCGCCCGCTTGTACTTAACTAATATTTATTTAAGCTTATTTAGTATTTTTATTTAAAATTGATTAAGTAGTTCACTCAATAAATCGTAATTTTATTCTTTTGGGATTTTCTTTCATTATGTTTGCAAAAAATGTTATAATAAAATAAAGGTTTAGTTACATAAATCCCGATCCGGCGGGAATTCCGAGATAAAAAGCCTTTATGTTGCTCCACAACATCCTCTATCTTGTAGTGTTAGTCGCATACAAATCGGCTCAGTCGAGATAGTTAGCTCGGACAAACAGAAAGACAGACAGACAAAAATTGTAAAATTGTTTGTGTTTTGGCATCGTGTAACTAACTATGATATATGCATTTTCAACGAATTCGGGCTTCGCGTGTTGATTGGCAGAAATCGACGCCGCGCTTTTGACCCCAGAGCGAAGAGACGGAAATATAAATTTAAATAAATACTTTATCTCCTCGAATGGGGGTCGAACTCACGACCAGGCGGTTTTACAGTCACACTTTGTGCCCCTGCGCCACTACTGGTAATGGTGTTTTTATAATAATCGTTTTTTTTATTTCAGTTTACGGTATACCTTTTATATGCGTTAATTCTCCTACACGCGTATTGTATGAAGTTACACTATACAAGTGGTTTTCGGTTGCTAAGCTGGTTGTTAGATTTCCCACATTGGCCGCGAGCTGGACCTGTGACCAGACTGTGGTTGTTCAGTGGTTCCCTTGTTGCCGCGAATGGGTTGTTGGTTTATGCTGCTTGTAAGAGCACTTTAAAGGTTAAAATATTATATAATGATTTTTTAATTTATCATTGAAATGAAAAATAAGAGTTGTATAATGAGGAAACATTCAACATTTTTTTTTTCAAATTGAACAGAGTAGTTTGTGTGATTACTTTCGTTCAAACAATCAATTTCTTCAGATTTATAATTATAAAATATAAGACAAATTTCTTCTTGTGAAAAAATTCGACATTTGAGTCTGCCAACAAATTGAATTATTAAATTAAACATGGCAGACTCAGCAGTCACCATTTTTTTAAAGTCTAAATTTTTTATGATTAAAATAATTATTTTAAATTAATTAATTAATTAATTAAATTCATTGCAAGTGTAGTTCATACGGAAGTATATGGAAATATAAATTTTAATTTCTGTCAGGCTCTTACAAAAGAGTTATCGTCGTCCTTACGCACCGGGATCACTCACTATCTTACAGAGCCGTCCTGGAAGAAACTTATAGATACTATGCAGGTAGACTTTTAAAATTATACATTTTTTTTCTCTTTTTTTTTTGTTTAATTTTTTTAAAGTTTCTTACTGTACACAAAGTAGGTACACAGAGTAGGCAGAGGGAACTCAGTGTAAAGACACTCCGGCCCCATTAAGACACTTCCGCTGCTTGCTTTTCATCAAATTCTAAACGCATTGCATATTGAGTGGCGAAACTCACCGCCACGTTTTGCCTTGTTACCAAAGCGAGCAAATAAAAATATTTAATATTTAATTTTCTCTAGTGAGCATCGAACCCACAAACTATCGCGCTTACATTGCACTTTTTTGCCCTGAGATACGATAGGCCACTATTCTTATTTTGTATTATTTATAATTTACATTAAATCCAAGGTAGAGCTAAGCTGTTGCGGAGTGGAGCATCCGAACGACTGGCACGAAGTTCCTTGGATCAATATGGATTTTCTAAATGAAGATTCCGAATTGGTCATGAAGTAAATAGATCTTATTGTTTTTTATAATTTACTATACCCACTTATAAATGTTATAATAAGAATATTTTTTTCTCTCTTTCTATTATAAATGTTAAGTTTTCCTAATAACCTATAGGAAAATATATTAAATGTAAGAAATATTCCTTGTGAATCCAAAAAAATATTTAACGGATATGAAACGCGACATCCTGGTTTATTGGATATCGAAAAAACTACCTCAAATACTTGTTAAATATTTGTTTTTCTTTTAACAGATTAACAAGTGTGGACGGTAAAATGTTACCTCCAGTATCTCCCTACTCGTGTTGCTCTCCATACGTTTTGTCCCCTTGTTACCACGACCCCTTACAACAGGTTAGCTTAACAGTTTTTACTTTTATGTGTGAGTTTTTTATATGCATATAGTTGCTTATGTGAGGATGGAGGAGGAGAATATATTTGCAAATTTGTGTTCTCATTTTTTCATAGGAACTCATTAGATTTTTTTCTTAATATTTATCTTTTTCCCAGATATCTTACGCCTAGTTTCCTTCGAGTACATCTTGAATATATCATAATCCTAACATAAGATTTAAAACTAAGAAATCATTTACGATATTTAAATTACAATGATAAAATCATTAACCATTTACTCGTAGCATGCCCAACCATTAGTACAAAGGCATAAAAAGATAGTAGGTATATGGAGGGAAGAGGGATATATATTTGCGGCAAAATCGAGCTCTTGTAAATTATCTGAGTAGTTTCCTATCCTCTTATTTAATCCCCTACTGTGTCATTGTAAGGTATTGTCGAAAAATTTCGACCTCGGGTTATCAAATCCGCAATTTTTTAAATTAGTCGCAAAGTGGAGAACGGAGTCTTAATACTAAGATCTTATAAAAAATGATTACCCCACAGTGGGAGCCACGTACAGTATGGAGCGAGTCCCTGCCCCGCGCGTCCCTGCACGCCCGCGCGTGCTTAGACGCGCTGTACGCCCCACTCGCGCGGGTCACACTTGCTTTGTATTTATTTAATATTCTTATAATACTGTTGCAGGTGAGTTTTTTGTTCGCTTCTTTATTTTTTTATTTATGTTTAAATTGAGGCATTGGGGCAGCGTGTGACTGTGAGTCGCGGTGGATTCGGGTTATAAACCCAACCCTTTGAGCTGAGTTACTATCATTTAACAGCTCTGGTAAGACAAAGTGCGCTTTGAGTACCGCCCAACAAACAGTATCTTGAATTCGTCTGCGTTTGATTTATTATTTAAAAACTACTGGCACTGGGACTAGATTCCATTCCCAGTCGGGGGAATAAATTATTGTTAATACCTCGCTTTGGTGCCATAAGAAGAAAAGATGGAAAGTGGGTGAACGGAGTTTCTTAATACTATGTTCCCTCTGGCCTCTGGCTGCGCCATTTGTGGTGTACTTACAGCGTCAACCTATTTAATAGAGAGATGCGTGAATAAATGTTTTTCCCACAATGATTGATTGGTCTATTACTTAATTATTTTAATTTTTATAAGAAAGGAATCTTGAATAATAATGTTTATCGGTACAGATCGTGATAGTTTTGTTAACGTATATAATGCGCAGTGGTGCTTTACAAGCCATAGCGCGCGGCGATTGGACAAAACGACATCATACATTAGAGGTAAGTATGTTTATGTTATACTAGCAAACCTACAAACAGAGAACTAAACAAACAAAAATTTTAAAAAATATTTGGCTATTACCTTGATAAGTGTCGTCAGATGTTTTAATTGTCATCTTTAATATTAATGTAGACTTGATTTTTTTTAGACTAGACTAGATTTAGACATTGACAGGCAATATATTGTAGTTTATACTTATTTTTTTTTATTTATGAAGGCTGCTATATAAATGATTTTAAGCATTAACCAAAATCCGACCCTTATTTCAAATTTTACAATATTTATTATGCGATCACAACGTAATGACATTTTCATGGCAAATGTATTGTATTTTCTCAGCAAATGGAGTCAAATATCAGTGTAGACGTGCGCCCTATGTCGGTCAGACGGCGGCGGTCGCGGCGGAAGATGCGCACGCGCAGCTATCCTTATTTGTCATAAATGTTAGTTGTTTTAGACAGCGTAGATAGTGAAATTATTAAAAATATAAAAAATATTTATAATGCATGTTTTAATATGTCTATCACGGATATCAGAATACGTTACCTAATTAAGTCAACAATTTGACTAATGCTGTCGATGAGATGTTCTTTTGTATTTTTTTGAAAATAATTTTTTTAAAGTATAATTTTTGTTTCAGATTAAATTGAGAGAACATATACAAATTGTGTATATTTATTGTAAAGAAATATAAAAACCAGTTGTTTATAATGTATTATAATATGTATATTGTAAGTATAGGGATTGTTAAATAAAACACTGATTATCAATGCAAGGCTTTATGTTCCTCACCTAAGTTAAGTAACAATGCGTGGATATAGAAAGCCATATTTGTGCGGCGCCTTTTTAAATACAGATAAATAATGAAACGTTGGCGTCTCCCCGTCTCTAAACAGTTACAAATATACAAAAATTCATGTCGTATTTACATTTTTCGCAACGACGGGGACTAGCACCAGTCGAGATTGGAATGTCGGATAAGCCTCGGACACTACGTTTTGCATGAAAATGTAGTTGCGAGACCTTTGCCAGCTGTCACCGTGACATTGTAATGACAGTGACAGTGACGTTGACATTGACATGTCAGTGACGTCTGCCGAGAGGGGCGGCGGGCGTCAACAACCAACTACAGCTTATGTAATATACTCTAAATCTAGTTAAATAAGATGACTGTTAAATAACTAAAACCTATGATAGTAAATAATTGTTATTACATAACCTGTCGTTTGTTTTTGTTCTATTAAACTTAGAGCAAAGATCGCTCATAAACCCTACGACTTAATTCGAACCAATTACAATATTATACTCAATTTCTTTACACAGCCGATATACAATCTTTTCTCTATATTTATTGATACAAGTTTAGGGTTTTATAGTGGAGGTGGTCCGTGGGGGTATCTTAGTACTGGTTGTAAAGAAGGGGGCCCTCGGCAGTCCCCTGGAGAAAGGGGGGCTAAAGCTGCAGCCCCCAAAAGAAGCAATAACAACGCCTGGAAAGGCAAAGAGGCGCGCGCCACGCGGCTCACAAAGCGAAGGCCACGTTGCACACTACTGAGTTGTTGTTCTTCATGTTCTTCGCTCAGCGATCTGGAATTAAATTGTATTAGAAGTTAATATTAGGATATATCTCGTTAATACGTACGATATGAGGGGGTTAAATTCTATAAAATTTATAACATAATGACGAAAAATAAAGGTTTCACAAGTGAAAAGTAACAAGGGACCATAAACAAAAATAATAATTTGAAATTGGTATCGAAACCCAAGATTTTATAATTAAAATTTAACATAAATAAAATAAAAAAAACGAAATCATTTTTTTTATAAAATAGTGACATTTCAAACTCGTACAAATATATAAACTAAGCTATACTATCTATATACGTGATACTCACTCGTCGAGCGGCGGCAGCTCTGGCGGCTCTTCCTCCATTAGCTAAGGACAAGAGAGCTAATGTCAAATACTGTGCAAAGCTTCTACTGTGAGGTTTATGTTATTTTCAATTTTGATATATAAAATTGAGATTGATATTGAAAAAATTACTAAACTAGAATATAAATTTCAAATTTTGAAAATTGAAAATAAACATAATATTTTTATCATAAGGGGGTTTTATATTGTAATATTTTGTAAATAAATGTATATATAATTCTATATTTAGTGGTCTATTGTTGAATGTATAATTGTTGCTTATAATATTCTCCTATTACGTATTCGTTTTTCTAGGATAGTGACTTGGCTTGGTACTTGGCATATTGCAATTTTTTCGGGCTATCCTTACAAAATGTCATTGGCAGAACAAATTCTAAACTTTTTTTTTTTAAAATGTACGAGATCGCGACTTTAAATCGATCACAACGTCAATATTTTTCAATGTATGACATTTTGTAATGTTCAGAAAGTTTTTGAATTAATTAATTAAAAGTATTATTATTACATATTATTTATTAAAAAACAGCAATTACTTAGCCCATTAAAAACTACAAGTATGTATTATGTCTATTAAAGCTTGCTTGAATTTGGTTTTTGTAGTGCCGTGTTAAGCCGTGTTAAGCAACTTAAATAACTTATGTTTATATTATAGCTGCCGTATTTTAATGTAACCAATATATTATATAGTAAAAGTACGTTTTTTATCGTTTATAATTTAAATATTAATGTCAACGTAAAATATTTTAAAATTTTATTTATTTAAGTATCAATTGCCACTTGTTGTTATACTATGTTATGTACATACACCTATTGACATAATTATGTATATTAATAATTGTATCTATCCAAAATCTCTTTTGGAACAGAATATCTTTCCAAATGTATAAATTATTTAAAAGTTTCTAATATGTAACTGAAAAACAGCGATGCCTTGATATCGAACCCTCAAGAACCATCAGCTGAGTTACCACCTGTTGCCACCAGTTCACCTTTTGCCATAATGTGGAAGTTCATAATAGAGTCACTTCTCTCTATTTTCTGCATATATTTTGTTATAGCAACAAATGTGTTTCTTTATATTATTTTTAAATAACAATAACTATACATGGTGTTTTATAATTATATTATAAGATATAAGTAAAATAAGCTTTTAAATTCTAAATTAGGCCTTCTGAACTTTTGCGTAATATAAAGTAACAAAAATAATATGAAGTTAACTTCAGTGTAGGCACGACTCCATGGCTGTATCGTACATCAACTACATATACATGTAAGTACCTGCGCGGCAGTGGCTGCGGTGGCGGCGGCGGCGGCGAGCGCGGAGCCGTGCTGCGGGGAGCGCGCCAGCGCCGCGCCCAGCTTCAGCGCGTACACGCCCGACAGCTTGCGTAGCGACTGGAGACGGAGGCGCAGCTCGCCCAGCCTACACAATATAACAAGTACTTTTAATTACGATATTATATTGAAATTTAATTTATGACATTAAAAATTTTTATTTGTTAAGCACTATATTTATTAATCATGCTTAATTATAACAATTGTGTGTTGAAATTGTAACAAAACGAATTATTCTTTTTTTTTTCCCATATTAGAAAATGTATTCCCAAGAATTGAAGGATTCCCAAGAATGTGTCTGGTATATAGGTATGTACATACGATGTTTAGCCGACGTGATTGGAAGCATAAATAGAAATAGATCATCAAAATCAAATATTATAGAATTCTAACAATATCACATACCATGTCATACTGATAAAATTTCTTTTCTTAAATTGTTAATAATAGAAGAAAAATTTCATTTAAATAACGAGTGTAACTACAGATTAAATAATTTAATACTTATTATATAATGTATTAATCTATAACAATGTTCTACAAAAAACAAATATTACCGTCGACAAACATCCTGTGCGTCATTTGTCAATAATTGTGCAGCATCCCTAAGCGCGAGTACACGCGGTTCAGCTCTGCTCAATTCGTCACGGAGTTCGCTGAAGCGGCGGAAGTCTTTGCGGAGTTCCGGCGCAGGTCGAGTTAAGCGCAGCGGCTCTCGCGCTCGTACAGACTTCTCGGCTGCTGCCAGTTGTGATACTAGTTCGACAACTGTTGATTGAGATTGGTTGATTAGTTAAATCATTTATTGGATACTTGTAGTTTTGGGAATATTACTTGGACGATTGACGAATGGAGATTCGATTACGAATTTTTTATACATTTTCTAAAATATTTTTATTTCATTACTTTTTATCAGTTTCACGCTATCGCATAACAGGCAACTAGTGTTAAGACAGCCCGTACTCTATTGTATGTCATGTTTTCAAGACATGCGTGTTAAATGGTGGAACTTAAATTCATGAAAACATGATAAGTTATACCATCGCATTTACAGTTAGACGGTGTCTTTTATTTATGACCTATAATCTCAAATACCTAAATAACACTACAATATAAAATTAACCTCAAAATAAACTTACCAATATCATGGAATTCTCTATTATTAACGAGCGCGGTCTGCAACCTCCCTTGCCAAGCGGCGGCGCGCGCACATGCGGTGTCCCATCTAGTGTTGGCTGCAGCTAAGCGTTCTTGCACTCTGCGCGCATCGGTGGCAGACCGTGCGTGGCGGGTCACATGGGCGCCCACCACGTTGAGAGATACTACCAGAGCTTTGTGAGAGTCCAGATCAAGGAGGAACTCACGATGGTCCTTCGGGCGAGGTTAATAACAATTACTTTTTAATTTTTCTTAGCATATGTAATTACAATAAATAATTCAATAAAATACATAAATAATTATATCTATTCATTTATATAGAACAGAAAATATTTAATTATAAGCATTCTTACCTGTATAGCATCCTCCAAAGCATCATACTGTTCTGGAGGATCTATCCTCGCTTCGTCTGTTGCTTCAGCGAATTGTAACCATTGTTCAAGTCGCCATAGATCATTGTCAAGTTGTTTCCAGTTACGGTCCGAGCAAAGTGGACACGTTAGACGTCCAGATTCACTAAAATAGAGAAGATTTTTCTAAGAACGATATTTTGGTATAATCAAAATCTAATGAAATATGCAAAGATATGACTTCACCAATGATGAAAAGCAAGATTTCGAAACTGATATTAAATATCAACTATGTAAATAAAGTAATTGATATCATTTTAGTTACATTTCAAATAAAAGTTGAGATAAATTGAATGCTTAAACAATGAAATACATGATGCATATTTTATATATAATAATATAAATATAAACAATGATACTTAAATAATTTTAAGTAAATATATCAGCATCTAATTAGTGTATATTATTTTAACACTAAGTTCAAAATCATGCATATTTTAAACACAACTAAGCTTTATCAGCTACAACATCACTTCACAGAGTAAAAATTAAATAAAAAAATATAAGTAAGCAAAGATTCTTCTGAGTGTCTGAACAGTCTTTAATTTTATTTAATCTGTACCAAGTGATGAGAAAGTGCAAATAAAAATACAGTGCAGCCAAAACTAAATTAAGTGAGAAATTCGCTGACAACTTTTGTTATTGTTAATAGTGGTATTCTATGAAAATATTAAGTGCTGTTTAGTGCATTTTCCTATATAAAAAAACGACACATTACATTATATTTAGTTAAATTATAGTTTTAACATTAGTTTTATCATCAAGACTACTATTATTATGTTATATTCAATAAATATCACTATCATTATAAACTGTGAGCGAATTTCCTTATAATATATTAGGAAGCGGTACTCACTGTTCGCACGTGAGAGCGTACGACGCGGAGTGGGGCAACCTAGGACCAAAAACGACGTTTAATATCGCATGCCAGGTTAACAAGCGATTGACACTCGATAACTACATTTTTGTGTGTATTTCTAAACATAAGGCAATAATTAAAAATTTGAACACTAAAAATAATTTAAAAATACAAAGTATATATTCTAATTATTAGTATAGCTTTTTAATTTCGATTCTTGGTTAATCTACAAATATTTCTGGCAATAGACAATAAGGGACTTGAGACAAAGACAGATTTAAAATGTAAAAAGTAGAAGACTTAAATTAAAAACATTTATGATAGTTAATTTAATTAAAAAGAAAGTGTTTTAGTGCTTATTCTGTTAAAGTGGAAAAGGAAGCCCGCCACCAAACGTGCCAGTGCGTCTACAGTACATTGCCATACATAGCACAATTTCCCGTATAAAAAAAATCGTCTAATAAAATCTTTGAAAAATATAATTTATATTACATTATTATTATAACACACAAAAAACCTTATTGATATTTATGATCAGTTACCTCAGGTTATTTATTTGTAGTTCACGTTTCTTAGCTTGTGTCAGAAGGTCTTCGTATCTCAAAGACAAAGACTCTACTTCTTTAAGCATAGCTTCATCTTCTGTCGCATCACATTCTGTTAAAAGCAACTCTGACAAATGTTTTGCTAGTTCTAAGGTTTGTTCAGGTTTTGTTCCAGCCTTAGCTATTTCCTTGGCAGCAGTTGCCAATTCATCGCTTTTGGCATCTTCTTTGATCTCTTGAAGTAGTGCTGTTCTGAGAGCTTCAATGGAATCTGATGTTTCTTTAACGGCGGTCGCTAGTTCACTTCGGTATGTCTCTTTTGATGTTAGAGTGTCTACTTGTAATGATGCATCGGTCTCCCATTTTAATGTGTCGACCTAAAAGTTATTAGTTATATTAATATAAATTGCAATTTTAAAATTAATAGTGAAGCAATTTAAATTTGATGTATTATTTTTAATATTTACTACAGTTTTAAATAATTAAATAAGTGCTTAGTTATGTTGAATTATAAACAATTAATTGAATCTTAGAGCAATTATTATTAAAATAAAATTAAAATTAAAAAGAAACATACCTGTACAGCAGAATCGACATCCCCAACCACTTCAGCCTTTGCTATGTCCAATCTAGTTCTAACGTCAGCGAACAAGGCGCGGTACTCTCCCACCATGTCCGAGACTCCGGGTATACTACTTACAGACACTGAGAGGCGATCCGCCTCATCTACTAATGCAGCACATTCTCGTAAATCTTCTTCGACGCCCTACAAAATAAGTACGTTTTAGATGAATTCATAAAAAGTAAACAATTTTTTTTCTTTTGAGTATCGGAACCCAAAACGGGTTTTAAATAAATTAGAAAATCTAAATGTACCTTTTGAATTGTTGCCTAGCATTTTTTTTATTTGCTAGTTTACTAATCTTATACATAAATAAATTTTCAAAAGAATTGTTACTTTTTTTTAATAAATAAATATTAATGATATTTTTAATAAAAATATATTTAAAGCATTATTGTTAAACATAAACAAATATTATATTAAGTATATTTGAGCAAGAGAACATTTCAAGCAGAATATATCGTCGTGCAAACATCAATGGAATCACGCCGAGATGTCAATAAGCTACATGATCAAGTCTAAGGTTATCTTGTTAATATGATTACGGACTATTTATATAATTAGGTAAAATTTTGTTGTCAGTTACAGATATTAATGAATGTTTTCTCGATTCTATATCAATTCTGTAAACAAGTGTGTTTATTAATTAATTATCAATACTTACATCTAATTCTTTAAGAGTAGCAATTTTATCTGTAGGTGCAGGAGCTAAGTGTAAAGCTCTTGTCAATCTAACATCCGCTTCTGCTAACGTCACTACAGCTTTACCATGAGCTGACATAAATTGTTTATGGGCATCAGCACCGGCAGCATCAAGTCTACCACGTAGTTGTTGCCATTTTCTTACTGCGGACCGAAGTCGTGACGCTTCATCAGCAGCAGATCCTCGTACTTCAACACCTCTGGCTGATACAATACGACTATAAGCATATTCTAATTTCTTAATATCTGACTCTAATGCATCCAAATCCTTGATGACATTCTTTGATATGCTCTCGTCTTCCGCCTCACCGCGCTGTTTTCGTGTTTCGATTTTTTCTACGCGTTTCTCAATTGTATCTAGTTTCTTTTCGACTTTAGGTAACAAGGAATTCACTAATTCGGCGGATTTTCGGATCTCTTTTAATCCCTTTTTACGTTGTTCAGACATATCACAAATATTTTTCCATTTCTTTTCAACGATGTCGGCTCCAGTGCGTAAATTTCGCAAGTCAAAGTTACCTTTGAGCACGTCGGGGTCGTTAAACACTAGTTCACAGAGATTTAACGTTTTCCCAATTTCCCCACTCTCGTTTTCAATATTCTTATGGATGTCGTCGCGTTCCGTGAATTTAGCATCAATGGATTTGGTCGTTAAGTGCTCTATCACAACTGTTGTGGTAAGGCTTGTTTCTATCGTATGCAATTTCATTCTTATTTCAGTTAAACGTTCTTCAAGTTTTGATATAGTCTCCAGCAAATCGTTAATTTTGGATATTCTATTTCTTCCTGTCTCTAGTAATTTATGCCATCTTTCTTGTACATCTTTTAATAGTTTAGAAGTGTTTTTACTATATGACTTCTCATCTTTTTTAGAGAGATCCACTAAAGTACTGCCGGTTTCAATAAGCCATTCAAATTCTCGTTCTTTAAGACCTGTTTCCGCTTGAATGTCAGAAGTTAATCTCCTAACAAGATCTTGAGGATCTAAAGCTACTATATTATTAGATGAAGTGGCAATGTTAAAACGGGATTCAAGTGCTGTCATCCATTCACTGAATCGAGAGAGCCTTGAGTCCAATAAGGTATAGATTTCTAATCTTTCTTGTAGCTTATGAATAATTATTGATAGTTGATGTTCTAAGTCAGCACGCTGTTGTCTTAATTGCCATACTTTCTGGCTAACTATTCTTATATCTTGTGGACTGAGACACTCTTTCAGTTGTTCTTGTATGACGCTTAGAGCTTCAATTTGAGTTTCAGTCCTATCAATTTTTGTTCTCAAGTCACTGTATTTATCAATTGCCTTTTTAATTTGGGGTCTAGATAATCGGTCTTCGTCGGAATATGACATTACATCACTTTGAGTTTTAGTGTACAACTTTTGTAAGTCATTAGTTAATTTTTCGTATTCACCTATTAAGCCAAGTATTCGAGTGAGAAAATCTCGCCATGTATCTAGACTAGCTTGTAAATTATCTACCCTCTTTACGATGCCTGCGTATTCCATTCTAACGGATGCTGCATAAGTTTCTTCAGTGAATACAAGAATTTTCTTTAGATTTTGTAATAGTTTATCTGATAGTTTTCTACCTTCCGGTAGTTTATCAGCGAGATTCTGTATGTTTGTAAGGATTTTATTTACTCTTTTAATATGCACATACCTAAGCTGTAATTTTTCCTTCTCTCTTTCAATTTCTTTCAACCATCTTAGAAGTTCTGTATAAATTTCTCTGTATTCGTCCCACGCAGCTATACGTGTACATACTTCATCGTGCCTTTCAACTATCCTCGCCAACGTTTCATTATGCAGATTTGTAAGGGTATCAAATTTATCAACTAAGTCACGATTTTTCGTCTCTCTGTTTTCATTCATAAGCACAGATCGCTGTGATGTTAAAAGATTTCTGTGTACGCGACAAAGACGTCTGTGTTCTGTTAGATTCTCGTAATCGGCAGGGACAGTACCTGACAGGAAAGATTGAAGATCGAGTAAATATTCATGCCATAGTCTTAGTGCCGTCGCCGCATCTCCTGACCTAACTAAAGCGGTAGATAGTCTGTGATAATGTAGGAAGGTATCTCTGAACATAGCCTGCCATAGTTCTAATATCCTTACGATGGAGTGTTCATCTGAGACGTCTCTGTCAATATCGGGAAGTTCAGCTTTAGCAGGAGCTATGTCGGCTTCACTTTTGCCCAGAGCAATAAGATTATCTCTTAGAGCAATTAATTTGTCTTCCACTATTTCTCCATCTTCTTGAACCGGTGTCAAATCCTATAAGAAAACAATAAAGGCCCATAAGAAATACATTACAATAGCATGAAAAGCTTTAATGCATTGATTCCTTATATCAAAGGCCCCAGTTACCAAATAAAAAAATATGCATAAATATAAAAAGTTATTTTAAAGTTCAGAACAAATGTAATGTAATTTTTTTTTTCGAAATAAGAAACAAAAGGGAAAAGAATATCATAACATTAAAACATCAGACTTGTAAAGATCGATAATACCCACTCGCCCTAAAAGGAGTGTCACATCCCGTGCAGGCGTGCAATACCAATCCCTTTTCGGGTGCCTGCGTGACTTGCTACCACAATTATACTGTTACGGACACCGTTATTTGATACATATTACCTATAAGCCACGCGGAATTTAAATTTATAAGAATTATATTTCTGTACTTTAGCATTCTCAAAATATGACTATACTTGAAAGTCAAATATAAAAATGGTTTATAAATTAATAATTTTACGTTTATCTGACAAGTACCTAAGTTGTAAAAATTTCACGGTACTTGCAAGTTTTAATCGACATGGAAAAAAATATTTTATAAAATGTGCCGTTAGTACATGCCGTTATTTAATATAACCATCCTAAATCTAATTATTATAAAAAAAATAACAGATAAAGGCCAACTAATTATTACAATCTCCGTCTCAGTGTCACGAAGAAAAAATAATCTAAAATTTAACTAATTTATTACAAATGAACCAAAACACAATTTAACCTGCTACCAATTTACAAGCAAAATTTACAGAAATAAAATTACCTGTTTCATATCGCAGAACATATCCTTAGCGTTTTGGGCTTTAGCCCTAGCCAATTGCCTAGCTTCACCCAAATCAGCCAAGGCCTGAACTGCACCAGAAACCAACTGTAATCTCCTCGCCAAGGCGTCAGCATCTGCCTGTAATGCCCTAGATCCAGTTTCTGCTGCGACCCTCGCCGCAAGCGAACGCAGTTCTGCTACACGTGCTTCTTGTTCTAGACATGCCTGTTGACGAAAACTTATGTGAGATTTGTATTTTTTACTATAAAATATCGATTTTCTGGACGTATAAAGTACGCAGGTACATATAACGTTAAATATAAAACAAAACTTATTCGATCTTAAAATTAATCTAAAATAATAATTTATTATATAATTATAATATTATATAAAAAAATATTAAAACAGATTACTGAATTTAGTTCAAGGGCTCATTAAGATATTCAATTCGGATGTTTGACAAAAATGGGTGATAAGGTCTCATTATGAGCATTTACCGTTTTGTTTTAACCAATTTTGTTTTATTACACATTATATTATATTATGTCTTAAATTAAATATAATATAGTCTTAGATTCAGATTTTTTTTGTTTATTCTAACTTTGCATTGGTTCTAAGGGGAACCTGTGTTTCTATTGATTTTCAATTTCTATCTACAGAGATGCTTCTAGTTAACCAAAATCAAATGCTTAAATTTTAAACATTTTCTGTGTTTTTAATGTTTAACATGTTTAATGTTTTCTATTTTTTTTAATAAGAAATTATGAAATAGAAATAGAAATATTTAGTTACACATAATAATGTACTATAATAAATATATTATAAACTCTCGGAAATTACATAATTCCTACAATATACGGAAACATGAAATTTATATTCCACGGTACAGTTCCATAGTATTATTCGTGTTAATTAAACAGTATTTCCTGTTTTCAATAGAATATATTATGTAGGTACTATAAATAAGGATAATAGTTTAGAATAACATAATTGATGATTTTATTACAGGCTAACGAGCTACTAATATCGTTTATCTTTCAATTTCAATTCAGTTTAATAATAGTAATATAACTAAGAAAAATAAACATCAAGTACTTGTTAATTATTTATACCTGTCCTACCTACTGTCGGTTTAAAAGAACTTAACGAACGTGTTTATTCGAATCGGACTCTACTGTGTCTATTCTGCCAAAAAATAAATGACTGACCGATGGAAAAAATATATAGATCCAAAATTCCCTAACGACTAGGTTAAGATATAAAAAAAATATCATACAAAAAATAAAACCTTAAAATTAAAATTCAAGAAAGTCGATAATTACATAATATATATATTATGTTAATAGTGTTATTACAAAGACTGACTCAATAAACAAATGGCAACGATGAAAAAGGTAATCCAAGGTTGTAAACGCTTTTGTTCTTAATATATTCCATATAATATATATATATATATATATATATAAGAAATAATTTAAGTTTTAAAAAAAAATTAACTCGTCTAGCGGTTTTTTAATGTTATATTACATACGCATATAGCATGGTAAGCAACAGGGAACCTGGTGGTAAGACATTTTTAAGATATTGGTTGAGGAGTAGAATGCAAGGCGCCTTTTCTGTTTACCAGAGCGACGATAACAATTTGACGGTGACAGTTATACTACAGGTACTGAGTTATATTTGATTTACAAACATATTGCTAAATTAGAACCGAAAACCATCGCGCACATGTTAAAAATAACTGTAGTTATATATTACTATTAATAACTGTAGTTATAGTAACTAGTAATAGTATCTGTAACAATTATTTTTTAAACAGAATTATATTTATAACCGACATTGTCAATAATGTTCAAAAGAAAAATCAATTACACCAACGGCGCCATTTTAATGGAGGCAATTAATTTAATCTAAATGTGCACTTGCTCTGAAATAAACCAGATCTTCAGACCGAAGTGAAAGAGAAATCGATTTGAAGAAATCAATTTTAAATAAGAAATCCATTTCTTAAATGAAAATTTTATCGTATTCGAGCAAGCTTTTATTTTATAATAATCTGTATAATGGAGTAGTAAAGAAAGTGTCTAACCAAAATATTTTAATAAGTGAACAAAAAATTACTTCCAACTTATCTTCTAAATAAAGCTTTTAAAATATCGTCTGTAATGTCTATGGTCTACATCAGGTATCCTGGCTACCCGGGATATATATACTAGTGGACCCGAACGCGGCTACACCCGCTTGAACTATACGAATATTTTATAAAAATATTTATGAAATTATTTTCAATTTTCAATAGAGAGATGCGTTAAGCAAGCTCATTTTGGGTGACGTTTTCTAACAACAAACTTTGCAAATCGTTGCTTAGCAACGGCGGTTGTCATAAACATGGCGGAAAAAATTGCATGTCAAATTAATAATTATTTTAATATATTGGTATATATAGAAAATAATACAAATATGAGAAAAAAAGTATCCTATGTTCATCCCGAGACCCTCAAGTAACTCTAAATGAGTATTTTGTCACAATTAAATTAGTGGTTTGGCCCTGATTGCGTAAAAGACAGACAGACAGACGGACAGAGTTACTTTCTATATATGTATTATATATGTATATAAATAAACCTATGCTTATACATTAACAAACAAGAAATAACTTACAACTTTTGTTCTGTAGGCAATTAGTGTCACTATAATAAAATTAGTAAATAATAGTCATATATTGCAAAAGTTTTGCAAAGGGACTAATGGAAATATAATTGTAGGCAATTATTTTATACTTACTTATTAATTATTAACATGCTTAATTTTCAGAATTTACAATGAAATGGAATAAATGATATAGTCATTATAAATAGTTTTTAAAAAACAACAAAATTGCATTCATATAAGCATGTATCAATCTTCTTTAAAAAGATTGATATCAGTTTTGCAAACTTTAAGGATTTTCTGACTTAGAAGTATATAAAATAAATTCTTTGATTGATAATACTAGTAGTTATTTTGATAATTCTAAATATACGCGATTAATTCTGTTAAATAGGTTAATTTAAAAAGTACCTATATATTTTTTTAAATTAAAAAAAAATTGAAGTAAAATAGTATAAGCTATAAAGTATATTTTTAATACATTAATCCATGTAAACAGAGTGACGTTGATAACGCACCTACATACGTAATACAATGAACCCACAAAAGTACTGATTTTAATGCAATTATTCTATTAGGAATGATTGGTCACAGGAAGTGTGTAACTGCTGTTGCTAAGATTAAAGACCTAGTTCTTCATAAATAGATAATTATCAAAAAGGTTATTAGGTCGAGTTACAAGAAGATTTTTTAAAGCCCTCGTGGCTCAATGGGAATGTGTTCCTCGAAATACGATGGTCGTAGGTTCACATTCAACATGTTTTTTATTAAAATGTAGCTCTTATAGGATTTTACTATAGTAGGTACCTACGTATTTTGTTTTAAATCTATCACTATTAATATACACTATTTTTCTCATCTGTCTTTCAGTAGTTCTAGACTGAAAGTGGCGAATTTTACATATGAATTAAACTCAAAAATACATATAAGAATCAACTTATTCAAATATGTAGAAATCTTTATAATCAAGATTAAGCGAAGTTTAGTTTCAAGGAACAAGTGATTCATATCGCCTTTCTCTTCATTTTGGCAAGGGTCGGGAAAGTTGAAAGCAAGGGCCTACATTCTCACGCATACTCGTAGTCTAACTGTGAATATTTATAGCCCAAATTTAAATATATATAAATATATCTATAAAACATTATTACTGACAGACAAATCTACACTTCTACATTAGTATTAACAGCTATATTATAATAAGCGCAATAGTCGTGTTATACTTGATTTAACAGTTTGAAGTTATGGACAAAAATTATAACATTATATATAATCAAAATTACACACAGACATTTTAATTTTATATATATATGGGCACAAATGAACGAATAACACGGACGGTTTTAAACACAACGGAAGTCAGTATTAGTTATACGGAAATCGTTCAAATAGTGTACTTTAGTCTTTTAATAGAAGTTTATCATATGTACAGTTTTGTTTATGCTTCATTTAGTTTACCTTCCTAATAATACGTTTTGTATAAACAAGGATTCGAACCCATTAGTATTCACCCGTAATGTGATGATTAACACTTAACAATGCGTGGAAATGAAATGCTGAGCTAATAATAACAGTTACTAGTTAGTTAAATAAACGACCTACTTTAGATGCTGAATGCCTAGTTTAAATTTGGATCTTAACGAATATATATATTTTACATAAAATACATTAAATTTTGTTATATGTTAAATATACATTATCATGATTTAGATTAACATGAATTGTATTTTTTAAGCTTCACGCTTTACTCCTAGAGGGGCAGCCAGAATGAACGGAGCGCAAAAGATCAACGAATTAAAATAATATAAAAGAGAAAATGAATAAAAAAAAATTGGTATTATTTTTAATATTTTAAAGTTAAAAGGTTATTCCAGAGTTCCAGGGAAGAAAAAATATATTTTTTAAATATTTTTATACCTTTTTAAAAAAATTAAATTGTAAAATATCCGAGGGGGCAGCGCGGTTGGTATATAAAATAAGATTAGCAACAATCTAAAGCAGATTCATTGTTCAAATAATTTGTTGACGTCATCGACATGAAATTCAGCAGCTATATTTTGAAATTGCGTCAGTTCACAGTTTACACTTTACACCACACATTGCTGTTTGAATATACAAAATATCTTAAATACCTACATTGTATTTTAATTATTTTTGTTCCTATTTTATTTTATTTTATTTTATTCCTGCGATAATTTTGTTTTAATTTCGCGAGCGAAAGCGGTTTATTATTTTGTCGGATTTTTAGCTGTACACTAGGCCGCATATAGAAGGGTTGAAAAGGGAACCTGGGAACCTGGTGTTTATTCCAAATATTCCGTTCCCATTAAAATATATATTATTCTTCACTTTCGGATGGATTCTGGAAGCTTTAGTTGTTGAGTGCCGGAACTCAAGGCCGCGCATTGCCTCGTGATTACATCAAGGATATGAAAATATTTAATGTTTTATTTCCTCTAGTGAGAATCGAACCCAAAACATGTTGTGTTTACAGTCACACGTTTCGTCGTCTGAAAGGCCTTATATTTAATATTATTATTAGTTACCTTAACTTTATTTTTTGGTAACGATAAATGAAAATTTTAAGTATTTTCCTTCCGTAACTGTAACGTATCAATTTCATACAAATTTTCACAACTGATATCGTTAAGATCTTGCCCCAATTCATCCAAACCCTTGTTCTGATAATTATAATTAAAATACACAAATTCACTTAAAATAAATAAAACCTCTGAAATATAATATTTTATTATAATTCGCTTTAATTAACTTTCCTTATTCTCTAGCCTGTAAAGGGTTGATTTTGAAAAAAAAAACATCTCATCTTTTCAAAAAATTATAGAAAACACATATAAATGTGTTAAAAGCTGGGTGTTACAACCAATACAGCCAGGTATGGCCACACCCGGCTTGGTATCGATTGTTAGTTCGCCGTAGTTGCCGCAAGGGCGCGCCCGCAATTAAGACGATCCTAGTTCTAACAATGTCTTTCATAAGCTTAGACATGACGTGGTATGAGTAATAATATGAGTAAATGTTACTTTTAACAAAAAAATATTTATAATATTAAATTTAATAGATATTATAATCTTAAAGTATGACAACGTGAAGATTTCAGTCTTGTTTACGACCACGTGGTTAAAATACTTGGTTAAGAAAAACTTGAGTTTTAAGAAGTCTTATTTGTAATAATAAAAAATAAATAAATTAATATAAATAAAATAAAAATAATAATTTATATATAAATATATATAAATTCTTATGTGATACACGATTTTATTTCATTAACACATAAAAATATAAAAGTCGAATTTATTTTTAAACAATTATCGTTCAAAATTTAAATATATTCGTAAAAAATTAAAAGTGCATAATATCCGTTAAAGTCTTGTTGATATTTCCTTATATAATGTCAATTATAGTTAGGCAACAGTACAATGTACCACTTTGTTCCGATGAGAAAGGTGAATGAGTCAATCTAATGAATTGTGAAACGAGAAAGATTTCATTTTTTCTCAATTTTCCATTCACCTAGTCTTATTATAAAGTAAAAAAATATAAATATTTATTGTAAAATATATACTTACTTATTTACGAATATTTTATATATAATAATAATAACTGTTATTTAAAGGTTACATACGTATTATGCTGATTGTTACAACCAAATTACCGTTACAAATCAAATGAGATTCTCTAGTTCATTGACAACCTTAAGCCTAAAAACGTTATTGATGCACGCGGAAATTATATCCACACCTATATTATAAATACGAAAATAACTCTGTCTGTCTGTCTGTCTTTTACGCAATCAGGGCCAAACCGCTAACTTAATTGTGATAAAATACTCATATAGAGATACTTGAGGGTCTCGGGATGAACATAGGATACTTTTTTTCTCATATTTGTAATATTATCGACATATACCAATATTTTAAAATTCTTATTAATTTGACATGCAATTTATTCGGCCATGATAATAACAACCATCGCTAAGCGACCGTTGCTAAGCAACGATTCGCAAAGTTTGTTGTTAAAAAACGCCACCCAAAATTAGCTTGCTTAACGCATCTCTCTATTGAAAACAGAAAATAATTTCATAAATATATTTAATAAATATTCGTATAGTTCAAGCAGGCGTAGCCGCGTTCGGGTCCACTAGTAATCATATAAATTGTTCCATTCCTATCTATTGATGACATAAAAATATTTCTATAATAAATTGTATAATTTTTTATTTGTAATTCATACGTCAACAAAACGTCGTATTTTAAAATATTCTGTGAAAATATATTTTTTTAAATTATTCAAATTGATTAATGAAAATGTACAGTAATGTAAATGTAATGAAAACAGTATTAAGAACATGTGAGGTTAAGCACCTTATTGGCTAATATGAGTCAGATAGCAGTAGGTTCACTGTAACTTTATCTGTAGGTACCTACAGTTCTCGACTGCGACTGAGGAGTGCGGACTCAAACGATGAATTTGCACATAATAGCAATGCAAAAAGGAATTAACTTTTTAAAACTTGTAAGAAAGTTGCTCTTATAAACATATTGATACAGAGAAGACACAAATATATTTGTTTTAAACAAAAAACTAGCAGGATAAGATTTATTATCATTACCGTCTTTAGAAATTTAGTCCATAAGCATTGCATCGATTTCGAAAGATGACAAATACTCTGTATTCTAAGAAATAATTAAATAATGTATAATTGTAGTCCTATTATTCTTTGCCACTTCTATAACTGTAACTGTTTCTTAAGCCCTCCACAATAAATAAAAGCCCGCCCTTGGAAATTTTGGTTAAGGCGCTAATTGCCTACGAATTCTGTTAATACTATTGTTTTCACAATTAACGCTGCGCTGTCTAACACTGATCTACATATGATATTACGAAATATATGAACTGTACCAAGATATCGTCCGCTTTGTGATTACATTGCTTTTTTATTTAATTTAGAACAATATACTAATCGTTTTATCATATATTTAATTATTTTTGTGCAAAGTTAAGAAAATATATTTTAGACGACTTTAAGAAAGGAGGCCGATAACCTCCATTGGATAATATTTGTGTACGATGAGTTATTTAGACTTTTGATTAATTTTTACAAATATTTGTCTGTAAATTTCTTTAAAAATAAGTCATAACGACAATATCCTTCTTGGTTTAAGGTATCTCTTTTATTTCAGCTTAGGATTGTAGTCAAGTTACATCAAAATGGATTGAGTAGTTTTTAAGCTAAGGGTATACCATGTGTCAATTTTTTAAAATCATAATTTCTTAAAATAAGCTTTATTTAATCAGAGTTAGGTAAAATCTAAATTACCAGTGATTTAACGTTATAGTAATTTCAATTTGTACTATTTTAGTGTTATTTTAATTCTAAAAAAAAATATAAGAACTGACACAGATTACACTCGTGTACGAAGATACATACACACATTATATTATTATTTAACAAATCGTATACAAGTTTGTAAATTCTAAAGGTTATAAGCGATTTGTTATTAAAATTACCATTATTCTAAAGGAAACATGATGTCATACTGTAATATTAGAATTATGTTAACCAATAAAGTCTCATGGAAAACATCTAAAGAATATTAGTTAGATATAAACAGAGTAAATAGCCTTTATGTTAAAATAACTTGCAGTTCAACGAAAGAAACAATATCACAGACAAAAAATAATTCATCTTTAATCAAAACATTTTAATGTTTTGTAAGATTTGTTTTTAATATTCTATATAAATTTAGTAAATGTAGAATTTGACTTAAAAGAAGAAAGTGCCCATTTTTATCAGTTTTATCTCGTATAGTTCGATAACCACCAAACGTATTTGAGGTAGCACTCATATAAATAAATTAAATATATTTACTCCTTATGAAGTCTTTATACGATTTATTTTACTTATATACCTATATATTTTTTTACATAATAATAATAAATTATTTCATCCAAATCTATATAATTAAAATCGAAAGGTCACTCACATCACGAAATCTCAGAAACTACAAGTGCTAGGAATCTCAAATTTTGCATAGGAGTTATTTATAGGACGTAGGTGCTCGTTAAGACGGGAATTTGCAATATTCGACTTCTAAAGAAGTTGTTTTTGGGGTTGAAAGTTTGTATGAAACTTCGTTATTACAAATGCTAGGAGTCTCAAATTTTGCATGGACGTGAAATTAATAACAACGTAGTTCACTCAGGCAAAGCCGCGGGCGGGCCGCTAGTTGATTATAAAAATAAAGGAATTACATGGCCTATACAATCCATGGTATATCCGTAATATTGATATAATTTATCTTATCACCTTATAAAATACTGATAAGAATAGATAACCTAATTTTTAAATCTTAAATCTGAATAACATAACCTTGGCATCACTTACCTCTTGAAGAGACATTATCACTAAACATCACTTTTCACTTAAAACAATGTCACTGCCCTGCATTTTCAGTTATCAGTTAAATGTAAACCATGCACTAAAAAAAATAACTCTTTTTACACTTAAACATGCGTTTTTACTAATATAAATAAATACGCGTCTACCCACGTCTGTAGTTAATAAATAAATATCAAACTGCCTTGCATCAAGCGACGGACGTGTAATGAATATTTTTATTCCATAGTTCTTTGGCCAAACCACGACTAAATTACGTTTTATAATAGATATAAATAGAAATGCCTAATATTTTCAATTTTAGCCCAATATATATATATATATATTTTTAACCGACTTCTGTAAGAAGAGGAGTTTATCAATTCGACTGTATTTTTTTATTTATAGTATTTTTGTTAGTGTAGTAGGGTTTAACCAAGTCTCATGAGATCAATGTATTTTACAACGTATTTTCAATGTAACAGGATAGGCAAAGAGAACCTAGTGTAAAGATATTTCGTTCTTCACTCTCCTCTCGAATTTGAGACATCACGTAGTGTCAAACTAATAATGAAAATAGAAGGTTTTTCATTAAAAAAATTGTATAATAATACAGGTAATATACACAAGTAGAGGTATATGTGTTTATTTCGGCGTATTGCACATTGCACATTGGACATGGATTCACGCTTGAAGGCCGTTGTATGTAACCATCTACTGTTTCAACCCTTCTAGTAATTCGATCTAGTTGCTCTCTTGTATATGCAGATATTAGGTTAAGGATATCATGTTATAATTTGTCTGTCTAAGTCTAGATCTGTGTTAGTTATGCAATTCTTCTTTTTTAGCTTCACCTAGTGCGGTAGTCAGAGGGAACCTAGGAACTTGGTGTCCACACTCCATTAAGACACTTCCGTTTCCCACTTTTCGCCGAAGTAGGTATGGAGGAATTGCGTGTTGAATGATGGAACTCAACGCCGCGCTTTGCCACGTTAGAGGAAATGAAAATATGAAACATTCCATTATCTCGAATGAGGATCGAATTCACAGGAGGTCTTGTTAACAGTCGTGATCGTCATATGAGAAAAGAAATGAAAATAAACATTTATTAAGACAAATGTATGATAAAAATAATTGAATATTTAAGAAACGAACTTGCAACTTCTAATAAAAATTTATTCAAAACGACTGCGCTAAAAGTAACTTATTGATAGCACAGTAGCGATTGTTTTGAAGTTTGAAGTTATTTAAGTCCTTGGACTAACGTATCTTTGACTTTGATTCAAAGTTACGTTACTATTATTAGGTAAAATAGTGTTATTGACGATTGGAATAACATTAAAATTGTCGTTATCACGCATTACTAATGAGAGCATAATTAATTTACCCACAGCCAGTTTTGTAAATAAACGACAAATTTTAAACAATTCCAAGGTTACGAAATAAAAATATAATAACGTGACGTAAACAATTATTATATAACTAACAATAGATCAAGGGAACTATGTTTTTTTTTTCAAAACTTAAATTGAAAATTAATATTTTGATCCCGTCGACTCTTAGTTAGAAAATGTATGAGAAAGATGTACGTTTAATCTTCACACATGGGAATAGTGGTATTGAAAATTATTTTTACTACCGTTGCCACCTAGCATGATATACAAATACAGAATACTTTTGATTTAGAGGAAATTAAATATCGGAATACCTAAGATTTTTCCTCTACCTACCCTGCAAATCATCTACAGTACGGTCGACGTGGACTGAATTGGTAAAAATTTTAAAATTAAAAAAAATATTATTATTAATATACTCGTACACTCATCGCACAACTAGGCAGTTACTTGACAAAAGACAAATTAACACTTGGAACACATAAATTTACTTCCGAATTATGCATACGAACTTGGCTGCATACCATGTCACTTTGACCTTGGTTGGAAAATAAAAAAATAAATAAATTTAACGTTTCGTTTGTAAGATGACGGTTTTTCGTAAATATGTATGTTTATTCGAGAATTATTTCGAGGTTTTCGTTTATTTTGTTCGCGTTTTGTAATATATTTCGCTCGTAAACAGACGTCCTTACCGCAGGACGTCTGTCGAACTACTGGCTCGTGGTTGGTCGGAATGCGTTATCTCTTATCAGTAGAGTGCGAATTTGTTTCAATTTTATTACAAAAATTTAGTTTTCACAGCTGATAACTGTTTTAGCATATTAAAGTCATTGTTAGTTAAATGGGATATAAATATAAGTCAATTATTTTAATTTTAAGTACAACTCTACTTTCATTTATTTATCAGATTACCGAAAATAAAAGATATGATTAAAATTACTTGGTGTAAAAAGATTATTTTAAAAGTTAAACCAAAAATACTATTATAACGTTTTTAATTATTACGTTAAACGTAAACAAGCCACTATAGCATTGCCTACACTCGCCACTTCGCCTACTAGGTGGCGTTACATGCTGAATAATCAAATCTGTATATCATCAAAGTAAACAAAAAACATTTACCCAAAAAACATAGAGAGGAAACCCAGTGTTCCCACTCAGTTCCTCATTATCCGTCTATATTTCTATAGATTAATGTAAATTACTTCCCCCAGTGGGGATAGGACCCAAAACCATCATATTTACGGCCAGATGCTTTTTCACTGCGCCACAACGGCGATGGTTTTATTGATTTCGTTAAATTATATGCCGAATTGAGTTCAATCTCTATACATTATCGCAATATGTACACACTATTATATTATACATTTAAAAACAGACAGAGTTCATTAATTTCTTATATTACACTAAAAATATATAATTTACTTTGAATTAGAATTCATTATTCTATAACAATTCCGGCTTAACCTGTAGTATCTTTAAGCATGAGGAACGAATAAGATTCCGTTGTGTAAACAGCGAGAGCCGTGCGAAACTGAATCCCGTTATACCTCAACAGTTTTATTGCGAAAATAATTGACTATTATATATTTCTTTTTATATGGTAGACGGTTTATTTTTGTATTTTAGAGTAGAGTAAAATCCTTACGGCATTTGTGACATACACACCTACAGTATAAAAAGATTGCGTGTTCAAATCTCTAAAACCAGAAATAATAAGGCATCCAAGATTAGCATACATAAAATAGGTCTAGCCTAGCCTAGTTAGCCTAGTCTGACTAGGCTAGGATCTATACCTAACTAGGCTAGGATCTATAGCTTAGATAAATTAAATAAGTGCATCCCTAGATTTATATATCTGAAAAAGAAAATATTCTTTATTTCATTCGGCCATTTGTACGCATTTTTGAATCCTCGAGCCGATTAAAAATATCAGTTGTGTCACTACGGGAAGCTACCACGTTTTATAATTATTATATATTGACTTCGCTATATTTGTTGACATAACATTTAAAAAGACTAAATATATGTAGTAGGTATGAATTAAAGGTTTTTTTCACACACCGTTAATAACCATAACTAAATCTTTGTCACGTACAAGTAATTCTTAAAGCAAAGATAATATGCAATTTTTATTCTACACGGTGAATAATCATACGATTCGAAAGATGACATCAGGCAGCAATAATAGACTACCTATTTGGGATACTTGAATGGTGCAAGAGCCTTGGAGATATTTGTTTATTTTATTACTTAAATTATTAATAGGTACGATACGAATATCTACTTGTTTATATTGAAATAAAAAAAAATCAGCTTCACGTTGTATCCCGCACACAACAGGGTAAGGAACCTTGTGTTAAGACACTCCGTTCCTCACCCTCTGCCTAATACTGGAGGCACTGCGTGTTGAATGGCGGAACTCAACGCCGCTCTGTGCCTCGAGACCAGAGCGAAGAAATGAAAATAAAAATATTAATTAATTAATTTCCTCGAGTGGGGATCGAACCCATAACCCCCTGCCACCCCATAGCCACAAATATTATTGAAATAACTTTTTAAAAGTATGTCAATCACTCTCTGCACTTTTTGCTCCCTGTGCGTTTTAATTTATGTTCGTTTGTCATCAATGATGATGATTACATTACACGGTTTAGTGTCAATGACTCGTGTAACCTTACTGTAAAGTTAAATTTAGTAAGGATGAATGTAACGAGATGGCGTTAAGAGGCTTAAAAAATATAAAAATATCTGCAGTTTAAAATTTAAAGCCAATTTCTTTAAAGGAAATATTTTTTTTTAGGTTAACACTCCTCCTCAGGGCGGCCACTTTTGACTGTGACTCTTTTGACTCTTTGACTCGTCGACCGAACTGTATTTATTATTAGACAGGCCACCAGGTCGCAGCCGATTGAAGTATTTTTTATTACTATTATTTTAATGTTTATTTTGCCAAAAAAAGTACGCAGAGGAAGCCTAGTCTCAAAACACTCAGCTCAATTATTTCGAGTGGGAATCGAACCCACAGTTGTGTCGTCTTTAGTCGTGGCACATATATGGCCTGGATTTTATAATTATATATTTTTTTATTTATGATCCGATTGAAATTAAACAAACACTAAATGTGAAGGGAAAGTTTATATCTAGATTTAAATTTGTTAAACCGTTTCTGAAATTTAGGTAATAGATAAACAATTAAATAGACAATAAACATTTTTGATTCTGTTGAGTTGATATACCTCTGTATAAATGTGAGTTTGTGAGGGTGGATGTTTGCTTCACTTTCATACAAAAACTCCTGAACGGATTTAGATGAAACTCAGCAGTAATATAGCTTACATATCATAGTATCACAGGGTATTTATGTAAAGATTTTGTTCAATTTAGTTATAATGGCTTTAAGCCGGCGAAGCCGCGTTTGATCGCTGGTTTTATTATATGTATAGATTTTCAGCACATCGTATACAGTGTAAAGTAAAAAATATAAAAAGTAATAATAAAAAACTCACTTGTTGGGCAGCAGGCGCGTCGTTAGGACGTAGCGAATGTACGACACTTTCGTGGTGTTCTGCGAAAGCGCGCACACACGCCGCCGCCTCACGGTATCTCCGCCATAGATCTACTGCCTTGTGGTATCTGTTAAATAAAAAATATTTTATAAATTTTATATATAATATAAAAAAAAAATTGTATAATTAATTATAATTAGGACAAAAAAGCTTTTATATAAATTATTGTAATTTGTAGCAAAACTTTGAAACGAGGCCCAATTTTCTTGTAAAAATCAATTTTAAATGTCAACATTGATATTGCGTCCGTCAAAAAGAAAAGAAATTTTAGATCAAAGGTAATGAAAAATTGTGCCTCCGCTTTTATTCTACGTACGATTTTAATTTTTTTGGAGGTTCTTACGATTTATCAGTTATCTTTCGTAAGCCATTATGTAGGCAAATAAAAAAAAATAAAAAATGTTAAAATACAATTTCTTCAGTATACTCACTTATCACACAGTTGCGTCAGATTTGCGCAAGTATGTTCATATGCAGTGGCTGCGTCGTCCAACTCTTTTCTTAACTGCGCGGCTACACTCGGCTCGGTGGTTGCTTGTAGAGGTGCAGCCGCTTCACGTAATGAGCCAACTAGCTCACCGCTTCGACGTGATAGCGACTCACTTAGTGTCTATTGAGTAAAGTTCAGTTAGACTAATATAAAGCTGAAGAGTTTATTGAATGTGAAAATATGCAGAACTGATATTACGAACGTTCATTTATAGACGACGCACAATAACATATTTTGCATTCATTATACATATATGTGCGACATATAATAAACAAAAAAATTATAAGAATATACACGTGTATTTAATAGTTAAGAAGTCAAAATCATTTACCTCAAGTTTCTCAGTGGCCTTAAGTAAACGGTCGTAATCAACTTGTCCCTGTACTGTGAGTAACTCCACCATGTAATCAGCTTCACGCACTGCGCCTTGTACCATTTCAAGTTGCCTTTCAAATCGCCGCCACAGTTGTAACTTGCTCCGCAACCGAACACTGAGTTCGTTACAGGCTGCTTCTAGTTCAGAGTGAGTGTCCTGCAAATATATAATACAACATAATGTGAAGTATTCATTAAATATATATATAAATAAAAGTTAAAAATTAAAATAGACAATATATATAATAAGTTACCTGTAATGCAGATATATCTCTCTCTACGCCAATAGGGGACACACAAACGCGTAACGCAGTAGGTAGTGTGTGTAAGGCTTGTCTAAGAGCAAGAATATCTCTCCACTGAGCAGATAGATCTTCGATTAATTTCTCACATGTTTGTGACGCTCCTTCTACCACGTCACTACCTAATCGCTCAGCCGCTTCACATTCTTCTAAGGTTAATCTTGCTCGTCTCTGACTTTTCTGGCAACGTGCTATACCAGCTTGCACTTGAACAATTTTTTCTTTTAACAGCAAACTCCTTTCCAATTCTTCAGCTATTTGGTCATCTAATATGCCAGATTGTGTTAATAAAGCTCCCAGCCTCTCCGACTCGGTGGTAGGTAATAGGCTCAATCTACCAAGTTCATTTTGTATTCTGTCAATGCGGCAGGTCATAACTTGTAATCGTTCTATGTACAGATTTAGTTCATCCTCGCTTTTAATTACGCCCTTCAAACTATCTAGCATAGAACGAAGTTCTCTCATCTCATCTTCGAGGATATTTAGTTTCTCGCTAGAAGGAACATCACGATCAGAAATATTTGCGATTGCTGTTGTGTGAATATTAGAAATCTTAGATGACAAATCACGCCACTTATCTTCGATTTTTGAGAAAAATTGTCGTTGAACCATTTCATCAGATATTGGCAAAATTTCAAGCGCTTTTTCAAATTGGACTCCCGATTCATTCTTAAGATTATTATGAACTTCATGTTGAGCCTTGAGTTCCCAAAAACGTCGGAGGTTACTAGTTGTAGTAATGTTTTCTGGAGTAATATGCTCTAATTCCTTATTAGCAAGCTTCATCCACCCTTCTATTCTATCTATTAAGTGATCATAAGTAAGCCAATTTTCTCTGAAGGCAGTCAAACGAGTTAATCGTGAATCAACCTCTTCTTGAAGATTTAATAAAGAATCAAGTGCCACGGAGCATTCGGATTCCAATCCTGAACAAACAATCAGACCTTGAAGGCCTTCTGTAATAGATATCAGACGCAACATTTTAGCATGGTGTTGAGAGGCGTCTAGGCTAATTGATTGGTATAAGTTAATATATTGCTCATTATCCATAGATGTCACGTTTGAGAGGTCAGGGATTCTTTGTTCAGCCACTCTAAGCCATTGCTTTTCTTCTTTCATACTTTGATCAAGCACACTCCATCTAGAAGCGGCTAGAGTCATTTGTTGAGCTCGACTGGCAGCTCTATCAATTATAATTGTTGCCCGATCGTGTAGAGAATGATGAAGGGACGCATATTTAGTCCTCGTCTCACTATCCAAATTATCTTCTAAAGACTCGAGAATAGCTCTACAATGACTTAGGTTTACAAAGAATTTTCTATGTTTTTGGATTTCTTCGTGAAGATGGTCTAAATTAGATACAATTATTTTTCCGTCTAGTAATGCTTCAGCGACATCCGTAATTTGTCCAAAATCTTGTAGCGTTTGCTCATATTCTTCAGCTAAGGAAGACAATTGCAACAGACGTTCTCTCTCTGTACTGATTGTATTTTCTATTTGTTTAATGTCATCGTTGCATGCGTATAAATCGGGGGGACACTCCTTTTTTGGATTCATTTCAATAAAATTACGACATATTTTTAATAATTTCTTGGCGGAGTCTGCCTTGTTTACATTTTCGATTTCAAATTTATCAAGATTGTCTAATTTTTGTAGAGTAGGTGTTTCTGACAATATTAAATTGTCTAATTCAATTTTCAAAGCCTCAACAGATTGGCTTAAAAGATTGACATCAGACAAAAATGTATTCCATTCATTTTCATTTTCTTTTACTAATACTGATGTTTGAATATTCAGATCGTTTACTGCAATTACTTGACGGGTTAGAGTCTCAATTAAAATAATTATTTCTTCATTTACTTTAGTCACATAAACTACTTGTTTTAGATTCTGAACATAATTTTCCAACAATTTAACACATTCTTTCTGATCAGATAGTGATTCACCTGCTAAGGTTTGTCTCTGAATTTTATGTTGAACCTCTTCTAACCAAATTGATATAGTGTCAATTACGACGATAATGCTCTTTTCAATCTTGCCCGTGTCATTGTTTTTAACAGCATTTTTGACCTCTTCTAATTCTTTATTTACAATTAAATCATAAGCTTTTTCTACAGCAGGCTCAATGAGTGCAACAGTTAATGCATTTTCTGATATCCTTTGAGGTTCACTTAAGCTTTGGGTTCTCTTTTCCATTGCATTGATTAATCTTGTTTTTTCATCTTTAGGCACAAATACTGTTTTACATGGTGAAGGTGATTTAGATTTAGATCTTTGAACTACATCAGAATAAGTTGGTCTAGATGTTCCAATATGCCGTTCTTGGTTTTGCTGTCTTGAAAAAACAGGGCTCGCTAATTGAGAAATACCTTCGTCTATAGATGATGCGTCTTTACTTGACAAATCGTCGCTAGTTGATGTTACTGAAAGGGAAAGCTCAGCGTTGATAGGATCTGATAGACTACTCGGAGATTGAAGTGGTGATTCTGTCTTCCTTTTGGTTTTCTTTTTTCTTTGCTTGTGAGTATCAGGAGACGGTGATTCTAAAATTTGTTCACTTTGACGTTCATTATGTATAAATTCATTAGTTGTTTGTGGAATAGAGATTTGAGCTCGGAGATGCACCTCATACGGCTCATCAGTAGATGTTGACATCGAATCCTCTGTATAATCTCTAGGGGATGTTTGTTGAGTACTGTCAATTGTCATTATATCAGTTTTGGAAGATTCTTTTTCTGGTAATATAAGCGATATATGTTGACTGTCTCGAGGTGAAGTTTGTTGAGTACTGTCAATAGACACAATTTCTTTCTTAGCGTTATCTAATATTGGTGATACAGAATGACTCTCAATCCTAGGTGATGTTTGTTGTACATTATCAATCATAACAATTTCTTTTCTCATAACATTGTAATCAAGACTTGCCTCTTCGGAATCTCTGGGAGACGTTTGTTGAGTATTATCAATAGTTTCAATTTTAGCTATGAGATTCACTTCGGCTAAATCAGGTCTGCTCTGTGGAATTAAATCTAATTCATTTGTCGGTAAATCAAATTGAGTATATGTAGTAACTAGTGGCACTTCAGGGGTCTGAATGCAAACTTCTTGTATTTCCACAGGTTTAATAGGTAAAGTAAGGGTTTCTTGATCCTTTACCTCTTGTTTATCGGTTTGTATCACACATTCCATTGTCTCCGTAATAATTTCTGTGCTTTTTTCTTCTTTTTGTGTTTTTGGTAAGGGGGAAGTTTGTATGTCACGGTATTTTTTCTCAACTATTTCTTTATGATTGTCTATCTCGGGCGATGATGTTTGTGAAAATTTATCATCAAGAATTTCAATATCTCTTGCAATGACCTGTGTAGTGACTTCAGAAGTTACAACTGGTTCAGGTGTATCCGTTCTACTGGTCTGAATTTGTGAATCTAACACTTCAATTTTTTCACAAATTGTGATATCTTCAATTGTTTGTGTATGAGCTTCTTTATCATCTATAGGCGTTGTTTGTATTATTGCTTCGTTTACAGGTGTCGGAGAAGTTTGTAATTCAAAATCAATTGTTTCTCTTTCTGATGTTTTGTCTTCAGTTACAGATTCTTGAATTTCGGGCGAAGTCTGAATAGAATATTCTGTTGTAGCAATTTCTTCGACAATTGGCACTGGATATGTTACAGTCGTTGATACTTCTTTTTCTATAATTTCTGGACTACTGCCTATACACTCTTCAACTATTTTTACTGTATTAATATCAGATGTTTCACTTAAGGTATGATAAGATTCATCTTGAGGCGAAGTGGTTACAAATTCACTTCCAATTTTGGGACTCTCAGGTTTTGCTTCAGGTTCCTCCTCAACAGCTTTGTCGATATCTTGTATCTTTTTCCTGCCTTTTCTGGACTTGACTTTTCTTTGTAGAATTGGTGCCTCTATATCTATAGGAGATGTAATTATAGTATCATCATCAGTAGTTGTTTGTTTTGGATAAACCGTTTCTTCACTGATTGCATGAGATTTACGTTTTTTATGTTTTTTCTTTTTCTCTGGTGTTAATTCTTTTCCTAAAGATATATCTTCAGGTTCATATCCTTTCTCTTCAATTTCCTCGACTTCTGTAGATAATGATGTGCGTTCATCCATTTCGTCTTTAAGATTCAAAACTTCTAATAAGACTTCAGTCGGTCTCGGAGAGTCTATACAAGTTGGTGTTTGTAATTCTACATAGTGCCTTAAAGATGAACTTTCAGTGACACCGATGCTTCTATCTGTCTCTGCTATGTATTCTGTTTCTAAGGATATATGACTATCATGGGGCTCTACTTCGCTCTCTTCTAAAATTTCATAATTTTTTGGGTCAGATGTCAACTCTTCCAAAACTGGCAAAAATTGGCTAGCATCGTCCTGTTTTTTATAACTGTCTTGTACATTAATATACTCTTCAGTAACATTTATATCAGCGGGTAGGTATCCTCGTATATCTTTCTTAATTAAAGCCGGTTTACCTATTTCAAATTCTTGTATTTTAATATCTGTTACAAGGTTGGGTTCAATTTTCATATTGGCATCCGATTTTTTTAGAGACATTGATATATCAATAGTCTGTGATGGTTGATTCAATTCAGTATTTGTTTCTATGACATGCGATGTCAATAATTTTGAACAATTATCAATTGATTGATCATATGCCTCTGGTTTTCTTTTTTCTGCTACGTTGAAGGATTCAGTCATCTGACGCAGATGGGTATCCATTCGTTCAGATTCAATAAAAGTTGTGACTTCCCGTCTCTCTTTATTGGTATCTACAACATCCGACTCGTACAAATCACCTGTATTTTGAATTATCTGCGAGGAAGGCAAGTCTTCTGATAAATATTTTTCGGTAATTTCTGCCGATTCGTATATCTTAGTAGTATTAAGCTCTTTTTCTTCCACATTTATGTTACTGTCGCTTCGTATGATTAAAGTGTTTAAAGGCTCATCATGTAAAGGGAATTGTGTCGGTGAGGTGTGTTCTACTTCACTAATTTGACTCTCTTTTTTACTTATTAGTGTAGAATCTTTTCTTTCTTGTTTAATATCTTGAAGCATTTCTTTTAGTAGAGCTTCGTTAACTTCTGTTCTTGCCATTGGGCTTACATTGTGTGTAGGTGATAATTTTTCTTTATCATCGGATTGTAGATGTGCACTATCTAAACTAGATTGCTTAGCTTCTAATTCTAAGATTGTAGGTGAGATTTCACTAGACTGCATTTCTTTTGTCAATAACTCAGCTGTGTTTTTGTCTACCGTTACTACAGCAGACTCTTGAGATAAAAATTGTTCCGTAATACTTTTACACGATGGTGGTAGATCATCAAAACTCTCACCTTCCACTGACTGCTTACCTGGACTAAAAGTAGACATTTCCGATAATATTTCATTAGTTCTTATTAATTGTGGAGAATGTTGTAAGTCTACTTGTCTGGTGACACTTGTTTTGAAAATATTCTCATCCATTGGTTCCTCTGTTTCTGCGTTTGTAATTTGACTTTCAATAATTTGTACATTTTGCAATGTTGTTGCTTCATTCGATTCTGTTTCAAGCTCTTCCAAGAAAGAGGTTGATTTTGGCTCTAATTCAATTACTTGAATATCATCTGGTTCTTCTATAATTTCTTCTGTAATATGTTCCTTGCCATCGATTATTTTTATGTGTTTTTTAATCATACGTTTCTTTGTTTTTGTAACCATTTTTGTTATTTTTCCTACGATATTAACATCACTATCTATTAAATCTGTAGGTACGATTTTTGTCACATCTGTAGACTCCACATGTAGTACATCTGATGATTTGTCATCTTCAAATTGATGTGTTCTATCTCCCGGTTTTAGTAGTTCTTCTGATGACTTAGATGGAAACTTTTCTAGTTTATCTTCATCGTAGAGTCCTTGATCCCCCGTGTTAATATTTTTTATATTTTCTTCTGATAACAGTTCGGTTTCTTCAAAGACATTTGTATTTTGATCACCATCCTTTTTATTTTTTTCCTTAAACAGTTCCAATACCATTTTCTCAGTGTCTGTATATTTGTTAATCTTTTCTGGCAAAAATGACGAATCTACGTTTTCATTATCGATGAAATCTTTAGTAGAATTAATTGGATCTAATTTAAGAATATTTACATTGATAGTGGTAGTTACAGTAGAATCAGGAATGTATTCATTGCTTGAATCCTCTTTAACACTTTCCGTAATGTATTCCTTTCCATCAGTAATTTTGATTTGTTTTGTTATTTTAAGACCTTTTGTTTTATTACCTTTTTCTTGAAGAACGTGCGTTATTGGTTGACTTTTAATAAATTCAACGTCATCTGGTTCTTCAATAACTTCCTCGATTACCCGTTCCTCGCCATTTACATTATTGATATATCTTATTATACGTCTGTTTGTTTTTGTTATTTTGGTTATACTTGCAATATCTTCAGATTCTGGTTCCAAAATCTGTTCATTTACTGTTTTATGTACAAATTTAACATCTTTTAAAGGTTCTTCCCCTCTCACTTTTAATGATGAAGAGTGGTCAATTTCGCTCTGTATAAGTAAGTGTGAAACATCATCTATTGGTTGACTATTTGGATTTTCTTCTTTCTTTCTTGGATCTGGATCTTGGATCTCTTTGGATTTAGCTTCTTCTAAATGTAAATCATTATCCTTTTCTACAAAACTATCTACTTCAATCGATTGTTTTAAAGGTCCACACTTAATTATGTCCTCAACATCTATTTGGGGAATTATATTTAAATCAGCCAGATTATTATCTTCAGGTTTGTCAAATATTTTTACAGTCACGTTGTCCTTGCTATCAGTTATATTAACTTCTTGAGTAATTTTTAGTTTCTTTGTTGTATCTTCCTGATTTAGGGTCACATTTGGTTCAGTTTCTATTATATTAATTTCATCAGGTTCTTCAATAACTTCCTCTGTGATATGTTCTTTTCCATCAACAATTTGTATATGTTTGATTATTCGCTTTCTTGTCCTTGTTATTAAGGTGTGTTCCCGAGTACTTTCTGGTTTCCCTTCGAAAATTTGGATATTTTCAGGGTCCTCTACAATTTCTTCCGTCACATGTTCTTTACCATCAACAATATTTATATGTCTTATAACATGTTTTCGAGTTGTCGTTATAACAGTTTGTATTTGTGGTTGATAGTATATTCCAAGCTTTTGTTCAATGTTTTCAGTTTTTAAAGAAGTATCTTTTACAGTGTCAGGTAGTGAATCTACAGAATGGATAATAGGTGATGTCCCAGCTATATCGCTGATGTCAGTTTGTAACGGCGATTTATGTATTTGTCTTTCAGTTGGTTTTAATTTATTTTCTTTATCTGGACTTTCACGTTTAACAACCTCTAAATTTTCCACTATTGCATCTGTTACATACTCCTTTTCATCTATTTTGTTACCATCATCAATAATTTCTTCTAGTTCTTGGGTATATACCATTGGCTGATCTTTAATGAATAATGAATCTTCTGGCTCTTCTATAATTTCTTCAGTAATATGTTCTTTGCCATCTATAATTTGTATATGCTTAATAATCCGCCTTTTCATTCTAATCACTTTTGTTGTCATGTGTTGAACTACTGTTGATAAATTAGCATCAAGTGCAGACATATCATCTTTTACTATAGTTAAATTGTCACCTCTTAGTTCTTCGTTACTATGTTGAGGTTCAATATTTGTTTTCAATGTTTCTACAGCTTCTGAGTCTGTATTTTTTATATTAATTGTTGTATTCATTAAATCCTTTGATTCAATTTCTCTCTCAATCAATTTTCTAGATATATTATGTATTGAATCATTTTGAGTATGACTGGATTCCTTTTGTTCTTTTTCTTCTTGCAAGAATTTCGTACTTGGTTCTCCTGTTGGTGTTTTTTTACTTGTTATGTTTTTATTGATAGACTCATCGCCATCATGTTTTTGATCTTGTGGTGAATCACTTTCACCAGTATCAGGAGGAATTTCTGGTTTATCATCAGAGTTCTTAATAGTGGTTCCACCTTCAATTACATTTATAGAAACTCTTGGAATTTGTTCTTCAGAAATTTCTATGTTTTCTGGTTCTTCAATAACTTCTTCAGTCACATGTTCTTTGCCGTCAATTATAACAACTCGACGGATAATACGACGCTTTGATTTTACAATACGTTTTGTAACTTGTTGGACTATTGCAGTAACACTCGATGAGGATGTTTGTACATGTGGCTGAATTTCACCTTCAGCAATTTGGAAAATTTCTTCAGGTTTCAATTCATTCTCCATTGTTATAATCATATCAGGACGAGTTGTAAGCTCGTGAATTTCCACTTCACCTCCTGGTATCGCCGACAAAACTGTTCCATCGTAATTCTGATAATCGATGTACTTTATACAACTACCTTCTTGCACTGCGGGAGTAGAGAACTCATCTTTACTTAGTACAAGTTGTGAACAACTTTGGTCTTTAGGAATATCTTGAGCGGAGAGCATACGTAATTTAGGTTCGCTAGTTATAACTTGCTGTCTAGTAACTAATGTTTTCCTTACTCTTTTGACTATAATTTTTTTCGTGCCATCAGCGTCTACCACTACTTCTGTTGTTGTCTCATCAGGTTCAACCATTACCGTTTCAAATGATTGTGGTAAGCTGTGTATAATATTAAGTTTGGAATCTTTATGAACGTCATCATCTTTATAATAAGCATCGATATATAAAGATTGGTCCGTTTGTGGATCTCGTAGAACGGGTCGGCTTGCAATTTCAATGGTTTCGTGGCCATCAGAAATTGTTTGTTTTACTTGTATATTTTCCAAAATTTCCATATCAGATTTTGGTTCACTTGTTTGTATTTCAACTTCCTGGGGAGGTGCACATGTTATTGAAACATCACGAGTAGTTTTTTCTTCAGGTTGACAAATTACTGATTTATCTGCAAGTTCTGGTCTATCAGACATAAGGCTTGTTCCAGTTTGTGTTTCAATTGTAGCACTAGGTTTGGCAAGTGGTATTTCTTGAAGTTTTGATCCTTCAACTTGAGTTTTTACATCAGGTTTTCTAATCGTTTCAGAATATTCTTCTGTGTCTACTTTTTTCGATTTAGATTCATTAATACTTTGTTCTTCGCGTTCTCGAGGTGAAACCACTTCTTCAGGCATAGAGGTGGAATCTAATGTCCTATCAGTTTGCGATATATCATCCTCTATTACTTCAGGAACAGTTCTTACGTGTATCAATAATTGTCTTAATCTTTCAATTTCTATAATAACTAGATTTTTTGTTTCATCTAAGTTTGCCCTTGTGACATTTAATTTTTCTTTTAACTGACTAGAATCATTACGAATTAAAACAATAATAGATTGGATTAAAATTTCATAGTCTTCATATTCTCGAATATATCTTTCATAAATTTCCATATATTTGATAATATCATCTTCTGTTAATATTTCTGTGTGTTTGGTAGATTGTTTCAGTTCTAAGTTAATGTCTTCCAACCAATTATCAAGTTTTACAATTTTTTCCATTTGCTGTTCTATTTCTTCATTTTGGTGAGCTAATTCCGTTTTAGCATTCTGCAATATTTAAATGTAAAATTAAAAGTAAAGAAATCGAATTTAAAGAAATAATTATTAAAATCTTATTATATGACATAAAAACCTGTCACTCCACCTACCGAGGGTGCCGTAACAATATCAGGATCGCTTTGTATTGTCTGTGTGTTTTTAAAATAATCATATTTTTTCAGGTGCATATAGTTATATATACGATACTAAAATACAAATAAATAATTTTAAAAATTATGTCTGTCTGTCTATCGGTCTTTCTGATTGGCGATTGCTGATTTTTATGGGACTTTCACTGCAGGATAGACAGGCGTTGTGAAACAAAACACAGGCTATTTTAACCGACTTCTGTAAAAGGGGAAGGTTCTTAATTTAACTGGTTTTTTTTATCCCGCATTTCCACCGGAATTTATTGCTTGTCTGTGCGTTTGTATGCGATAATCTTAGAAAGGGCTTAACTAATTTAATAGCAGTTTTCAATATTGTTTTTAACATTTAATGTTTGTTTTATTTCAATTGGTTTATAAATAAGAAAGTTATACCATTCTAAAAACTACAAATATAAGTTTGTAATGATTTGTTTATATTGAATACCTATAATTTTTCATTTATTTATATTGTAAGTAGTTACTTCGTTGCGAAATTTTATAACTGTAGGTCAACGAGACAAGCGTCATGGCCATTACGCGGCGAATTTCAAACAAAATGCAGCAACAGTAATAAATCCTTATATCTTTTTACCGCGTTAACTGAGAAGCTTGAGTTTTTCTGTACTCTAAGAGCCCGTCGCGTTCCGTTCTAAGAGACTGTAGAGCACAATATTTGGTATTCATATCAGCTTGACAGCCCCACGCGATCCCATGATAAATGATCTTGACAGACGGACAACAAAGCGTTTCCATAAGAGTTCTGTTTTTTTTCCTTGTAAGTACGGAACCTTAAATATGTTTTTTTATTGATTTTAATGTTAAATGAAAATTGGAAATCAAAGTTACCTTGCTTACCTGGATTGTGGTAAGACCGTGACGTGCTTGGCTAAGTAATTTTGAAATTCTTGCTTTAATCATCACCAGCTCTTTCAATAAAACCTGTACTTCAGATTCTTGTCGGAAGTCCATTATTTTCTGTTCCAACAAGCTTGCTGCCTCTTCACACTTGACTAGAATTGATATGCCCTCCTGAAATAATGAAACATAAGCAATGTTACTCTTTATTTACTTAAATTTAATGTTAATTTATGTTTACTTGAGTTTCTTAATGTATATCAGCATTAACTAAAACACAAGGTATGCTCCTTCACGAAATAAATGGTCTTATATGGTACTTACTTTATTTATACTAAATATTATTAAATAAACTTGCAAAATTTCTTATAAATAAATTGTTCTTATAAATATTCTGTTAAGCATCTTCTCAATTTGTAAGTCATCATCGCTTATTCCATTTACATATAACCATTACCTGAGCAAAATTTTGTAACAGAGCTTATTTGCTGACAATATTTTTTTTATATTTTCTAGACTATACGTGCCCTGCGCCACGACTGGCCTCATATTTAATTTATGGTATGATTACAACATACAAGGTTCATAACAAAAAATAATCATCAGCAGAATCTTATATAAACATAGTCCCTAATATAACCATAATGTTGCAATATTTATTTTTAGATACTCTTATGCATGGGAACTTAATAAAATCTGTAACTACCGTGCTTTAGCTTTTGTGTCAAATGCTCTTTATAGAAATAATTATTTAAAGCCACTATGGCGCAGTAGGACTACTCGGAGGGAAGTATTAGCCTCACTTTACCGCGATACTTTGCTTAAGTCCAAGTATAGCGTAGTTACACGACTCAATAGGCAATGTCTCGAAATCGGGTGGAAAGTAAGAAACAGTTTTTTGACTCGAGGTTCTCTCTGCCTACCCTGCTATATGCATTTTTTATGCTGTATTCCGCACGTAGGAACCTCGCAGAAAAATTGTCAAGTGTAACCTAGTGGTAAGACACCTGGTTCCCTTTAAGATACTTTACCAGAGCGAGGAAATGAAAATATTAAACATTGCCTTCCCCCGAGTGGAAATTGAACCCATAACCATCTCGTTTTCAGTCGCACGCTTGTGTAAACGCAGGATATAATTGCTAAATGCTAAATGTTCCACGGTTGTTTCAATTTATTTTTGTCAAATGACTAGAATAGTACCGACCTAACTTTATCTGTGACGATACTTCCATTCTTTTATAAGCCATTATTCTCTTAAACAGCGCTATAATACTAATTGTAAACCCATTTCCTTGAACTAGTCTTGCTATATAATGTTTATGACGTCATGATATATGTTTAGTCATTCATTCATTTTTTATTATTACAGATATTTAGAAATGAGAAGTGAAGTTCTTATCATTGTGTTGCAAGGAGAATTTCTCCTTTTAAATATGCATTACCGATCGCCTCCAGTACCCGAGCACCTTCAGGTTTATATTCGGCTATATATACTCAGCGGAAAAATGGGATACGGAGTGTCGTAACACTCGGTTCCTACCCTGCTGTGTGCGGGATACAGCGTGAAGCTGACTCTGACTCATACACATATTTTATCTTCACGCCGTTTTCATACAATAATGTGTACTTAAACTTTAGTTATTAATAAGTAACTTCTTTTACAAGACTGGTGCGGCTTCAAGCGACTTACATATATTAAAAATATTTTCTTTATTAGACTAAAATAAAAGTAATACATTTAATACAATAAGCGATTTCTTTTCTTTCATTTTAATTGTAAATAGTAAGAAGAATCAAGTATCTAACATTATTCAAGTGTTATAAATCCAAAATAACGGTTACTATAAAATAATTCAACAATCATTTTACGTCTTCTGTCAATGAAGACAAATTAATTGTAAATTTATATATTTTTTGATGGCTTCTATTATTTTTCCGTATAATATTCCGTTCATTCTAATAAAAACAAAATCCATCAGAAAAAAAAACGCTTTGTTCATATAAAATTAATAATTTATTAAGGACTCTTTTTTTTAAATGAGCGATTATATAAATAAAAAGAGTCCTTAATTATTACCATTAATTTTACCATTCTTCAGAGATTGTTGAGTATACTCACAATTTTTTTACATAAACAACACAACGGAAATTATTCCACCGACTATTCTATATCACTCGCGTTTTATTATCGATTCTCAATAAATTTCGATTTTTCGTTTCGATTCGGGAGCTCGTTGGAAGTGCCGAGAACCAGTGTCCTACTGAATTGTGCCAAACATAACATTCATATATTTATCGCTGTCGTAACCGGTGTGTGTACGATGACATCACTCATGGGTAAAATGCATTTGAGTGTAATAATATTATTCACGATTATTATAATTTTAGTGTCCTTCAAAATATTATCGTTTTGGTTTTAGCACAATTAAGTACGTATTCAGGATAAAGCCTAACTTATACAAAAGTATTATTTTGCTTCACGATGGGTTCCGCTTATAGCAGGATAAGTAGATGGAATTCTCAAGACATTGACATGTTGAGTGGTGAAACCTACGGCCGCGAATTGTCTTGTTACGAGAGCGAGGAAATGAAAAAAATCATTCCTCCCCTCCTCCTCCTCCTCCCCCCCCCCCCCCCCCCCCCCCCCCCCCCCCCCCCCCGCGGGAATAGAACCAATAACCGTCACGCTTACAGTCAGAGGCTGTTATGCTGCGCCACAACGGGTTATATTTTACTATTATTTTAAAATACGAGTATTATAAAGCTATTGCCACGAAACAGTGAGGAGCGTTTGAGGAGAAGACTCAAATAGCAAGTCCCAGAATAGTGTAGCTAGGTACCTAGTGAAAATTTCAGAAAGTTGTCCTATATTAAAATAAACTATACAGATTTCGCTAAAACTATTTATTGACAAATATTTTTAGGGCAATGAGACAAGAAGTAGATAAATAAATATCATGGCAAATTAAAATTTGTTTGCCTTTATTTATTATCAGTTACAGCTGTTATACCAAAATGAATCTATTAATTCTACAATGTATTTGCTCGGGTTAAATGAACACTATTTCAATTGATGTTGGCTTTGGATAGGTCGATATGTTATTTACAGTGATTAAATGGCACTTACCCTAAGTCCCGCCTCCATTGCGTCGAGACTTTCATCTGGCAGATCTGAGAGATTAGCTTGGACTATTTTGACTTCCTCAAGCAGCGTTTCAATATCGTTAGATAAGTCATCCTGAGAACACACCTCTATATTAGCCACACATAATGCACGATCGACGGAAGAGTCAATGCGAAAATAGATTTCAATTTAACATTTTTTTTCGCAACTTTATCTTTTTTCACATTGATATGAAGCAAGCACTGGATACAAGGGTAAAAAGTAAAAAATAGCATTCTTTAATATGCAAACATTTAAGCCAATATCAGGATCTTTAGAAAAAAGCATATTTATTACGCTAAAATTAAAATCTATACATTTTAACCAATAATCAAAATAAAAATAACTTTATTTAGCTCAATGTAGAAGATATTCCCAATATTGGTTTATTCTAGACAACATCGAAAACAACAATCAGAAAATAATTAATATTAATTGTAAATCTTTGGCATGACATGCTTTGTTCACAATTTTGCATTCGTGGGAATCAGTTTGTTAAATATACACATTTAGGCTTAAAACTGAAAACATTCTAAACAGGGCTATATAGATACGTATAAAAAATATTTCTTAACAATTAAAAACCAAAATTACTTGATAAAAAGTTCATGTCATTAAACATTCGTACATCTAACCAAAAAATATACTTCAATCACAAATATGCATCATTAAATATCCACAAACAGCTACATTCAGATACAAAAAAAGCCATCGACAAAAAAAAATAAGATTAAAAGACCTACAAAAGTATCAAATTGATGAATACCTTTGCATTGTTTCTTTATTACGCTGAGTAATTGATGCATACCATTCATCGACATCTACTGAACTAAATCGTGAACTATTATTACTTTAAAATAGTTACTGGCTACCGTCCAATTCGGAATCTGTATTTTGATTTAAAGATTTTAAGCCCAAAAGAAAGCATCTAAAATATAATGAAAGCGTCGTTGCTATCGTTCGTCTTGTAGATATCAACATTTTGACATTATTTTATTTTCAGGGTACTAAAGTTAAATCAATAACGAAAATAAAACAATATTTGCACAACTTTTAATAAAACATTTATTTCATTACATAAAATCAATAAATACCAATGGCTATTTTGACTAGACACGACTAGATTTGTTATACAAGTGATGTTAAAATCTATAAACTACTATAAAATGCATTTGGGTTATTCTATAAGCGATAATTGAAAGGACACTAGGGACAACAAAACATTGTTACTACAAGACGATCGGCCGATTTAGTAGACGACAATAAACGATACAAATTCTTGTGATAAGTAAAATTAAAAATTTTATGAGAATATCATGCCAAACATAAATTATAAAATATAATGTTTTACAATACGACTGTAGTTCAGTCACCTTGGCTGTCTTCAGTATCCGTTCTTCTGCACTCTCCTCCTGCTTAGGTGTGAGGATAGAAACAGGTTCTAGGGAAAGGGTTGTTAGTTTATCCTCTGGTATGTCGACGTCGAGACGAGGCGTTTCCTCGCTTATGGGACCCGTCAAGGAATCACTAGGTGTTTCTAAGCTTAAATATGAACTATGATCTTTCCAACTACAGATACCGCCCGGAAGATCCATCGAAATATAATTAGAATCGAAAGGTGAGCCATTCGACTGACGCGGATCCATTGCCTCCGCATCAGATGACTGGCCTGATCTACCATCAGGATCTCGGTCTTTGTCATTTTGATCATTCGGTAATATTTTGGTTTGAGAATTTACGATAGTTTTTGTTTTGTTTGCTAATAACATGAAGTATTGACATTCAGCATCATGATATAGATGCTTTTCAGGCCAAAAAGATTGATCGTATTTAAGACTTGATTCCAGTTTATGGTTATTTTCGAGAGAAACCGCATTTGTATCTGTTTGTACCTTTATATAGTTAGAGTTTTGTTCACCTAATATTTTTTCAGCGTCATCCGTTACAAATTTATTATACCAAAAAGCGTCAGATTTTAAATCCGTCAAATTATTAGTAATGACTTGGGGAATAATGTTAGTGGTTAAAGGTACAGAATTATTTATGGATGTATGAGATATATTTTGTATTTCAATATCTAATTTTTGGAGTACTTCTTCTTCAATAGGTTTGACTTCAATTTTATTAAGATACTCATCAATCAACGCGTTTTGCAAAGTACTGTCTAAACTCTTTTGTATGACGTTCTTCTCTATCTTTGTATCCTCTAAAAGAGCTTGAGTATAGTCACTATTTTTATGTTTACTGATATGAAGAGAATGCTCTTCTGCCTTAGATTTGTAATTGCTAGACGGTTGATGTGACGTCGATTCAACGCACTCTGGTGAAGCAAGTGATGGAGTCATATTATCAAATATTTCATCCTGCAATTCTTCAACTACGACGTTTGTCTCCGTGAGTTCAAATGGAATTTCGTCACTTGCAGTAGAGTTATCATTTTCAGGTAACAATAATTCCTCGATTTCTCTTTGAATATCTGCAATTTTATTTTCAAGAGATTGGTCATCAGAAATTTTGTCAGTAGGAATATACATATTTTCTTCTACTTTGGTTATAACTATGTCATTAAAATCTTCAGATTTTTTATTGGGATTTTCAATGACATTGGATTGTAAGATCTCATCGTTCCTTATGTTATAATTCGATTCTTCTGCGTTAGATTCAAGAATTTCAACGGTCATTACGTCAGCCGCGCTATCTAATATATTGAGTTCACTAGGATCTACTTTCCAATATTGTGCCTCGGAAAAGAATCTATCTTTAACCGGGGTATGTAATGATTCAGGTGTGGACAACGGTGTTTTATAGTTATTTTTTGACATTTCACTTCTAACTTCAACATTCTCATGTTCCGATGATGTTAATTCTACGGTAGAAGTGTCAGTTAATTTTTTAGACTCCGTGTCAGATTTTCTGTCTTTTTTCTTTTTCTTGCTTTTCTTCTGAATTTCCTTTATTTCTTGTTCATAATTTTCTACTTTTTCTTTTGTCTCATTTACTATAGGAATATTTTTTTCTGCTGGTTTACTTGTTTTATCCTTTGATTTAGAAGATCTTTTCTTTTTGTCTTTTTTTAGGAGTGGCTTATCTTCATCTGATGTACTTGCGCCTATAGCTATAGATTTAAGCGGAATTTCCTTTTCTTTAGATTTAGAATGGCGACTTTTTCTTCCTTTTTTAACAGATTCCTTTTCTTCATCTGATAAACTACTTGGTATAGATTCAAGATCCCTTTCGGGTTTTAAAGTATAAGTAAGGGCGTCGAATCTATTTTCAGATTTGTCACGTGCTACATCACTATTAGGTGCCATTTGTGATACTGACGCAGAACGAGTTTCCCTAGACCTCGATCTTGATCGGCGATTTCTGTCCACTGTTATAAAACCCTCTGCATCAACAAGTATATCTAATTTGGGTACATCAACATCAGACTCATTTACTAAAATTACAGGAGCTTTATGCAGAGGATTGTATACTTCACTTTGAATTTTATTTAATTTATTTACTCTTTCAGGTGAAGGTCTATTACTAGCCACAATTTTAGCCCACGAGCTGGAATTTTCATCCTGTTTTTCGTTACTTATCTCTGGTTCATGTAATGTTACAATGTCTTCTACGGCTGTTTTCATAAAATCAAGTTCTTCAGTTTTAAAAATAACAGACTCAATTGGGCCTGTATCTTTTTGTTCCAGTGCTACTAATCCTTCTGCAAGAACTTCGGCATACGATTTGCCATCTTCTGCAGCTTTAGCCCAAATGTTTAAGGGTTCCGTGGGGATATGGTCTATAGGAAGATCTTGTTCTTTATTAGGACTTTGACTACTCACTGTTGTTTCTTTTTTGTCATGTTCTTTCTTTTTTTTCTTATTACGTTTTGATTTACTTTCAACATGTGTTTCTTGCACGTTTAGAGTTAAAATAACAGCTGATTCCTGAAGCTCTTCTTTTTCTGTAACACTTAATTGTAATTCTGTTTGTTCTGTTTGGTGCCTACCCAATGCTGCTGAATAAGACATCGTTTTAGGTACATTTTCCTGTTTTAACATTATAGATTCTGTTGTTTTAACATTTTCTTCAATATTGTCTTTATTTTTCGTATCAGAATCTACGTCACTAGTTATATCTTTACCAGGAACAAGATTACGATACATATAGGAAGGGGTAAATTCAGGTGCATCAGCTGATAAATTAGAATACAAAATTGTACTTGAATAGGATGGCTTAAATTCAGGAATAGAATCTATTTCAGGAAGCAAATCATGCAAACTATGAATAGGAGATTTTTCAGGACGGGTTAGTTTGTTTTGTGCATCTGCAATATCTTTTTCTTCATATGTAGTATTAGTATTTTTAGTTTGGATCTCATTGTTAGACTCTGGCATAATATTTGTTAATACAAAATCTTTATTTTTTTGGTCAGTTATTGGTGTTTGCGTATCAACAGGTTCAGTGACGATTTTCGAAAGTAAACTTATTTTTTCCATATTAATAAACGCCGCCGAGATAGATTCAGGCTCATTAGACTTTGGACCGCTGTTAGGAGACGTCTCCTGTAATTGTACGTCACTTCCTATACTGGGTATATTAGTGATTATTTCAAAGTCTTCTTCGAATTTTACTATTTCTGTAGATTTTTTACAAAAATCTGGGTTTATAATGTTAGATACTTCTGATTTTTCCTCATTTTCACTTATTTTAGAACTATAAAGCAAGTTCTCAATTTTGTCATCCGTTATTTTATTAGGTTCTTCGACTAGATCGATAGACGAATCACGTTGAATAATACAAGCATTTTCACTCATTGATTCGCATTTCAGCTGTTTTGAGTCCTCTTGTACAATTTGAATGACTACGAACTCATCATGCTCTTCTTCTGTTACATCCAAGTTCATTTCATTTTCAATTGATTTCATATCGCTAGATAATTCGTCAATTTTTTCTACTGTTTCAGTTTCATATACTAATGACACAAGTGATTCTCTTATATCTGTAGTTTCTAACTCAGAAATTTTATCAAAAATGGAAGTAGGTTCATTTTTTATTATTATCTCCGTATCATATGGGTAGATTTTATTCGATTGATCTTCTAGTTTTTCACAGATGGAATCAATATTTTCTCCTGATGTTGATGAAGAAATTTCTTGACTGATTAAGTCTATTGTATATTCAATTTCAGTCTTTTCAGGCATAACTTTTTCTTGTATTGTCACTGCAAGTATTGTATCTTCAATTTTAGTTGCGACCCCTGTTAATGGCTCTTCATTGTTTTGAACGTTTTGTGAAACTTCAGAATTTAATGCCGTGTCAGTTTTCACTTCCAAGTTAATATCTTCTGTCTTATCAACAATTTGTTCCGATATAACTTTATTGTTTTTCTCTTCAAATATTTGACTGATATCTGCATCCATTAATGGTGACGATTCGCTATCAACTAGTTTACTGCACATATTTAATTCTTTAAGATTGGTACACGTGGTCTCTTTCATGGAATTTCTTGTAAGGGCAAATGTTTTTTCAGCATCATATATTTCATGATATGAAAGAGTGTCCATATTGGTGTCACAATGTGTTTCATTAACTGTGGACGCTGTTGTACTTATTAAAGTTATTTTATCATCAATATTATAAAGCTCAGGTTTCATTTTAGTTTTATGTGTTTGGTTATTAGCTAGAATTTTTTCTGCATCTACTAAATCTTGATAGTTTTGTCTCGGAGAGTCGATGTATAAATAATTTCTACTGGATTTTTCGCCTTGTATAAATATATTTTTATGTTGGTTAGATTTCTGTTTTTCTTCATCAGAATTTTTATTAAGTTTTGATAAAATTCTATCATTTTTATCAAATTTCTGTATATCAAGCCGACGCTGATAGTCATGATCTTGGATTGGGGTTTCTACAAGTTCACGAGTTTTAAGAACGCCAAAGAGCTTTTCGGCCGATAATATTTCTTGATAATTTTGATTAGATTGGTCATCCATGCATTGATTTGAGATTTTTTCCTTCGATGTTTTTTCAACTTTTGTTAAAGCAAGCAAACGTTCAGCATCGGTAATATCTTGGTAATTGTGCTTAGGTATTTCAAATGTACCAGTCCATACGTTCACATCGCTCTTTAATGTACTTTTTGTTCTGTTTTCGAAGTCATCGGTTGATAACGAAGAATTACTACTTTTGGATGTTAATAATTGTTCACTAAGTAATGTATTATCTTTTTGATTCATGTGAGCATTAACATCTTCATATGAATTCTGTACTGAGACTTGTACAGACACACTTGTAATGCTCGATTTGCTTGTATTAATGGTACCTAAAATATTTTCAGCATCAGCGATATTTTGATAATTATAATTTATCTGTTCATATAGGCTTTCATATTTCTTTGTACTTTGATCCAAAGTTTCTACATTCATCCTTGGTGGAATATCTTCTTTAAAATCTAGAATTTCATAAGTAAGTTGTTTTAAATTGTCTTGATTTATCTTGGTTTTTGTATCGTCCGTAAAACTGTTTATACAATTAGCACTTGATAATTCTCCAGATTCATTCAAAAATTTGGACGTCACTAGAATGCCATATCTCCGTTCTGAATCTTGCAAATCTTGATAACATGAAGTCATATTTCCTTTTTCAAATGACCACACTTCCTTAGAAATCTCAGGCTTACTACATGAATTTATAAATTCTTTTTCGTATGAGTTTAGTGAATATTTTGATGATTGTAAATTAGGAATTACTTCGCTCAAGTTAACATTTTCAGCACGATGCTCAACGTCACTCATAGTTTGTAGGTCTACTTTATCAAGTTGCCTGATAATATGACAAACATCAGGCAATGTTTTATCTTCTGAACCTATCTTAGGTGATTCTTCAATATGCCGTTGATTTGATATGAAGTTGTAGTAGTCATTATGTAACTGTTCAAAATTGACGCCTATTGCATATGATTTTATTTCTTCAAAAAGTTCTTGGTATGGAACATACTTGGATTTCACTATCGGTCGCTTTCTCTTTTGAACAGATCCAAATATAACTTGTTCAAGAATGTCATCGCCACCAACACTTCCTTCCAATTCTTTTAATAAGTCGTCTTCCAAATTGTGACTACTTGAATCTCTTACTACTCCTATATTGCAAGATATCAGATCTTTGTTCTTATTTACTTCACTAATGTGGCCAGTGGAAGTTTGTGCATCACTTTGTATAATATTTATATGCTCTTCTGTAACGCTAAGCCCTTCAACACTTTCATTATTTTTTTCAAATTCAAGGACACTTTTATTATGAGAATCCTTAATTTTTTTCTTTATATGAAAGTCAGAGTTGTTATCAGACATAACATTGTCTTTTGCATCAATTATTTCAATTGGTTCATTTTCAGAGTTTCTTTGAAATGTCTCTTCTATTGAATTAGATTTACTGTTAAAAACTTTGACAGTCCTAATTGGAGGCAATTTTTTTTCTTCGTGCGTTATCAAATATATTTTTCGTGTCTCCTGATCTTGATCAGTGACTTTATAGTGAGTTATTTCTTCTACTACATTCATCGACCGTTCCTTGTGAGTTTCCGTTGAAAAGAACTTATCATTATTATTTTGTTCATTTAAAGGACTTGCAACAGATTGAACAGTTATTGAATCACTTATAGCTGGTACTTTCTCACAAACAACATCAATATCAATATCATTATCTTCTTCAGTTTTGAGTCCTTCAGTAGAACCTTGAATAATTAAAACTTCAGATGCTCTTTGTTTTGGACTATCACTTGCACGTGGCTCTTTTTCAGTTATAGTCAATGGTTCAAAAGTAATATTGTCTTCTTCCATTAATGTATTCCAATCCATTGTTATAATATTCGTATTTAGAACATCTGAAGGATTATTTGGAGATTTTTGAAAGGATTTAGTCTCTAAAGTTGATTTTTTAGATACAATGCTCAAATTATTTGTGGGATTAATAAGTGCTGCTTTAGTTTCTTGTACTAGAATGGGTTTGTCTTCATCTTCAATATTCAAACTATCACTTGATTCAATTTTTTTATGCAAGGTGTTACTGTCGTCACTCGAAGACTTTGATAGATTTTTGAATTTAGTATCATATTCATTTGTACTAGTCTCTATATCTTGATTGTCTTTTAAATGTTTTTCAATTACCAAAAATTGTTTGTCTTTATGTGAAGCTTTTTTTGATTTTGATTTCTTTTTAGATTCATTTACTTTTTCTTTAGCACAGGTAATGATAGTAGTAGGTTTATCTTTTTTTTTTATTAAGTCAATATCTTTTTCAATAGTTTCTGATTTCAACCCAGACATTTTAGATATTTCCTGATTATCAACATTTTCAATGAAGCAATCGTCACTTTTATTCACATATGTTTCTGGTTTATTTTTATCTTTACATGAAACGCCTTCTTCATGTTTCTTAGTTTTCCTTTTCTTTTTTTGTTTTGTCAATGCAAGTTCAGTTGCTGGTACTGCATTATCTTCTGTACATAAAATCATATCATTTAACGCAATTTTTGATGAAAATATATCTTCTGTAACTTGCAGTTTTTCAACAACTTGAGTACTTATAGCTTCGTTTTCAATAGGAAAGATACTTTTTATTTTCAAGATCTCGTTCGTCATTTCTTCTGAAGAAGCCTTTATTACAGTACCAACATTTTCACATAAAACATCGAGTTCTTGTTGTTCCACATTTCGTATGGAGCTTCTATTTGATATTTGCACATCATGAGTCTCAGGTTTATTTAGCTTGTCCTGAATTTTTTTGTGGGCTTTCTTTTTCTTATTCTTTGCCACAGTGTCCGATTCCTTAGCCTCTGCTCCGAAATCTACGGGTTCAAAAAGAGTTTCACTTTGTAAATTATCTGATGCAATGTCTTTACTCTTTTCTGTAGAATCTTTGATTTTTTTCTTTTTATGCTTATTTGATTCCTCAATTTCTTTAAGAGCTCTTTCTATTTCATCTTCTGAGCTCTTTGGCTTTTTTGTTTTATGTTTCTTTTTAGGTTTTCTTTGTTCTAATTCTACAATTTCTGAATTCGAATTGTCAACATCAATTATCTTTTCAGAAATGTGTCCATGTTGAACTATTTTATTTTTCTCTTCATTAACTGTCTTATCAGGTATATCAGTAACAACAGTTCCGGGGACCATTTTTGGGGAGGATTTCTCAACTTCAATTAATTCAATATTATCTTCGAAATCAAGTACTTCCATGGCTTTTTTTGTAATCTTTTTCTTTTTTAGAGTCTGCATATCGTGAGCTTTTGTTGATCTTTTTTCTGGTGCTCTACGTTGCCTCGGCATATCTCGAGAACGACTTCGTTGAGAAGGTCTTTCAATTTTATCTAATTTTAATTTTAATGTATCTTTTGATTGTATTTTAAAATCATTAACTGGAGAAGATTTTTGGACTTCAACAACAATTTCTTTTACCATTTCCACTTGCGCCACTTGTGGTTTTGGTAATGATGTTATAGTTTGAGTTTTTACTTGTTTTCGCAAACCTAGCGCAAGAATTTCAGCGTAAGATAAATCTTGCGATCGATATTTCACAGACGGGCTAATCGATCTCTCTGAGCGATCAATGGGACTTAAATCTGTAGACAGAGGCATTATGCTATCATCACTTTGAAAAACATTAGATACTTGAACTTCACTTTCTTCATATTTATTTTGCTCAGTATAATAAGGTATTTCACTATCATAATAAACATTTGCGTCACTTGGGAAAGTTTCGCACTCACTAACTACACATTCACTTAGAACGCTCGGCTCACTAGTTTCGACTATTTCAGCCGGAAATATTTGCACATCACTAATAGTTTCACTTTGAATTTCAGGACTCGTGTCTCTCGACACTTTTATGTCATATTGCATTCTGTGCATTGCTGGAGAAGCAGATCGAGATCCATGGCCTTTGACTATCTCGGCGTAGGTGGTGCCCGGCTGCCAAGCGCCCAGGCTGGGCTCAGGGGGCGCCAGCGTCGCAGGACGGCGCTCGCGATTGGCGCGTGCGTGGTCCGCACTACACACAAGCATGGCCAGCGTGTCAGCGGGGTCCTCGCCAAGCGCGAAGTATGGGTCGATCTCGTAGATACTGCGAGTCAGCTCTTCGATTCGCCGCCCGACCTCCTGATACGCAAGTACGGATGTATGATTTAGAGGGTTCGCTATATTAGCGATGATAATGAAAAACTATCAGCGATTGGAGAACGTATATTTAATTGATAATCAATAAGAAATTATAATAAGAATAGATGATAAAGACGGCTTAATGCTAAAACACTCAAAAAAATATTATATGTCCCTTAGCGGATCGGCATCGGGGACGCCTCGTTGTATTAAAAGTTTTATTCGCTCATTTCGCGCCTGAATCTTACTTTGCACCGACTTTACTTTCTCTCGACATTCCTACGAGGATATCGGCGGAGACATTAGTAAGTTAAGGAAGGAAAACAAAAAGAAAATAATATGAATCGCGTGATAATGTACATGGTGGCTGTGTTTATCTACCGCTAAGCATCGTCGTTGAATACACATATCTAATACCTATCAATGTGAAATGACCATGGGTAGGAGACTAACCTGTTGATGTGTCACCGCTCTGTCAGGGTCTCTGGGGCTGTAGTTAGGCTGCGCGGCCTGACGTAGTTGCTGTTCAGCTTGTAGTAACTGAGCACGCAGCTTGGCTACGTCTGCGCAGTATGCATCAAGCTGGGCGAGTGCTGCTTCTAGCTGGCTCGCTTGAGCGTTAGTGGTCGCTGCTAGAGCATCCAGCGCCGCTGTTAACGTACGCGCAGCACTTTGCACGCCCTCAGGAGACCGAGACTGTGATGCTACGCCGTCAGGACCGAAATGTACCTTAATAGTGCAAAAATATAATATGATAATAAAAAATAGAATTCATCAGTCAATAGAAACGAGCATCATGATTTTTTTATAAGACTAAAACTAGATAAAGTAAAACTTTGCTGAAAAAAATACATAAGATAATAAACATGACATGAAGCTGAAAGATAATTTATTTACTTCGAAGAGACTATGACCCACAACCAAAGAATGACGACCACAAATACGTAAATTGAACTAGAGAGTTAATTACACTCACATTCAACTTTTCAACCGCATATGATATCTTTGTTTTCTGTGTCGATATATCATTAATTAATTTCTCTCTTAACGCCAATCTATCGCGCAATGGTTTTTTTGCATTTTGAGGTGCCTCAATGGTTCTTGTAGTGGCTTCAAGCCAATGGCCGACATCTTTTAATTTTTTTTCACATCTCTCCCATTCTTCAGCTAATTCTTGCAATAAGCCATTCTAAAACAACAAAAATATTTAAAATTATATAATTTTGTATTGTGTTAAAATATACAATTGCAGTATCTGTAATTGCGATTATAGATACGGACTGTTTTTGCCAAGCGTTTTTCGACATCAACTGTTGAATTTTCAGCAGCTTCGAGCCTGGAAGGCAAATCTCCAGGACTAGTTACACGTTCTATTGCCTCTAATTCCTTGGTCATATCTGCTAAGTTTTTAGCTTGCTGCTTACAACTCTTGAGTGCATTCTGAAAAATAATTATATAGGGTTAATATTGCTTTGCATTTTAGAGAAGGTTTTTTTATAAAGAATATTATTATTACCCCGTATTCAGTCTGTTTTTGTTGGGCCTCTTGCAGGTCAGCTAGTGGAAGCGGCCGCGCTAGAAAAGAGCGCTGTGTTTCCACCCAAAGTAAAACTTTCTCTAATAAAGCCAAAAATCTAGATACGGAATCACAGGCATCCTCTACTGCTGCCTGTCTGGCTTCAAGTTCACTGCAAACAGCTGAAAATTGTTCCGTCAAAGCTGATACAGTAGATTGAATAAGTTGGCGTTCACCAGAATCGCGGCTACCCTCAACTATCGCGCGGGCGTTACGAGTTAGCCGCTCGATTCTATCAGATATCGCAGGTATTTCAGATCGCGTGGCGATAAGTCGTTCTTTGTAGGGTTCTGGTGGTAATGTTCTGTCACGAGCGGTTAATTCAGCCCCACGGACCCAAGCCTGCACGCTTTCAACATCGCTCGCATATTCACTGCGAGAGGTGCGCGCGCGCTTCCATTCCCTCTCTTTTTCTTCCATCGCTGCTCCTAGACCTTCCGCTGACAGTTCAAGAGAGGATAGCTCCTGCGCCACGTCTGCGGGCGCAGAGCCTCCGTATCGTTTCCTACTGTCTTCGGTAAAAGTCTTTGTCCGTCCTACTAAATCGGACACCTGCTTAGCCAAATCACGAACGTCCCCTTCGTTGTCCTCTCCAAACACGTAGAAGGTTCCAACTTTAGCTATGTAAACTTCAATCTGCTGTCGAAGCTGCTCAATTTTCTCCGACACGCGATCAAATTCGGAAACGATTTCGTCGATTTCCGCGAGTCTCGCCGCGATAGTCTGTCGCAATCTGAAACAGAAAACGGTTTTTGAGTATGTTAACCAACGTTCGAAGCTATAGCATTTGGGGCAAATAAGGAAGAGCTGCCAAAAAGCGACGGAAATACTCCGGCGGCGCGGCGTGACGTAGTATGACGCCGCAAGGTCGCATTGCATTGCGTTACCTAGTCGTTCGTGGCAGCGGCTCGCGGCGATCTGCTCGCTTCGCCCGCCCGTCGCTCAATGAGTATAACAAGAGGTTCACCGTCGCGTCTAATTTTATTCTACGTTGTATCTGAAGTGACATCAGCAGAGTTTTGGGTGCACTCGTGTTTACGTTCCGCGCCGGCGTGCAGGTTATGGTGACGTGACATTTGCGACCTTGCGCCTAACTTGACAGTGATGATAAGGCGCTTATGCCCATTGCGCAACTGCGAAATGCGCCGATGCAAACCGTCGTGTACAGCCGGCCGGCGCCGAAGTACAAAAGCATGAAGTAAACATTTATAAATCCGCTGCCAAGATTTGCCCATTCCATGAAATTTAAAAATTTGTTCATTTTTATATATCCTAAATACGAGTCACTTGTGACTCACCATGAATAGATTTGCACAATCACATCGGTACCACGCGGTTTCGAGCACACGGTCGTATGAACACGCACCTAGTTTACCACGTATTCCTTGTGATATTATAGATTATTATCTTGAAACCGGCCTGGTTACTATCGGTCTGATCGCGGAAGTAATGGAGGATCGCTTTCTCCTGCATCGCTTAAGCGTTTCGTTCTTGAAAACCTATATTGTGTTGAGTAATGCGTACGTTCTAAGTATAAAACTCGGTTCACACTGCGAGGCCCTGACCCATTAAATGCGGACTACGCATGCGCGGTGTGAGCTGAAATAGTCTACCAGCATGAATACGTAACGATTGCACGTCTCCCTCAAGCGTCTGGAGCGACTATCGATTGAAAATAACCCCTATGCAGACGTGGGGAAGCTCGACTCCAGGCCCACCGCGCATTCAGTTATTTCCTTTTGTTGCTCCATTCCTTCTATACCATTGATTTCTTAGTATAGAAAAAAGATAATCTTATTAGAATTTGTTAAAAAATTTAAATTTAATTACCTACCACAGCAAGAACTAAACCATCCAAATAGATAGACTACATTTTTTTTTCATTATAAACTACAATTTTAGTTTTTTATTACAATGTAAAATATCGTATAGTACAAAATGTCATGCATGGGGACGAATATTGCACGCACTCCACTGAATTAAGGGCCACTTTATGCACCCTCCAGCTGATTTACCCTTAACTAAAAAGCCACGTTAGTCACGATTCGAGTGCATTGAAATGCAATATTAAACATTGTATAAATCCACAAACTTTTAATGTATATAAATGGTTATTAAATATAAATAATGAATAATATGAGCGGCAATGTTAGGAAAGCCTTAATATAAATATATTATAAGTGCGGAATAAGAAGGTTTATTAAGAAAAACAGCTTTAAATCACAAATGAGTACTTTAACAGTTTTTATTATGAATTTTTAATTTTAAATAAAATTATGCTGTAGTTGGTTACAAATTACCAAACCACCTTTATATTCTCAGTCAAAAAGTTATATTCTCCGTAGTCGTCGTTATAGCTTACTTGTCATCGTCTGTAGTGTTATTATTTTTTTTAGCTTTTTTCTCAATTAAAATATGATTTTTTTTATCATTTATGGTAGTTTTGTACTAGATCGTTATCACTTGAAGTTTTATAATACTGTTTTTTAGATCTTTAATGTATACTTAAATAAAACATGGCAATATCTAAGTCGAAGCGTTGCTCACGCTACAAAAATGTACTGTAAAAATAAATTCGCGCCGCTCAAACCGACTATGGCTTCCGATGACGTAACTTTATGGTTGACAGCCGCTCGCTACTAGAGATGATCTCTTACAAATTTACAATCATTACGTGTAAACACAAAATATTGGTAAAGTACTAGTAAATTATGATTTACTAACTTTATAATATTCCAAGTACAATACCTAAATAACATTGAAAAAAAATTAATTAAAAAATGGGAAATTCAGAGCAAATATGACATTTTACGTAACTTCTGCATTTAGCGACGTAGGCAGTGAACCTCTCGAATAATTATTGTAGCATAGATTTTTCAACTTTATATGCTCATGCTGCGGAACCTAACGCCGCATTTTCCCTAACTAGAGTAGGGGAAATAAATAAATGTAGACATTCAAACTTCATATTTCAGTTCGAATTTATTGTTATAAACTAAAATAGAAAATAACTACTACAACAGTCAATCTGGTATATAAAAAGCATTTCTTATCCTTCTATACAATTTATTTTCCTATGGTCTTACTATATTTACTAAATTCCCTCCATTTATCTTTTATATGAATATTTTTAATATTTTAATATTTTTTGTGTTATAAAATCCTAATACAAAGCGCGGCTGGCTTCCGCTACTGAATATGTGTTTGGGTGCAATGAAAGATGGTAAGAACATGATATATTGAAAATATTGTTATCAAACATTCATTTAAAACCTTAAATAAAATACTAAATATGAAATCATTTTGCAATTCGAGTTATCCAAGGGCACCATCTTTGTTAAAACTTGATTTCTATTTTTCTAAAACTAGAAAAAGAGTATTATAAGCTATGGGAAGATAAATTTAAAAGACTCACAACCATTAGCGTATATAGAATTATCATTTTATTTAATTATACACGAACCAGTTTCTAGAAAATATGGAAAAAGAGTGTAGAAATTTACTTTTTTTACGGAACATCGTACTTTGCGATGCCAAACGGAAAAATGTCAATAGAATTAAATATAAATGAGATTCGAATCCACACTTACCATATGATGGCATCATAGCGTATACAAATAGAATATATTATAAAACGAAAAATAACGAACATTTTCAAACGATTCATTAGACATATTTGAACATGACATAATTATGTATGTATAAAACGTAAAAATATCTTAGAAGCAGAAGTCCTCGATAATAGAAGCCATGAGCTAATATAAGTCCGGGCCGTTATGACATCATAGGCCGGAATTATAAATGATGACCTAATGACTTAAAAAACTGTCATTGCAACTTGACGTCATTTTGATTATTTAAATTTTAATAATATCTTTTTTCAGTTTTGTATTTTACTCTTCATAGCAAGATAAGCAGAGGTAAGCTAGTGTCAAGACACTCCGTTCTTTATTCACGTTTGAATGAAGCTAGGTTTAGAGGTGGAGCTCAATAGTATATTTGAATCGATTTTAACTGTATGGTATAGCCGACATGATAACTTTAAACAATTATAATTTCCTTCTCCAAATCCCGTTCCGTTTCGTTTTTCGTTCTCTATCAAAATCCAAATCAAATTAATTGTATTTAAAATAAGAAATTACATGCTTCATATTTTTAAATAATTTGCCACCGATTCGCTAGACTTAATGCCTCGATCTGTGAGAGATCCCACGCAAGAAACTCAACGGATTTTTTTTTATATAATTTACAAATATATAATATAGAGTTCATTGTATTATTTTATGGCGTAACTGAACCCGTTATAAAATATCACAATATCATGTTTATTTTAACGTTCACTTTAGCGGGATAGCGAGAGAGGTCCGAGCGTTAAATGCCATGGTCTCTGCATATCTCTTTCGCCTCGTTACTATTTTCAACCTCTTCACATATTCCAGGGGGTACTCGTGCCATTTATGTAGTTACCTTCCTCCGATCGATATTGTGTTCTCGAATGTCTACCGAAATCTCCCCTCTGTTACCTCCCTCTTAATATCGATATTACAATTTCAAACGTCCCTAAGTATTAAACATTATTTAAATATAGACTTGTAACTTGAATAAAATAAGCGCCGTGAGTCAGTTGCTGCTAAACAGGTGCAAGTCAGCTGCGCGGTCGCAAAAACTAGCGATTAATATAGCGATAATAAAGAAATTTCATTTATTATTCTATATATAAATATTTCTCGTTAATGTTAATTTTTTTTTTTCGTTCCTTTTGTATTTTTTTATAATATATCTATCATGCCTTTTCTATCTTAGGTAGGTAGATATAATTGCAATTTTCATATCTTTTTATAGTTGTATTTTTTTGAGGTTTACGCAGCATCCCGCACAATGCAGGGTAGACAGAGTTAAGATTCTTCTTCTTCTTCATGGTCGTTTTGCTCTTTACTGAGCAGTCGTGGTCGTCTTTTTTAAAGGTTCCATTCTACGCGGTTGACTGTCTGCCTGGTGCACAGAGGTAAGATACTCCGTTTCCATTACGACGAGAGCGAAGAAATGAAAATATTATATATTTCATTTTCCTTCGTGATTTAACATTAGAATATTATAAAAAAATATTTTTGTAACTGATTTTCAATAACAAAACAAATAGTATAATAAGTAGATACACATACTCCTATGACAATAATAGACAAACTAAAAAAAATACAGACGCCATATAAAAAAATAAGTATTATTACAACAAAATTTCAACTTTATTCAAACGCAATAAGGTAGGAAGCAAAGATTCTGAGCAAAAATGTTTTAATAAACGAGGCGTTTAACAAAGAAGACGATGACAAGTAGTTGGTACTTTGCCAAAGATCTTATAGTTCCGGGTTCGAAAGCGTTGCAAAATCAATAATTTTAAAGAAACCGATGAACACTGCTGAGGTCGTTGTAGCGCATAGGGACTGCTTTTGATTACAAAAGGGATATTTATGGCTTCTATACCCACTCAGTCTACGTCTCTACGTCTCTTAAAATGAATAAGAGGTTTTTTTTATCAGCTTCACGCTGTATCCCACATAAAACAAAGGAACCTAGTGTTAAAACACTCCGTTCCCCACGTTACGCGGAATTATTCAAGGCATTGCGTATTTAGTGGCAAAACTCAACTCGGGTCTTTTGGCCTTGGTGCCAGTGCGAAGAAATGAAAATATTAATAAATAATAATTAATTCTGTCGAATGTGGATCGAATTCACAACCGTCACGTTACTGTCACAACCTTGAACCCCTGCGCCTCGACGACCTCAGTTTTTTATTACTTCCTATATTATGACCCGTTAAGGATAGTATGAAGGTTAAGATGAAACGTTTAAGGCTTATAAGCCTTCTTCAAGATGTTTCTTGGGGATTGTAATAATCAAAACAGTATTTAATTCGTTTTTGAAAAATTGTGATTTATCCCAATTATTTGCCGACATCTAAATATATATATTATATGTATATAACAATACTCTTCCGTTACTGATTGACTGACAGAGAACTCACAGACGAATGAATCTAAAGGATTTCTAGAAATTCCTATGGGAATGACAAAATCCGTATTTTCATTTTACGATTACTATTTTCATATAGAAAAGTGAACGCTCTTTAAGTTCTTAGTTTCATTTCAATGAACTTTATATGAGCTTTACAGTGACCCTGAGAAAATACTTATAATTGACAAATAATAATGTTCTTATAGCCGTAGTACCGATGTGCTTACTTTATATTGAAATACATATACAAGACCTTGGATTGTTAGCGTATGAATTAAGTTAAAAAATACAAAGCTTATTATTCCGTTTGTGCGTAAATATATGTTTAAATTTAAATATCTTTTACACTTATTTAGAAACGTATAACAATGTAATGAATGATTTCTAAGACCGCGGGTTCGAATTGCACGAGGTAATTTTTTTAATACGTTTCTAAATATTTTTCTTTCTAGAGCGTGTCAGTAACACATAAATAAATATTAAAATTATACATTAAACTTATCTTAAAAAATAAAAAAAGACTTAAGGTAAGGATTTTAAATATAATTAGTACCAGGCTTGAATAACGTAATAACGTAAATCGATAGGTTACTGTACAAAACAAACTTGCGCAATTTTTAATTATTTTCTTACTAAGTAATTTTAAAAAGTGAATTATGATTGAAATAATGTAATACATGCAACTCGACTTACCAACTCATTCTCGCGTGATCACGACATTCAACCAAATACAGATATTTGCATCAACCTGGAATCGAATCTACACTCTAAAACAAACACACGACACCCATACTCACTTCTCATAAGCTTCCACTAGTTCTTTAACATTCCTTTCAGTTTCAGAGGCAGCCTCTTTAGAGTGTGGCGTTAATAATGTTATCACGACGTCCGCGTGTTCAAGTAAATCGTCTTTGGTTTCCTCAAGACTTGAAACTTCGCTCTGTAATTCCTGTATAGAGACAGTATTGTTTTCATCAATAAATGCCTATTGATATATGTTTAAATTGATAATTCTATCAAATAGCTTAATTATTATCGGTGCCAGTCATTGTATAATTTCATAAATAATTTTAATAATTAGGTAAAACCAATCGTCGTTTTGGCCGTGATCGTCAAATCCAAAAATATATTTTAGATATATATTTATAATATACACATGCAGGGTGCGAAATATAAAAGTCCAAAATTAAACAAAATCAGAAATTCTAGATTTCCTCAAANCTAGGGGATGAATTAAAATCAACCACGAAACATGTGTTCAATGATATATTTTTAAGAGTCTAAGTTTTAAATTTTATAAAAATCGGTGGCGATTTAAAGATTTTTCCATACAAACTTTCAACCCCTATTTCACCTTTTTAGGGTTACAATTTTTTAAAATCCCTTTTTAGTGGATGTCCTGATTACGAAAGTAAATATCTGTCTAAATTTCACGTATCTACGTACAGCGGTTACGGCTGTGCATGCGTCTTACCTCAGTCAGTGAGGACAAGTCCTTTTATATATAAAGATTACCTCTTTGTGTTATCAATTAGAATATAATCTATTCCTAAAATAATCTAAGATTTAACATGGTGATTCTAAATTTATTACAATCAAAATGACGATTTATTTTCCCCAATTCTTAACATAATGTCATACAATAATGGCATTGTATAGCAATATATGCATTTACATATATTACCTGTAGAGCATGTCTGGTATCTAAAGCACGACGCCTGGTGGCGGGGCTGGCGTCCAACTGACGAAGACGATCGTTGGCTGATGTGATTGATGAAGAGAGACTTCTTTGTGTGTCCAAAAGTTGAGTCCAGCGTTGGAGCTGGTTGTCTGCTGTTGCTGCACGTTTTGCTAATCCTGAATGAAAGATACGTTTATTAAAGCTTTGATATAATTAACAATAATGAGATTAATTTCTACTTCTTCTTTATTTTAAAATATTTTGGACTTCATAGATTTAAAAGACAAAAAATACTGAGTGTGGACCGAGAAAGGACAAACGGAGTATCGTATCTTTATTTTTTTTTCATGCAACTCCTACAATTTGCAGATTAGGCGTGAAGAGTTTACCAGTTTAACTTTATTTTAAATTTGCGGTCAAATATTCTTTTACGAAATAAAAACATTCAAATGAACTTTTTTTATATACACGAGTAGCATACCTTCACAAGCCACATTCCACCTGTCACCCAACGCCCTGCTCTTCTGCTCCACGCGCTCACCGCTAGCTGCGTCCGCGCCGCTGCAGAGCTCGCGCGCCCGCTCCCGGACCACGTCGAGGAGCGGCTGTTGGTTCTAATAAAAATAGAAACAAAATTATTAAAGCTTTGTGTATATTTATTAATGAAAATATTATTTTTTGCAAATACAATCTAACAGAATCTTCCTTGTCTAAATATCCTGAAATTTAATGTGGGGGAAATGCCAAAGAAGAAACAGAATATAGTACACTTATTGATTCAAAACAATGCTAATCATTTTAAAATCCAGCTAAATACTCAGAAATATGATTAAAACAGCGTGGGACTAAAATGGCGTTACATATCAAGTGTTTACAATACAATGTTATCAGGTATGCGATGACTGATAACGAGATAACGCCGATTGCTGGATCTTGGTTGACTTGGTTGACTTTACTTGCAAATTCTTCTATGCTAATATTTAGTTTATAATGTAATTCTTAAATTTTGATTTTGAATTGAAACTTTTTTTTACATTTTTTACTTTAAAGTTTTTTCGTGCATATATGAAGGTAGAAAGAGCCTAGTGTTAAGAGACTTCGTTTTCTGCTTTCAGGATGGATTTGCGGAATACAACGCCGTATTATGTACCAGAGCGGGATTTTTTTTAAACAAAAACCTTTTTCAAGTGAAATTTCATTAACTTTTCTCATGAATGTTAAGTTGACCATAACTAAAGAATGTACTGTTTATAATCTAACGATAACAACCACCATTGGTAGATCGTTTGTTTAGATTTTTATCGTAAACTTTCGTGCACTATTATGTATTCTCTACATTCTCTATAATTCTCTATTATTCTACACATTCTACATTCTCTATTATTCTCTACATTCTCATATAACAACAGCATCTGCCTGTAGGTGCGATGATTGTGGGTTCGACCATCACTATGGGTACCTACCGATTATATTTAAATTAGTCTCGTTTCGATCTGATAATACGATTCGCGGCGTTGAGTTACGCCACTCCATACGCAATGTTCCAAATATAGTTGAAAATGTAAGAGCCCCTACCCTGCTACATGTGGAAGATGCTTGAAACTAAAACACTAAAGGGCATTCTTTACTTTTATTATTCTTTAGTTTGAACTTGGAAGCAGTAGGGTTTGTTTTACTTGAACTACTACTGGTTGGAATAAAAATATTCTTTTCGTATTTTGTTCTTGTCCATTCATCGAGGCCAGGCTACAGTACGTCAATAGTATCGATATACACTTAACCTACTCTCAGAGTTACCTCGGGCACATAGAATGTGTCATATGATACATAATTCTTACTTCTTTTCCTTTGACTATACGGGTGAAGCCACAGATTGAAGCCATTATACTATAAGTCTCAATTTTGTATTCAATAAACATAATATTACAAGAGAATAGCAAACCAAATTTGGTTGATATCATAAATTTTCAAAGAGGAAAACTTGTAAGTAGCAAGGCGACATCGCGCAACTGACCTTGGAAGTTGAAACGAGCAAGTAATTCATTGTTTTTATTTATAGACGCGGTCAGTTTGGTAACCTGCATCTGAATTTATATTATACACAATGTTGTTACCGCTTTTGTAATTTTTTGTATACTTATACCTACCATACGTACGTGAGCTCAGTGACTCAGCGGCATAGTGACTGAATGAATACGCGACGGGTGATTCCCATTCGGAGAAATTAATAAAATAAATTTTCATTTCTTCGCTGACAAAGCCAAAGCAGACAAAGCGCGGCGTTGATTTCTGTCACTCAATAGACATGTCTAGAAAGTGAGGAACGACGTGAGGAAGGCGTGACGAACAAAAATAATAATAGGTATGAGAACATGACTAACGACAAAACTCCAGCCTAGTTATACCTCTTATCTAATTTAAAAGATGACTAAATCATAAAAGCAAAACATACACGTTAATTAACAACAGTTAAAATTAGCGATTTCCTATAATTTTTAACCGACTTCAAAAAGAAGGAGGTTATCAATTCGACTGTATTTTTTTTTGTGGATTTATTAGATATATCTATTACTATTATAATGAAAGTGACCTACGTTTAAAATTACCGTTATTATTATTTTTTGCCAGAAAATTACAAGAAATATTTTATACGTAATTTTTATCTAATAAGATATAATATTCCTCATAATGAGAAGTAAGTTAGGCCACTTTTATTTTAATGATTCGATATCATTCGAATCGAATATGTGAAGTTATATGAGAATGAAACGAAATGCACTTACATGAAACCAATCTCGAATGAACGCTAGCGTTGTTAAACAAAACTGGTTTATATTCGTCCTATATATCGCTTGAACTAAATGTACAGTACAGGTATACAATTGAACTGGTGGTCGCCAGCAACTTAATTTTTGTAAATTATAAAACGTAAAGACCCCTTTTTCTCTGTTAATATTGATTTTTTTCAAGAAATCTTCGTTAAGTACGATTAGACTACGACACTAGAGTGACTATACACTTGAGTTTCTGTACTCTCGAGATTCTATACTATCACTACGTCTGTCTCTATATCTTATATTTTCTCTATAAAATATATTGTATAATTTTAGTGTAAATACAACATTCGTCAATTTTTTAAATTTATTTCAGAATTTCTGTCGTAGTCTATTCTTACCATTAGCGCTCCTATTGTGATCCCAATTTAACGTACATGACAAATGTCGGCGTTCTACTCCGCTTAGTTTCGGCTTTCCATTGCCTGTCAGTCACTCAGTAAGTCACTTACACAGGTAATGAAAGATACAACCAATATGGTAGTAAAATATACAACTACTACTTCATATAACTTCATAATATACAGAATATAAAAAGATTTAAAAATATTTTTTTGTTGATGCACGATAGAACACGGATGGATTTAAAGATAGCACTGATAATAAACTATGTTTTCATTGTCAAAAACAACGTGTTTTCTTACACTAAATAATTGATAAGATTGCAATTTTCCTTAGTATTTAAATGTTCTTGTAAAAATGTCTCTCTGTGCATTAATCATTCGAATATAATTGTTTTTTTTATTTAGATTCACATCAAATTACTCATAAAGCAGATATTAGAGCGAGGATATGAAAATAATTCATTTCCCCTAGTGGACATCGAACTCACAACTATCGTGTTTACCGTCAGACGCTGTGTGGAGGTTCATAATAGAACTTAATATTGACTATTCTTATGTTGACTGTGCATGCGGATGCGTTTTTTATTTCTATTTACAAACGATAGAGTCTCCAGTCATGGTCCACGAGTTACGATAACAACAAAATTTATATCATACTCTACATTAAATATAGAAAATTTAGCATATTTTCAATACAATGAGAAATTAATTCGAAACGTATTCGCAATTCATAAAAATACATGAATTTAAATATAACAATTACATGCAAAAATACAATAACAACATATATTTTGTATCAATTTCAATAGCTCGATAGAATATTCTCGTTAACCAATGAACGACCGGCGTTTCACAATCATGACATGTGTCACTCACCTTCCTTTTGCGCGGAATTTTGACACTTTAAAATCAAAATGAAATTAAAAAATAAATATATTTTTTTTATTTAATACGTTTATGTTGTAACGTTGTACACTGAGTATATAAGAAATTAATAAAATACAATATATTTTTATGTAGCGTTCTCATTGCTGTGTGTACGGAGTACGACTGGCGAGGCGAAACTCTGTTGCATGACATCATCGGTTAAGGGGAACCGCATGTAATTCTGCGATTATTCTGACCATACGTGGTTTTGCATCGATATTTTTTTTTGACTATTTCCTATATTACAAATAATTATTATCATTAAATTTTGTTTTAAAAATTTAGATTACATAATATGTATTTTGATATTATTAAAGAATTGTATGTTTTATAAATTGTAATGAGGAAATACTGTTTAATTTTAGCATTTTCGTTATTGCTAAGATAGCTCTATCTGTTAAGTGAATTTTGCAAATGTTTTACGTAGACTCCGTAAAACTCTCCGTCCACTTTCGACAACCATTTTAAACAACATAATATGTAAATGTCGGGTGCCCGAAATCGACGTTTCGAAAACTAAACAAATAAAATATATTATTCTCCCTTCACTGATTAAAAGAATCGAGCCCAAAACCGTCGCGTGGACTCAACATCATCAGATCATCAAATGTTAACTTCATATTATTTTGTACTTTCATTGTGACAAAATATAGTTTAGAAAACTCTATAATTTTAGTACATAAATAGAGATTCTAGTATAACCAAGTAAGTAAATATTATAGCTATTATGTGGAACAGAACACATTATGTTCATACAATGGTTAAAGTCGTAAACTTTAACAGTACAGTTACTAGTATACACATACAATATTACATATATTAGTTACGACCTGCCCATGCCCAGTGCACTGCAACGACCGACATTGCGTAAAGTGGATTCAGTTAAATATCAAAGACTTTTCTTGAGACGCCATTGTAGCTTAGTACATAGATGTGTAATTGAACAAAGCCATATTAAAAGCTTCAGCAAATGTATTAAACGCAAAATATCGTGGGTTCTATTCCCATTGGGAAATTAATTGTTTAATATTTTCTTTTTCTGGTACGAGGCAAAGCGCGGCGTTGAGTTAAACCACTCATCACCAGGGGGATACAGTGCCTTAATGAACGGAATGATTAACACTAGCCCCCCAGGTTCCCGCTGCCTATTCTGCTATGTCGAAATTGTAATTTGTATTGTAATAATTTTTATTTTCAAACCATTGAAAATTAGTTTAATAGGTCGCGAATTAATGAATTGTCTACTACGACTAAGTAATTATTTACCGCTGAGTACAGTTATATTACGTTACTAGCAGACCCGGACGCGGCTACGCCTGCTTGAAATATAAGAATATTTATTAAATATATTTATGAAATTATTTTCGGTTTTCAATAGAATTTGTAAGAAAATATAAGCTTAAATAATCAAAAAGAATAATAAGTAGAGACATATTATTACAAAAAATATCTGATTTATTTAAATGAATCAACAAAAGAAGTAAAAGTAACTAAAGGATATTATTAATATTAGAAAAAAGTACCTAAAGTTTTCTGTGCGTGCGTACATAGATATCGACTCTATGAAATAACTTAACATTTTTCTATATTAAATAGGATAATTTTTGCGAGCAATATCAAATAAAATCCCAGGACCAAACACTTTACACTACACCAAGAAAAGAAGAAGAGAACCAAAGTGTAGTTTAAATTAATTATAAACAGCAAATAATTACATAAAAATTAACAATAGTTCGAAAATGTATGAAGATTTATAAAACCGTCAACATCATCTGCCCGTTCACGTCAGTCATACTATGCCGCCCGTAGGCTAGGTCATTTCGAATCAGTGACATCTCCTTAATTATTAATTAGAATGTTATACAGTTAACTATAATTTCAATCTACATAAAATGTTAAGAGTAACTATTATATTTATTTTCATAAGGATGAATATCAAAATGTCGCGGTAACGGTCGCGTAGCGACGACGATTGTTATTAACATGGCAGAATAAATTGCATGTCAAATTAGAAATAAGTATTTTAATATATTAGTATATATGTGTTATGTAATGTTATAGCACTTCTGAAGAATGCAGTTTTCATACAAAACAAAAACAAAGTAAATCGGACCAGTAGATCCAAAGATCTTAGCGTTCAAACACACAAACAAACAAACAAACTCTTCCGCTTTATTATATTATAGTATAGATTACGAAACGAATCTGTGATTATCATAATTAGTAATGTTATGATTATGACTAATAAAATATTAATAGTATGATTATTACTTAGTTTGCTTTATGATTATAACTATAAATAAGGCTCGCTTAAAAGTCAATCTGTTTGTGATTATAAGAAATAAACATACCAATTATTTAGACTGAATTAAATGCAAAAATTGTTAGGATTTAATTTTATATAAAAAAAATGTAGATCTTTCTATTAATAAGAAACGTTACAATGAAATATACTAATAGACTAAAAAATATGAATAATAATTAATTAATAATACAATATTTACATCATTTCATTTCAGTTACCATACAAAAAATGCGCTAAAATAATTCAAGCTACGGCTACAGTAGAAGTATAACACAACCGTATCTCATACATGGTATGAGAGCAGCGAAAGGAGACCAATGTAACCGCGGAACAGTATATTTATGTGGTCAGAGAAAAACAAAGTATATTTAGTTATAGTTGCGAAGTTAGGAGTTAGTTAGTTAGTTTTGGTTCCTATAAATAAAATGTTATATACGTACGTATTATAATATGATAAAATGATTAAGTTAAGTTTTTTCTTTATTTGTTTTCCGACACTCAATACGTAAATTTAAATAATATTACTATTTTTTAGTTTTTATATTAGGCATCATTTACTCCGAATTTAATAATATATTTCGCAGAAATTCAGAATACAATCTTATATATTTCTATAACTTATTATCTTAATATAAAAAAGTATGTGACAAAAATATACAATTTTGTAATCTTCCTGTAGAATTTACTAGCTTAATTCAGACAATTCTTTATTTATTTACAGCAGTCGTCCCCTTAACAGTCATACAACGACGTGAGGTGAATTAATATGAACTGCTAACTCAATTTGGCGCTTTCGTAGACTACATTATTACGCTCTTTGTTATCAAAACGATTATAGGATGTATATAAAATGCATTTTAAATCATTAAAATAAACATTAATAAGAATATATTGAAAAATAAATTTTAACAATTTTATTTAACACGAACTAATACCAAAGAATTATTAAATATCTATAAATCAAAAAGTCCTTTTAAGTCGAACAATATCTAGATCTGTAGGTCTACAATCGATCGATTATATAAACAGTCGATGTTACAATTTTGCATCCCGTATTGTCTTACAATATTGCATCACTTACAAGAGTGTAGCTGCAAGTGATTCGGGAAATACCCAAAGAAAAAGCGAAACTACTGCCATCTATATATGTAATAAATATGATCTTCATTATCTATGCTCGGGGATGTATTGAATAATTTCTTAACAATCTGATATTCTTAACGTTAAGTATGAATCTATAAAAAAAAATTAAGCTGTAAGTAAGTGCAGCAAGGTAGGTAGAGGGAAACCAATGTTAAGTAAGTTTCTAACTTTTTGTGCAACGTCCAAGACATTGCGTGTTGAAAAGGAAAAACCAACGCCGCGCTTTGTCTTCTTATCAGAGCGAGGAAATAAAATTATTTCTTTGCCTCGAGTGGAAATCGAACCTACAACAGCCTTATTTTCTCATTTCCTTTAATTTATCAAATTAGACATTGTATAGAGATTACCCCATTATCCATTTCAGACTTAACAAAATGCATAGCATCGCACATTGTCTATATCCTGCACAAAAATGAGCTCCAATGTTTTAATAAGTAGGATTCGAACCGAAGCTGATTATGCAGTTATGGAAAATATATAGGTATATAAAATAAACTGCGTACTTGAAGCTAATAATGTTATTCTTTTATAACAACAAGTATGAAACGCGAGGAAGCATACATACACGTGGATGTAATTCGCTTATAATATAGTATAATCGCGACTCAGACGTCTCAATTTCGCAATAATACAATTGTTGGTTTTCGCGTTAAACGGGTGACAATGGAGCGACGAGTGCACTAACCTCGTTCAATATCAACTTTACTGCCTTTTATTGTAAGCTCATTCGAATAAATAGGTTACTTGCTTACACAAAAACATAAGTAATTACAGCTTACATTACCATCTAGTTTATAGATTGCATTAGATTTTATAAATAGACGTAAAGTAACATTTTAGAGTTCTGTACTTCAAAAGAAATAAACGGACTCCTTGGTGGTGGTAGAGGTGATCCTATCACCATGATCCGCATTGTTGCCCGTCTATATGTCTGTCAAGACCATTTATCTCATCGGAGTCTCAAGCACTTTGATTTATGCATCGTTATTGCTATATTTTGTTTGAAATTCGCTTCGTTATCGAAACCTATAAAGACTTAAGGACTTAGGGAACATACCCGTGGACCTACAGCTATGAAATGTGTAGGTGGTAGGTAAGTCTATTATTTCTTTTTACATTGGTTTCCTGGTTCACCATGATTTACGAGATCATTGTGTCGCAATGGAACAGTATCTGATGCAAACGTGAAGGTGGGACGTATTATCATTTATGGTAATATATTATTATTTTCACTCTCGTAACACAAAGTGGTATGTTAATAAGGTATGCGCTAACTCAAGTATAAATCAATTACAATATATGTCAATTTATCTGTCGCCCGTACTAAATTGCGAGGGCATTAATATGAAGAAGGATTACAGGAAAAAAATATATGCCTAAAATGCTGACTTTTGATTTGAATACGACAAATCAACGTTGTATTTGTATAGCCAATTTCTAGCTAATATAAAGTTATTTTATAACCATACTTTGCTATATAAATTTGATATAAGATTAAGAGTATTCGCTTATAATTCTAAATAATATTTGCAGGATACCAAATATCCCATGTCTTAGATAGTATGTTTTAAATACTATACTATAAAAAAGTTCTCTGTATCTACGATTTTCATATTTAACTATTATCATTTTCGTACATGAGTATAATTTTACCTTCTTTATTTTTAGTCTTATAGGAGTCAAATCATATAAAAATATTCTTACAATTACTTATTCAGATACATCATCCGGTAAAATATACCATAACATATTTAAGTCCAAGAATAGTTAAAAATCACTTACCTCTAAATCATTTCTGGCGTGATTCAACTTCTCGACGTACATGCGCAAAACGTCCACTGACGTCACAGGTTCTTCTTGGATGTCATTTTTATCCAATATAGCTTTTATCTTTTCTAGAAGTTGACAAAAGTCTTTCCAAATCTCTAGATCTTGTTCTAATTGAGCTTGACGAGATTTAGCTGAGTTCAAGGTATTTTTCAACAACTGGTTATGTTTTTGGTGTTCTTTGGATAACTCTTCTTGCTCAGGTGAAGTAAGAGACGACCATATTTTGTCTACAATGTCCTGCATACGCTTGCCAACCAAATCTTTCATTTCTTGCTCCGATGTGCTAAAGAATGTTTTATGTTCTTCCAGATCAGTTTCAATGTTTTCGAAATCGGTACCATTTTTACCCATTTCAAGTCGTATACTCGCTTCATTTACCCAGAGGTTTAGTTTTTCTACCATTTGTTGATATTGCTGTCTGTACTTTTTGTTATCTTGTAAGTGTTTTTCACGGTTCGCTAATTCAGTAGGAAGAGATGTTTTTAAGGAATTACCTTCTGATATCATTTCTAATAACGTCCCGGGTATGCCATCATCGCTTTTGATCGTATCAGCTATCTTTGTGAATTTATCTAAATACGACTGAATATTTTTTACAAGTGATGTATGTTCAATGAGTTTTTTGTCAACACTAGCCACATCCCTATTAAGCAGCGGGCGTGAATGTACGACAGCTTCATTATCATGTAGCCATTGCAAAATTTCTGATAAATCAGACGCAATCTTTTTATGTTCTGCCGCAGCTCTTTCGTTTTCTTGGCGTTTAGCTTCAACGTTTCTCCTCAATGTTAGCAACTGTTGCTTAAGAGATTGCAAAAGTTCTGTAATATTATTTCTATCAATAACTGTGCCTTCAGCAGCGATTTGTTGTCCTTTATCAGTTGCAGTTGCCAATAAAGCTTCACAGCCTTGGATTTTACCAATGATATCATCGTAGCGCTTAATTTTGTCTTCTAGAGTATCGTTAGATTTGTCAATTTCTGAGGTCAAGTCTATATATTTAGCTATGAAATCTTGAATTTCCTTTACAAGAACAAAGAACTGTTCTCGTAACAATAATAGCTGTTTAAGTTTAGCTATTTGATCTTCAATTGTATTCACTAATTCGTCTTGCTTAGACAATATATCTTGTAAGTCATGAAGATTACCTCCTTGTAATTCATTGAGCATGGCTTTATTTTTCTTCAAATCATCTAATATACATTCATATGCTTGAATAATCGGAAGAACATCCTCAACTTTGCTCCCTATTGGTTTACTCAAGGCCTTTAATTTATTTTGAATCTCATTCAAAAATTCTAATGCAGCAGCAATTTTAGCGGCGGCATCCTTATACTCCTTGATGTGTTTGAGGAGGATATTCTTTTTGTCTTTTATAATAGAGTTTATTCTCACAAATCGGTCATACAATACGTTAACTTGTTCTTTAAGTTGAAGCTTATTAGAATCAGATAAGCTGTCCAAAATATCTTTAGATTTATCTTTGATTTTATTAATATTTTTCTCAACATCGTCTGCTTCTTTGCTAAGCTTTTCAAATTTGGATAGCTGCTCTTCCAAGAGTTGTAGACTTGTTGTGCGTAATTCTGGAGTTGCTGATACCTCCGCTTCATTCAACCAACTCTGGCATTTACCAACGTCTGCCTCAAATTCATTTCTACCTTGCAAAAGTTTATTTAATGCAGCAAGTTTTTCATCAATATCTACTTTGGCAGATGTGTACGATTTGTTAAGATCTTCAAGTACAGATTGTAATCTTACTCGGTTTTCACTGGAACAGTCTTTAGATACAGCATTCCCTTGACGCATGATTTCGCTTAAGGTATCATTGTGGAAGTCGGCCAATTCTCCTTGATGTTTCTTGTGTACTGCTATTTCTTTTTCTACCTTTGCGACTTCCAATGGTACTGGACCGCCTAATTTTTTAATCTCAGCTAACTTGGCCTTGAGCCAGTTTCTGGCTTTTTCAATATCATTTTCTAATTTCTTCCTTATATCAGCGCAGACACCTAATCTTTCGATTTCTTGTTTTATGAGAGTTGCTAATTGTTTCTGCTTCGAAGCTAGTTCAGATAATTCTGATTCTAATTGCATTTGTTCAGAAGGTTCTAATTCAGATTGGATGTTGCTTACCTTCTTCTCCAAGGAGTCAATAACAGTTTTTTTACCGTCTGTATCTTTAAGCAAATTAGCAGCTTTCTTTTGTCTTTCTTTAACTGACTTGCTGTCGTATCCTAGAGGTTCCGGGTGAACAATGTTATCGATTTCTTTTTGCATCCATTCGTTTTGTGCAACAACCTCACTCTTGGTTCCATCGATAGCTTTGTAGGTGATTTCTAGCATTTGTAGTTTGCGTTGTATGCGCTTAGCGATGTCATTGTATCTTCTTTCAACTGATTTCATCTAAATCAAATAAAATTTTGATTTTATTATTTGATAGAATATTTTATACTACCATTAATCATTATTATTATTAATCAGGAGCTAACATATTTTTTTTATTATGAAAAAAATCAGTTCGGTTGATACTTACTTGTTCTTCAACTTGTTGAGATTCCAAGTTACTAACAATATTTATAACTTGACCGCCCACAGATTTAATAGCATCCACTTTGTCTTTACCCGCTTGCCCAAATTCAATGGATAATTCTTTTAAAGCGTGTAACTTTTGAGGACATGGTAATCCAGAACCTTTGTCTGCTAAGCACATTTTTTTAAGTACTGAGTCAAACCAGTCATGGATTTCTTGACATTTGTGACGGAAGTCGTCAATGATTGCTTGATTACCCTTTTCCCTTTCTATTGCCTTAAGGATTTTTTGCTCAAGCCCATCTAAATCTTCCTCCAGATTTATTTCATCTTCTAAACCTGAAATTCAAAGAAATAACAAAACAATTTACATTTTTATTAATGCTAAAAGTAATGTATTATAAAAAAATAAGAATAAAAGTACAAATATAAATAAAGAGTAATGTACATATATGTATAGAGTGGCCTTTCGATTAATTTTACATAACTAATATTTTTAAATAACTAATATTAACCTTCAGTAGGTATTTCAGTTAAGATTCTATTCCTCTTTTCAGCCAGAGACACCAAAGCGTCATTCATGGCCGCAATATCTTGTTTAGCGGCCTCAGGACGCAGCTTGGAAGGATTTGATAGCCAATCGTTAGCTAAAGCATTGTGTACATTTATCCATTCTTGAATCTCTGTCACTTGCTTCATGGCTTCTTCCATCCCACTGACTGCATCCCGCAAAGTTTCTAGATGGCTTTGTACCTAGAGGCCACATTTATAAATTTGTTTTTAGTAAGACATAATAATAAATAATATATAAAATATAGTATGTATAAAAACCTTGTAATAAAATCCTATGAGAAGACATTTAAATACATTTGTATTTGTGTATATTACAGAAAGCTCCTTAAAATATTTTTATTATATACATTTGTAGTATATGTATAGCAATATAAAAAATAATCTTGTAAAATTAATAAGAGCTGTGTAATTGCAATAACTTTATTAAATTTAAGTGCTAAAAGCCAAGCCTTACCCTTTTCTCAAAAGCCACGAGTTTCTGGCTGAACTCGGGTGCTTCGAGACTCTTTATAAGGGCATCAAGCCGCGCACTTCCAACTTCACTTACGTATTTCTATAACAAACCATGCGGCACACGGGTGCGGGTTAGTACTGTGCAACGTGATAAAAAGTGGACAACAACAAAAACAATCATGTTAACAAAGCTCAAAATAAAGTTAAATGTGGTTAACTATACTATTTTTAAATAATTAAAGTAATTATTAAAATATACAGAATATGTATAATAATATGCTGACTAGCTATCTTGTAAATGTATATTACCAAGGAAAAAGTAACCAATTTATCAACTTGTCTATGCATTTTTTCAACTTCACCCTAAATACATAACAGGGTAGATAGGAGTATATTAACAGTAGGTTCCCACTGTTAATATGCTCCCTTCCCCACTTTCCGCCGTGTTGTGGCGTGTTGAGTGACGGAACTCCACTCACTGTGCTTTGCCTCGTTAACAGAGCGACGAAATGAAAATATTAAATATTTAATGTTCTAGAGTGGGAATCGAACCCCGGACTTGCCGCTTTTACAGCTTATACAATATATATCCATATTTGATATTGATGATGGTATTATACATTTGAGTGAAAAATTATAAGTGTTCGTAAATTATACATTAGCAATATATTTACAAAGAAGTGTAAACCACTTAACAATACTTTGTGTGTTCGTAAAAATTTTATATTATTTTATTCTGACTTGATTGGTGTCAGTTGCATAAAGCAACAAAAATAAAATTAGTGCTCATATTAAAAAAATCATAATTCACACGTTTGCAGTGCCAATTGTATTTATAAATGTTTTTTTTTTGAACCAAGATGACTCTTTATGGCAGAATGTCTAATTTTCTATTACAATTAATTATTTTATGTATCATATTCACATTACACTATTTATTTATATTATTACGTTTTCGATAACATCTTGCTTCAGTTTCGGTGTGGTTTAACCAAAATGTAACCAGAATCAGGTCTTGCTTATTATAGAGCGAATTTTATTAAAAAAATGGCTACATTTTGACGAAACAATTCTAATTACCAGGTGCAAAAAATACATAGCCAACGTAAAGCCTGTACATTTCCGCTAACTACGCTAGTAACTAGCTACATCGTCAAGTGTATTTTTGAAAATGAAAAAATCTTACTGCAATGGGTACAGATTTTTAACATGTTGGTTCTGTTCTTTTTCGGACCTGGCAATCTTAAAGCTTCACATATGAATACAATGAGACAAAGTAATATTTACAACCTACGCCCTAATTCATTATTAACTTTTAAATTTATTTAAGTATGGATACGAAACTTATATAGTAAGTTATAACGCATATCAAAGTTCAAAATATATTTTAAAATAGCAATATTGTTTATGGACTGAGATTTTTCCTTAAATTAAAACTTTTATTATTAAAATTATTATATATTTTTTAAGCAAATGCCTAAATCTCAGTCAGAAGATGTTTTAAAATGAGAAGGAAAAGTAAACAAAATTTAGTACTTAACACACCAAAGTTTAAAACATAATGATATCCAGCGAACATCGCCAATTAAAATGACATCAAGACATCAGACGATAGCACAGCACCTGAATTCTTTAATACCTGATCTATTAAATCTTCTAATCTTGCTCGTACATGGAGTTCTCTTGGAGGTATAGGTAATGGGGCAGTATCTGCTGGAGATGATGGTCTTGATACTGAAGCTGCAGCCGCGGAACAAGCTGCTACGGCAGCTGATAACCGAGATTTCTCCGTTTGGAGACGATTGTGGAGTGCCTGGAAAAATAATAAGTATATTTATTGTTAGTATTATATTTTTTGGGATTCCGTAGCCGAATGGCGAAAAACGGAACCCTTATAAATTCGTCACGTCTATCTGTCTGTCCGTCCGTTCATATTCATATCTCTTAATCTGAAATTATTAGGACAACACAATTAAAACTCAGTAGGTAGTAGTATGTATTCTGTAAATCGCTTTACGATTGTTATACAAAAATAAAAAAATAATAAGAGTGGAACTGAAACTATTTTTTTTTTCATTAAACCTTCACGCGTGGAGTGTCTATAGACAGGACTTTAAAAATGACACTGAGGTTCCTAAAATCACTTTTTTTTTTCAAAATCAATCGTTCCAATAATAGATACTTTCAATGTGCTAAAATGTATGTATGTAACTTTTAAATTACCAGAGTGAAAATTTTAAAAAATATATATGTTATAGGTGTCAATAAACACTTTCAACGGTTTCGGTTTAAACGTACAGTCAGCAGTTTTTAGGATGTAACACTTTTTCGGAAACCGCAAATTATAACTTTGTTATTCATACAAATACCATAAAACACTACGAAAAACAAAGTTATTTTTGATTGGCGAAAATAATGTTGTTATTTGGATAGTTGTAGGTAATTTATGTGTGTAGACTAAAAATAATCTTGAGAAATGTATAATATAATGCTATAAAAGTACTGACCCGAGCTTTATCTAAAAGATCACGTCCATGTACTAAACCATCAACAGGCACATCCAGTTCAGTGATTGCTGGTTCACATTCATCTAAGTTATTTAAAATACTCTCCAAAGTGTCCTCATATTCCTTGAATTTAGCTAAACCTTCCCTCAGACGACGCTCGATTTGCAGCGCTGTAGCTAGTAAACTTTTGTGACTGTCGTTCACATTTTTCAATTGCTTTCCCACAGTATCTTTAATCGATGGAGTAGTTTTCTCGTATCGTTCAATTTGTGCACGTCCTTTGGCTTCTAATTCATCTAATGTTGATTGATACTTTTGAATATCATCTAAGAGCACAGCGTGCTGCGCTAGTTGCTCCTCTGTTTGTTCGCGATTTGCAATATACAAAGAGTTATGTGCCATTAATTGGAAAGATATTTGTAGGAGCCATTTTTCCGTATCTTGTAGCGATTGATGATACTGGTTATAATCTTTAACTTCTGATTCGAGTTCTGCTTTCTTAGCATTACATTTAGCTTTCAGAGCGTCACACTTTTTCTCAATATTTGTAACCGAGTCTCTTACCGCAGGCTGCCTCGCCCAACTGGCTAGTTCAGCGGATTCACATTTAAGGCGTTCCAATTCTGGTGCTTTATTTTTAATTTCATCCTCAATATGTTTATATTTCTCTAACAAAGTTTTCATTTCTCCCAATTCTCCACCATTTGGTGGCACTTTATCTAGGTTTTGTTCAGTTTCCTTAATCCATGTATTCATTTTATTCTTAGATTCTTCAAAGTCTTCCCATTTACCAATTGCAGCTTTAAGTTGAGCAATTATCGAATTTAAATCTATTTTCAGTTGATCCCAACTTTCTTGTAAAACTTTTACATCATTACGTAAACCATCTTGTTCTTCAGGTGGGGTATTATTAAGAGCTTTCTTAAATGCTTCTTGTAATACAACTAGTAAATGATGTCCTTCTGTCATTCTGTTATTTACTAATTTGATAGTTTCTAGCTTGTCTTTCGTTGTCTCAATATCACCGACACCAATTGAGTCATGCACGGTGCCATGAGCTGTTTGCAGCCATTTTTGCAAATCTTCCTTCGCTTTTATAAATTCAGTATGATCTGACAAATTTTTCTCACCATTTGAAACAAGTCCCTGTATCTTTGTTAGGAGTAATGTATATTCAGATTGTAGGCTAACAGTTTTGTCACGAACCCATGCGCAAGCGCTGAGTTCCATTAGATTTTCACATCTGTCATTTAGTTCTTCTAATACATGTTTATTTGATACTGCTTGTGCAAGAAGGTCCTGTAAACATAAAGTTTTACTTACACCTTAAAAAATAGCACAACCTATAACTTTCTGGTACGTATCGTTTCAATTCCGATGAGGTGTTATACATAAGTGTGATGTTATCAACATCACGCTATGTATTTGAGTTATGTGTGATTGAAATTTAAGTAACACCTTAAAAGTGTAATAAAATAACAATTGATTAAGTTTTAAGCTGATACGACCATTCGTATTTTAAAGTATTATTTATTGATACCAGTCGTGGCACAGGAGCACAAGTGTAAACGCGCCAGTTTGTGAGTTGGATTCCCATATGAAATATTGAATAATTTCTTTTCTTCGTTCTAATGAGGCAAGCGTCATTCATCGAGGCAACGCGCGGCGTTGAGTTCCGCAGCTCAACACGCAATGCCTCCAGAATTCGGCGAAAAATTGAGAGCGGACTGTATTAACACTATGTTTCCTCCGCTTACCCTGCTGTATGAGGAACGCAGTGTGAAGCCAAAAAAAATCTATTTTTTATATATATATACAGATAACTTACTCGACATTTTTCAAGATACTCCGGCGTAATTTTGTCAACTTTCTCGACTGTTTTCAATTTACCGTCAAAGTCCTTAATCCATTCAGTCATTTTATTTAAAGTTTCCATGAAATCAGACCATGCAGCCAAACATTTCTCAAGCAACTTCTTAGTATCTTTACAAATCTGCTGTAAATTCTCCCATTCTATCTTTAATTGTTTAATTTCTTGATTTATATTATCTTTGCCTTCGTTACCGGTTGTTTTTAATACAGCTTCACTAAGATTGATTGCTTTCTGAAGTAGCGCTTCCCCTTTAGGCAAAGAATTTATGATTTTATTTACACTTTTTAACTTTTTCTGGACATCTTCTTTGGCACCATGAGAATCTGAACATTGCTGTATTTCAATTTTGCAATTTCGGATCCAATCATAGAATTTATCGTATGACTCCTTATATTGAATGTGAGAGTTTACATAGTCTTCCAATTTCTAAACAAATAAAAAATATTGTGCATTAATAAAGAAAAATAATTAGAATTGTAATATCTACATATTACAATTATTCAGTCACTACTGACTGTCATATAAACTAAAAAATCAATACTTACAGAAATCATATCATTTACAGCAACCTTAATATCATCATAACGCTTAAGAGTATCTTCTATTCCTTTAGATATTAATGAAGAGTCTTCTTGTATTTTCGAATTTAACTTATTTACTAGCTCTTTGTGGGATTCAATATCTCGATTAAAAGTTTTAAACTTCTCTAATTTAGCCTTTTTCTCTGATAGATCGTTAAGTAGAGAATCATCTGATTGTATCTTTTGGTCAATGTCATCTAACCATTCTACTAGTAGCTTGTGGATCTGTACGATAAAAAGATGTAACGTGTCAATGGTTTGAAATTAAGTAAAAGGAATAAAATCATACAAAAAGAATAAAATACATAAATTGATTCTACAACATATATATCCAATATTTGGTATTAATAATAATTTGGTAGTATACCTTTGAAATATCATCAAATTGTGATGCCCTGCTTGTTAATTTATTGCGAACGTCTTGTAAATCGGCAATTAATTTATCGAATTCTTGTTTTAAGCTATCTGTATCTTCTTGAATTTTAGCAGCGCCAGTTTGTTCTGTGTTCATAATTACTTTTTCTTTCAATTCCAATAAATACCTAAGTTTGTTTTGCCCTTGTTCTAAAGATTGTCTCAGAAGTTTGACAGTGTTTAATTTGTTATTAACTTCTTGTAATGTATTTGGAATTTCGGCGCATTGATTCAGTTTTTCCCTAGTTCTATCAAGCCAGTCCTGACATTCTCCATATAGGGCATTATGTTGCTGGTGCTCCTAAAATTTGAACATATTTTTTCTTTATAAATGAAACATTTAAAATAATAATAATAAAATAACAGAATTGAAGATTAGATTTTTCAGAAACTATTTTTTTTTGTTATTTTTTAAATTATACTACATTTAAGTAACATTATAATATTGGATTAAATTTCTTTATAAAAACCCGAAATTGTAACGTGTAAACGAAATTACAAATTTTACCTGGTAATGTAATTCCAATCGTTTCATCACTTCTTTAGCTAGAGACAATAGTGCGTTATATTTAGTGGTCAATTGTGTGATACCGTTGGAGACCCGTGTATCTGAGCAGGTTTCTAACAACATTTGGGCTCGCACGTTCAATTTGTCCAACTCTGCTTGCCAGTCAAACAGAGTTTGAAGGTGACACTAGAATTATTATATGGTATAAGGTAACAATATATTTTTTTCAGTTTCATACTTTATTTTCCTTATAGACAGAGATAGCTTAGCGTTAAGTCATTTCTTTTTTTGCTTTCCACTCGAATTCAACAAATTACGCGTTACTTGACGTAACTCAATACCACGTTTTGGCTTACCACGGTGTCGAGTAGTATCAAGCCTCTTAAAGCTAAAAGGAATTATTTCATAGTATAAGGCAAGGCATAGTATAAGGCAAGTCTAATATCAAGGCAAAACGATAAAAAGTGGAAAACGGAGTGTCTACGGCTACTAGTATATAGCGAGAAATTGAAAATATAATCATACATAGAAAAAAGATACATTTGCATATTAACTACCTGAAACTCTTCAAGAACAACTTTCTTTTGTTCCAAATTGTTTTGCAATTTGTTAAAGGATTGCACCAGCTTCTCAGTCTTTGACAACCAGTCCAAGGCTTCTTTATATTGCTCTTCATATTCTGTCCATTTAACGATACCGCCCTCTATCAAAGCTTTTGTGTTGTTCAATTGTTCACTAAATAAGTATATAATAAATGTTGTAATTCGTTCAAAAGTATAAAACAAAAAATGACATGTATGTGTGTAATGGGTTTAAAAAATACTTACACGTAAGTGTCATATTCTTCCTGCATAAGAGCGACTTCTTCTTCTATATCTTCTCTGTCTTCATCATCTGCGAGACCACATGATATTTCTCCTTGTTCTAATGCCTTCTGCAACTTGACTTGCCCCTCTGTTAATTCACTCTCTAAAACCTTTAACTGGGATATCTTACTGCTCAGAGATTCTTTATCGCCAGTTGCATCAGAACATTTACCCAATTTTTCTTTAGCAGCTCGTATCCATTGGACAAAATCGGTGCCAGCATCGATAAATACTTGATGTTGCTCCACAGTCTCCTTCTGTTTTTCATATAAATCTTTAGCTTGTTTTGATAAGTTTTTGTATTTACTAGTGATTTCGGATGCTGGAGCTTGTTGCATAAGTTCCGAAGCCTTAGATGTTACAGACTGAATCATGGGTTCAAACGAAACAATATCTTGAACAATATTATTTGTTTGACGAAGTGTAGCTTTTCTTTCACCGAGACTTAATCCAGTAGTAAGACCTGCAAGACGGTCTTGACCTTTTTTAGATTTAGCAACTTTTTGCTCGCACACTTCTTGTAATTTAGCTTCCCTGTCAGAGATCCATTGTTGCAATTGAGAATAACTAGAACTATAATCAGCCCATTGCAATAACGCTGTTTCAAGGTGAACTTTAGCTGTAGTCATTTTTTTGACTAATCGGTCCCAGTCGTTCTGTAATTCCCTAAGCTCTGTATTGATTTTATCTTTACCATCAGATCTCGTATTTCTCAGTACTTTCTCTCCGCTGTTGACTGTAGCATGAACGAGATTTTGACCGTCTTCACGTCTTTTGAGTAAATCCTCGATTTGTTCCAAACGTTTTTGCAATGCATCTTTGCTACTATTACTACCAGCTTCGCTTCCGATTCGCGTTATTTCCCAAGCGTCATTAATCCATTTCTTAGTGTTTTCGTAATTGTCATCATAACTTTTATGCTGTTCATAGTTAGTTTCTACTTTTTTAAGCACATCGTTTGCCATGTTTACTAAAACTTGATATCTTGAATTCAAATGTCTTAATTGGTTGTTGACATAAGTATCTAAGTGTGATGAAAGAAGTCCAGCAGCGGAAGCATTAAAGTTTTCGATATCAACTTTACCTTTTTGTAATTGATCAACAATTTCTTGAACTTCGTTTACCTGAGCTCCCTTTTCTTTAGCAGAACCTAACAATGCTAATTTATGATTTTTAATAAGAATCTCTTTTTGCTGTAGCCAGTCTGATAATCTTTCATATTCATCTTTATATTCTCGCCATTGGTTAACAGTATCCTCTAATTGACTTTTCTGTTGTTTAATTTCATTAAAAAGTTGATCAAAGCTTTCCTTAAGAGCCTTCATTTCATTTTTAATAACAGATTGACCTTCTGGTGAGGTACTGGCCAAAACAACTTCCCCGGTATGTTGTAAGTGTTCAAGTAATAATTCACCTTGAGCTTGCTTGTTTATCAAAGCGTCAAGAGGAGCCACAGAATTCTCAATAGCTAATTTGTCACTAAGTGGTTTTGATTTTAATGATGGTACTTTTTCTCTGGCCCTTCCTAACCACTGAATTAGTTCATCATTAGCTTCTTTATACAATCTATGGTCTTTGTATTGTTCTTCACGATCACCTAATAGCTTCTTTATTTTGTCATATAACGTATCGAATTTATAAAGACTTTCTTGAGCCTTTGAGGCCACTAGATTTTGCTGTCCACTCGCTAACATTTCAGCAGCTTTAGCTTTAAGCGTATCTACCTCCAAGCGATCGCAACGAGCTTTTTCTTCAACCTCCTTAAGTTTTTCAAGTTGTACTCGTTTATCTGACATGGAAGTCTCAAATGGGGTAAGTTCACTTAACATACTCTCAAGCCAGGTGTTACTTTTTTGTATCAGTTGTATTTGTTCTAGGAAACCTGCCCATTTCGTAACAGAATCGTCTAATAAATTCTTAGTTTCGATCATTCTTGATAATAATGCAGACCACTGTTCTTGTAAAGCGACCAAAGAATTGTTAATAGCATCATGCCCAGCGGGCGCCGTGTTTGCCATCACATTTTGTGCAAGTTCCACAAGAGATTGTACTTTAGTGAATCCTTCGTCTTTAGTCAGTAGAAGATTTTGAATAAGGACCAATTTAGTTTCTAAGTCATCTTGGGAACTAGAGCTTAAGTCTGAACAAAAGTCTAATTTATCTCTTAGTTCTTCAATCCATTGCGAGCATTCTGACACATTACTTGTAAATTCTTGATGAGTCTTTACATATTGCTGCCATCTGTTAGTCAAATCTTTAACTTTTTGTGATAAAATTTGATATTTTACTGTTAAATCTGATATTTGAGAACCACGGGGTCCAAGCACACCAATGTAAAGATGTTGAGCTTTTTCAGTAATATTGTCTATTTCAAGTTCTTTTGCCCGAACTTCTCCTTGTAATTCTTGGAAGATATTGTATTGTTCTTGTTTTTCGAGTAGTGAAGCTTTTAAATCTACAGCATGTATTTGATTGTCTGTATTTCTAATCCACGCTAAGCACTGATCTTTAATATTTTCATATTCACTCCATTGTTGAATTTTATTCTCTAATGATTCGATTGTTTTGTTTATAAATGATACCAAGCCTTCCCACTCTTGGTGGGAAGCATCAATTTGATTTCTTATATTGGTCTGTCCGTTGCTTATTGTACCAGGTAATACCTTCTCCCCAAGTGACCGTATTTTGTCAATTCTATTTTTATCTTCAGGAAGATTTACTTGTAGTGATTTTAATTTTTCACAGTTACTGCTAAGAGCTACTCTTTCCAAACTGACATCACCCCATAATTGAGCAGTATTATGAGTAGCTTCCACCCATTCCTGCAAATCCATAACAGCTTGACTGTATTGTTGATGATTATTAACAATCGCTTCATATTGTTCTACAAAAGCTTTAGCACGTGCTAGAATATTGTCGTGTCTTTGTTTTAGTTGATTAATTTCCTTTGTAATATTTTTGTTAGCGTCAGGTAAACTTTGAGCAAGAATCTCCAAATCAGAAATATCTTGTTGGTGAGCGATAGAATCTTGTAAATAATTTCTATATACATTGAGTTGGTTGCGTTTTTCATCTAAAGTAGCTTTGAGTTCAATTTCCTTTGGTAGATTTTTCTCTGCAAGGGACAGCCACTCATTAACAGTTTTAAGATTTTCATCAAATGATGACCATTTGTTTAACTCTGAATCTAAATCACGTTCAGCTTTTGTAATGTTATCATATAAATTGTCTACAGCCTGTTGAATATCTTGAAGTTGTTGTTCAATCAATTCTTTTCCTTCTGGTGATGTTGAAGGATATAACTTCTCCCCTAATTCAAATGTATTATTGACCAATAATGTAGCGTTACGTCTTTGGGTAAGCAAATCATTAAGGCTTTCACGTTTGCAATTTATTCCTTCCGGAGTATTAGAAGATTCTCGCTGACACTCATCAAATTTATGTTGAGCAGCTCTTATCCAATCTACACATTGATTATACTTTTCTTGATAAGCGTTATGATCATTTACAGCTTGTTGGCATTTCTTAACTAATTCATTTGCAGTTGAATGTACAGATTGGAAACGTGATGTCATTTGTTGCAAATTCATTGTTATTCTAGTATCGTTACAATTTTCAATTAGATCACTGAATTCGTCGGTAAGCTTATCAACATCATTCTCTGTCTTCTTCAAATTAGCTAATATAGCCTGAAATATGGTAAAATGTAAAAAATAAATTAAAATTTACAATTACATTAATAAATTACAAAATTAAATTAAAAAAGTACGTTAAAACTACAATATCTACCATTAGTAAAATTAACATTATTTCTTGTCACAATTATTTTTAAAATATTGTATCCCACAGCCCTTTTTCTTACTATTAGTAATTTTGTGATAAGTAAGTAAACATATAAAGAAAAGTTAGGATAAAGAAACTGATACTTATAATAGTATCGTTAGTTAGATATACAATTTAAAATTTTATAAAGGTATGAAAATAAATCTACTAATATATTAGACTACCCTGTGCTCATTATTAAATTTATATTCTTTTGATCTTACTTGGTCTAATGCTTCACCCAATTGAACAACAGTATTCAGATCATACTCATGAATATCAATTGTTTTACATAAATCCTGTTTAAAATACATATGTCAAAATTAATAACATACAAAATTATATAGTTTTTCATTATTGAAATTATCGACTTACCTGATATTTATTGAGTTGGTCGACTTTTTCTTCTAATGTAGCTTTTGGAGTGTATGTCTTTAGGCTCATTTCTGTATCACTCAACCAGTGTTGAAGTCGATCATTAGCAGCGTCAAATTCTATCCACTGTTGAATTTTCTCTTCTATTCCTCGTTTAACATCATGTACTGTAGCAGTAAATTTTTCTAAGTCTGCTCTTAGTAGTCCTAATTCACGTGACATACCTTCTTTACCACGCGGCGAAAGCTTTGATGATTTACTAACAATAAGATCGGACAATATTTTTAACTTAGTATTTCCATTTGGAATTGCATCTAAAAGTTCTTGAATTTTAGCCAGTTTACTTTGTAAGGCTGCCTTATTACCCGTAAAATCTGAGAGTAAATGTAAACGGTCCCATAAATGTTTTTGATAATCTTGAAGAGATTTCTGCTGGTCAGTGAATTGCTGGTAGACGTCAAAGGCATTTTCATGTTTATCGATTATTTGCGAAAGTTTATTAGTGAGAACATTATATCTATCCCACACTGATTGTATAATAGATGTCATTTTCTCACTTTCATCTTTTCCTGAATGAATACTTGCCGCAACATTTTTAGCCTTTTCAGTAACAGTTTCAATAACTCTTTTGTGTGAATGTATTTCTTGTGAAAGAGCTCTATTTTTAAGTAATCTTGATTTTATTTCTTGAGCTGAATTTAGAACAACTTTTTCTTCAACTTCAACAAGTTTTTCCTTCTCGTCTAACCAAGACAAAGTTTGCTGTAAAATATCTTGATAGCTAGACCATTGCAAAGCTTGTGACTCGAACTCCTTTTGCTGTTGCAGAATGCTATCATTAAGCTTATCCCATCTTTCCCTGAGTTCTCTTATTTCTGAACGAATGTTTTCTCTACCGTTAGCTGCAGTCTCTGGTAATACTTTATCACCAGCCGTAGAAAGAATAGTTATTTTATGTTCTCCATTTTCTCTTTCTAATAAGAAAACTTGCAACTTATTGCCTTTACTTTCAATGCTTAATTTATCTTCCTTAATTATCATTTGCGATAACTGTTCTTCTAGTGGTTTTAACCATGCATCAAATTCATTTCTTAATTGAATATATTTCTTATGCTCAGAGACTAGTTCCAGCCAATGGTTATTAATATCTTTAGATATTAAGTGAAGTTGTTGATATCGACTGCTTATTTGTATAACAAGGGGTTTTAGTCTTTCTACTCCACACAACAATATTAAACTATGTGAGTCGTCCACAAACGCATCAATTTCTATTTCTTTAGCATAAATCTCATTTCGCAAACTGACATACCTCTGGAGTTGCTCTTCTTTCTCTGGTAATGTTGAACATAATGTTTGATCCCGACACTTTGTTTCCATATCTTTGAGCCATGCAGTTATAGATTCTATTGAAGAATCAAATTTATTCCAAATCTCAAGAGTGTGCTTTAATTTCTGTTCGGATACAATAATGTTACCAACGGCTTTAGTTAATTGCTCATGTAAGTTTTTTATTTCGCTTTTTATACTTGCATTACCAATTTCTGAAGTACTTTTACCGACGCTAGCAAATACATTTCTAATTTCATCTAGCTTTCTTGATCCAACTTTTTCGATGTCCTTTAAAGCCACAGCAGATTGAAGTTTCCTAACGATTTCAGGTTTCTCACCAATAGCATTTTCTATGTCAAGTAATTTTTCAGACTGTGAGCCTAGCCATTCTTTAAATTGCTGAAGAAGACGAACAAGATCTTCATGCCTTTTAACACAATCTTCTAGGTTATCTTGGAGATTTTGGGACTTTGTTACGATATTCTGGAATAATTGCTTAATTGACTGTAAATATACGTTCAAAGATGCATCGTGAGTTTGGTCAACTAATTGCTGAGCTTTATCACAAACAGATTCAACAAGTTGCATATGCGACATAATTTCTTGATGCAGAATTTTATGGTTTAATAATTGAGCTTTCTTTTCTTCTAAAGAAGTTTTGAGCTCGGTATGACGCTGCATTGCTTTTTCTACATCTTTGAGCCAGTTAGTTAATTGTTCTTGAGCCAAAGAAAAATCTGAAAATTGAAGAAGACACTGATCTAATTTATTGACTGTATCTTGGAAACTGTCGCCGAAGCTATCCCATAATGTTCGTATCTTACGGATTTTCTGCCTAATTACTTCCCTGCCATCTGGACTAGTATGGGCGTAAAGTTTTTCACCTAAGCTAAGAAATTCTTCAAATGCTGGTGTTTTCTTATTTCTACTCTCATACAGTTCCTTTGCCTTATTTTGTTTTTCTTGTAACACTTCATAATCTCCTACAATTTCATTTAAATCTTGTAAATCGCCTAGTATGCCCGTAAGCCATTTTTCCATATTTTCATAATCGTTTTCAAACGCTTGATGCTCAGATACAAATACTTCATATTTTGAAATTATTTCATTTACTAAGTTATTTAGAGTATGGTATCTAGTAACTAGCTTAGACGTTTTTATCATTAAATCGGACTCTCCACTTACATTTTGTTTATCTGTTAAAGCTATAAACTCAGCATTTTTCGATGCAAGTTCACTTTGAATTTCTTTAACCTTTTGTAAATGTGCCACTTTAGACTCTAAGTTACTTTTCAAACTTTGATCTCTAAGCTGATTTTCTTTAACTTTCAGCCATTCATCCAGTTCGTCTAATGTTTTTTGACTTTCGTTCCACTGTTTAATTGTATCCTTAAGTTTTTTATCTTGTTCCTTACATTGCTTAGTGAATTGGTCCCATGTTGTTTTTAATTGCTCATATTCGCTAATAAGCACTGGGTGTCCATTTGGACTTGTAGTTTCTAAAACTTTATGTAGTTGTGACTTTAATCCTTCGAAATCGCTGTCAATTTCTTGCGCTTTTGATACAATTTTTTCGATTGCAGCGATTCTGGAATCAATATCTTCTTTTTGTGAAACCACTGTATAGCTAATTATAGAATTGTCAGCAATAACATGATTCAATCGATCACGGATTTCTTCAAAAATTTGTACATATTTATCATGGTCAATTACGTGAGACTCATATTGAGAAATTCGATTAGCAAGTTCTGATGATATATTTTTGTAGCGATCTACAATATTCTTAAGGCTCTCTTCAGCATCGTCATCTGGCATAAGTTTTAGCTTTTCAGTCAATTGTGACAGCATCGATTGATGGAGTTCTACTTCTTGATATAATATTTTGGTAGTGTGAAGGTGAGCTTTTTTCTCAGGAAGAGTAGAGGACAATTTGAATTCTCCTATTGCCATTTCTTTATCACTAATCCATTTTTGAACTTGGTTGAAAGTATCATCAAATGAAGATCTTTTATTTATTGTCGTTTCTATATCTTTTATTACGTTATTTAAAGAATCAACAGAATTTTCGAAATAATCCCTTAGTGCTCTTAGTTCATTTCTTATTTGTTCACGAGCTTCTGGAGTTACGCCACTGAAAAGAGCTTCTCCAGACGCAATAGCACTATTAAGTAATTTTTGACCAACTTCTTTGTTTTCATTTAATTTCCTTACTTGTTCTAAATCTGCAGTAGATGGTTTCGTATGCTTACTAAATGCCACAATGTCTGCAATTTTCGCATTAGCATCTTGAAGCCAATTTTTAAATTCTACAATGGATTTATCGTATTTAGCTTTGTTGTTTTGAAGATCTTTTAGCCGATTTATATGGTTATCCATAAATTTATTTATTGCCTGATATCTTGTTTCTAAATGGTTAATATATTGTGAGACTCTTGAATCAGGATTGCGAGATAAAACTTTTTCTCCTATATTTGCTAATTTATTAATTTCAATTTCATATTCTCTGATTTCTTGTCTTCTTCTTTCTATTTCAGATATCTTCTGCTCCATATCATCGATATCAAGAAGTGTAGCAGATTCTTGTCTTACTTGATTTTCTTTTTCCTTCAGCCATTCAGAAACATTTTCTAAAAGACTTTCATAGTCCTGCCACGCTTCAAGATTTTCTTGTAATCGTTTTTTAATCTCATCATAATTAGAAGCTAAAACCTCCAAATTCTTTTGGGCTTTTTCAGTTTGTATTGCTGCCTCCTGTGCACTAGATGGTTCAGCTACAATCCGTAAAATTTCATATGCTTCTTTAAGGTCTATTACTTTTTGTTTGCAATCAGATATTCCATTTTCAACATCTGCAAGAGCAGCATTTTTGACTTCTAAATTATATTTATCACTATTGACGTCTGGCATGCACCATCTTGTTTTATCGTCTAATATTTTTAAGTTTCTATTAAGCATACTTAATTTATCAGTAAATAATTTTTGGAGGAATGTAAGTAAGGTCGTTTCAGTTTTATTTGCATGGACAAGTACACTTTCAAATCGTTTTTGCAATGTGCTCAGTTCTTTAGGTACCAAAGATTCATAAAAACCTGGATAGTTTGAGTTCATTTCAGACACATTTTGAGCAACGTTATCTATTTCATCATTAAGATTCTGCAAATCAATTTTGCAGGATTGACATTTTTGAAGGCGATCTAATATTTTTGCATTATCTCCTGACATATCATCACATTTAATAATGTCGTCTCGAATTTTACTTATATTATCAGACAGTCGCTTAATCTGATCTTTCAATTTATTTTCTCTAGATTCTAATGAGGACACCGCGCTTTCTAAATTATCAGCGAGCGTTTGTAATGCTTCAAATTCATTATCTAGATAATCAATTATAGATGATACCTGGCCCATTGGAATATTTTTATTTAAATTAGTTATTTGTTCGCATTTAGCTTTAATACTATTTTTTAAACCTACATAAATAGGCAATTCTTCTTTATATTTCACAAGATGATTCTGGCCAAACCTTATTTCCAAATTATCACAAGCATTTGCTAGATTCTGTCCTGTTTCACTCAGCCATGTTACTACTTGGTTTTTGGTATCGTCGATTTGTCTCCATACTATTAGTTGAGATTCTAGGTCCTGAATTCTTTTAATAATGGCATCGTTTTCTTTTTCCCAGTGTGTTTGTGAATTCAAGAAAGCATTCTCCAACGGAGATGTATCGAAACCACCTAAAGTAGATGCTTGTTTAAGAATTGATTGTTTAATAACATCCATTTGGTCTAAAAGTCCTTTAGATCTCTTCAAAAGTTCATAAGATTTTTTTGCTTTATCTAAAAACTGAGCAGTTTGTACATAATCATTTGGTGCATCCTTACATTCTTTTTGCAATTGTTCAGCTCTACTCATTTCTCTATCAAAAGCAATAGTAAAATTTTTAAGTTCTTGCAGTGTGGATGAAAGCAGAATATATTTATTCTTCGTGTCACGGACGGAATTTACTACTTGATCCCAATTATTATCAGCTGCAGTAAGAGCATTCTGAATTGTGCCCATATTAGGTTGATCTTCTCTCATCAAGTGGAGTCCTTCTTCTCGAAGCTCTTTTCTTACTGCTTGTTTGTCTTTTAATTCACTATCAAGGCTATCTAATTTTTCAGTCATTTCTTGTATAGTATTTTCTGTTAATGGTATCGGTTGTTGTGCCATTTCACTTAATACAGATTGCACGTTATGTAATATTTCGTTTAAAGCTTTATTTTGTAAATTAAATGTATCCCATCTCGCACCAACTTTTTGTACTAAGTCCCTCTTTGACGTAACTAGATTTAGTAAAGAATCCGCTTTTAGTTCAATTTCTTTTATTAAACTATTTGGTGGTATGATTCTACCGGTATTTTGATCAGTCACTTTAATTCTTGATGGTCCGTCTAGTAACGCAACATTACTTTTCCATTCAGGGATTTTCGTTATAATATTTACTAATTCTTGACGAAGTGCTTCATAACTTTCAGGTGTTAATTTGGTACCCTCTATTTGATACTGAATATGACTAAGTTGTTGCTTGTTATCTTCATACCAGTTTAATAAATCTGACCACTTTTGTAAGATACCTTTATTTTGTTGGATATTTGATTCAATAATTTGATAATGTTGAGCAATGTTAGAATATACGTCACTTAATGACCTAGTCTCTTCTGGATGAGACACTAAAGTTATATTTTTTACTTCATTATAAATATCAGTAAATTCAGGAGTTTTTGCTGCATGTTCTTGAAGTAAAACGTGCATGGATTGTAGCGTTGGTTCTACTTTATCAGCACTAATCTGATCATAGCTTTCTGTCTTTCTTCGAAAATCAGTAATCCAATTGTCGAAATTATGAAGCTTTGTCAAGAATTCCTGCCTAACAATAATTTTGTCGGATAAATCATTTACTCTAGTTCTAACAGTTTCCGCAAGAGCATTAGTACGATCTTTAATATCAGCTACTTTATTTTTCAAAATTGTTGCTCCTTCGGGTTGAACACTATGACAAATATTATCACATATTTGAGATAAGCTTATTATTTTAGCTTGTTGCTGGGAAATTTCATTACCAAATGATTTAAGTTTGTTTAATTCTCTATCTAATTTCTCTACTTGTGGCGTTTCAACATTCACGCTACGTGTACTGAGCAATTTTTCTCCATTTTCTATCCAAGTTTCTAACTTCTCAGCATCTCTCTCGAAGTTCTCCCAATTGCTTACAACCTTGTCCAGTTTATTATTCCATTGATCTGCCAAGTCGTGTACGATTGCCCATCTTGAATGAATGGCATCAACTTCATCTGGAGCGCTCGTTTTCCCCGACAATTGATGACTCACACTAGATAAAATCTGCAAATTCATCAGTTGCTTTTCACAATCGGTGACCAGGGCTCTCGATTGTTGCTGAAGTTGCTGAGCTTCAGGTAATGTTGCAGGTTTCGGAACATTCCCTAATTTTATTTCCGCTTCCTCTACCCAAGGTTTTATTTCTGAAACGCCTCTTTGATACCTCTGCCAACTGGCCAGGTCATGTTCTACAACTTTAGTTTGATGTTCTATTGAACGTTGCAGGTCAGCCATCATTTTTTCTAACAATGTTATTTCACCTTTGAGTTTATTAGCATCTTGACCACGATGTTCCAACGCTAGCTTAGTTCCTTGTTCTGCTACATTTCTAACAGTTTCTAATTTTTCAGCAATCACTTTTTGCAAAAATTGAGATTTCTCAACACGTTCTTCCGGTGTAATGTTTTCGGACCGAATTTGAGAAATTAACAGTGGACTTTCTTTTTTAATCCATTCGCGAACATGTTCTAGTTTACTTTCAATTTTAACCCATTCATTATTGAACTTTTCTAGATTATGTACTTTAGATTGCACTTCGTCTTGAGCTCTTTCTAATTTATGTTCGATTATCTGTAGATCTTTTTCAATGACTGGTTTAGGTTTATTGGCAGTTAGAGTTTGTAATTCTGCGTAAGTTTGTTGAAGCTGGGGTAATTTTTCAGCTTTTGCACGTTCCAAATCTGTATTGATAGCTTTAGTTTCTTGCAATTCTCTGCTGATATTAGTGACGCCAAGTTCTAAGCCTGGATGAGCAACATAATTTTCAATCTGATTTATATCTGAAAGCAATTCTTCTTTCTGATATTCATAGTTAGACCAAACTTTTTGTGTATCACGTAATTTATGTAACCGCTCTGTATTAGATTCATAAGCTGTATTCCAACCCGTTTCAAGATTTCGTACATCTTCTCTAACAAAGGCTGGGGCATTCGCATCTTTAATTAGTTCTTTACCCCTATGTAACATAGACATTACTGATGGTCGTTGTCTATCTAATTGGTGTACAGCTGCTTGCTGCTCTAAGACAAGCTGTTCAACGTGTTTTAGTGATTGCAAATCTGGTTCTTCCTTAGCTTTTTCCTTTGCAGTTTCAAGGATACATATAACTTCGTGTACCTCTCGTCTGTACGTATAGCATCTTGTATATGTTTCAGTTTTAATCATAGTAATTTCAATAGTAGGGATGAGATTCTTGTAACGAGCTATGAGGTTTTCCAATTTAATTTGTTCTTCTTGGGCTTCAGTATCAGAACAATGGTTTGAGAGCATGTCTAATGTTTGCACTAACCATTTCATATCTTCACGTTTACGATCGGCTTCTCGGCAAATATTCTAAAATAAAGTTCAAAAATAGACAATTTAATATATGTATGTTAAAATGTATAATATTACAAATCAGTATAAATTAATTTAGATAAACAATAACTACTTGTAATAGCATTGTCACATTTTTGACTGTACGCAAGATTCGTGGGTATTGGTATTGGTTTTATATTGAAAAATAATGTTAAATATAACAAATAATTATACTAATACATAATATAAGCTGAACATAGAATTACTACTTCTATAACTAAGAGCGGGTATGCTGTATGCAGTATAGTTACCATTAACTCCTTTAGCTGATCCAATGAGAGCATTAAGGAATAAGTATATAATAAGTAATCATTTGAAAGACTAAGGACTAAGCTTTACTGGTTACAAGTAAAGTTTCAGATTTGATGCAGTCTACCAGATAGAGGGTACTGATAGCTTATTCTATTTCACCCCAAATTGCATGATGTAATTCTCCCTGATGATATTTGTCTACCGGATCAGTTGATCTGGTCGATCAATACTTGTTAGTTGACGGAACGGCAACTTAATAATTGACGGAACGGCAACAATGCAAATAAGATTTTTTTGTGTTTCGTTATTACCACATAAATTATCATGTCATTTGAAAACAATTTCGGAAAGGTCGAAGTAAAAGTAACAAAATTATACTTAAAAATTCAAAAAGATACTTTCAGGTCCATATTAGCCACTTTAATGGGCTGATACTTTATATACTTGCTACCACAAACAAACCTGTGATACCAACAACTTTAGTTCATCTGTTGTAGCCAGCGGTAAATCTAGCCCTAAATAAAATTTATATCTAGTGACAGACATAATAAATTTATTCATAATATTAATAAATTTACCTGGAAAATGGTTTTCTCTCTTTCAAAAGCTTCAGCAGAATCAACTTCTCTTACAATACTGTCCATAGTTTTATCGACGTGGTCCATCCATTTCTCCATTTCCCGGAACTTCTCTCTATACGAATCCCATTTGGCTGGTATTCTTTGTAATTGTTGTCTAAAGTGTTCTACTCTATGAACTGTAGACTCCCATTGTAGTTCACATTTTTTGACTTCATCTTCTAAGCTTTTATCGTTAGTTTGATTTGTGTAACTAACGGAAATCTTTTTAAAGTTTTGTAGACATTGTTCTACTTGCATTATCTTGCCTTGGTTGCGGAAGTACTCTTCATTTCGAATAAGGATGCCATCAGCATCGTCACTTTGATTGTAAGCCTACGAGAAAATATCCATAAATAGATTTGTCATATATCTTCTAGTTAGTAAACTTAACACATTATAAAAAATATACATTTACAATATATATTTTTTATTTTAATACAAAATTTATTAAGAGAAATTATAAATATTGAATATAATAAATTGATTTAGATTTAGACAAAATATAAATAAAGAAAACCCTTAGCGAATATTATGAAGTTATCTTACCTGTTCTTCATAAACAATTTCCTTTTCGATATCTTTTATACAGTGGTGGAAGACGGTCTCATCGAGTCTAAATTCAAGTCGCATCAAATGAGGTGGAGCTCGTTCTAATAATTCCTTCCAACGTCGCTGCAAATCTTCTACTGTTTGGACTACTTTGGGCCTATCTTCTTCATTTACTAACTGATATTATATTTATATTTAATATAATAATATAGAGTGTTAATATATATAGAGTGTTACTAAATACTTGTTACAAATTTGTATGTATTAAGATATTTTGTTACTTAATATCACACAACATTGGCCAGTCATGGTGCAGGGGCACAAAATGTGACATTGAACGCGACTGGTTATAGGTTCGATGCCAACTCGTGGAAATTTAAAAATATTTAAATTTATATTTCCATTTCTTCGCTCTGAGTTGAGTTTTACCACTCTACACGCAATACTTCCAGAATTCGGCTGAAAGTGCTAGCCTAAGGCTTTGTAACCCAGGGCCGCGGGTACGAGTGCCGCTACGATAAATAATTTATGCCAAATTATACTTTAAAAGATATTATAATAATATTAATATTTTAATATAAATTGCACCTCAATAAGTTCACGTCCAGATCGGACCAGTTCAGACACAGCTCTCTCGTCTGCTCCTTGGAAGAATCTCTTATGGAAGTCAACAGCTTGTTGGTTATCAACACGATTATCAGCTAACAATGCTTCAGCTCGTGATGCCCATTCTTCTACAGAGCGCTTTTTGGTTTCAAACTCATCCCAAGCGCGAACTAAACGTTGTAGTTCAGCTTCTCTTTTAGTAGCTTCTGATGATACTTGGGCAAATCTATTGAAAATTAATTAATTTTAAAAATGTACATATGATTATTGAAGATATTTCTATTATGTATATTAGCTGCACCTGCAGGTAGCCCTCTGGACACCTCCTTTGCGGTACTGCGATACGGTGCGGTACTAAGCTCTGTATCCAGAGAACGGAATTCTTTACTTCACATCCATTGTAATTTTATGCGTGTTTAATGACGGAATTAATGGCTATGTTTTGCTTTATCAAAGCGGAGAAGCAGAAAAATATATAAATAATTTCCCAATTGCAAATTCAATCCTCAAGATAAAAGTGCATTTATATCTCTAATTCATAAATGACACATATTTTAAACGTACAATAATTTTAATGTTACCTCTCATTAAGGTCACGCATGAGGCGCAGTTGATCAGCAACGTCAGCGCTGCGGTCGGTGTCGGCGGCGCGGACAATGTTCTCGAACACTTTGTTTTTACTCTCAAGCATTGATCGGTAATATGTTGTACGCGAGAAGAAACTGCGGTGCGACTCGTAGCGGGATTCTATCACCTCACTAGTAAAATAAAATAGTTGTCAAATTATAAATATGTTATTTTAATATAACTAAGTAGAGCAAGATAATTATTTAAAAGTTCTCATGTATAATTTAAGTAAGGACAGGCTTACCGAGAAGTACCAGAAGGACGTAAAGCTTCATCAGCAGCCTGCAGCCATCGAGCAAGTTCCTGCTGACCGCTCTCAAGAGAAGCATGTTGCGCCAATAATTGCCTGTATTGATGCAGTTTGACCGGAACTGACGCTCGGACGCGGACTAACGCCTCCTTTTGCTGTTTTAATTTGGACATGTTGGATTCCACCTCGTCTCGTGGCAGAGAAGCAATTGCATTTTGGAACGTCCTGGAATTTTTTTTTGTGATTTAGTTTTCTTTTTTATCGATTTATTTATTTATTTTCAAGAGAATCGATTATAACCAAAAACGTTTCCACGGATAAATAGTATAATATCACAGAAATCGTAAACTCAAACATTTAATTAAGTAAGACTGTTCTTAAAAATATTAATGAATATTTGAAATTAATTGTTTTAATATAAATAAACAAATTTATATTGATCATTTAGAATTAAGCGGTACTAACTAGCTTTTAAGTTATTACAATCTAAATAAAATCTATTTTCCCGAAAATACCCAATAAATCAATAATTCATCACCTGCTAATAGATTTGAACAGTTCTTCATTTTGTTCTATCTCTGAATTTAATTGCAATAGTTGATCGATGTAAGCTTGTATACTCTCAGTAGTTCCTTTTGGTTGGCTGGAAAGAAGATTCTCAGCGGACAAAAGCCAGGAGTCTAAGTTTTGTATTCCTTGATTGAGTTCTCTTCTGTGGCGTAGTGCGTCTCCGCCTCGTACATAGCTGAAAAAAAACGAATAATGAAATTTTGCGTAAGTCACTTCTGTTTATTTTGTATATAAATTGTGTAAATTTCTATGTACAGTAAAGTATTATATTTATTGTATTCTATATTTTTCCCTTTTATACTATTCTAATATTTATTCATTATTTAAAGTTTTATAGTTAGATATAAAATTTGGAAAAAATAAATACCTCAGCGATTATACTATCAATATTAAAATCAAATAAGCTATAAAACTAACCACTCGGCTTCTTCCCAAATACGTTCCCATCGCTCAGTGATTTCTACGTATTTTCTTTTAATCTCCGTCGTTATTTCTTCAGAGCATGTTGCCGCCAAAAATCCAGCAGCATCGCCCAATAGTTGGTGCTTCTCTTTCCAAACTGTCAAATCTTGGAAGAATTCTAATCTTTCATCTTCGGACACCCTCAACATATGCTGGGCTTTATCCAACCACGATGTGAACTGATCTGTTAGATTCGTCCACCTCTCCCAATGTGCAATAACTTCTTCTAAAACGCTTTTAGCGCATCTCACATCCGAAGCAACACGTCTCCAATTTTCCGAAACTTCTCTCAAAAATGTGTCAATTTCTCTCGCTTCGGTTCTGTCAACTTCACAAACTTTTTTGTATTCTTCCGCGACTTGTTTTATGTCAATATATGCTCTGTCAAATTCTTGGAAAATTTTATTTTTTGTAACAAAATTATCATAGTCTTCTAATAAGGCACGAGCGTGATCAATTCTTCCGTACTTGCTTGTCCAAGCAGCCAGTTTTGCCTTGGTAAGCTCAGTGAAAGCTACTATACAACATTTATGTTCAAGATACTTTAATCTTGCCTTTCTCTGTGGGGCGGCTCGCTCTACTGTTTGAAGACGTTCTTTCATATATTGAAGCCTTTCAGCTGGAATTTTGGATGCATCTGAAGAATGTGAAGCCGCTTCAAACCGGTCAATGATCTCTGGCAAATCAGCAAAAAAGGAAGTATGCTCTTCCAGCTTTTCACTTATGATAGAGGCTGTTCTGTCATCGAGACTGGTAGGTATTTCATCGAAATAGAGTAAGTATTCAGCTCGGGCTAACCATTCACCAACTGTTCTAAAGTCTCCAGGTAATTCAGAATCCAAAAGCCACAGCCATTTTCTGTGCAACCTTTCAAGTTCTATCCACAAAACTACCAACTCTCTCCAAGATTTCGGTGCAATGGCGACTAAACTCTGTGTGTACATGAGTTTTTCTAACTTCTGATATATAGGTTGTCGGGCTAAGCGTTCGTTTTCGGCGAGGATATAATCCTCGTAGTGTCGAGAGAGTGTCCTGGAGTCATACTGCCTTTGAATGGTTGACACTCGCTCAGAGAGCCAGTTCCTTAACATTTCATATTCTTCTTGAACGGCTGCTACTGCATCTGGTCCTGTTGTCTGTAAAAGTAAACAAATCTTTTTTAGTAGCAGTTGTCACTATAATCCAGGCTGCACGCTGAAATAAATTGAAACAGTTTTTTATATATAATTTTTCATGTATCCAAGATTATGCAGGGACATTATCACTGTTTGTATTTTACCACGATCACATTACTATACTCAACTTTGAATTACTTGTTATTCCTATGAATATATTAAGTACTTCAAAGAGGTTTTTAAAATTAAATAAAAGATTTTGTTCAACATTAATACAGTTTTAATTGTTGTTTATTACCTTAGGTTCAGGATATTTGTGCAAGAATTGCGCTACGTAAGTCATAATTGATCTTTCATCTGGCTTGTCTACATCCACGTCTTCAGCATCTAGAAGCTTAGCAATACCAAGTTCTGTTTCTGCCACATCAAAGGCATGCTCCAATCGCTGCCTGTTCGTTTTTCTTCTCATTTCAGCTAAATTAATCAGATTTGCTTTGATAGCATCGATAATGGCCAAGAAAGCGATACCGTCGCGCCAAGATGGTCCAAAATCTGTTACTTGGATGTTTGCTTCTCTGAAAAAAAAATATAAAATAAAAATACGAAATACGAATAATTTCCTACGTTAAACGTTCGATTGTCAACAGCCGACACATCAAGTGATAATGTCACTTCAGCGATTGAAAAATATTAATTTCATGTTTATGTGCACACACACATTCACACGTGGTAGAAGTGAAAACAAAAAAAAACAAAAAAAATTGGCTTCAACATAATGAGACGAATGTAAAATGTAGAATTGAATGACCCCCCATATTATTCCACTTATCTTAACAAATTAATTCGAATAGTAAGGATATAGAACACTTACTTAGGCAAAGCATTCGCAACCCATTGCAATAGTGTTTTCTTAGCGCCCTGCTTCCATCTGTCCTCTGCTCTGTGCGTGGGGGTCGCGGCGCCCGACTCTTGCGACATGACCGACGCACATCTTGATCCACTGAGATATTCCAAAGCACGACTGTTTTCTTCGATCTATTCAAAAAATCATATATTACCAAAAAAAGAATAATATCGGGATAGGGGAAAAGTAATTATGTAAGAATTTTATAATAACTCGATAAGAACGTATGTCCTAATTTGTGCTGAACGCTTGGACGGATTCCATGAGGCGCCGGTTCGAGTCTCGATACGTTTAAATCTGTATGAGTTTTTGATTAATACTTGAAAAAATGTTAAAGTATATAGTTGCATATTAATAATTAAATAGCTTAAAAAATGTTAAAACTTAATAAAATTAGGCGATAGGTATAAAGCTTTGTTTTGGAATTTTATGGCAGATGAAAAGGAAATTCAGTACAAAAATTTCGAAGGTTGTTTCTTGTGTTCCTAGTATAAACTTTAATGAAAGTAACTCTGTTGTCCCAAGCAACAAAGAGTTTTAACAGCTCTCCTAAAATTCCATCAACATGATTTAAACGCATTTAATTGCTAAGAATTGTTAGATATACCTTATATACCTTCAAAAATACAACTGCGATGATTGATTTTTCTGTGCGAAATCACTGTTATAATTGTTTCGACAAATATTATAGAATTAACAAAAAAAAATGTGTAAAACTGAAATCAAAAATAAAACAAACAAAAGAAAATGAAAATAAAAAGCAAATAATTATTTGAATTGTGAAGAAAGGTACTGAGATTATGTATCTCACTTTAGGCATTCGTCTATTATTATTTTTTAAACATGAAAAAAGTTTTCTATTCTATCAATTATTCTGAAAACATTAAATGACTATAAGCTTGCATTTCACCCACCTCTCGTCCTCTTTCCTGTGGGTCCAATATATTGAATGAAGCTTGCGCAAACAAAATATATCAAGCCAATTAAAATGAGAATATATTTATAACAAGGGTATGCAAGGCAAGAAGGGTAGGCTTTATTGAATAAGCAAAAATAAATAATATATGGAAGGACTAATAGTAAAAACCATATACATCGTTTAATATACGGTTAATGGACCAAAATTTCTTAATTAAACATGTTGCTTTTCTCATATGACCAAGCTGAGGAATTTTTACCCAAATTCAACAGTCATTTTTAGACCACATGATATTTTTGGTATCTTAATGTTTTCTTGCCATTTTTAATATTTTTCTTTGCATGTTTATAAAAATAGATTCTTTGCATTTATAGAAAACTTATGGAATATTCATTAAATCATTTATGTATCTGGTCCAATATAATCGATGATAACTGCCTCATTATCAAGTCAAGCACTGCTCTTTACTAAAAAACTATTCAGATTTATCCTCATTAAAACTGGCTCACAGTTAGTGCAATCAACCGTGTTATCTTATTATCTAAATAATAATCTACAAGTCTAGAAATTCTTGAATATAGTAAATTCTTAGAGTAAACTAATCCACTAAGTACTAATACAATAGTCATTGGAAGTAGGGAAAGTGAGTGTTCAAGATTCTATCTAGCTCTACAATGTGTATAGAAAGTCCTTTCTCTAGGTCAAATGTCATCAAGAATTGCTTATTTTGATAAATGATCGGATTTAAGCCCGTCATGGCCCGGTGGCACAAGGGTGTGATTGTAAATGCGAGTGTTGTGGGTTCTATTCCCACTCGGTGAAGTGGAATGTGTTTAATATATTTTCATTTTCTCGCTCTGGTAACGAGGCAAAATTCGGCAGTAAGTGAGGAAGGGAAATGTCTTAATGGGAACGGAGTCTCTTCATACTATATTCACAGGTTCCCTCTGCCTACCCTGAGTAGTATTACTTTCAATTGGTTTCTATAATATTTATAGTTCATTTCTAATAAACTTTGTACTAAAATTATTTTTAATTTGTATATTTATTTGTTTGTACTTCAATCTAAAATGTTAATTGTGGTGAAAGCTTAAAACCAATTACGAGCTGGAAGATAGCAATAATTACCTGGAAGTACAGGATTATGGTCCAGATAAGGCCGAGTACGACAGCAGGTCTCCCATCGACAAGGTCAGCAGCGTTTATGTTGACCAGCTTGATTCGTTTGCCAGCTAAGAAACGTAGTGCAGTGTTCGCATTCGATAGGAAATGTGGACGGCGGAGGACACGGCCGCGTTCCATTGGCTATTAAATATATTTAATTTTCGTTAATAAGAGAAACGTAACAGAAAATAGAATATAATAGTAGAAATAATAAGTCAATATTTTAGCGGTGTATGTATTTTCAATATTTTACAATGATAACGCAACGGCTCAACGCCTGATTGTAAACGCGACGGCTGCTGGTTCAATTTCTACCCGTCCGACTAAATTATTTTCATTTTACTACTAAAAAGACAGAGCGCAGCGTTTAGTTCCGCCACTCAACGGCGTAAAGCGACTTTAATTCCACGGTGAGCAGTTAAAACATCAATCACGCTATCTAATCGAGCATTACTCAAGAAATGTTTGAAGTATCAGTCTTAGTAATATGAAGGCGCATCGAACGATCCATTGTCGAGTGGTTAACGGATATGCGCAGGGAATATTTATGGACGTTTGCCAACGTGAGAGCATCCTTAAAGTGTTCTGATAAAACAAACGGGATTCAAGTTTGTTTTATATTGTGAGATATTATTTTGATTTCCAGTCGGGTGAAAAAATATTTTCATATCTTCGCTCTGGTAACAAATTCAAGGCCATTGAGCCGATAATCAATGTGTCGACAATTAAAAAGTGCATCGAGTACGACGTATCTTGATACTAAGTTTCTTTTGCAGTGCTATATAATAAGGGATGCAGCATAAAGCTAGATATCTATTAGCTAAATAGCTTACCAATTTTTCACCAGACAATACTTCAAGTAGGGCTAAGAGCTTGGTGCCGTCTCGTAAGTCGTAAATCAGGTCGTCGATCCGCATTGGAGGTATGCGCTGTATAAGATATACACATAAAATACACAAAAAAAATGTTACATATTTTAATATGTAACTACATAATTACTTTTTTAAATAAAATAACAACAGAATACTGGCCTCCACCAGTCGTGATTGTGAATGTGGCAGTGGGTTCGATTCTCACTCGAGGAAACGAAATATTTAATATTTCCATTTGCATTCCTTCATTTAGCTTTGAGTACATCACAAAGAAGCAATATGAAAATTTTAAAGACAGTACAGCTCTTAACATACTTAACATTATATCCTCTACATACGACGTAATTAAAGAAAATTATCGTAGCTGACCTCTAACGTTATCATCAATAAACAATATGTATATTTTAAGATTTATCATTTATTTACCTTTGATAAGTGCGAATTGATCCAATTAACAAATGTCTTCTTTTGCACTCTTTCTTGTTCATCTGTAACAAAATGAAATAATATTTATTTAAAACATTTATTATTAGGCCATTGTAGCATCGCATTCCCACTCGGGATATTATAAACCTTTTTTTAACTTCACGCGTCATCGTTAATGACTGGACTAATAATCATAATTAAAAAATATATATATAATATGGAGCCGTCGTGGCGTAGAGGCACAGGCGTGCGCCTGCGCAACTGTAAACGCGACAGTTACGGATTCGATTCCCACTCATATTTAATCTTTTCATTTTCTCGCTGTAGTAAAGATAATTTAAAAATCTTTTTAGAACTTAACCTATAAAAATGAACGAAACAAACCGCACGACCACTAGTTTATTAACGTATAATTTAAGCGAAACTTAAAAGCTAGACTGACTCAGTGTTTACAAACCTTATTCAAATTAGCAAATAAAAAAGCAAAACAGCAAAAACAGTAGTAAATAACATATTTAATGGTCATGTTTTGAATTGCATTCGAGCAAAAGCTATTCTTGCATATGTCGTCAAGTGAAGTGCATATCTGAATCACTATACAACTTGCCAAGTTCAGTGATCCGCTAATGCGTGTATTGTTCTATACTCGTATGTTGCCAAATATCAAGAATACTTCTATAATACTACAATATCTATTTCTAGTTTATGGGTTCATGCACTTATGTTTTGGTTTATGTAAGATTAATAAATAGAATTTAATGAGATTGGCAAGATTTGGCCTAAACTAAAGCCTAGCACTGTCACAGGATATATATATATATATGTCGGAGAATAAGGTGATTGGGACCGGAGCTTGTTCCGATCCCACTTATAATGTTGGAGTATAAGGTGCTTGAGGCCGATTCCACTTCTGATGTAGACAGATATGACCGACATCGTACTTCTAGTTAGACGTGGGTTTTCGGGCGTGGTAATTATAAGAAATGCTATCTTACTCTTGACGTGAAGCTTGGAGCAGTGCCGTGGACTTGTGACCACTTCAGTAGGCTTAAGGGTCCCTTTACAGTACTAACACTCGCCTTTCACTGCTCCAGCCCAGTACAATTGCAAATAGGTCTTAACCACATTTGTAATTGAAGTAGTCGAGGTTGGCCAGCGATGGAGCACGAGTAGTACTCTGAGCCGTGGTAGAGCCTCGACTGAGCGTACGTCCGTGCGGTTCGTTTTATGTGATTGTCATCGATCGGTGTCACGTCAGAGTGACAGGCAACGCCATCTGGTTTTGACAACTGGCAACTTAAATAATCTGCTTCCCTGATACATCCNTGTGGAGTTAAATTAGCTAATAGATTCCGCAATAGAAAATGAGAATTTAGATAAGCTATATAAAATATAAATCTGCCTACCCTGCTATAAGCGGTATATAGCGTGAATCTAAAAAAAAGTAGTTTTAATTATTATTTTTAAGTTACATGCGGTGATCAAACAAAATTACAAACAAAATATTATTACTTTCTTACGTCAATACCTACTTGTCAATACATCATGGATCCTAGCAACAGACAGCCCACCGCACGTCGCACGTCGGCTGTCATGGTGTTTTATTGGAAAACCATGTCAGAGAGGGCTACATGGTAAGCCCATATGCAAATTGACACCCGTCGCGACGCTGTTAGGCCACGAGAACTAGGATATTGGATGAAAATAGACACAGATCTTAGTAACGTGGGAGTTAAATACACAGATTGCTGGTAACATATACATATTATGTTACCAGCCTTATCGGTAAATGAGAGACCTCTTACAATCAATGGGTTAAGTGAGAGTCGGACTCGGGTCGGTATAAAAGTGTACAAAATGACGTTTTCATTTAGGTGAATATTACGCTGTCGGTATTAAAATTGAAAACAGTGTGATTTATCATAAGATTAATCTATTGCGTATAGCTATATATCTATTAGTATATATTCCTTCCTTATTTTTTGTGTTAGATTTCAATGTAGATTTTAGAAAATATATTCTATTACGAACTTCCGTAATTATCATAATATGTTATTAATCAGTATTTAAAATGTCAATGATTGGGGTCGTAGCAGCGTAGCGGCACAGAGGTTGACTGTAAGCTCAACGGTTGTAGGCTCGATTTCCACTGACAGACGAGACGGAGGAGATCAAATTTTGATACATCTGCTTCTTTACGCCTAATTTTCCAGACATTGCGTAGAACTCAACATTGCTATTCGTTCAAGGGCGGGAATATAAAAATAATTCATACTCTCGAATTGGAATCGAACCCACGACTGTCAGGACCCAGCGTGAATACAAAAAAATATAATTCTAAATACGCATACACAAATAATTAAATGAGTGACTGAAGTTGACATACGTTAAAATATTCTTATCTATTACACATAAATTGTCAAAATAATCATCTTTCCCAACAAAATATTATTAGGCTTTACTTTAAAATTCACTTAACTCCATCTCATATTCTTTATAGTTAGATATTTATTAGCATTCCAACATAACACAATTTGTACTAGACTGTCGGTAAAATAGCTGTTGCCTACATTTCAATTTGTACATACAAAATATTTCATGTAAGATTTGAATGTATGTAACTTAATAAAGGTATATGTTACTTGTTTCGCTTTCGGGTCAAAGTCAACCTCGTTTTAAATTGCGGCTTTAATTAGTATATGAAATTATTTTACTTAGAGCTAGCTAAAACCCGCGGCTTTGTCCGTATAAGCTTGTGGAAATAACTTTTTTAGCTCCACGCTCCCGCTTACAGCAGGGTAGGCAAAGGCAATCTAGTGTTAAGACACCCCGTTCCTCACTTTCCGGCAAATTTTTGAGGCTTTCAATTAGAATTGTTGATTGGCGCAAGTCGACTCTGCGCTTTTCTCGACAGCAGAACGAATAAATGGTAGTAAATATTTTAGTGGGAATAACTATTAGTTGTATTTATCTGACACATACAAAGCGTCCGCAGTAACTATGATTGTACAATATGACCCACATATAATTGATTGACGTGATGTAATATAGCCTTCCTCGATAAGTGGACTGGCCAATATATATATATATATATATATTTAAAGCAGTAGTTCCTGAGATTAGAGTGTTCAACCAAACAAATTCTTCAGCTTTACGTACGACCACTATAAGATATCATGGTCATACTGTATATCAAACTTGTATTTAAAGTCGTGAGAGCATACATGTACTCGTACGTACATCGTGAGTTTTGAGGAGTTTGTGAGGATAAATGTTTGTTCCCTTTTTCTGCAAAAACTATAAAACGGATTAATATAAAAAAATATTGTAAATACTTATGTATCAGATTAACTGTCTACAAAAAAGTTTATGTAAAAATTTTATATTCTTTGGATATATTAGATTATGATAACAAAAAGTCCAAGCGGGCGAAGCCGCCGTTACCATATACATATGTCGGAGAATAAGGTGATTGGGACCGGAGCTTGTTCCGATCCCACTTATAATGTTGGAGAATAAGGTGCTTGAGGCCGATTCCACTTCTGATGTAGACAGATATGACCGACATCGTACTTCTAGTTAGACGTGGGTTTTCGGGCGTGGTAATTATAAGAAATGCTATCTTACTCTTGACGTGAAGCTTGGAGCAGTGCCGTGGACTTGTGACCACTTCAGTAGGCTTAAGGGTCCCTTTACAGTACTAACACTCGCCTTTCACTGCTCCAGCCCAGTACAATTGCAAATAGGTCTTAACCACATTTGTAATTGAAGTAGTCGAGGTTGGCCAGCGATGGAGCACGAGTAGTACTCCGAGCCGTGGTAGAGCCTCGACTGAGCGTACGTCCGTGCGGTTCGTTTTATGTGATTGTCATCGATCGGTGTCACGTCAGAGTGACAGGCAACGCCATCTGGTTTTGACAACTGGCAACTTAAATAATCTGCTTCCCTGATATATATATATAATATATATATTACGAATACAGTAACGAAACAGGATATATATATATATATATATATATATATCCTGTTTCGTTTTCTATTTCCCAAATTTTTGATAATTTAGACTTGATGATAGTTTACGCTTCCAAAGAAGCAATATCTCTATTTAATACCAATAGGTAGAAAGTAAACAACGGAACGTCTGAACAATATACTGCGAAAAGCATTCTGTTTGCTTCTTTGTTATAAATATTTCATGGTATGATTATTCATATAATTTAATTCAATTTTGACATAATATAATTATATAGCTTAAAATTTGGTAAATGTGGCGTGGTAGTGGTTTAACAGTTTTAATTATATCTAAATCAATCATTACTGAAGACTATTTGTCACACTTGAGACGGCAGTTAACAGTTCGCTGGTATTGGGGCATAGCGTCTGTCTGTAAACGAAACCATCCTTGGTGTGATGCCTACTCGAGAAAATAAACTATTTTCATTTCAGTCTCAAAAATTGAACGGTCCGTGGGTAACGGAGTGTTTTAACAATATGTTTACTATGCCTACCCTTCTAAACGCAGAATGCAGCGTTAAGTTACGAAAAAGGTCACCTATAACGAAATATAAAAGCACAACAAACTGTCAATAATCGCGTTTATGGTATACATTTCTTTTCAGTATTTCATAAAAGTTTACAAAACTATCATTAAGTCCCAACTCCCATCATTGCATTAATCCATTGGAGAATAAACAGTAAGGTGGTTCCTTATACACGCAATCGGTAGCGACTGGTACGGGCAACGACCTATCTTTGAAATTACTTGTTGGTATATACATATAATATTATTCGGATTCGCTTGGATTTTATTTTTAACTCTATAAAATATTAAAATTCGTGTGTAAATTTCTATCGTAATTATCAAAATTATAGGGATTCGTGGCGTAGTGGAACAGCGCTTGACTATACACAGAGAAATAATTATATTTAAATAATTCGCATTTCTCCGTTCTAATAAGCGAATAGCGGCGGCAAACTAAAATAGATATGAAATGTCTCCTTAAAAGTAATAAATCTTGGCATTATTGGGGTTTTTATTCTAAAACAGAACAAAAAAAACAGATATAAATAATTGAGTAACTTAAATTATTATAATTTAGAGACTTAAATGATAATTCATTCTGCTATTTTATGCCTGTAATACATGCGACAATGGTTTTTAGCGTTTCCTTATTCCCGTTTTATATTTACTGTTCGAAGAATCATTCTAGAATGGATATCATAAAAATCATTTTTTTACCGTGAAGTCACGTAATATGATAATAATGATATTTATGATAAATAATATTTATAAAATGACATAATAGAAAAAAAAAGTTAGAGTTAAAATTAGCAATTTTTTCTTACCAAATTAATAAATTTTAAGGCTCGGAATTCAGTTTACGCTAGGTCAAAGAGTTTATGGTAAATCTCTAGCGGTAATGTTTGTCAAATTAAAATTTAAAATATGTATTTGAATAGACTACTTCTTTTTTTCTGGCCTCCCTACACCACAACTTTCAGGAAACAAAAAGTAAAAATGTTGGCTAGAGTTAGGACACTCCGTTCTCATTAAGTTTTATTATTGAATAAATATTAAATAATAAGGTGAGTACGTAAATTACGATACGATATTTAACAATATATAGGTATATAATAATTAATTTAATAAATTATAAATATTCCATTACTTAACGATAAAGTACTCTGAAGTTTTAACATGAATCCGTTTATCTAATAGCGATTAACTTAAAAAATTAAAAAGCAAAAACATCGATAATTTATATGATATTTTTTACCTGCTCAAAACAAGTTTTCTTTTACGGAACTATATAAAATACATGAATAAATAATTATCTTTGATACACTCATGAGAATAAAGCATTTCATTATATGCAGGTTCAAATCTTAGTTTTATGTTTTACTTTTAAATTAGATATTTACTAGGCTAAGATAGTAAAGTAGAACGTAAGTTCAGCTTCGATTATACATATAAGAGGGTATAGGTAGAGGGAACCTAGTGTTAAGTCCCTCCGTTCCCCAATTTCCGCCTTATTTTCGAGACATTGCGCATTGGCTGGATGATCAATGCTTCGTGTCATTTCTTAATACAGGGTAATTAATAAAAATCATTCAACTGAATAGGAATCGAACCAATAACCGTCACACTGTACCGTTGCGTCTCAATATATTTCAATGAGTGTTATAACTGTAAATTAGGAGGAAAATGCGTAAAAAAGGCAACGAAATAACGAGTAATTTCTGTTGCTCTTTTCAATTTCGTACATTCGGCCACAGCCGCAAATTGACCTTGAGATGCGCGCACCAAACTAAAACCAGTTGCTTCTAATATATTTAACGACATTATGTATATGTGTATTTGCAATATTATTTAAAAGTTCTTAGCATATCACCAATCCATGCATTTTTTGTAAAGTTTGTTTTGAGTATGCACACTAATATTCGAATAAGATAAGCATTAAAGTAAAGGATACATTCAACAAAAATAAATATAGGTATTATTTAAAAGCCGTTCGCCACATTCCGCCTCCAAAATTCCGCGGAGAGTGCAGAACGGAATAGTCTTAATGGGAGTATTTTCACATTAGGTTCCAAGGTTCCCTCTGCATGCCTTCCCTGCTATGAAAAGTGAAAAGTCGGTACGAGGATAATATAAGCATGAGCCTTAAAATATCTATCTTTTGAAAGCGTGTTCTGAAGTTTACAACTCAGCTTTTAATGTCTGTAGTTACGATGCCTCTATAATTGCTTTGGGTATAAATCGATCGACTCTTTCATGTTACGTGTACATCGAGTCATCCTTTCTTAATTACTTTCTAAGGAACTTTTGTGAGTAAAATATTTAGTACTTACTTAGTTTTTATACGTTTAATAAGTATTTGTTTTTATATTGTATGAAAATAGTAATTACGAAAAACAAGCATGTTTCTTGTCTAGACAAATGTAATATATTGTCTCATTTAAATATTTATTTTTCTTTAAATTTGTATATGCTTACGAAATTATACATAAAATTTTACGTCCGGTAATATAACTTGAATTGTGTATTTATTGTTTTAAGCAATTTCCCATTTAACGATAAAGGCAGAAAGAAAAAGTGAATTGGTTTATTTAGAGAAAATACATGTCAGAATATGTAACCCAGCGCCGAAAGTACACACTCTGTAATAATTATGTTATTCATAGCTATATTACGATTTAAAACTGTCTAAAGTATGTGTTTATCTATAAAAATAAATGTTTGTCTGTATATTCTTTCTAGAATACACATTTAATCATATGATGATCTTTAGCAAAATTGTTATGCATGGGCTCATGAAGGTTTCTGCGTTGGTATAACCAATCTTTTTTCGAAATGAACAAAACCGATAAAATGATTTATAATGAATTGAGTGATTTTGTTGATCTTGTTCATTTCGATTTTCGCCTCCAAATTTATTTTAATTGGAGGCGTAGCAACGCGCGCACGGGTACATCTAGTTATATATAATTTTCTTGATAAAGCTTGATAGCTTATGTCCACTAACTTCGTTATGTAATTTCTGAATACAACACCACTCGCCCACACCGTGTCCACCAGGCTGTTCTTTTCAGAAGAAACATTTTCATTCTAATATATAATTATATGGTCCGCCTAGCCCCAGGCCCAGAAAGGTGTAGACAAATGCTTTAAAAGTTTTCTAGATATGTATGGATATATACATAAAAGTCTGTTAACGAAAAATCGATTCTAATGTAACCTCGAAAGTTGAAATTTAGCATGTTTCCAGGATATCCAAAAATTCCTACGGGAACGAGAAAGACAGGAAAAACCATTCAGTCACAGTCCATGCAAACGAAGTTGCGGGCTAACTCATAACTTATTTACATTTTATTCTTGGGTGTTTACAAAGGTGACACAGCAGCCGCCATGCCAGTTAAATATAAATTGACAATACCATTTATTTAAAATAGCCGTCAGTGCTTTTATATAGCGAGCGAGCATTTGTAATGAAGTCCGAATACGTACACAAAGAGTGTACTTAGATAACACGATGACCTAATGCTTGGGGCTATTTTTAACACAGGTTTATTATTATTCGTACAGAAAATGTATATAATTAATATTAATATACACTATGATGTTATATCTAGTTGAATTTTTTTTCACGCTTTAACCCGCTTTAAGTCGGTTTCCACCGCGAACGGAACAGGTCCATTAAGGACAAGACATAGGAAAAATATTATATAATAACTAAAGAAAATATTATAGTTTACCTTTATAACTTATTTGCTCTTTTAAAAAATATTTTGACTGTAATATTTTTTACTTTTTGTCTTTACTTTATTTTTAATTTATTCATAATACTAACAAGATAATTAATACTAGTATATGCTAAGATTTCTAGGTATCATAAAATAATCGTTTTAAATGAGCAATAACAGAAATGTCACGTACGGTGAAGTCATGCAAGGTTTACAATTAATTTATAGCGACGTCCTTTGAATATAGAGTGTCTCTATATTTAAAATATATTTTATTCGTTGAGCCGGACTCGTATTCACAACCATCGTGAAGTCACACACATCTCAACTCCACGTACATTGACATTTGTACTTACACATTCACACTAATATTATAAAGCTTATAATATTAGTATGAACTTTGCTTGTTCAACCAATCTAAGGAACTACTGGTTCGAATTTTAAAAATCTGGATAGTCCATTTATTGAGGAAGGCTATAGACTATTTTATATTTAGCTGAATGTGTCATGGGTCATGTGTCATACACAGCTACAAATTATTAGACCACACTGGCGTAGACGGCGTTGATATATATTGGCTCTCAACTAAAATATTAGTATTGAGTAAGAAACAATCTCTATGTAACACTATACCAGCGTTAAAAACAAGGCCAGGTTAGTAAATGGATAACCACGAAATAGTCATAGTAGCCGCAATTCATATGTCAAAATTGTTAAGGTAAAGACACATTAATAAATCAGCTAGTTACAATTTTATTTTGTCTATACAATTGGGTATATTTTAAAACTTATATTCATCATCATCATCATCATCATCAACAGCCATCTTTAGCCACTGCTGACCTGCCTTCCCTAATTCTCGCCACCACACTCGATCCTCTGCCCTTCGGACCCCTCCGTAAACTTATATTATGATTTGTATATTATTCCTATTTCAAAGCAAACCTGGAAATAGTGATGGGGCACTAAATTCTCGATCACTATGTAAAGTCAATAAATAGTGACGTGACCCAAAAAAAGTTAAAATATTCAAATATATTATAAACGGATGTTTAGAACATATGAGTATAACTCGCTACATACAAATCAAAATTTGACGAATCGATGCCAAGGTCGAAGCGCCGGCGCATCGTAAACACGGTCAGGTAGCTACGCTTTTCTTTATTACGTAATTTATATTTAGTATGTACGTATGTGTGTGCAAAAATCTATTAATACTAGCGACCCACCCCCGGCTTCGCCCGCTTAAACTTTTTTTATATTATAGATATATTACCTAAAATCGTTACATAAATTGTAGCCTACGTGTTAATCTGATGTATTTAAACAACATTTATTGTAAAGTTTAATCTAAATTAGTTTAGTAGTTTTTGCGTGAAAGTGAATCAACGTTCATCCTTCCTCACAAACATTGTCCTTTATGATGTTAGTAAGATTACAAAGTTGGACTTCTTTTTATTTTTTGGTATTAAAGTCATGAATTACTGTTTAGTATATTAGGGGCGACCCCTTGCCCGATGGGCCGACGACATAAAGAGGTTGGCGGGAAGCTGATGGGTCCAAAGAGCTGAGGACCAAGTGTGGTGGCGAAAATTGGGGAAGGCCTATGTCCAGCAGTTGACCAAAGGTGGCTGTTGATGATGATGATGATGATATTTCTTAAATTGGGTGCTAGGTAGTGATAAAAATACGATGACACTGTATTGTTTATATAGAATATTCATTATAAAATGAATATAAATTGAAAATTAATGTAAAATAAACAGAAATTGGTTGGAAATATGATCTGGCACAAAATTTGAGTAATTCTATTCTGTTTCTTATTTTATGGCTTTTAGGCGTGCCACTAAAGCACAGTTTATTTCGCCAATGTCACGTAGAAAGGAGTCAAAATTTCTAGATCAAGGAAAATGATTTTGACACTGACGTTTCGAAGTTAGTACTTTTCTGACAGAGTACCTAAATGTTATAAAGTAGATTATATATCGCTATGGTCATGTTTATAAACGTGATAGTTGTGGGTTCGATCCCCAATCAAAGAAATAAATTTGGCGCTTATCCGTTCTGTTAAGAAATAACGGAGTGTCTTAACTTTAGGTTCCTTTTTCCTATCCTGATGGCGTAAAAGTAATAAATATGATATACGTATGTATATTGATTATACAGGCCGGAAGCTTCTTTTACTGAAACTGCATATAGGGTAAAATATTTCAAATCCGGAACTAAAGAAATTAATCAAGGTACTTCCACAGCTTGGACGTGGGATTTTTTTTTCATTTCACGATTTTAACCACACCTGTATGTCGTGTGACGCACACATACGTATGCGACGTTGCCGCTTTGACAGGTAAGTGTGTGCGTGCCTATGTTATACTTGGCAAATGGCGTTTTATTTTAACACGATAATTTTATTATTTATTTTGTTTGGAAAAATATTTTTTTAATTTTTGGGAATTATTTTTTTTCTGAATTATATTAGGCTTGTATAGAGTAGTTAAAACTGTGGTTTCATTTAAAATAGTGCTGACAATTCCATCCTATATATAAAATACTATATTACGACATGATTTACATATGTATATTGAATATAATCAATCAAACTAATAGCTAAGCAAAGGTAAACCGCTTACGAGAATATTAATATATTATTTCATTGCCAATATTTTTAATGATTTACAAATCAATACGTTCAAATAAATATATATATGGAAACGTAAGTGTTTTTTTAGCAAAGAAATATATTTGTGTGGACAAAACAAAACTAATAATGAAACAAGCAATTGTTCAGTTTGTTGCCGTCTTTTCCCAGCAGAGCTCGGAAGATTTCTGATTGGTAAATATCAACAAATACATTGGAAAAGTCTATTGTAATAAATATTTTAAACTTTAGTTTGATAAATATTAGAACTAGAATAATGATATATTTAACACAAATAACTTTTACTTAATTATTTTTAATCAATTCACAAGCATTAAGATTGTTTAATTTACTATGAAAAAAAATGCATGTACCTAATATTTTTTTATTTTATATTGATAGCGTTTACAAAACTCTCTTAGAGTGCTAAAATTTGAGTATCGAATGTGTATTTTTCTTAACTAGCTATAAAACTTAACCACTGGTCTATAATGTCCAACTTAATAAAATATCTCAACAACATTAAATCATTCACTTGTTTTTATCAGAGAAGCTAAAAAGGCAAAACATGGCGAATTGATACGTGCCAAGGCCACTGGTGTTAGATCATACGACTTGCGGTCGTGTGAATTTAACTTATGATAAAAAAAGAAATACATGTACTAGCAAACCTTAGCGTAAAAGTAAGTATTCTTAAGTTCTATTGTACCAAACTATTCATATAGATTGTTTGAAGACCTCTTAAGACTTGTAATAAGACGAAATATATAGTATCCCGAAATTCAAAGACAAGGCAACAGGGAGACAAAGAATTGACAGGAACGAGAAAAGAAGTAACTTATCTCTAAATTCTATCCTGTTACCCTAAATATGAAAGAGGTGTTTTTACACTGCATCTTTTTAGATGATAAAAAAGTTTATAAGCATTACTAGAACTACTAGACTTCATCATCATCATCATCATCAGGCATCTTTTGTCCACTGGTGGACAAAGGCCTTACCCAATTCTCGCCACCACAATCTAGACTTACAGAAATGTAATTGCATTACCTATTAAAGATATAGCGTTTTCTGTAGAGGGATACAATACCACCACACATTGTTTAATATTTGAAACTAAAGAAGATCATATATTATTTATAAAATTATATTTTATTTTTCGTGTTATAAGAAGATAACTTTTATTAAAATGGATTTTCTGAAATGAAATCATCATTCAGTACTTGAAGAAAAGCAAAAATTGTTTAGTACTTCACAATGTCAACCTTGACTTGTATAAGGCCCTATAGTACGTTGACGCCTTACATAATAAAAGTGAGCGACGTAACAAGAGACGAAAATGTAAACATATATGTTTAGCAGGAAACACTAGCTAAAGTATGTTTCTTAATTGTATTTAAATAAACTTGGTTGCAAGTTGAAATCAAATAAATAATGCATACCATTAAGTAATGTTGCTGGCATAACATCACTAGAGTTGTATTTATTCTTATTGAGAAATTATTAATTTTAGATTTTTTCGTAAAAATAAAAGAATTTATTTTATTTTTCATTTGCACCTTGTGTTGATGGTTATCAATATCTTTTAAATAGTAAAAAAGTGGACAACGACTTCAATATTTTTTTTGAGAAACTATTAATAATCCAATTTAGTTATTTTCGTCTGTATTTCCAAAGTCTAAATGAAACTAAGCAATAAACATCTAATACCAGCTAATTAAATCAAATTTGGCAAAACCACATCGGCCATAGGTGTTTACAACTATAGCAAAGAAACCTCACAAGCACTTATTACTGGTAACCCAATTTTGGCTAATTGGTATTATGAGGTCGAGTAAAGTGATAGAGCAATAGATATTGAAAATAATTTAGAGTAATTAATAAAATAACTCTTAATTAATAAAATTACCTCTAAAAGTATATAATAATGTATGCGCTTGTGTCAATGAGGTGTCTATGCTGTTTCATATAATGGTAGTACTTTCCTTATATTTAAGTGACTAATCTTCATTGTCTACTCTGTTCTACTAGACATTGGTAAAAAACACGCTGTGACAGGCCTAAGATCCATAAAATAAAAACTAAAAAGAATATGCCTGTTAGTTTAAATAAATACAGATATAGCAAACATAAAAAAATATATTTTTTGCCAGCCCTTTCAATTGAGTTAAGCAAGAAATAAGTTTATTTTTATTATCTATGAAGCAAAATTCACACTCTCCATTCAAACTATTGTAATAACGATAATTTTTGCTCAAAACTTGAGGTAAAAACAAGTATGATGTCATATTTCGTCGTTTACTACTTACATCGCAAATTAACATACATAAATTGATATTTCTTTAGTATTCCTATTTAATACGTTTCGTTCCTAGAATTGAATATATAAATTATAATACTAGAATATTATTCAAGCCTTCACAAAGATAGAATTGTACAGTTAAAGTAACAAAAATATTTTAATAAACGAGTAGCAAATAAATGTTTATCTTTCGAAAAAAATGTAATGTTCAATTTTCTCTGTATTCTACAAAATGTTGATATTTCAGTGATAATAGTTCAATTCATTTCATAAAAGTATGCAGTTTTTCATCAATGTCTTCTTATGATATTATCACGTCAAATATTCGTCAGTAAACCGACTTTACAGACAGCTAGCTTTTTTTCACTAAAACACGGCGTTGGGTTCCACCACCCGTCAAGCAATGTCGTTCTTGTTCTTTGGACGATTCAAAAGGGTTTGCAAAAAGTCTATTTGAATTGAAGAATAGATTTTAATTTTTTTACTTACTTCACTACCAGAAACTCCACTGTAAAAACACATTTTTATCACCCTCGAAAATTATACTGTTCCTTACAAAAAATCCAAAAAGCTATAGTATATAATATGAATCATTTAACATAAGCCGCCTTACGCTGTGGCTATTATACATTCCTTTTATATCTTATTTGAATTCCAAACTCTGGATTTCAACCTATGCACTGTTCAAAAATGCGCCTTCATTGATAATCTTAAGACCGTTTTTCAAACTATTTTCAGTTATCTTAGTGTTTTAGATTAGTTATCCTTTTACGGAACGAATGTGGTCAGGTCTTACACTCGTACATGCTCAGTATGTGGGACGCTTGTTTTATTTATCAACTCACTTTCAGTATATAGTAATGTTTACTTTTATATATCTTAAGTTACTGTATATTGGTGTACGTTAGAAAATATAAAAACATAATAATTATTTAGTTTAAAGCTTTAGTGTACCTAATTATTTCGTTTATAGAAGCGAAGGTAGAGAGAGTGTAGTGTTTTGTTAGTATTTTTTTCGAATTAGAGTTTAATGCTGTTAGCCCTACTGGTCTTTACAGCGACAACGGTTGGGCAACTGTCTCTAAGCAATTGCAAGCATTACATGACTGCTTGAGAAGATTCAGAAGACGAAGGGGCCAGGGCGTTTCCTACGGAACTCGAACCTACTCTTGCAGCCGACGATCAGGCTGGGTCTAGTCACTCAAAATGTATTGTACAATAACACAATACAAAATGTATTGTATTAATATATTATAAACAACAATACAAAATGTATTGTATAACGGAACCCAACGCCGCATGTCAATAGCCCAAGTAAACTTTAATTTTAAAAAAACGATATAATGACTGATAGAAAGCCAAAAATCATCACGTTCAGTCCTATAGGTTTCAATGTAATTTTTATGAGAAATTATGTTTATTCACGGTATGTTGCTTTAATTTTACTTAACATGTAAGAGTGACGTCTGATTCAAAGTTTTTTTCTTTTGAATATAAAGAAAAAATATTTCATATAATTTTGTTGTCAGGGTCGATTAATCCCAACTTAAAAATATTTTAATTTAAAATAAAAATATGTTTTTACATATTTCAACACATATTTGCATGTTTCTAACGAGTTTTATAAACAGCAACGACTAAATGCTTTGCAGAATTTTATAGCTATGCAATTACCAGAATGACATTGAGAAGGAGAAACTGATAATAACAGAAGTAATTTTAAAATTAAAATATAACGATACTTTACATATTTTTTTTGAGTTGACGTATTTCTTCTAATATGCGAAAAAAACTCAGTACTCCGTTCTCCGTTCCCTATTATGCACTCAATTTCGAGACATTACGTGTCGATGGCAGAACCCATCGTTCCATATTATCCTTGTTCATATATGCTTATACATAATTATGACTTAATAAATACATAAGTTCACATGATAAAGGAGAAATTAGAAATGAATAACTTTCTGTATAAAGTACAATAGAAAAATAATATGTATTTAATACATACGTATGTAGGTATCATATAAAATTAATTTTAGATACCATACATAGATTTCATACAAAATTGGCAAATAGTAATAAATAATAAAACTAGTTTCATATAAGGCCACTCATAAGCTACTTAGATCAGATTAGACACGATGGTTGTAAATTAAACTCCGTTCTCGCTAAATGACGTCAACCTGTCTTAAATGAAATAGAGTAGTAGTATCTAACGAACGTGGATAATATGAAAAATATATATTTCTTAACTTCACACTGTTCTGAACATAGGGAACCTAGTTGTGAGAAATTCTCCTCCTCATTAAGACAATTCCGTTCTGCACTTTCCGCCAAATTCTTGAGGTATTGCGTGCTGAGTGGTGGAACTCAAGGCCACGCTTTGCCACGTTACTTCGCCTGTCCTCGAGTGGAAATCCAACATACACAAATAAAATAAACCATAAATCGTGCACATATGTATGTCCCAACTGCTCTATGAAAAAATAAATAATGAAGTTTGATTTAAATGCTTAGAATTTTATTGCCCTTGTAATTATACGTGATAGTTAATTCTGAATTATTTAGCAACATGTTATGGCTTTTTTGGGATACAAAGCTAGCCGCCTAACTGCGCCTCTCAAGCGGAACTTCAAGGTGAAGGCCAGTGCAAATGAAAAACATAAACTACATAATGGTCCCCACAGATTTCAATTTTAAAATATACCTTTTTAAATTATTATAATTCGATGCCTTTGTGATTTATGGACAAAAGTTATAGAACTGTTAATGTTGAACTGTTATTATTGAATCCATAGACAAAATCCACTAAGAGTTTTGCAGGACACAGTTTAACTTTATATGTATTTTTAGACGGTACTAATAATAAAAAAAAGTTTTAGAACCTTCATAAACTAATGGTTATTAGTCACTTAAGTCTCAACTCTAATGCGCCTACGTGCTATTCCACACGAAGTATATTTCTTACATTTTTACCGATTTACAAAGTAAAAATGTTTATAATCATATCTTCTTTGCATTGATGCAAATGCACACGCATTTTTATAGAGAAAAAATAGTGTTAGGACACTCTTCGCCCATTTTTATAAAAAACATATTAGTCGCACTTTTATAATATTCAAATAGGGGAAAAGATTTTTTTTTAATTATGAGGAGTCCACCGGATTTGCACTCGAGACTCTTATTACCATGTAAGGAACATATTACGTATATAAAATATGATGTATATACGTACTACGTAAATAAATAAAATTTATTGTCCAACCTATATAAGGAAATATACGAAAGCTAAAACATAAAGTATTTTTCATTGCATTACGCCACTTTGAACTTTATAAGCGAGTAATCATTTACGTTTATTTATAAGAGAATCATGAGTTTACTTTATAGATCCTTTAATTATTATAAAGCACATAGCTTGTAAAAGATTTCTAGAAATATTTAAAGTCGTATATAGTCATATTGTATACTAGCGGACGCGCGCAGCTTCGCGTGCTTATTAGCACCATTAGGGGGTAGATTCTAAAAAACCGTGAAACACCTGTTCAATTAAATATTTTCAAGAGTCTGAACTTACAATTTTATAAAAATCGGTGTTGTTTTAAAAAAAATTCCATACATACTTTCAACCCCAATTTCACCCCTTTAGGGTTAACATTTTTCAAAATCCCTTATTAGTGGATGTCCAGATTACGAAAGTAAACATCCTTCCATCCATCGTCCAAATGTCACGTTAAGTTAAGTTCCGCTACTCAACAAGAACTGGGCGGTAGCTATAGAATAGACCTGACCTTTCTATAAGCGTAAAAGAAATTATGAACACTAACTGTTTTTAAATGATGCTATAATTAGGCATAGGTGTTTGTCCAAATCACTTCAGGTCCTGTTCTTGACCTCTGCGATAAGAAGAATTACGACAGTGATAATAGAGTATGACATCACCAGCGCCTTGGTATGTGGTAAGTGGCAAGATACACTATCGAGATATGGTAAACATGCATGTGCATGGCAATGGTGAAAAGAAAGGATCTCATATTTTTTCGTATTTATGTATGTTTCTTTTTTCTTGTAAGTAATAGATTAACTAAAAGATTTTTTCAATTTTTGTTTAGCTATAGAAACATATTTAGGTTAATTACCTATATGAGTTTGTTTTCTAATTAACAGTATCACAAGTATTGGCTGTCAAAGTTTCGGACTCTTTGGAAAGGGAGCGTTGGCTAATGGTTTCCCTATTCCTCAAATGCGGTATACACCTACAAGAGGGTAAATATCTTCAGTTATTTAAGTATGATTTTATTCACAAAGCACTAAACAGTGAAGCGATGTCACTTTAACTGTACAAATATTTTTTTAACCTTGTCTCAGTCTAGAGGTTGGAAGATTACATCAAATTGAAATTTATTACTTCTCCGTTGACACAATTACTTGTGTTCTAATTAAGTATATTAATTGTAGATTTGTATAAAATATACGTTTTTTTTAGCTTCACTGTATCCCGCACACAGCAGGATAGGCGGAGGGAATCCAGTGTTAAGACACTCCGTTCGCCATTTTCCGCCGAATTCTGGAAGCATTGCGTATTGAGTGGCGGAAGTTAACGCCGCACTTTGCATCAACACCGAAGCGAAGGAATGAAAATATAAATTTAAATAAATATATCATCTGAAGTAGGGATGGAACCCACAACCAGTAGGTTTTACAGTCACACTTTGTGCCCCTGCGCCACTTATACATATAATTTTTTTGAGTTTATTTAGAAAAACTGTAGCGCATAATACATCTTAATAGATGGAGAGTAGAGTATGGAGTGTCTCTCACTAGGTTCTCTAATCAAGAAAATAGAAAAAATGAGTAATAATATCAAAAAATACATATCATTTATGTTAATATTGTAAATATAGACAGTTTCATTGAAACAATAGGATCTTTTACAATAAAATTAACCTTTAAGAAGATGTTATCCAATATATATGCCTCTATATAATGTTTATATATGCTAGCATTTCTGCTTATCGGTCACGCGATTCGCTTCATTAAAATAACCAGTGCCTTGATATGCATAATATAAGTAAGTTACTATACAAATGATATGCTTAAACTTAAAACATATTAATATTTAGAAATAATATTTTCTGAAGGCGAAAGATTTTTCTGAAGGCCTTCGAAGCTTGACTGCATGCGAGACGGTTGTCAGTTCGATTCTCACTCGAGGGAAAGCGTTATTGTGATTTTAATTAATTGAATTTCTAAGACGTAACATGAGAGAATTTCTTTACACATACTCGTTCTATTAAAATAATTATATGGTCTAGTAATACGTATTAGGTATAATGTAAACGCCTCTTTTTGACTTAAACTTGAGACATGTTTCTTTTTTTTTTTAACAAAATACATTACTTATTACAAAATATGGTTAAACTAATCCGAATTAAGTTTTCTAGTTATAAAAATATAAATACGTAAGATTTTTTTGTGTAACATAAACTAAAGGAAGAAAAGTAAAGATTTACGAATTTTAAAGATAATTCTATAAGGAGATTATAATAACTGATTCTATTATCATTGTAATAATAATTGTTATTGATTTAGAAAGAGACCGTCGTAGCGCGGGGCACATGCTTGTGACTATTTTTTATTTTTATATACAATATCTTAGAAAAAGAAATATTTACAGCAATTGTCAATCATCCATTATATACATAAAATTATTTTTTTCTGTATAATTCTGCACAGACAACATCAAATGTATATAATAGTTAAATTGTGAAATAGATTAAGTTACCCGTCTCGTGCAAGTGCGCGTGCGTCGCATACAATACAATATAAACAACCTTGGCTCAAAAAGTAATAAGATACTTTTGACTTGAGAAATTATAGTTAATTCAAGTTACTTCTTGGATCTATTGTTGAAAAGCATCAGAAATCGAAATTATAAGCAAATCTAAAGAAATGTTGGACACAAGTATTAGGCATTACACGTAGGTACTTCTAATACGCAGTCTTGAACGAATTTCATCAAATTGAAGTTAAAATACGTTATATCTTAAAAATGTATGGTGAAAGCTATTGACAAAATTTGAACGTTTTGAATCTTAGTCACCCAATAAACAAAAATCTATATTTTTTTGTTAACATATAGATAGTATTTAGATATTTACCACCATTATCATGTACAAAGTGCACCAAAGATATTTATTTATACATATACAGAAAAATTAAAAAATATATCAGTAATCCTCTGTTATTTCTCATTTTGTAGTATGTCATTAATCATTACACGAACAAATCCTCATAAAGCCTCTCGTACGCTATAATTGACCTCCCGTGAAGCCGCTAGGCGGTGACATAAAGGATTTAAATTTTAAAGTGTACAATTGGGTTTAAATCCAATTTGAATAATGCTTTCTAAGTATAAAAGTAACGGTTTTCGGTACATTATCTAATAATTGAAGCTTAAAAATAGTTTTTTAAATATTTTTATGAGATAGACGAGAATAACCCATAAAATAACTCCACCTACATTTTTCTGTTTTATAAATTACTTTTTACTATCAAAACACCTAAATCTATACATTTAAACAAAAAAAAACAATCGTATATTATTCGCTTGAGAAAACAAAAAAAAATCGCAACCAGCCCCTCTATTTTGTACGGCAACCGCGTCTCATTCAAGCGAAATTGAATGAAGCAGACGCATAAATAATCATGAGCTGCAAAGTGTTGTGATGACATCATTGCCAATTATACTGAAGTACATCGAGCTGTTGGACTTTGTTGTTTTTTCATTTGACCGACGACGAAATTAGTCACTAAGCAACAAAACATTTATTGATTATTTTAGACACTAAGAGAGTGCGTTACAGTTTTAGTACTTTTTGCAACATAAATAGATATCATAGATTTTTATTGTCAATTTTATATCCCCACTTATAAACATAAATTAGATTAATATTTTATTAATTCGCGTATAACAAAAAATTGAGGTAAGTAAAAAATATTTTCTTTTTCCTTTTCGTAAAAAATTATCAAACAAGTGGAATAAATAAGCAAAAATTAAAATGGATGAGCGCCGATGACATCATGTTTGTTAATTATTCTGTCGTCACTACTTTATTTTGTATACAACATGCACAGTTTGCTTTTACTAGAGACTAGAACTTTTACAACAGTTAACTTATGTTATTATAATAGAACTTATGTTATTTTAGCTAAAAGTAAACTTCTGTCGGTTTGAAATTTTAAACAATGCGTAATTCTAAAATATATTTTTTTAGGGTAGGTTGAGGGAACCTAGTGTTAAGACACTTCATATTTCGCAATTCTTTTTATTATCATTAAAGAACAGTTTACAGAAATAATTGATACAATAACGGAAAACATAAAATTTGTGATAAAGTCAATAAGTAATTTTTGTCTTCTGCTTGCTCATAAATTAGTCATAACCAAAAAAAATATATTTAAAAAAACAAATATTTAAAATCATAGTTTGTACAATCATAGACGCTTATGTAATATTTAAAAATAGTTTTATTTGATATCCTGTTGTATGGATTATAGAGTTGTATGGACAATTAAAATGTTTTCATAATTATTTCCTTTGATGAAACGCAATAATCATATAATCATATTTATGATATAATTACAAAGATACACCTATGTTCTTTTATAAATGTACTACATGTCATTATTATGATAATCATAAATAAATATATATATAAAAATCTAAGTATGATAAAATAAAGAATATATATTTATTAATTCCAGCAAAATTCCGAATAATTACTTGCAAAATATCCAACAGTACAGACTAAGCTGCACTTATATTAGATCCTAAACTAGGGTACAGGTAGAGCTTTATAAAACAACAAACAAACAATATCTAAATATAAAAATTAGAGAATTTAATAAATTTTATATAATTATTCTATGTCTATTCTTAAAGCCGATCATAGTCTGCCCTGAGTAGAATGGATACTGAGATTTAAAGGTCAATAATCAACAAGTCTATAAAAATCTATACTCCTTATAAAAATGTCTAAAAATTTATATTTTTTATTTTTAGGTGTGTTTATAAAAAAAATATAATTATGTTAACCGAGTTACACCAAGATAAGATATATATTAGATATTTTTGACATTATGTCATAATAAGGAAATTTTATAGATACATCGGCAGATAAGAAAGTAAATCCATCAGCGAAATTTGTACTATCTGCCCTATTTTTGCACAAATAATGTCGAATATAATATAAATTATTGATTTTTAGCTTAGCTTTAGGATCAAAATAATTTTAAAATTCTTTGCTACCAAAATAATTTTAAAATTCATTAGGTTCACAGAATAATTAAATCAAAATGAATGCAAATACTAAATTCATTAAAATCATATAAATAATAAAAGATTTGTTTAAGCATAGTCTATATTTTAAATTTGAATATTTCCAATTGTTCGCTTTAGTAGAATTTTAAGTGTTGATAAACAAAACATGGTATTTTTCAACAAGAAAAATATTTTATAACCGTTTTCTTTTATATCAACCTACCTTTGTTATTGGAATTTAGAGTACGTTAGATATTATGAGTAATGTTACATTTTTATCCCCCTAAAAATGCAAAATATTTTTAATATTTATGTTTACTTCAAAAAAAATATTGTCCTATTTACCTCGTATTTCAGCAATATGGGAGTCATATTCCGATTTGCTGCGTAAATAATCCTTTCTTGGTGCCGTGTGTAGAGCGTGGTGCTTATACTCAGAGTACCACTCAGTTTGCGGAGAGTCTGGTCTCTCATCTTGAACTTCAGTGACCGTCCTTTTCACGGTCACACGCTCGAACTTGACGAAGCGAACGCCAGCAGCCAGGTCGCCCTCTTCGACCTGTCCACCAACCCTCTCTTCCTCAGGTTCAACATGTCTCAATTTCAAATTGGGAAAAGTGCTTTCATAGCTTTTGGACGGAGACTGGGTGTCTCGCGTATGTTTCAGCTTAACTTCGATTTTCGGTGACTCAGGTCTCCGTTTACGCTGTTCTATCTTACGTTCTATTTCATCCACATCTGTAGTGGCGTCCACGGAGTCACTTTTGGTGCGTCCAGACCAAACTCTTTCAAAGAAGCTGACACGATCGCGAAGACCACTGTGCGACGGTGAGTCGCGGCCGTCCGACATCGCGGCATGACCTCCTCTTGCGGAGGATCGCTCGATACTGCTTAGCCGGCGGTGCTTGCTAAGTTAGCAAGCATGCGCGGAACCCACGTGTAGACGTCGCCCAGACGACTACTCTACGCTTTTTCTGTAAAGCTCCAATGACTTTTTCACGGTACCCTAGTGACTTGATGACCCTTTCAATGATGGTTTGACATTGAAATGCTTTGAAGCTCTATAGTTGTACTCTTTTGTATTTATACGTTGAGTTTGTTGCTTATTTCTGTGTAAATTATAGATTTTTACTGTGTATATACGTATATAGTCTATTCATTTGTTAAACTACGAGTATATGGTATCTATAAATTTACAATGTTCAAGCATTTGTCCTTTCATGAGTCATAGTACCTACTGATAGTGCATTCCTATAATACTTAATTTAATTAGTATATAATTTATAGCATTATCTATTAAGTATAAACATTGTCGTTAGTAAGATTTTAATGATATTATATGGTTGTATTACCAATATTTTCTATATAAATAAAAAACTTTATACGGTGACACTATTGTACATAAGTCTGGACTGCACGTAATGATTATATAGTTATGGGTTCGATCCCCACTCAAGGGAATGAATTATTATTTATTAATATTTTCATTTCTTCGCTCTGGCACCAAAACAAAATCCCGGCGTTGAGATTCGCCACTCAACACGCAATGCCTCGAAAAATTCGGCTGAAAGTGGGGAACGGAGTATCTTAACACTTACCCCTCCCGCCTATCCCACTAAAAAAATCTGGTTTATACTACATATCTTGATAGAGAATATCATATATAAGAGATGTGCCGAATGGTGGTTTGACTGAATAACCGAATACCGAATACTATTCGGTTTAAGCTTTACCGAACCGAATATTCGGCCGAATTATTCGGTTTACGATTTCTTTGTTATTTTGTCGCGTAAACAGGTTTTAACATGTAGGGTACCTGTCATCGCCGGCTAGATATCGAGCGGGCCGTACCTCACCGCATCCCGAAACTAGAAACTGCCTATCAACATTGTTGGACCCTCTATTACGAATGAGATTTTCTGCTCTAGAAAATTGTAAGCTGGAACTAAGACAAACAGGGAAGGACCTCTACAATATATTAACTACTATATTACATTTTTTAAAAAGAATCTCATGTGACGTTTTGGAACTTCCATATTGCCCTTCCATGTAGATATGACTTGGGTTCCTTCAAAAAGGCTCCTTTATATCCACTTTAAAAGCCGGCAACGCACCTGTAGCTCCTCTGGTGTCGTGAGTCCGGACGAGGTCGTGGGTAGCGGTGGTCCTTTACTATCAGGTGACCCGTACGCTTTTTCTGTGTCTTTTTCCATAAATAAGTACTCCTGGTAATAGTGTGTATAAATGACTATTTTCGAAAACAAGGAACTTTTACATGAAGAAAAATGCAACAGACTGGAAAGGGACGGAAGCTTTGTATTCAGCACCATAATGTATTATTAATTAATTATAAATAGTACAATATAGAAAAAATAGATTATACTTTATTGCACACATTTAAGAAATATATAGAAAGAACAACGTACATAAAAATGGAAAAAAAAACCTTTGAAACATAACGGATAAATTGTTATGAGCAGAATGGGACAACGTCTCAGTGTAAATTTTATTAAATGTAATTAAATATTATATAATAAGACAAGTTAATAATATAAAATATACTTACATAGAATATATTTAATGTTTATATACATACAGACATAAACGTGTTCAAAAATTTATACATAATATTAAAAAAGATAAGGACTTTTCTAAATAAGTTCTCTTTTAGACGATTTTTAAAACTGTATAGAGCTTTGGAATGTCGGACTTCTGTAGGCAGTTCATTCCAAAGAATGGCAGATTTCATAGTAAAAGACTTGGAATAAAATAGGGTATGGGAGGTTGGTAATTTAAGGAGATTATCACAACGGGATCTAAGGTAGAGGTGAAGAAGGGAATCGGCACCTAGGAAACAGAATCGATCTTTTAAATATGAGGGAGAGAGAGAGTTGTACAGGATAGAATAGAGGATAGTCAGCATGCGGAAATTTCAGCGATGTTGGATTGGAAGCCATCAAAGCTGACGAAGATGATCAGAAACATGACCAAATTTACGTAAACCGAAGATAAATCTAATGCATAGATTTTATAACAGCTCTAGTTTATTTAATTGTTTCTCAGAGAAGTCTGGGTAACACGTGTCAGCATAGTCTAAAATCGGTAACAGTCACTACTGTTACCGACCTGTGACTTGGCAGGATTGACAGTTAAGCCAAAAGATTTGCTCCACCTACTAACATTCAGCAAATCTTCATTAAGCTTTTGAATAGCATCACCAACATCATCAAACGGGGCGGCTAAGTAAATTTGAAGGTCGTCAGCATATAGATGAAAAGAAGAGGATATGTTTTGGGAAACTGAATAAATAAAAATGGAGAAAAGGTGAGGAGAGAATATGTACGTTTCTGTCTGATCTACGAGGGACGTTCAATATATTTTTGGTATCAGCACTGAAAAACACAAATTTTACTCATTTGACTTATAATAATAACTTAAATCTTACATAAGACGTTTTATATTTCATTTCTATTGTATAGTGCAGCCAAGTAAATAAAAATACTCGAACCGAATATATTCGGCGCCATTGCCTAATAATTCGACCGAATACGAATATTGAAACACATGCCGAATACACCGAATACCGAATACCAAACGCATATTCGGCGCATCTCTATCATTTATTATTGAAAATTTGATATTAAATCTCCATATTATTGTTCTGTCACTCATTTCGGCTTTTGAAAGTGGATGTGTTTTAAACGAACATGAACATAGGTGTACTAATTTAAATATTACTAAGTGAGTTGAATCAATGAGGCCATAGTGACGCAGTGAGCAGCAGACAGCTTTTGGCTTGGAAATATTGGTTATAGGTTGAACTCCCACTTAGGGAAACGATTATATTTAAATTATTTTTATATCCTCTCTCTGGAAACCAGAGTAACCAGAGCTCTGGGATCACCCACTTAAGACACGTCGAATGAAAAAATATCAGCTTCCGACACATAGCAGGGTAGGCGGAGGAAAACCGGGAACCTAGTGTAAAGTCACTTCGTTCCCATTAAGATACTTTTTAACCTTTCAACAGGTGACGTGCGTGCTTTGCTTGAAATTGCGTCAAGGTGGCCTCGATGAACAATATAATTTTTTAGAACTTTTTCTTAATAATATATTTCAACTATTACACCATCAGAGAGCGAAGATATTTGTCACTAAGCTCTATCTATACATAATAAGTTTTAATCTTAAATATTTTTATGTTCGCCTAAAGTAGAATGATAGACTAATTGTAAAAGAATTTAAGACTGCTTATCAGCATGCAGTATTGCCAGTCATTAAGGAAAGTGACATGGGTGCAGTAAAAAATGTTTTGGATTTGACTTCAAATTTACAAAATCTTTGTAAAATTATTTTTTTACTTTTTAGTTCCTTGTCAGAAGTCGATTTTTCTTTTTGTTAAAATTTAATTTATTTTACTATTTTAAGTGATGGTTGCCCTTAAAAGGACGCTTTTCAAACGAGTATGTAGTGGCCTATGTAACAACTTGGCATATTGACAAGAACATACATAACAAATATTCGGGTGAATTGGGAACCTCTCCCTTTTTTGAAGTTGGTTGAAAATGAGAACATCCTCTTTTTTGAAGTTAGTTAATAGAGAAATGCAAGGATGAGGAATCTCACTTCTGACACGTATTTTAACAATGTTTTTTTTAGTAACTATTAAAGTACAATTATAATTTTGTACCAAAAAAAACAAACACTTTCAAGTTAGTGAGATACCGTCTTAACTACATATTATACTATTAATCCTCAAAATTTCAGCTTTGCTAAAATGGCGTAGGTCTGGGGGCCCTGGGATCTCAGTCTATTAGTCTATGTATTACATCTCACGCTACATAAAAATTGTTAATAATTAAAAAAAAAGTTTTTTTTTTAATTTAAAATATTACTAATGTATTATTTAAAACCCATAAGCTTAAAGTAAGCACAATTTGATATTCTTTCTTCCTTCAATTTTCATAAAAAATAATTTAGACAAAGTGACTGTCGAATGAACATCGTAAGTACTTGGGACCCTTCTCTGACCTCAATGCCCTTAATTAGTGCGTCTAACAGACTGTAACACATTTCGGTTCCTTTTATCACATTACAGCAAGGTCATAACAATTGCACAGGTTAGTCGCACATTCAAACCCCAGGTGAAATCAAAAGTTAATATAAAAAATACAGTTTTCAATTTTTAACCGACTTCTGTAAGAGGAGGAGCTTCTCAATTCGACTGTATTTTTAATAAGATTAAAGCATTTAGCAAATTAAAAATATGTTAAAATATTTTTGTAGGTACATACATATTGTCTGAGATTAACGCGAAAAGAAAATCAACATTGTCATTGAAAATGCTGTGTTCTTGCCGACTATTCTCAGCAAAACTTCTGAGCCTGAGCTAAGCTTAAGCGCGAGCTCAAATCTATTGAATCCATTCATCCATTTGAATAAACACTATTTTGATTTTGCATTTTAATTAAAATTTGAATATATACACACATTACTCCGTTCTCAACTGCTTACTTATCCGTGTAGAAGATAAGAAAGAGAAAACTCATTGTTAAGACTCTCTGTCCTTTCCTGCACCTTCTGTCCTTTTTTTTGCCTTTTATAAGTCAACATATTATGTCGCTTTTACAGCATTTTGTGCTGAAATTCACAGACATATTTTGTGTGAGCAGGCTAGACAAACTACTATTAATTTATTTTTATTAAATACTTTTTGAAAACGTATAAAAATACATAAGTGTGGAATAATCCCTACAAAAATATAAAAAATATTATTGCACTTTTTCTTGTGAATTGTCTTGTCGAATTCGAATCTAGGTACTTTTATCATTTTATAAAAGTAATTTTGTTACACTGCTATAAGCGTAGATGACGCGTTATGAATGGACCGAGCCATATGATTTCACGGTAGAATGCAATTCACCATTGAGCCATGCCAAGAGATGCCAGTCAAAATTTCTAAATAAAATACCTATCATAGTAATTTATGATAATCATTAATTTGTTCTATATAATTTATACTAGCAACCGCCAGCGGCTTCGCCCGCTTGTACTACACGATTGTTTATTCAATATACTTAACTTTGGTACCATATTAGCGCAATAAGGGTATAATTTTTAATGGTTTAAAAAAATGCGGCCTACATTATTATTTAAAATCGGTTCAAATACTGAACCGTATTTATTGTAAAAACATATATGAACGTTTTTTTTTCTTAGAGCGCTTTGCAAAATAGTAATAAATCATATATTTTTTTTCACCATATGTTAAAAAAGAATATAAGTACTAATTTGAATTATTCAAGCCTTTACAATTGCGTAAAAAGACTTAAAGATTAAACTGGCTTAGATAAGGATTTATTCCTAATAGAACCCTGTTAGGAAAATTCACATAAAATGATTAGAGCCCTTATAATTTTATGTGTTTTTTTGTTATAGAGCATTATAGATATGAACAAAACAAAAATGTTTTTACATAACTGTTATAATTTTTTTTTAAGCTTCAAGCGGAATCCCTCACATAGCAAGGTAGGCAGAGGAAATCTGGGAACCTAGTCTAACCCAACCAAAAAAATGTGCAATTTTGACTTGAAAAAAGCCTGCTCAAATAGTTGAGCTCATGAGAAGATCCAGGCAAAGAAACTCATGGCCACTCTTTTTAACTGCCAATATTTATTAACAATTAACAATTTTAACTTAGAAATAGAGCAACTCATTTCCAAACATCTTTATTGCGAACATCTTTATTGCGATTTAACAGAGTAATATGCTTTTTGGCAGAGCCTGTGCTTTACCACTTTTTTAAATTTGTTCAGTGATAAATTAACCACGTCGNGATTCATAAAAATTATCAACCTCAATAACAATTCCTTAGGGGTCGAATATTGCCTTAGTGATTAGTTAAATCCTATAAATAACGTCCATACAAAATTTTTCGAAGTTTCGTACAAATTATCAACCTCAAAATCAACCCCTTAGGAGTAGAATATTGTAAATTCTTATCGTACCATGAACATGCGTCCTATCAGTAACGCCCATGCTAAATTGGAGACTTGATATAAACTATTAATCCCAAAAGCACACATTTTGGGGGTTCAATTTAGTAAGATCAAATCTTAATTAGCACCTACGTCCTAAAAAGTACTCCTGTGCAATATTTGAGACTCCTAGAACTTATAGTAAAGAAGTTGAAGCAATGTTTTTTAGTCAATATTAATGTTAATATTTAATTATTATTAATGTCCATACTATAATCAATGTGTTGATTATGTAAAGGCAAGTAAGTTATATATAAAACTGCACGAAGGAATCCAGGTACACGCAAATGTGTAAAGTTCAATAAACTATTTATGGTGGTATCAAACCTTTATAGGATAATATACTTTATCTTTAAAATAATAGAGTTTATATTTATTTTTTAAAGAATATATCCCAGCGTATTCTAATCAAAGGCTGTGTGGGTGTGGAAACACGATCAGGATTCTTATTGGTTTTAACATATATTATTATTTTCTTATAAACAATATGTTTATAAGTATATTTTTTATCTCTAAATTTTTTTAAGCCATACGACATATAATAGACGACACTTAGTGACACATCTCTACGTACTCTACAAATTACTTTTCATTTATGATAAAGAAATAGTGTTTTTAGGGTTCGTAATTAGGATTGTTGGCGCCCGTTGTATCTATTGGCTAATAGATTGTAACGGAGTGGGACAGCGTCAGACTGTAAACGCGACGGCTTTTTAGATTCCATCCCCACTAAAGGGATGATTATATTTAATTTATAAATAAATTATATTTAAACGTCATGTCAAAGGCTCACAAAGCTTATACGAACAAATCAAAAGCGTATTCTATATACATTTATTCTTATGTTTGTATAAATGTATGTATGTTTGTACATCTCACAACCGGTTCATCCTGTTACTGAACCACTATTGTTTGCAATGCCACGACGCAGAATCTTGAATTATATTAGCAAGGCTCCGCTTTAAAGCTTACATCAAATTCAGTATATTTTCATTTAATTTAAATACTTAGTTATATGTATTTATAAGCTTACTTTAAATTGAATATTTCTTTATTTATATTACAAATCAGCTTCACAATGTATTCCGCACACAGCAGGGTAGGCAGAGGGAACCTAATGTTAAGATAGTCCGTTCCCCACTTTCTGCCAAATTCTGCAGGCATTACGTGTTGATTGGCAGAACTTAACGCCGCGCTTTACTTCAACACCAGAGCGAAGAAATGTAAATATAAACGTACATAAATATTTTATTTCCTCGGGTGGGGATCAAACCCACAACCGTCGCATTTCAACCGCACCCTTGTGCCACTGCGCCATGACGGCGGACGGAGAATACTCTGGTGCACTTGGTGCTTAAAAAATAATTAAAACATTCTCTGGCAACGAGGAAAAGAATCAACCCGAAATGCCTCGAGAATTCGGCGGAAACATTTTCATTTACATGCCACTACACGCTTCGCCACGAAGGTCCTGTGGCTTTAACATTTACAAAAATATATTCATTTCAAACAAGTATTCCCATAAAATCTATTGCACTTACATATATACATACATTAATGGTTTATGCAGAATAAGAAAACGACAAGACGCAAACCGGTCGGACGGGCCGCGCTAGAAATCCGAGCGGCCATTGTATAGGAAGACCAGAATAGTCTAGGTCACCTCACTACACACGTACTACTACAAATATATAGAATAAACGGAAATAATAACGTGATGTAATGTATCGTAAAATATTATATTATTATTATTTCCAATACAGAAAGCATTTTTTAAATTGGAATTAGTAGTTTCTGAGATTGACGCGGTCAGCTAAACAAAATTCTACCATTATATACCTATATAATGTTAGTAGAAATTATTACATGAGTACGCAAAGACTTGGTAAGCAAATAGCATTAAAAATTTAATATAAAAGATGATCTAAGTAATCAACCAGAAGTCACACATCACCTTTTTTTTCAGCTTCACTCTGTATTCCGCATATAGTAGAGGGAATGATTATAATTTATAATACCTAGCGTTAAGGTATTGCGTGCTGAATGGCGAGCATTTACGCACCACGATGAACTAACGAAATTATAAATTCTGGCGCTTAAAGATCATAATAATAAACATTTTATGCAAATAAATATTTACTTTTACTCATTTACCACATTAGTAACTACTAGATACTACAACGAACTTAGTTACGTTATAAGCTACCGGTTCCCACTTTTATTTAAAGTTATAGGGTTTTCTTTTTGGGTCCCAATTCCATCCCAAATTGTAGCAGCATCAAAAAGAAACGAATTATATTATATATAAGGATATTTTTTTATAATTTATTGTTATTTCCCAGGGATTTAGTATAACCCGGTTCCACGAGTTCCTGCACAATTACCGCACGATAAACGTGACTCCAGCTTGATTTCAAATCACGAACGATTGCTGTACAACAGGAAACGTATCTGGGTCTAGCTCGGGTAAAAGCTAAAACTAAATTCTCCAGGATTAAATGTTTTTCAAATATCTTAAATGTTCGAAATGACTGTTGTTTTATTAGAGTTCCATACTAAGGTAGAAAAGGACCCTTTTACTAAAGTCCGCTGTCCGTACGTCTGTCACTAGGCAACGGTTATTTTTATTTCATTTCGCCCTTTTTAAGGGTAATAATGATACAATAAAGGCATTTGCTTCAATTGTTTACGGAGACCATACGTCTTAAACACTTTCGTAAATATAAAATTCTTTATCTTTAAATAATTTGATTTCAAATATAAAGGAATTTCATTTTTCAATTTAATTGATTTTTTACTTAAAAATAGTTTTGTAAGTACTTTTTCAAATTAGCTCGCTTTTTGAGATAAGTTCGGTAATGTCTCGAAACTAGAGCGGAAAGTGTGGAACGGAGTGTCTGAACCGAGCGTAAGTTACCCCTGACTACCCTGCTAGTAGATAAGATCGTAAAGCTGCATTTTTTTGGTTCACGCTTCAATTTATTAAATTTAAGTTTAAATTTTAGTTAAATATATTAAATTAAACTGTCTATAGTAACTCCGGTGTAAATGATAGGAGTTAGGTGGCATTTAATATGTCATTTTCAATGGCGCGTAGGCGCAAGCGCACTATTATAATTCAATCTTTTACAACCAGCCATTCCTCTTAATAATTTTAATGAGATAATAATATATAATATTTTTTAAACATATATTTTATTTTCTTTTTTGTACAGCTCCAAGCTGTATCACGCATCCCACAAGGTAGGAAGAGAAAAACCCCAATGTGTGAGAAACCTCCATTTCTCAAACTTTCTCTCTGAATTCGAGACACCACATATAAATATTTTAATTTATAAATTTGAAATTCACAAACGAATGTCAAAAATTCACAAATAAAATTATAAATCGTCATTAAAATGACGTTTTTAATCCAAGAGTGCACACGAACACTGAAACCTAAATAAAGATGAGTGAATCCTAAATATAAAGTTATTAATATAGAAACATATAGAACGCTCGGGACGTAGCGTACGTGGGCTCGGCTATGTCTAATTCTGTACAAACATAACTTTTGATGTTTGAGCTATGAAAATGAAGGTATAGTTAATACTTGATTGTATATGGGTTTTAGTCATGTCTTAAATTAGGATTATTTGATTTTTTTCATCAGCCTATAGCCGTCCACTGCTGAACGTAGGCCTCCCTCATCAAGCGCCAACCAACCCGGATCTGACCCTGATCTAAATAAATAAATAAAAAAGTAATCGCCGCGCTGTATCTACTAGAGAAGAGAGATTAATTTAAATATAATATAAAAGAGTGGTATATGATTTTAACAGTTAACACTACAGATTAATAATAATATTGATATTATTATTTCTCTTAGTTAATAAAAGTATATATTGTATATTGATAACCTACATTTCTATAGTGGACATGTTCCTAGTTGAACTTTGGAACAATGAAACGAAATCAGAAAATATTGGTTTTCAAAGTAAAGTAAGTAGTATTGAACCTATAACCGTCACGTACAAAAACTCAACTGATTTCAACTCAACTGAATTTATTGTGTTTCTATAGTATAGTATATAGATAGAAAAATAACAATTTCATATACAAATATATTTCTAATCTTTAAATAGTTAACTAGAACTGTTCGGTTATACCAGTCGTCGCATCCACTTCCTCATAATTTCCTTCACAAAATTAGACGTGGAAGTCTTCAAGAATAGGGGCATTAACCGCGTGTCTTGATAATATAAAATATTGACAGTTTTGTTGACAGTGTCTTTTTTTTTTTCTCATATTTGTAATATTTTCGATAAATACCAATATATTAAAATACTTATTAATTTGACATGCAATTTATTCCGCCATGTTTATAACAACCGCCGTTGCTAAGCAACGATTTGCAAAGTTTGTTGTTAGAAAACGTCACCCAAAATAAGTTTGCTTAACGCATACATGGCGCGCGCCGACTCAACCTTATGAGACACAAAAACAATATTCTCCAAAAATATTGTCCCTTAAATATTGTTTAAAAAAGTCCGCGTTGATATATACTATAGATATAGATTTGTATACATTAACAAAAATTAGATGATTTCTATAATTTGATATTCATCCTTATGAAAATAAATATAATAGTCACTTTTAGCATTTCATCTAGATGGAAATTATACGTAAGATGGTTTACTGTATAACAATTTAATAAATAATTAAGGAGATGTCAGTGATTCGGAATGACCTAGCCTACGAGTGGTAGGTATAGTATGACTTTGATGGTTTTGTAAATTTTTATATATTTTCGAATTACTGTTAATTTTTATTTAATTATTTGCTGCTTATTACTACTACTACTTATTAATTTATCTCAGTTCGGTTATCTATACCGATGTTATGCACTTAAAATATCGTAATTTTAATTATTTGGGATTTTATTTAATATTGTTCACAAAAATTAATAATTATTTAATATAAAAAAATGTTTAGTACGCGCGCACGGCAAACTTTAGGTACTTTTTCTAATATTAACAATTTCCTTTAGTTACTTTTACTTCTTTTGTTAGTTCATTTCGATTACTCAGATATTTTATCAAATATTAAATGGAGATTTATTGTTGTTACTGTTGTTACTCATTATTGTTTTTTAACTTATTTTAATTTTTTAGGCTTTTCTTACAAATTCTATTGAAAACCGAAAATAATTTCATAAATATATTTAATACATAATCGTATAGTTCAAGCGGGCGTAGCCGCGTCCGGGCCCACTAGTTTTTCAATAAAATCATTACGTAGTTTAAAAACAACGGATTTTTTGTGCACTAAAGAGTATTAACTAAACCTCTAAAAAAATCTGGGTACTGTTCAGGTCCTGGCTCCATCATAAGATCTGATAATATATTTTTGTACTATCACCAAAGCTACGTATAAACGCCGATGATGATACAATTATTACGTAGAGATCAGTTTAAAAAAACTGAAAAATAATCATGAAACTTGTTATTTATACAAAGGTACAACATATGCTATATTCTATTAGATACAATTTTTTTTACTGTACATCTCCTTATTTTCAATTATTACCATGCCAACCCAGATTTTTTATATTATACACCTAGGTACTACATACCGATAATTATTTACCATTTAATATACATATTCATTAATAATTAATTTTATTAATTTTTATACTAGCTATCTTGCCTTGCTTTGTTATACACTCAGGGACATCATTGAAGGAACGTAAAAAAATGGAATAAATCCATATAAAAACACATCTATTTCTATTTGCACAATTATCCCAGTCCGCTCGACGATCGCAAGCCGAGGTTCGAGCCCCGCAGGGGGCGCCCTTGCGTCGTCGGTACTCCCACAGGCAGCCAGACAGTGCCTGCATATTTTCAGGGACAGAGTACCCTCTTCCCTACCCACCGGTGTCGCTGTAAAGGCCAATAGGGCTAACAGCATTAACCTCATAAACGAAATATATATATATATATTTGCACAATAGAAGCATCTTAGAAGCCGTCGTAACGCAGGGGCTCAGTGGTGTGATTGTAACGCGGCTGTGGGTTCGATCCCCACTTGAGGTAACGAATTATTATTTATTCATATTTTCATTTCTTCGCTCTGCCACTCAACTCAAAAAAGAGGGAACGGGAGTGTTTTAACACTAGGTTCCCTCCGCCTGCCCTGCTGTATGTGAGATACAGCGTAAAGAAAAAAATGAAGCATTTGTAACCGACTTTCAAAGACAAAAGAGGTTCTCAATTCGTCGGAATATATATTTTTAATGTATGTTAAGCGATTATTCGAAGAAGAAGCTAATGCTACAACAATCTTACTACAATATCTAATTACTAAGCCTGTTTGTTTTACTTAGCACCGATTTCAAAATTATAAAATCTTTCTTTAATTATTTTTCGTTCAATCAAGCCAATTATGTCTCTATATTAATGTTTTGTGCAAATAAAGTATGTATAAAACAAACAGTATTTTACATTTTACACAGGTATGCACCGTGACGTCACACGGACCGCAAGCGAGGCTGACTGTATCATAGAGGATAAAATACGAGGTATAACAGTTACAATGTTGCATTCAAAACCAATTAATGGATAGGATAATTGAAAATAAAATTATATTTTAGTTTACAGTTGATTTAAATTAAATTCATATTAAGTACAACATAGTATAGGCCAGTCGTGGCGACGGTGCACGAGCGTGTGACTGTAAACGCGACAGATTGGGAATTCGATGCCCACTAGAGGAATTGCCTCTCGAGGCAAAGTTCGGCGTTGAGTTCCGCGAGCCAACCCGCAAAGCCTCCAGAATTCGGTGAAATGTGGAGAATGATGTGTCCTAGCACTAGGCTGCCTCTGCCTACCCTACAACATACGGGGTACAGCATTGACACTGAAAAAAATACTCAAGGAAGGCGAGGCAAATGACCTAGTGTGAGACACTACGTTATCCACTTTCCGCCCAATTCTCGATGCGTTGAGACGTGTTGAGTAGGAAAAGTTAACGAGCATCGTTTTCATCCAGACACGCCTTCTTCAACTTCGCTACAATAGCTTTTTACATTCAATACTAAAAACATACTCGTATACAGTTACTTTATTACAAAATGCAAGTTCAGGATATTATGAAACAAACAATTAGATATCAAATTACATTCATTATAAGTATTAATCCCAGGAAATGGCACATTCATTCAGTTTGGATTTGCAAGTTGAAGTAGGTCGACTTCCAAAAATAACGACGCACGCGCTGACCATACATCAAATGAAGAGTTTTGCTGACGTTACAGAGATCTGATATAAGATAGTTCAATCAAAATTTGCTTTCTTAGTTTTTTTAGCTTCACTCAATTACCTACACATAGCAGGGTACGCAAAGGGAACCAGGGAACCTAGTATTTTTAGACACTCCGCTCCTCTCTCGCCGAATTCTTATGGGATTGCGCGTAGAGTGGTGGAAATCAACTCTAAACGTGGCGCTCGCTCGTACTTTAACCGGGAAATAATTACTATAATATTTTTTTTCACACCCCGGTTTTGCTGACAAAACGCGGCGTTGAATTCCGACGAAAAAAAAAGACCTTGACTTCATTGTGTAAGGCACAACGACATTTTAGAAATAATATCTCGGAATGAAAACAAATACTAAATAAATAAAAAATATATGCAAATGTTTTTGATATTAAGAAGAAAAGAAAATACGAAAAAAAATTCCAAATACTATAGTAGATACAGGCTATTAGCGACATTTATTATGGCTGCTATGACGTCACGCGTTGGCGTGTGACGTGCGAGGATCAGCTGTAAGAAATATATTTGAAACTAACTTATAATAAAAGTGGTGATAGAATAAGATGAGAATTTTAAGTGTTTAAAAGATCTTAGATTATAGGCGTTGACTTATATATTTGTATTAATAAAGACAGAAATTGTATTTTGAATTAAAAGTATTATAGAAACACAAGGTACAAGAAAAAAATTGATAACTATTTTTTCCACAGGACATTTATTTTCTTCATACATTATATATAAATAGTTCGTTGGTTAAAATAATAATCAGTACCGTCTAAAAAAATTCTAAGGTATCTTCAAGCTTTTAGCGCCGTTGAGTTCCACCATTCAACACGCAATGACTCCAGAATTCGGCGAAAAGTGCAGAACGGAGTGTCGTAACACTAGGTTTCCTCTGCCTACCCTGATGTGTGCGGGATACAGCGTGAAACTGATGTACTAAGTGAATAATTATCCGATTATTTTCTTAATTGGATGTAGATTTTTTAGATAAGTAACGGTATAAATAGACATTAATTAGCCAGTAGCGCAACAGTTTCCTTTTTTCGTTTTGATTGACATTTCAATATATGTAATTCAATAAATATGAATATTTAGAAGGATCGTTAATGAGATGAAATGCCAACAGTCATTTACAAATTTGACCTATTTGGCCAAGTCAAGTATATTCGTCACTGTGCGGAATGCGTAAATATGCACATTTGCCGCTACTTAAGCGGTATTAAAATAAGCATATTTGTTTCATGTGAGAGGCCAGTCATGGCGCAGGGGCACGAAGTATGCTGCAAAATGGACTGGTTGTGAGTTCGATCCCTACTCGAAGGAGTGAAATATTTTATATTTTAATTTCCTCGCTCTGGTAACGAGGCAAAGCGCACCGTGCAGTTCCGCCACTCAACACGGAATGCCACCAGAATGCGGCGAAAAGTGAGTAACGGAAGTGTCCTAATATCACATTCCCAGGTTCCCTTTGCCTACCCTGTTATGTGCGAGATACAGGATTAAATATAAAAAAACTTAATAATTAATTATAATTATAATTATTTTTTTTTTTTAATTAGTTATAAATAATTATAAATAAATTAATTATTAATTATAAATAAAATTAATTATAATTAATGTATACCTAAAGGTAAAGTTGCTGTGCAACTTTACCTTTAGGTATACATTAATTTTTAGACATGTTAGATAATATTTTTAATAGAATTTTATTCCTGGTTTAGAATTATCTATAAGTAAAATATAAGAGTAGGAAGGCATAAAATTTGTAAAAGAAAAAGATCTTTCGACAAACAACTTACTCTTTGCTTTCAAAATATTGAACTTGTTTTTTTCTAAAATCTATTAATTTGGGATGTGATGTATACGCCAGCAGCATCTGTTTTTACTCACGCCCCTTATATAATTTCAGTATATTAAAACATTCCAGTATAAAAACCAATTATTTGTTGCTTTTAAGTTCTTGGCTAAAAGAGCTATGGTTACGGGTTCAGGATCCATTTAGATCCTGGAGGGGCCGACGGATTTTTTGTAAATTTTATTTCTACTTATTTTCTCTATTAGAAAAGCAAATAAAGAACTATTAAAAATTGTAAAATTAAAGAATTTTAAACTCCTACTTTCGTATTGGTAGGAAGTAATATTTCATTTTTATAATAAATATTTCTGAGCTTTAACAAACGTTCACGTGTTCATTCACTTGCAATACATATGGAGCTTTCAGTATTTTTGAATTATCTCCCGCATCCTGTACATTATAAATTACGTACATTTAGGGAACATAGTGATACATCACTACGTTTAACAACAATGTTATTCAAACGACAAAAAAATTCGAGTGGAAAACGAACACATAACTATCGCTTATTTCATTTCTAAGATAAATAAAGACAACTCTATTCTGTGAATCTGCACGTATATGCACTTTGACAAAGACACGGTAAATAACTAGTGTTTTTAGAACACAAGATGCAAATGCCAAAGTAGTTTTTACACTGGCAAAGGAGATCAAATCTGGCCCAAGGTGGGTGATCTCACCAGTTCACTGTTACTACTTGTTACTGTTACGTGCATCGCGATACATTTGTGTTTATTTTGGACTACTACAATGTCCCATATATTTTTACAATAGATTTAGACGTTTATATTAGATTTAAATTTAGATATAGGTACTTACATAGTTTAAGCTTGCAGATGCTGTCATAAATAAGGCATATTTGTAATGGAAGGTTTTTAATGTAATCTTATATTCATCAATAGTTAACATAGCATTTTTAATATTTCAATAAATTCCATATTTTGATTTTAAAATTGATTTGATTGAGAGGCCACTCGTGGCGCGGGGGCAAAAGCGTGCGACTATTATCACGACAGGTTGTGGGTTCAATCCCCACTCAAGGATATAAAATATTTAATATATTCACGGTTCCTCCACTTAGCACGCAGTGCCTCAAGAACTCGGTGGAAAGTGGAAGACAGAAACAGATGGGAACGGAATGACTTAATATTAGGTTCTCAGGTTCCCTTTGTCTACCCTGCCAGGTGCGTGATACAGTGAAGATAAAGAAATCTACTAAAATATAATATGGTCCTTGTCAGCATTTTAATATATTTGTTACTTACTTTTATACTTACAACTATATTGATTGTCTTAATATGCAGAGCATTGTCCTACATACACTCAGATTAAACGACCGCGTACTTTTTTTTTTGCTTATCTTATTTTTATTTGTTAACTTTTAAATTATACGAGGCAGGCAGGCCACTTACTGAAGATAGACTTGTATGCTTATAACTTACAATATTTTAAATAAGTAATAAACTTAAATTGTTTTAAAATATAATATTTTTGACTGTACATAAGTCTCCTAGCAACCTGTTTATAAATTACTCCAATTACGAAATAGACAAGCGCACTTCTCGTGTCATGTTCAGCCAGATTTCTAGCAATATTGACATCGCGTCCACGTCCGCAGTTGACGCGAACGCCTCTGAAATTATCGCACTTGGCGTTCTACCAACGTGATAAACTAACTGATTTGTTTTGCATCAATTGCAAAATTTGCTTTGCTAATATTTTTTTAAATTAAAATATGTAGTCTTGAATTTTTTTTTTATATCATAACATACCTGACTAGTCGTCACCAGGAAGTCGCGCAATCAGCGCGGACTTTAAAACGTAAGTTAAAAAATCCCATTTTTCCCGTTTCCGTAGGAAAATTGAAAAATAATCTCTTATTACTCCTCTAAACTCCTTAACTTACCTATCAAATTTCAGTTTTCTAAGTATAGTAGTTTCGTCTGAGCCTTGTCTATGAATCACTCATATTATACAGAGTACTATAGGACTTACTACAATTATGTATATTAAAAAATCTTACCTTGCAACAGCTGAATCGTGGCTTGGTACTCTGCAAGTTTCTCGTCCACGTAGCCTTCTTGCGACTGATTGGCAATAATCTCGGCGGTTGACGGTCCTCTCTCCTCTTCCTCTTCGTAAATCATCGGCCGAGGAGGCGGAGGAGGTTCTAACGGCACTCCCGCATAATCGTACTCGCGAACCGTTTCATATGGCGAAGAGTAATAGTATTCTGGACTGTGGCCTAAAGTCGGGGACATAGGATATGGCGATATTGAAAAGTGGGAGCTAGGTGAAGGTGAATGTTGACGTAAATGAGGTGAATGAAGAGGTCTAAACGGCTTTGGCGAGGGTTGGACCGGAGGCGGTGAAACAAGGGCAGTAGAGTGCCTCGGCCCTGATATCAGTGGGGGAGGGCTGGGCGCCCATGGCGAAGGAGGACGGTAGTGTAAGGGAGATGGGGGACCCGGGAGTCTCGCGCGACCACGTCCCGGCGGGGGTTGCGACATCGTGCGGATTGATTCCTGTCAACCCGATATGTCACGCCTTAATTTGCATTGCTGTAACAATACAAATAATATATAAATTATCTTCAAGAGACTCTATAAAAGGATTTATTTAGGATAATAAATGAAACCGCACAATTATGGAAAGGTAAATAGAACAAATTGTATGAGCCGTTTCTACTCATAAAGAGCAATTTGGTGAACTTTATTTACGAAAGTTTTCCTTCAGCGTGCTTAAGTTGACATGAAATATTTACTTGGATTTTCTTTGGTTGTTATACTTTCTTATCGTCAATTTATAAGCTACTGAAAAAATACCAGCAATATTCATTGGTAAACCCCTACATTATCCGATATTTAATCCAAACCACTGTTACCAAGTCACGTGCGTGGACAAAGAGAACATAAATTCCTTAGATCGCGTGCCGGTAGCGTTCTATTTTGAGACGGCCCTATAAAAGGATTGCGTTATAAAACATTTCCACAAAAACAGATGCCCGCATTTATGAGCTCCCAATCGTTTATTAAGTGCACCTTTGTAGTTATCGAAGAGGTTATCCTGTTAGGAATATGGGTCAAAAGTTTTATTGCAAAATTAAATATTTTAATCTGTTTCTTACATAGATATATGCACAGTATTCAGATTTTTCCTGAATAAGTAATACCTGTAGATACTGGATGCCAAATTCCATAATTCTATGTAAAACGGAAGTACCCTATGAATTTTGATTCCCTTTATAGAGGTATCAGATGAAAGGACTCTGGGCCAGAGCTGAATTTTAGAAAAAGCTCGAGACCTCCAATTTTTGTACGGGCCCGTCGACGGACGAGCACGACTCGCGTTTGTCTGGTTTTTTATACATATGTTGTAAGTACCAGTGAATAGTAGGTTGTTGACGATATTTTATTGATTTTCGAAATTTAAATACGACAAAACGTAAACAAAGCTTTTTTTCTTAATGCTTACTCTTGTAGGTATAGTAAAAAAATAAATTAATTATTTTCAGAACACCAAATACTAAAATTTTATTGCTGTTTGTCCTCATGAATGGCTAAGCCCATCGTTGATTCCAAATTACAGTGGGAACCTCATATTGATGAATTGTCGAATAAACTTAGCTCTAGCTTTCGCGGTTAAAAATCCACTCACAAGCCAAGACATTTTGTTTACCTTAGATACTTCGATAGTATTATGTCGATAAAGTAACCACTATTAATTCTTACCGAAACGATCTATTGTCACTAATAAATAATTATTAACCTGTTTACTCTTAACTTGGGAAGAAAAATGTCCAACTTAGTGTTTCTTGTGCGGGTTCTTTCCTGTTCTGATTACCTTCAGCGAACTGAGTAAAAAATAATTGACGTAAAATCATTTCACTCTTTCATTGTGGTCTTTTGGCGCGTATACTTAATTTTGTTTAAGAAAAATAAAACTAAAAGTATTTTAAAAATAAAAATGAGAAATAAAGAAAGAAAAGGAAATAAATAAAAAAGGATCCATAAAAAAAACAATAAATTTCAATATCGAAAGTGGCATCAAGTAGGTAGGTACTACGAAATAATAAAAATAATTATAATAAATTATATACAGCTAAATGTAGTCAACGACCTTTAAGACGTCAAGATGGCTGCCATCCAGACGGTCACAAGTTTTAGAAAAAATTACATTACGACTAGCACGCGCTTTTTTGGCTAATCGCCAAACATGCTATCAAGGGCTCCCCCGCGATTCAATTTAAAATTACAGTTTTAATAAATATAAATAAAAATATATTGTTGCGCAGTAGAACAGCGACTGATTATAAACACCATTGTAGTAGGTTCGATCCGCGCTCAGGGAATGATGTTTAATTTTCACGCTCCAGAGATTTTACAATAAAAAAACACAACACGGATTTTCGTCCATGCTCTTTTTGGCAACTTAATTTTTTTTTTTATATAGCTTACTCAGCCAAATTCATTTTAAGCGATTTTATTATATTAAATATTGAAATTTATAGGTAGTTTATAAGCATTTTTTTTCGTTCCCAACAAAATTAATATCTATCAACGTCACTTTAATCAAATCTATACTAATATTATAAAGCGGAAGAGTTTGTTTGTTTGTTTGTTTCAACGCTAAGATCTCTGGATCTACTGGTCAGATTTACTATGTTTTTGTTTTTTATGAGAGCTGCATTCTTCAGAAGTGCTATAGGCTATATAACATTATATTACACATATATACTAATTCACACCACATTCCAGAGGGTGTCCAGACTAATATCTGTCCGATATTGGTTTGTGGGCATACGGGTACGCGACCTCGGATCCTCGAGCCGCCACTCTTATATCCCCATCCAGTCCGTAAGAATGGTGTCCTTCCCCCCCCCCATTTCCCTCCTCCTTTCCTTAGCTCCCTTCTTCTTTTACCTATCCTACCCCTTCTATTTTCCTCTCCCCTAGGTTTTTCCCCACAAAGGGTTTTGGTGGTCAGACGGCAGTCGCTCCATGTAAAAAACCGCCATCCGCCGACATAATGAAAAGTCACAGAAAGAAACAGGGTATGGCTAGGGCGTCGCCGCTAAACAACGCGCAGGCACATCGCCGTACATCTGCGATAAGTGGGCAAGGGCTACCGTGTCATGTACGGGCACGGTTAAAGACGCGAGTACTTAGACGGAAACTCCGCTTTGCAACGTGGAATATTGGCTCTCTAACCGGACGATGCAGGGAACTCGCAGATGTACTAATGGGACGTCGGTTCCAGTGTGCTTTCCTCCAGGAAACTCGCTGGAAGGGCAATAAGTCCCGTAACATCCCGGCTTAAATATACTGGGTCACCTTCAGGTAAAAACGGTGTGGCGATAGTGCTTTCTGAAGAGCTTCAGAATGGGCTCCTTGAAGTTGACCGTCGCTCTGACCTTGATGCGGGTGAGGGTACTGATTGAGGGCGTTACCACAAACTTAATCAGTGCTTATGCTCCCCAGGCGGGATGAAGTGCGGCCGCAAAGGAGACATTTTGGGAGCAGTATGAAGGGGTTCTACTTGCCGTACCATCTACCGAAGTGGTCTTAGTTGGGGGGGACTTGAACGGTCACGTCGGTAAGGCTGCTGAGCCGTATGAACGTATTCACGGGGGTTTTGGGCACGGTCTTTGGAATACAAAGGGAGAAAACATTCTGAGAACCTGTATTACGTCTGATCTGGCCGTTGTGAATACGTTCTTCCAAAAGAATTCTCAGCACCTTATCACGTATAAGAGCGGGTCCCACTCAACTCAAATAGACTACTTATTGACCAGACGGTGTCATATGGGCAGGGTAACTAACTGTAAGGTCATTCCAGGCGAAAGCCTAACGGCCCAACATCGTCTTCTTGTCATGGACTTTAACGTCACTCCGAAGAAGAAAGTAGCCGAGAAACGTAGGCCTCGGATCAAGTGGTGGTTGCTGAATGGACCGATGCAGACCGACTTCCGTCGGTGGGAGGTGACTCGTGAAAAGAAGGCAGCCTTTAAGAAGTGGCAGGAATCCAACTCTCCTGAAGACAGACTGGAGTACACAGTAGCTAAACGTGCTAAAAGAGCTGTAGCCAGAGCCCGCAGTGAGAGTTTGTCATTGTATGATAGACTTGAAACTGTGGAGCGGCAGACGCTCATTTACAAACTGGCACGTTCCCGAGATAAAGTGACACAAGATATCGCAAAATGTCTTTGCGTCAAAGATTCCCAGGGACACTGCTCTGTAGTCATGCCTCTGTGAAGAAGCTACTTCCAGGAGTTGCTGAATACTCAGCACCCATGTAGTCTTCATCACGATCCACCGCCTAACCTCGGACTTATTGCTCGTAATTGCCTCCGACGCATGAAGAACGGAAAACCTGACGACATTCCGATCGAAGCGTGGAAATCGTTGGGCTCTCTTGGTGTGCTCAAGCTTACTGACCTTTTTAACCATATCTTGAACACTGGTAAGATGCCGCATCAGTGGCGGCTTAGCTTTATTACCCCTATTTACAAGGGAAGGGGCAGTGTTCAGGATTGTGGTAGTTAAAGGGGCATTAAGCTTATGAGTCATACCATGAAGCTCTTCGAGCGCATGATCGACCTCAGGCTCCGACGAGAGTGTACTGTCTCTGAGTCTCAATATGGATTTCCGCCAGGATCGGGCACAATGGACGCCATTTTTGCCCTCAGAACTTTGATGGAGGCATACAGGGAAAAAAGGAGAGCTCTGCATGTGGCCTTTTTAGATCTGCAGAAGGCCTTTGACTGTGTGCCTCGTCAGTGTATCTGGTGGGCATTGCGATCCAAAGGGATCCCTGAGGCCTATATTGAGATTATCAGAGACATGTACCACGACTCCGCTTCTATGGTTAGGACTGCTGTTGATGATACTAGGCCCTTCCCCGATTACAGTGGGGGTTCACCAGGGCTCGGCTCTTAGTCCGTTCTTATTCAATGTCGTGCTCGATACTGCCCCGACTCACATCCAGGACCAGCCTCCATGGCTGATGATGTATGCCGACGTCATAGCACTCATTGACGAGAACCGACTGACTCTGGAGCGTAAAGTGAACCTCTGGAAGGGTACGCTTGAGAACGGCGGTCGATATCTACGAGTGTGTACGCAAGCACGGAAAAAATTTGGTATTTTTTTCTAATATTAAGAATATCCTTTAGTTACTTTTACTTCTTTTGTTGGTTCATTTCAATAACTCTGATATTTTTTTCTAATAATACGTCTCTACTTATTATTCTTTTTGATTATTTAGGCTTATATTTTCTTACTAATTCTATTGAAAACTGAAATTAATTTCATAAATGTATAATAAATATTCTTATAGTTCAAACAGGCGTTGCCGCATCCGGGTCCACTAGTATGGAATATATTTGATTAACGTGGTTGCATTTAGTATTTAGTTAAAGAATTTTAGTCACATTTGTGTTAGGTCGCCATAATTACATAACACGTTATCGTAAACTGAAACTCTTATTGCCAACTCAATCACTGTGAATTATATGAGACAGGTGAAAGATATAATAATCACTTACAATCTTACGTCTAAACGTTTAATGGCAGGTACTTGGGTTGCTATTTTTAACATATATAGGTTATGTTAAATAATATCCTCGTTACTAGAAGGGATTAGCAACCTAAATGGGTTAACGTTATAGTTTTTGTTATAACTAATTTTTATCTTATGGAAAAAGACAAGGCATACGAGCTTATGAGTCACCTTATGGCAAGTGATCAACAGAGGAGCTACGGGTGCGTTGCCGGCTTTTAATGTAGAGATAGACGCACTTTTTAAAGGTACCTAAGTCGTATCGATCTGGAAACACTGCCACAGATAGGCCATTCCACAGTAGCGGGGCGCGTGGAAGGAAGTTTATATGAACCCGCACAGTAGTGAAGTGCCACGATATAGGTGGTATTTAAATTTGTGACGTGGACAGTTCCCCCGGTATGGAATCAAATCTATCAAACTGCTGCTGGGGTGCACCAGCCCAGAGATCAGAATAGTACTCCATAATTTTTAGTTTTATGTAGTCGGATTTTTTCGTTCTTTTTTATAACTTTTGTTTCCGTTTTTAAATAAGCCATGTTTAATATATACTTTATTATTTTGATAAAATCTTGGTTCAGAATGTTAATTTCAAATATGCCCTCTAGCTATAGACCTATCAGCCTTCTCAGCTATTTAGGTAAAATTTATGAGAGAATCATTCTCATTAGACTCTCTGAGGTGGTAGAGGCCAAATCTCTGCTCATCAAAGAGCAACGGTGGTGCTGCACGGGGTCGTGGGCGACGGTGATCACCGCCAGGTGACCCGTATGCTCGTTTGCCTTGTCCTTTTTCAATAAAAAAAAAAAAATCGGTTCAGAAAGAAACATTCCGCCATTCACCAAGTCCATCGCGTGGTGGATACATAGCTTAATATAAAATAAAACTTTCCTACCGCAGACATACTGCCGCCATTTTTCTCGACGTAGCGAAGCCTTTGACAAGGTCTGGCATAACGGCTTGATTTTCAAGCTGCGGGGCTCTGGCTTGCCAGACTGTCTCGTGCGATTCCTGCAGGAGTTTCTGTCAAATAGATACTTCTGCTATAAAGAAGAAGGAACTCTCTCCTCCCCCCGCCTCCGCCACGCAAGTATCCCCCAGGGTTCAACCCTCTCTCCTATGTTATACGCGCTGAACACAAAAGACATACCTCATACCAGGGATGTACACTTGGCTGTACACTTCTTCGCGTAACACACGCATAATAGCCGATCGACTTCAGAAACTGCTACTTTGAGCGTGCAGGCTCGCACGCGAATCTCCTCATCGTCAATGCGTGTGATTACATCCCTAACGCGCTCCCTAGACGTAGACGCCCGCGCAGCATCCTTTTCCGAGCGACTCCGATGACGCCATTACTATAGCGAATGCCCCGTATGTAGGTAGGAAACACACTACTCACACACGACACAAACACCGTCGTCGACGGAATCGACGACGAAGCTTATCGAATCCAGCTTATTCAACGGCTTGGTCGCGTCTCGGCGCGGTCGGGCCCAGCGGTTAGGGACCGTTAGCTCCCTTAGATTAGTCTAATTTTTCCCCAGTCGCGACTTCAAGTCGCGGCTGGTTTGCTTAGCATAGATGAAATCCCAGTCCGCTCGACAGCCGCAAGCCGACGTAAGAGTCCCGCAGGGAGCGCCCTTACAGTCGTCGACTTCCTCACAGGCAGCCACTTCATCTTCAGCATTTCTTCAGGGACAGAGTACCCTCTTCCCTACCCAACCGGTGTCGCTGTAAAAGCCAATAGGGCTAACAGCATTATCCTCATGTTCGAAAAAAAATGTACATTTCAACCTCATATTAAACGGACGAATCTTCTCACTATTGAAAAAAATAGGCATCAGTAGAAAACGGATTATGTAGGCAAAAACAGATCATGTAGGCGATATAGTGTGGGGGAGCACGTCTAAACATTAAAAATAATTAATGATTAAAGAAGATAAACTGGGTCAGTAACATATAATATCTATTAATTTGAGACGAAAAAACATTAAAACTAAAGCTAAAGAAAAAACATAAATTCTACGAACTTGTTGTATTTACTTCAATGTTTCAAATAATATTTTCCAAAAGAAAATTTGAGCCTATGCGGTTACCCTCAGAAATTCTAAAAACTATTGCACTCCTTTTACGAAACCTTGTTTGGTTCACTACGATAAAATTTAACACATTTACTTGAATAAAAAAAGATCATCTCGTATAACTTTTAATTTAGCGTAAATATAAAAAAAACTCCTTTTTTACTTTATTAAAAAATTGTAAAAAGCGAGGTGCATTTTTTAAAGTGGTCCTAAAAAAAATTGTAAAGACACTTGAAATTGATCTTTGTATATAATACATTTATAATACAATTTTTATATCAACTATGAAAAGTAAATCGAAGGAAAGGGATTTTTAAGTAATTCAAATCTTAAACAACAATCTATACTATAACAACAATACTATATAATCTATGAATGCTTTGTGGTCTGATATTTCTCACAGTGTGTGAGACATATTTACGCATAGTGCTAAGTCAAAGTGCAAGAATGCATAAAATTTATCTGTCCACAATTCTAAAAATAAATAGGATTTAAATTATATATTTAGAGTTTAAATAGTTAATAAGAGAGCGCTGGCGTGACATTGCAGTAGATGCCCCTTTTTAATATTTGCTTTTCCAAAATGGCACATGTTTTTATTTCCAAAATAAATTAAATCTAGATTTTTAGAGTGTTCTAGACATCGTGTCTTGCAAAACAAAATCCATAGACCAAACTATTATTAGCATCTGTTGCTGCAGCGACTCCAGTGATACAATCGACGAATTTAGACGGAAAAATCACTCCAGTTGAACAGCAAACATAATCTATGACTAATATTACATTTGACGCCATCGTGGCATATTTGTGACGTCTTTGACAGAATACAATAAAATCCAAGTTAGATAAACATCTCTCAGTCTGGTTTAACAAAGTATGGTATTTGGGGTCTGCCAATTACAATCTAATGTATCTGAATATGTTACAATTTAAACCAGATTATTAAAAGAACACTCTATCAAAAAATGTAAAAAAAACCGTTTCAATGCCAGTTTCTTCTCTGATATTACTTATATCAGAGTACAATTTTTGAGCTGCATAAGAATCATCATCACAGAATTGAAAACATCAGACACAGAGTTTCTACACGTACAAATACTTTATGATTCTTACAAATTAAATTAAAAACATATATAATTATTTCCTCATGAAATATGAGAAAAAAAGTATTTCCTCATGAAAAAATCCAAATTTTACAAAATATGTAATTGAGAGTGATACAAGCGTCTTGTCCATGAAATGTAAAACAAACTTATTGTTGCGATCTAAAAACTCAAACTAATCTAAATATAACCGTTACGCTTAAACGCCCTTGGCCAAGGCGCTTAGGTTGGCGCTGAGCTGACCATTGATGCGTCGGCGCATGCGCACCCATCACGACGAGCGACGACTAGCCAAAACATCTTCAAACAAATGTACGAATATTTTCTTTTAAATGTGACTATTAAATTTATTTATTTTCAAGGAATTTATTTTATGAGGCAAAACGCGGCGCTGAGTTCCGCCACTCAACACATGATGCAGAACGGAAAATGATGGAAAATGAAGAACGGAAATGTCTTAACACTAGGTTCCCTCTGCCTAACGCGAATGTTATGAGCGGAATACAGCGTGAAATTTAAAAAAGATTATAAAAAATATATTACACAGATCCAAGTTTTTTTTAATTTATGTTTGTTTTGTATTATTTGAATTGAGGATTCAAATTTGATTTCAATTGAAAATGGTCAAAACTGATATTTTTTACAAGTCAATAGGAAATAGGAGGATATACTGTAAATGTAAAAAAAACGGATTTTTTTAAAATCTCAACTCTTCTTAGCCGCTGGTAAAAAAGAATATTATCAAATACTATCTATCTGATGAAATGTGAACAAATCCACAGAAAGGGTAACTGGAGTAAACGGAGAGCCAAACGCTATTCGGTCTCTGTAACGATAACGGTAAGAGGCACAACTATTCATACATGTCCTTTGGGAGGTCCAATGTGCCTTTTACGTAACTTTCCTCCAGTATTAATAATACTGTTTTCTCGAAGCTCAACTGTATTCTCATCTGCCTCTTTTACTCCCTCACTCTCGCTTAATAAATATTTTTTGCCGCGTCCAAACCAAGAATTAAACATGAAAAATTGCCAGTTTATTATATAACTAAATCAGCTGTTATAATATAAACGTCATATATTTGCCGAAAATATATATCGTTCATAAATTTGCAGTGGCATGAGATAATTTACCCTTTTGTATCTCACGTGTTTATTATTTTCATCGATTACACTTGCCTACTGTTTGCAGATGCATTGTCTGGCAATACTGTCAAGGTGACTCAGGATTTTCTTTAATAGAATATTTATCATCATAAACAATTGAATATACATCTACATATATAAGATTCTTTATTGCACTAAATTAACACATAATAAAACATACATTAAGAAAAGACATACACAACGGTGGACTTATCTCTAGAAGAGATCTCTTCCAGTCAACCAGTGGAAGTGGATAAGTGCAAAGTAGCGGGAAAGACAAGATAGTGCAGGGAAATTGAGAAAGCCAAAAACAAAATAAATAATAAAATAAATGTTATAACATTATTATAACTTTATAAAGTTGATGAGTTTGCTTGGTTGTTAGCGCTTATGTCAAGAACAATAGCTTCGAATTGAAGTCCGTTTATCGAGAACTACTGACGACATACAGTCTGTGCCCTCCTGGCTTCAATTTCTTCTTCTGCATTGCATTTCCATTTAAATTACTGTACTTCGGTCACTATAAGGTATTTCTATGTGACTAAGGAGGCCACGCCACAAGTACTAACAAGTACGAGTATAAAATTAATATTAGACTTGTTAAACCAAAACATGAAATTACGAATTATATGGCCTATAAGCCTATAATCTAGCATAGTACAAGCGAATTAATATTATAGTTAGCCGCATATTAGTTGAGGAACAACCTATAGAGCGAGCAGAATTAGAAAGAATTTCTAGATCATAGACCATATTCATACATTGAAACTATTGATTGAAAGATATGAGACGGGACATAGACGGGGTATGTAGCGTGTGCAGAACAGCTGGACTAAAAGAAAAACTACATAGAGAAGCCTAAGATAAAATAAGTATATAAGAAGACTTCACAAAATAAGGAAGGCCCAAAATGTGAATATAATTTTTATTTTTTTTAAATGTAAATACTTTACGATATTCATTTAAAAATTTAATGTTATGTTATTAATTAATTAACTTGTTTATGTATGGAATTACAGAAATGAGTGTGTATTTAGTTATTATTATACCCAGTAGAACTTAAGAACAATAAACAAAGATATTATTCATCAAACCGAATGAAAGCTAACAGTGGGTTATCACAAAATACCTTTTCGATTAGATAACAAAAGCTCATTCCATTTAAAACAAAGTAAAGTTTAAAATGTAGTTTTTACAGTGGGAGGAAGATATCAACATTTATTGTTTTAAAATACAAGCAATTATTTACGAAGACACCATGGGTACCTTAGAAAAGTATCGAAGCCACATCACCCACTGCTTTTTACGCTGTATACGAACAAAGATTGATTTTCAAATATATGTTTGAAAGAGATTAAGTACCTACTTCGTTAAAATATCAGCGCCCACTATTAAGTATCGTAGTAGTCGCAAGAAATAGTATAAAATACGGTACTCAACCAATGTGATGTTAAATTAGAAATAAAAAGATATATTTGCCAAGTCAATAAAGTGCGGTGTTAAGTTCCGCTTCTTAGCAATATCACTAAGATGTATAAGATGCAAAGAACTGACAGTTAAAGTGAAGATAAATAAAGAGTTTTAGTATACTTGATACGTACTAAGTGCACGCTATGGCTCTTTCTCCATATTTAAATCTGTTTCTATTTGTCTGTTTAGATTACTTTAAGAATTGTATTTCACCACTCCCCTATATAAACCCACGATATAAATATTCTTTCGAGAATAGAAAGGAAACAAAGTAATATACCACATATGCGCTTTCCTCCATACGAAAGACAAGCTTCTAATGAATAATTCGTAAATCAATGTCAATAGGTTTTAATTGAACTTTTGGCATTTAACATCTTTTTATTTTGCTTTACAGTATACCTATAAAAAATTTAAGAAAATTATATTTAGAATCATCTTCACATAGAGCCCTCGAGAGCTTCCTTTATAGATGATACATCCGGATTAAATACGAGTCGTTTGTTGATTATGTGTAATGAATTAATTTTTATGTTTGTTTTTTTATATATTACCTAGTCATGTATTTTTCTTAACGTATCAAAAACAGAGTCCTTTATTTGAAGTCATAAACCTTGTAAGACATGTTTTTAGACAAGAAATGAAGATTGTTTTTTTCTTTATAATCAAATTTTAAAAAAACACATCTAAAATCCATCATATAATAAAAATGTAAAACGATAATTGTCGACCAAAGGTGCAGCTTATTTTATTGCCTTGATATTTTGATTTACTTAGACTTCGTAATTATCGTCACTGAATCATTCTTTTAAAGAACGTCCTAATTTCTAACCTAAATATGCTAACATGCGCTAATGTTTGAAGTTTGTTCTAAAATTATAGACCTGCCTAAACATCAGACAGAGCGACCTAGAATATTTACGATGTGGAATACTTATGTACCATATTTATATTTTTATAACAGTTTGTTTTGTAAGCAGAGAAATTCTAAGGACCAGAATTAAATGCGAGAAATCGAACTCCGGTTTATCGCGCTCAAAGGGACACATCATGATTATGTACACCATGGTGATATCATTGGACATTGAAGGAAAATTAAAGGGAAGTAAAATCAAATATTTCTTAATTCATATGAAAAGGATAATTTTGCTTAGTAAAATTGTCAAATACAAAGGATATTTGATTACTACAAATACATGATTAAACACATTTAAATATAATGTCAATTTTCGTATTTAAAATTTTAATTCAAGTGATTTAACGGTTACTTAAAAAGAAAAAAAGAAAAAGCATTAAACGTAATTGTAGAAAAAACTACATTTCATTAAGTAATTTTATATTCACCTAAAAACTTTTTCTGTTCTACTTGCTGTGACAGTCGCAAAGACGTTTCAAGGATGATGAACTTTTAAGATGGCACGCCTAATAGTTTTTTTTATGTCAAGGTCGTTAAAATTTACATTATAATTTTAACAAAACTGAAATAAATAACCAATTTTCTTGTCTAATCCGATAAAAGAATACCCAATTATGCACAGTAGGCTGGAAAGTTCTTGCAAAGGAAAAAAGTTCTAAAATCGATACTAAACCAGGCACTTCTGGTTACCAGACTGGGGTCTAGACTTTGTGACGGTCTTACTCATCTCCTAAGATGACGCAATGCGGAAAATAATGCTGCCAAATACTTAATAGTCCTTTTACGTTACATGCTTCTTTTTCCTTTCTTTCTTCGTCATAATAGCGCAGCGAAATTTTGTTTTTTTTATGTTTTTCTTTATTTTAAACAAACTTACATTAAAGTTACAGCAAGCTTAAAATCTTATGTATTTTATTAAGTACTTAGTAACTTATACACTTTACTTTTTATAAATAATACGGTTTAAGTATCGCATTAATCGACCTAAGTAGGTAATTCATTAAAAAATGGCTGAATAATAACTTACAATAATTTATGTAGTTTGAGCCCACGTTTATAAGATTTATTCTAATTTCTGAGAAAGACTGAAAGAATTAGGCCAACTCAATATAATAATTCGACCCAGATAGTGTCAGTGGATGTTTGAGGTTAGGAAAACACCGGCTGTTTATCAAAACTTGAAAGTACTTCAAAATAAAACAAAATGAGGCTACTGCATTTGTACCGGAACTATGGTTTCAGAAGGCGTTTACTGAAACTCTATACTCAAAAGTAGGAAGCACGTGCTATAAGGATTTATTTAGGCGACAGATCCCAAGATATAGATAGGCATAGATTAAAAATGGGAAAAATTTAATTTAAAAAACAAAACAAAAGTTTACCGGTAGCACGGAAGTACGAAAATCCACAAATCACTTGTCACTTATCCACGTAACAATTTCGGTATACACGGTACACGAGCACACGGACGTCCTAATAGGGTGTTTTATTTTTCTATTTCTACGCCAAGTGTAGTTTTCGATGCCGCGCGATCGAGATTTGGGAATGTCGGCAGTTGACGATGGACTGAGGCGGGCGGGCGGCTTCGTAGCGTGTCGGTCGCTTTCGGCCTTTAATTTTAGAACTTGGCTCTCTCCCCGGTTTTATATAGACGTGAGTACATTGTATAAAGCGTATGCGAGATGCGGTCGCCGCCGCATATATATAGCAATTACAGCTTTTTATCGAGCCGATTGGTAATTTTTGCATTCCAAACGTTTTGCCAGCAATATTTTGACTCGCCTGACTTAATTGGCGATTTTTTGGGAAATGCTTTCACTTTTTTGTGAGCTTTTTAGGAGATGTTCACGACTTTTGACTCACCTAAGATATTATCAAATTTAAATTAATTTATATCTCATTTTGTTATTACGTAATGTACCTACTTACTTTTCAGACCGCCCGCATGGAAGGCGATGAATCCGATCCTACCCACTAAAACCCAGCGGAAACCTGCTCCACGAATATGAGACGCCCGCATATATTGCTTCGAGCCTCGGTAGAAGGCCCGCCTTTCGCATGCCAGCGTCGCCTCTACCGGGTGCCCCGGTATTTTTCCTAGGACCCTCGCAGTCTTGATGACTTGTGTCTATAACCTTCCCACAGCAGCTCCTCTAGGTTAGGAGGAGTTGAATATGGGCATACCACCTTCTTCTCTCCACTAGCCTAGGAGGGCAGAGTGAGTTGACATTCGCGGTGGACTCACGCCCCCGCTCCGCCGTCTCTATCAGTGCGATAATTGTATCGCCATTTAAATGTATACTTATATTAAACAAACCGACATGTTTGACATTCAAAGAAATTGCTCACCACTAAATCATGTGTTAACGAGGTCACCACAAAGACATGTCGTTTTATGAGAACTCTGTTATAAATAACAGTATGATTTCGTTATGTTTCATATAAATAGTTAATTATTTATCCTATCCTATCCTACATCTTATAAAACAAAGTCGCTTTTCGTGTCTGTCTGAACTTTCTAACTCTTCTTCTTCTTAACCACCCAACGGATTTTGATGCCATTTTCACCATTAGGTCAAGTATTTCTCAGGGAAGGTTTATATATAGTTTATTATTTGTACATTCTTATGTAAATTAACATATACGATAAATGTGTGTAAAGTCCTACCCGTTGAGACACTTTCGCGCATGCGCTGCTTTAATGGTAAGTACTACATGGAAATAATGTACTGGAGTATTGTTCCTCTTAATGAGATCTACAAAAAAGTCAGCGACGGCATATTCGTATCTTTTAAGAATAGCGTGTAGTGGTCATTTTTCTGTCTAAAAATAATAATTTCAATATATTTTTTGTTGTGAGGGTTTTTTTTCCATTATAGTATTAATCCTTATCCTTTAAAATACTTTATTAATTTTCTACGTTAAACGAAGATAAAATTGGCTTTTTACACTATTTCGAAATTGCGAAGAGTTTTACAGAAAAACGCATTTAATTGTTGACACATCAGCTGTATGTTACTCAAGTTTCACTTATCCCTTACTAAATAAGTATATTAGTTACGTTGGACATTTTATGTTGATCAAAACTGTCTTTTACTGTTTTTCATTTTAATAAGTACTTTAGAAGTTGTTACAATATCAAAAAATCCTTGCTTCGAAACGGCTCGCCACTCGCCATGCGTCCCGCGACGTTTTGCTGGCAGCCACGTAGTGCTTGCTTTTCATCAGGGATAGAATACCCTCTTCAGCATTAACCACAAGCTCGAAAAAAAAAACCCGCCTGCCTTTATAGCAACGAAGACTAAAAGGCGACTAAGGGACAAATTAAGAGGGACGGGCAGCAGCATCTCCTCTGTCATACAAAAAAAAAACTGCGCTCGCCAACACGCTTGCCCAGCGCGGTGAGTATGGGCATTTTCATCCCATGAGTGTCTCAAATAAAAACAGGCCCCCAGTTCTCGGCAGACCCGCTAGGCCCAACTACGGTAGCGGTTGTGGTATCGGAGGATCAGGGGGTGCTAAGAATCCCCGGGTTACGGCAGGCTACCAAAAACGACTCTATCTGGCAACGTACAATGGACGCTCGATGAGACTGGACGAACGCCTTGTTGAACTAGAAGTAGAGTTAAGTCACATTAAGTGGCATATTCTAGGCTTATCTGAAGTCCGAAGAAAGGGGGATAACCCTGGAGTCAGGCCACATGCTTTCCGCGAAGGTGAGCAAGTCTCCCAGGGAGGAGTCGGTTTTTTGGTTCACAAATCTCTCATAAGCAATGTTGTAGAAATTAGTAGTGTGTCGAACAGGGTTGCACACCTTGTCCTTAAATTATCTAACTGACAAACTGAAAATTGTACAGGTATACGCGCCGACTTCACCATACTCTGACGATGAGATTGGAGAAATGTACGAAGACATCGCTAAAGCCAACAACAACACCTCGAAGGCTCATTACAGCGTTGTTATGGGAGATTTCAATGCTAAAATGGGAGTACAAAGAAATGGCGAATCACACATTGGACTCTTGGGTTTGGGCGATAGGAACCAAAGTGGTCAATTGCTGGCAAACTTCCTCGAGTCCCAGAGGCTCTTTTTAATGAACTCGTTCTTTAAAAAGAAGCCTCAAAGGACCTGGCGAAGTCCCGATAGTGTAACAAAAACGAGATATATTTTAGTATCGCGAATAAACGGCACATACTTAGTGAAGTCTCAGTGATCAATAGGTTTAATACCGGAAGCGATCACCGACTCGTACGAGGCACACAAAATATTGATTTAAAAGCTGAAAGAACGCTAATGATAAAGTCTACTCTCCGACCATAAGCGTTTCAAGTTACACATGGTTCCGAAACCTTCCAGACCGAACTCCAAAACCGATTCAACGCACTGGAGACCACTAGCAACATTAACCAAAGAACCGATGATCTGGTCAAAACGTCTCAGCCAAATATTTTCCCCCAAAGCGACGAGTCAACGCAACGAAACTGTCAGCTGAGATACTCGAGTTTATGAGAAAGCGAAGAGAACTGCCACCACCGTCTTCGGCATATATGAGTGCCTTAAACCTATCCATCAGAAAGCTCACGCGTCGCGATCTCCGTCGCTCAAATACACGCGCTATCAAAAGTGCGATCATGCGAAATTGAAAGTTTTCGCTCGCAATTTAGGAAGGCCTCATCTCCAAAACTCAAAAAATAAGGTGGTAGAATCGTTACCTCTATGTTTGAGATACTTGATGAAGTTGAGCGTTATTACGAGCAGCTATACTCGTCGAAATCAGGGAAACCCGGCAAATCCAGAGCTAGTGATCAGCGCGCTCCTTTAACGCGCCATTACACCGAAGAGCTCCCGGATGTTGACCTCGGTGAGATTAGGATGGCTTTGGAACAGCTTAAAAACAACAAAGCTCCGGGCGATGACGGAATTACTACAGAACTCCTTAAAACAGGTGGCACCCCAGGCCTGAAAGTGCTAACAAGCCTCTTCAATTCCGTTATCCATTACGGTAAAACCCCGGAAACGTGGAGCAAGAGTGACGTGGTACTGTTCTTCAAGAAGGGAGACCGAACTCTCTTGAAGAACTATAGACCGATGTCACTCTTAAGCCACATATACAAGCTGTTCTCCAGAGTCCTGACGAATCGTCTTGCCAGCAGATTTGACGAGTTCCAGCCGCCACAGCAAGCTGGGTTTCGATCAGGCTAGAGCACCGTAGACCACATCCATACTGTTCGGCAGATAGTACAAAAAACTCAGGAGTACAATCGACCGCTGTGTATGGCTTTCATGGACTACAAAAAAGCCTTTGATTCTATCGAAACCTGGGTGGTTCTGGACGCACTGCAGCGATGCCGTATCGATTGGAGGTACATCAAGGTGCTGCGAAGTTTGTATATGTCTGCTACATTGGCTGTCCAAATCCAGAAGAGTAAAACCAAGGCGATCCAACTGCGCAGAGGTGTAAGGCAGGGTGATGTTATATCCCCGAAAATGTTTAACAACGCATTTGAAGACGTCTTCAAAACCCTGGATTGGACCGGCTTTGGAGTCAATGTAAACGGCGAGTACATCACGCACCTCAGATTCGCCGACGATATTGTAATCGTAGCAGAGTCGCTGGAACAGCTAGCCGAGATGCTGCAGAGCCTAGATGGATCTTTGCGGCGTGTTGGTCTCAGTATAAACTTGAGCAAGACAAAGGTCATATTCAAAGGTTGCTGACATCGACTGGATGCGGAAGGCGGAGGATCGGGAGCTTTGGCACACCCTGGGAGAGGCCTATGTCCAGCAGTTGACCCGAAAAGGCTGATTTGATTGATTGATTGAGGTTTTTGTTTATAATTTTTTCCGTTTAAAAATAGTCATTTAACTATCAAAAATAGTCATTTAAATATATTTTAATAAATACTTGAAAAGATTAGTAGCACAGATTTAAAATTACCGTACCTACTAAAAAATCCTTTCTGTGTAAAACAATTGAAAAATCCTTATTGAAACTACGAAAATGCGGGTTGCATTAGGGTTTAATAAATTTTCACATTATCTTAAGTGCTTTGCAAACATACATTATATGAATAATCCAGTAGTAAAAGCGGGCGAAGCCGCAAGAGTGTCGCTAGTTTTATCATAAATTCTAAATATTAACCAGTAACCACCCACCTTCCGACATAATCTTAGCTAGAAAGTTGTGGATTCGATTTTCATTTAAGCGAACGCCTGTATCAATTAATATTTTCATTTCATTTAATCAACAGTCAATATGCAATAGTTTTTGGAGATAGATAAAAAGCAAGTAAAAAATCGGCAGATGTGTGAAGATGAAAACAGAGTTACATAAAAATATATAATATTTCTAACACATTATTATAAATGAGTACATTAAAAGTAGCTTGTATAAAGCGTAGTTTATTATGCAAGAACTAGCATTTGATTTATTTATTATTTAAATTTCATGCTGTATTCCGTGAACATAGCAAAGACAGAAAGGTAGGCAGAAGGAAGTTGGGAACTTAGTGATATGACACTCTGTTCTTATTAATGTTATGACACTACCGTTCCCCACTTTCCACCGAATTCTGGAGGCATTGTATGTTGAGTGGCGGAACTCAACATCGCTTTTTTTGCCTTTTTACCAGAGCGAAAAAATGAAAAAAATAAATATTTTATTTCATCGAGTTGGAAACCCACAACTGGTTGCATTTACAATCGCACGCATAAGCGTGGGGGCATAAGCCCCTGCGCCAATATTGGCCACAATTTTTTATTATATGTGCTTAAATATTAAAATTCACACTTTATAATTCATATCCTCCCAAAAAGGACACACTAACAATTCTAAGAATAACAATGCCAATTCTAAGAATAACAACTAAGACAAATTTGAAATAACATACTTTAATACAGTATGATAGTATAATGTAAATTACTTACATTTTATATCTAATCTTATTTATTTTATTTTCTTACGATAAATTTTTAATAATAATAATTTAATCCATTTTATACGTAATAGAAAGATGAAAATGAAGATTTATTTATTTGATATCTTTGAAATTCAGTACTATTAATATACATATGTGAAACGACAATTAACAACATTTATAACATTTTGATATCGTAAGTATTGTTACCGTTGCTTAAATTAATACAATACAGAAAAGGCTTCGTTTTCTGTCATACTATGTATGCGTCAATCAACTTGACGTTTTCGAACGGTGTTGATCTGTCAAGAGTTGGTTGCATATTTTGTTGATACTTATTTTATGTTTACTTCATTTATTCACTGCAAAGTTGCTATATTTTCTTTGTTAATAAAATTTAAAATCATGTGTTCATAGTGACAGAGGAAATAAGGATTATATTTTCAATATTTAAATTCTTTATACGGTTCAAAACTTGCAATGTTTAATCCCGATATTAACGACTACCAGCTGACTTCAATTATAGCAGAGTGCTGTGGGGGCGTTGCAGTTGTATACTCAGCTGTTTACAAACCATACAACCAAAATGTGGCTGTTAAAAGATATTTTGTTGATAAATCTAAGGAAAAAGCCAATTTAATTCAGGTTTGTGGGCTAAAACATGCTTACTTAACATTTTTATGAATAACTATTTATGTATATACACAAAAATGAATTAATTTCAAACTGTTGTATGTTACAGCAAGATATTCTGACAAGAAAAGAGCTTCAGCATCCAAACATACTGCCTTATCTTACTTCATTTGTTTACGGTCCTGAGCTATATGTTGTTTCACCACTCATGAACTTAGGTTCTTGTAGAGATATTCTAGATAGATATTTTCAAGAAGGTTTACCTGAACTGGCCTGTGCCATGATACTAAGAGATGTGTTGCTAGCATTGCAATATTTACATAAACAGTTTTATATTCATAGGTAAGTTTTTTTTCTGTTGTAAACTATTTTTAAACACAAGTGTTAAAAATGTCTCTATTACATCAACAACTGGAGATATACATATACAGTCAGGCATTCTCCAACCCATTTGTATTTTAAACATTACCTGGATCCCGCATATAACAGGGTAGGTAGAGAAATTTTAAAATGCTCAGCTCCCAGAGCACTGTCAAAATTGTGAGACATTGTGTGTTGAGTGGTGGAACTCAATTTTGCACTTTTTAATAATAATTACTCATTCCCTTGTATGTATTGAATCAACAATGGTTGTGTAAAGGTTCGAGAGATAAGCACATTTTATAAATCAGTCTTTCCACATGTGTCTGTTTACTCAGACATGTAAATAAATTACAAGTTAAATGCACATACATTTTTCATTCCATGAACCCACTTGTACAGTGGTGGCGCACCAATGTGAATTATAAATGAATTTTAAATTGCAAACTTTTTTGTGCATTTTTGAACTTTCCTTGTAAGATGTAATTTTTTGTGAATTTTCGAATTATTTTTAATTATATATAAATATTAATGTATTCAAATTATGTTTTTTGTTTTCATTATATAAAGTAAATATAAACAGTTTTGTTTAATAAATATTGTACAAAAAATGTCAAGTCAAGTTTATATTGTCGTAGCAGTTTACGTGCATTGTAAAATGAAACCTCATGTTATTGTAATGACCAATGTATGTTATTTGTATTATTGTCATTTGTTTTACCCAACTTTGTATAATTACGAGAGGGTTATGTTTTAATTGTAAGAATTATATCGTTTAAAATATTTTGTATACAATTTTTTTTTGGCAGAAGAGTAATGTAAAGTTTCCAAATATAAGCGTTCCACATTTTATAAATCAGTCCTTCCGCGTGTGTCCGTTTACTCAGACGTGTAAATATAATTATTAAATGCACATACGTTTTTCACTTCATGAACCCACTTGCAAAGTTGCATATTTAATCAGATCACTATGCCACAATAGAAATTCTAAATAATATATTTCTTTCCAGAAGTATCCGTGCAAGTCACATTCTTCTAGACACAAATGGAACAATCCGCGTATCAGGGTTACGCAGCGCAGCATGCATGATGGTTAGAGGGAGAAGGCAAAAGCAACACAATTTGCCACCACCTGATCATGATAATGCCAATTTGATGTGGCTGAGTCCTGAGTTATTAGAACAGGTATTATTTTAGTATTAATATATTTATAATGGTTTAATGAAACCTAACATTTAAATGAAAATAAAAAAAGAAGCTCACCTGTCATATATACATTATTTTTATTAGAATCATAGAAAGTCATTGCTTTCTTCTATTTTTTAGTAGTTGATATTAAGACACTATCCGCCAGATATATATAATATTTTAAGTGTTATTCCACACCTAGGCAACAAAAATACTTTTTATAAAACAAAAATTTAAATGTATTTTATTTATATAATAATTTCAGAATCTCAAAGGCTATGACGAACGCTCAGACATATATTCATTAGGTGTTTTAAGTTGTGAATTAGCGAATGGTGCAGTGCCATTTGCAGAAGTACCCAACACACTTATGTTTACTGAGAAAGTGAGAGGCAGTCGCCCTCAGTTGTTGGATTGCTCCTCATTTCCTGAACCACTGGACGATAGTGAAATGAAAAGTAAGGCTTTTTTTAATATTATAATTGATAATTGAAACAAAAAGGTCTAAAAAGTAAATAAACATCTAGAAAATCGCTGAAAATCTTCAAATGGCTGAATATATTTTCTAGCCTGTATGTTTATTAATTTGTAATATTGCAGGTATGTACAACACGGACAGCGGCGTGGGCGACAGCGCCGAGGGTATGTCCCGTCTGCGCGCCGCGTACTCCAGCAGGAAGCTGTCGGATGCCTTCCACCATCTTAGCGATCAGTTGTTGCAACGGTATGTGTTTATTTATGACGAGCCTATATAACGGTTAACTATATAATAGAACGGAACACAACTGTAGATATATCGAGAATTTCTCTCTTAGGAGCTCTTACTCCCCTAATAATTCAATTTTTCTATGTACGGCAGTTTATAATGTGCGTTGTATATCTGTAACTGAATTAAACACGAAAGACTAGATATTTATGTGTACAGATAGAAGTACTATATTCCGCTGTTATAACACAAAAAAAAAGAATTACTACAAGAAAACGATAGTTTCATATAAAAATTACGACGTAGAGGAAAGATATTGTAAAATAGAATTGACAAATAGGGAAGTAAGTAAGGAATAAAATTGAAACTTTAATTTTCACAATAAATAACAATTAAAATAAACTGTTTACCACCTCAGTGATCCAGAAAAGAGGCCATCTGCAAGTCAACTATTGAATCATCCTTTTTTCAAGCAAATAAGAAAAACTGATTTCTTGCCAAGTCTCATCGGTCGAGTAAAGCCTGTTAAACCTGATCCCGGTAAGTTATTTTTTTTATCTACTGCTTTGCTGAAAATTTCAATACATTGGGTATTAAAAGAAAGATTTTAACATCTGTGTTATTTTTTGTATTGTTTGTTATTTTGTTGTTGTTTTTTATTACAGACGATATATCAGCTTTACTGCTAGAAGAAAAACTCTCTGAAATGGAAATAGAAAAAAGCACTGAATGGGATTTCTAGTATACACTTTAGTTAGAAATTATAGTGTTATAACACTATCTCACTATATCACTATCTGCCTCTCCCACTAGCTGTTCAGGAAATGCGAGGAATTGAAGCGTAAATCTTTTTTATAATGACGGATCTGTTTTTCAAATGCTAATTTCAATATATAAAAATTGTGTAATTAATTGTTTTAGAGATAAAGAAGACTAAAAATATTATTTATATATATTAAAACCGATAAAATAACACAAACAAAAAGATACCAATGTCTTTAGACATTGGTCCGTAACCTTTTTTCCATTTATTATTTTTTTATTGAATGTATAAAATTTTAAATATTCACTCTAAAACGAAGAGTGAGTAATACTTAAACGAGTTTTCCTTACATAACATCTATAAATAAATATTTTTATATTATTATAACATGGTTTTGTCATATTTAAAAAATTACATTCATATTAGGATTATAATTGTATTGAAATTTAGAAAAAAAATTGCGATTTCTGCCATACATGTAAATTTTATAGAATATATAATATAGCACAGTTTATAGGACCGTTTAAGCAGGATATTTAAACCAATCTAAGAAAATTTTATGTGTACCAGAAATTGAAAATAATTTAAATATAATCTTTCTCCTAAATGGGGATCGAATCCAGTAACCGTTTACAGCCAGTCGTTGTCCTTCACGACAAAACGTGAAGCACTGAAATTACTATAGATTTAAAGATAACATTGATTCAATTTACATAGCAATAAGCTCATGGCTCAAGTACCTTTCTTCTTGAGAAGTAATTTTAATTATAACATCTCGAAATAAATATTTATAGAACCAACTTTATAATATCTATATAAATAATTAGTGGATAATAAAATATTTTTAAATCATATCCCGCTGGTCGGAATACAAGTTATATAACAATAATATTCAAACATAGCAATAAATTAAACGTATAATCAATAATAATTAAATAATATAATTAGTGACTGACTGAAATTTGTACTTTGTCTAGATTTTAAAAGTTTACAGACATTTATATATATATGTCTGCGTAAGGTTTTGTTGTTTTAAAATCGAAAGATATGTGTAGAAAATAAATGACCATAGTTTACTCATGAAATTAAAAATCTACTTTACGCACAACCTGATAAATCAATAAATACATACGACATATATTTTGACTTTTTGACCAAAACATTTGTCTTGTTTAGTAACGATATGTAAATAAGTGAAATCGTTCTCTTAACCGTAACTTGGCGAGAATCAAAAACAAAATGTCGAATAATAAATAATACATTTTTTATAACCAATTCTTTGTTAGACCTTTTTTAACAAGATAAGCCCAAAATGTTCAGGCAGTCACTTATAATATTTAAATCATAAATAAAAAAATAGTATATGGTTATTATGGTGCTACCTCGAAATGAGTGGAAAATGTATAAATTCCTTATATATAGGTACATCGGTTTTAATAATATTCACAATAACAAATAAAATATTAAATATATTATGAGTGTGAGAGAGACAAAACGATGTGAACCTATCGTTCTCGTGATAACAAAATTAATATATAGAAATAATTCAAGCCGGATCGACGAGCTATGCCTAGGTTCGAATCCCGCACTGGACGCCCTTGCCGCCGTCGGCATCTTTCTCAGGGACTAATAGGGCTTAAAGCATTAACCTCAAATTCCAAAACAAAAAACAAAAATAATGTGAAATATACCTAATAAACATAATATTGTAACAGAGGTATAACTATGCTTACAGTAGCTATTTCTTTTTAAAAATAGTAATAAATAGTGTTCAAATATACTTTACTGCAATTAAACACAAGTGTGTGAACGAAAACGAAATGAGAACAAACGTCGTTCTTTCTGACAATACAGTTATAATAATATTCATTCATTTATATTCCAACAATGTAAGCATTGAAATATCTTTTTCAAGCTTTTATTTGCTTCAATTAATAAAATTTTCATATGTATGTTTAAATAATGTGTAACTACGTGTTTATAATTGTTTGTGTGTTCTAAAAATATTTCAAATAAGTTAATAATTTAAGTAAGGTGGAGAGTGGAGTGACTTTGTACTGAAATATCTCATTCAAATTTCTTTCACCATTAAAAAGCTTACTTTGTACACGATGGTAGTGGGCTCGATACATACTTGGGGAAATATATAATACAATTAAATTTAAAACAGTATTATTTCCCCAACCTGTAAGTTATAGTAGTAAAATAATGGCGTTAAGTTCCCCACTTTACAAGAAATGTCTCAAATTCTGGTGGAAATTGAACTGCCTCAATAAATCCTCTCTGGTAACATGCTTAAATGTTTGTTATTTCATTGCACAATAAATATTGTGCAATAATATAGAGCGTGTATTGGCCTTTTAATAGATGGTAGATGTAAACTAATATTTGTAACTACTTATGTAACTTTAGAACGATGACTTGTTAATAAATTGTGATGATTAAAATTATTGTTGGTAAATTTGTTTTTTATTTAGATTTATTAAGAATCTTTATGGAAATATTAATTTAATGATAATTATATTTTTTTTATATTCCTTTACTGTTTTTTTAGTGTAGGTAGAGAAAACTAACGTTTTAACGCACAGTTTTTTATAATGAAAAGCATATAGGTAAATAGCTAATAATAAATATAATCATATATGTACATATTTATTAAAAAAAAATTGACTAGTATACTACAATTATTAGGCATGCATTATTTGACTGACAATGGTAATGAGAAATAGTAAACCATCATAACTTTATTACATACATTTACAACTGTTTTGTTTTCATATACAATTTACATATGAAAGTGTACCAATATATCCAATTTGTTAATAATTGTCTATAATATAATCAAATATAGCAGTCAACCATATAGCGACACCGCGCGCGCCCGCATCCTCCCCTTTCAGGTATTCAGTGGACACATAAGAAGCGCGTCCCACACTGACAAAAGATAAAAATATATATTACACTTTTGGTGGAAATGTAAATGAATTAATAATATGAAATAAAGTAATAATGATGTTTATGATTTTCTATAAAAAAACAAGGCAGTATGCGAGTTAACTTAGAAATCGTGCGGTAGTTTAAAATAATAATTTTGTCAAATGACAGATGAATATACAAAATATGTTATCAAAAATATTATAGAAAATATATAGTACGAGACAATAGAATTGACAAAAAATATATTTACACATAAATAAATTGCAAAAAGAAAAGATCAAAGACAATAAATATTTTTTAACACATTTTTTTATCTTAAAAGCTTGAAAATGTTTGCTTCAAATGATAAAATAATGGTTTAGAACGACTGTCTTAAACTATAAACATACTTTCTTAAATAATACTATACTTTAATATATGATATATCTACACTTACTTAGCCTTCATATCTGCGGTAGCTCGAGCTCCTTTTTCGGCAGCTTCATCGGCTTTTCTTAATAATGTCTTAAGGTCATCGTTTAAGTTATTTTCAAATACTATTGAAGAGGCGTGTAATGTGTCTAACTGAAAAAAAATGTTATGTTAAATTATTAGTATAAGATTTAAAACGGCGAATGTGAGAATGGAATATAAAATTATTAAATTGATGTGAACAATTGGAAATTTGATGTGAAATGTCAACATAAATTTATATAAAAAATTCTATTAACGCCGTAATGCCGTAGTAACGTAAAAGTATTTAACGATAAAATTTTTAATATTAACAATCTAATTGGATATATTAATACCATCGTCCTGTCGCCGGGTTCCGCGCCTCCATACTTCGTGATGGCGGCCATCGCGCTTTGCCACGCGTTCAGCCATGCCATTCTGTCGTTGATTTTTGCGCTAAATAACATAAAAAAAATAAATATTAAACCTATTCATAATTAAAATTATCCATTTTTAAATATAGCTATACATAATGAACTTAAAAAGATTTAACAATTTATGCAGATAATATTCAATTTTATTTTATTATTCAAAAAATTACCAAGTAGCTTTAGCACATCAAAACTTCAAAAAGTTTTTTTTTCAGCTTCACGTTTTCGCCACGTCCACTCTGCTTTTTCGTCTTAATATTCGAGACACTACGTATTCAGTGGCGGAGTTTAACGTCGCGCTTCATCAATCAGAGCGGAGAAATGAAGCGAGTGCAAATTGAATTTATAAACATCATTTTTACAGTCAGATACTGTCTCCACTGATGAAACTAAATTACAGATTCAATTCTCAGTTAACTTAAAATTAGCATAAAAAATAAGGATCTTATTAACATTTTCAAAGTGTTATGAACAAAATATACTTTAATATACGCATAAAAATATGAGTGTAGCGCTATTAGAACCCGCGTCTCTTGTTTCCCTAAACCGCTCTGACCATTAAGCCAGATGTACCGGCTACGTCATAATGCTTATACGCTCGATACCAATTATTTATATTGTTAGTATCTCAATAGTTTTTAAAAAATCTCCCTACAGAGATGCTAAGGACATAAATAAAATGTAGTTGTTACTTAGCCATAGCCTGCGAGGCGGCGGCTAGACCCAAACTGTAAATACCGCCCGAGGTGCCTCCCATGTCCGCCTCAGCTATTTCTGATAACTCCCATAACACGTTTGACGGGTATTGTAGTGACGACTTGCTTAAATAGGTGAGGATTGCTGAAATTAATAAATAAATAATAAATAATGAAAGTTTAACAAAAAATATTAAATAAAAACTATTTTCTTTACAATTGCCAAAATTCTTAATCGTAATCCCGCAATCTCCGTCCCCGCATCCTGAATCCAATTCATTCAATAAACGTTCCTTAGATCTTACTTGTAAAGCTGCTGACTTTAGACAATTTAATAGTAAATCTTGCTCTGATTTATTTAATAAAGGCCCTGATGTTAGCTGGAATGTTTAAAAAAATATATTAGAATGCATAATAATATTAAAGGACATAATATTTCTTATGGCTCTATTATGGTGCAGTCTTCTTCTTCTTCCTGGCATTAATCCCGGCTATTACCAGGGTCTGCCTTCCTACTTAACCTACTCCACTTTGCACGATCTTTTACGTCCTCGGTGGTTAGACCATTGGCTCTCATGTCCTGCATCACGACATCCAACCAGCGCTTCCTTGGGCGTCCAGGAGGTCGCGCCCCAGGAACTAGTATAGCAAGGCACTTGCGTCCGACATAGTTCTTAGGCCGGCGCGTAACGTGGCCAAACCATCTCAAGCGACGCTCTTGGAGCTTATCCGCTACGTCACGGACCCCAAGACTACCTCGAATGAATGTGTTGCGTATGCGGTCAGACCGCGTTACGCCGCACATCCACCTCAGCATCTTCATTTCCGTGACGTGAAGCTCCTGAGTGTGCCGAGATAGTGCTGGCCAACATTCGCTGCCGTATAAAAGAACCGGTCGGACGATGCTCTTGTATATCAGCCCCTTGAGCTTGGGCGGTATTCTGCGGTCGCAGACCACACCAGTGACCTCCCGCCATTTGGCCCAGGCAGCGCTTATCCGGCCATGGACATCGTGGTCGATGCCTCCAGACTCGTGCATAACGGATCCAAGGTACCTGAACTTCTCCGACTTAACGGCTGGTTCAGGACCTATAAGGATGGTGCTCGAGTCCCGGTTCCCGCAGGCCATGTACTCTGTCTTCGACACATTTAGTTTAAGGCCGCCGTTCTCAAGCGTACCCTTCCAGAGGTTCACTTTACGCTCCAGCGTCAGTCGGTTCTCGGCAATGAGTGCTATGTCGTCGGCATACATCATCAGCCATGGAGGCTGGTCCTGGATGTGAGCCGAGACAGTATCGAGCACTACATTGAACAAGAACGGACTAAGAGCCGAGCCCTGGTGAACCCCCACTGTAATCGGGAAGGGTCTAGTGTCGCCAACAGCAGTCCTAACCATAGAAGCGGAATCGTGGTACATGCCTCTGATAATCTCAATATAGGCCTCAGGGATCCCTTTGGATCGCAATGCCCACCAGATACACTGACGAGGCACACAGTCAAAGGCCTTCTGCAGATCTAAAAAGGCCACGTGCAGAGCTCTCCTTTTTTCCCTGTATGCCTCCATCAAAGTTCTGAGGGCGAAAATGGCGTCCATGGTGCCCGATCCTGGCTGAAATCCATATTGAGACTCAGAGACAGTACACTCTCGGCGGAGCCTGAGGTCGATCATGCGCTCGAAGAGCTTCATGGTATGGCTCATAAGCTTAATGCCCCTATAACTACCAGTGCAGTGGACAGCGTTTATAAAAACTTTAAAAAATATTGCGGCGTAGAGTTCCGACGCTCAACACGCAATGCTTTGAGATTCTGGGTTGAGGAACACTGGGTTCTCTCTGTGTATCCTGTGAACAAGCAAAGCCATGGGGTACCAAATGAACAACGTTTGTATACGCGATGCTTGTAAATTCGACTCTCATTGATGGGAATATTTATATTTAAGATTATTTTCATTACTCCGATTTGATATTATGATTTAGGTCGATAAGGAGCTGTTAGAGTCCAACTGTAGTACTTAAATTGCAATATTTATTTCTATATTTTCGAATTAAAAATTCTGTTCGGAGGTTTCTAATAAAATAAACCTAGCCCAATATTATGTAGAACGAGAGTAAGAATGATAACAACAAAAATATTACATAATTGGCAAAATTCAAATTCGTAATTGCCAGACCAACAAAAATAAATTGAGTATTTCCTGAAATAAAGAAGAAATCGGGACCAAAACATTCTATTCAAGTGTAATAATAATTATTACAATGAGACTTACCTTCTTTACATCGCTCTGCAACAATGTATCGTCATCTCCATTATCATTATCATTATTATCATCTCTAATCGACATAGCACTGCCGGTCCACGCCACAGCATCAGTAGGTTCGTCTAACAATTCGAGCCAGATATCGCCATTTTGTTTATTTAAGTGTAACAAAGTTATTTGAAAACCGTGCATTTCTAAAGACGTTTTCAAATGACCGGAGTATAAGCGCTCCATTTTTATTTGCTTCTTATCTGTAAATAACACATTTTCAAAGTATTACTTGTTGTAATATATTGGTGTTTAGAAATAATAACATATACCTAAGTATTTCGAGGCTGCAACGCGACGGTTGTGTGTTCGATCCCCAATCGGGGGAATGAATTATTTATTAATATTTTCCTTTCATCGTTCTGTCATCAAGGTAAAAATAGAATGTCTTAACACTACGCTCCCTCTGCTTACTCTAATATGCGACATACAGCATGAAGCTGACTTAAGTTAAGTATATATTTTAATTTATTTTTACCAGCCAGAAACTAAATCCTCGACCCAAGAATTTATAATCAATTTACTTAGACATCTCAATGCCACAATAATAAAAATTAACTATTAATTTTTTTTAGAATTTTTTAAGTGATAATAAATGCAAACACAGTATGAAGGTAAAGTTATTGCCACTTAGAAGTATTTCTTATTTATAGCACATCATTTACGCCTGTTTGAAACAAACATTGTTTACTACTTTCAAATATTATTACGTACTATATATAATATTTCAATATTTTTACAAAACTTCTAGTTAAAATTCAATGACGTCACTTGTTACTTGTAATATGGCGGAAAGTGAGAAACGAAGCCTATTCTACCTAGGCCAGCTGCCTACCCGGTTGTATAGCCGGTTTCATGGTGTATCCCGTATATACAGGATACACCATGAAACTAAAAAAACAGGTTCTAAAAATATCTATCAAATGGATCACTAATACCTAAATATTCCTTGATTTCCGCAGCAATGATATTCATTTCCATTAGAGAAGTTCCACCCAAATTATTTATCATAGCCGCAACTCGGTTGCCCACTGTTAGATTCAGATGTTCTACGATCTGTAAAGGTGACATGTTTATTTCTTTAATCGTGGGTTAAATTTTATTCAATTTAAAAAATATATATTGTGAGAGATATGACAAAAACATACAATAATTTACTACGACTACACAATGTGCCATGAATTTATTATTATTTTGACAGCCTCCTAAAACTAGCTACAAATTTGAAATAACTTAAAACATGGAAATAGTAACTTTTTTAAGCAAAACGTCGGTAGACAGGTACATATACATATAGTTTATAAAGTAAAACTATTCTTACAAAAATTATACTGACCTTATCAAGTAACATAGTAACAGTTTCTTTCGCCGTGCCCAATTTCAATTTCTGTATGCCCGCCTCGCCGTGCACGCCCACGCCCAGCTCCATCTTGTCGGGGTCCGTATCGAATAACGGCGGCCCACCTTCATATAGAAGACCGTAAATTAAATAAAAATTTGAATGAATTGAATTGTTGACAAGGAAATGTGTAATAGGTGAAACAATATTGAAAGCGTTATACAGATTTTTTTTATCTAAGACTTTTAGCGGGTCAATGTGGAATGCCACAAATCAAATTCAAATTCAAAATATTCTTTATTCAAATAGGCAATTATTATAAGCACTTTTGAATCGTCGAATGAATTTATGAACAAAAAGCTACCACCGGTTCGGAAGGCAGTTCTGCTGAGAAGAGCCGGCAAGAAACTCAACTTTTCAAAATCAATGGTACAATCTATTACATTAGCTGGCAGCTATCCTGCATTACATTCAATAGACATTAATTCCATACATGCTTATCCTCTAAATATTCTTGAACAGTGTAATACGCTTTACTTGTTAGAATTTTTTTTACAGATATTTTAAATTTTGGTAGTGGCAAACTAAGAATACACTGCGGAATTTTATTATATACACGTATACTCAGAGCCGTAAAGGATGTACTAACTTTTTGGAGGCGAAAACTTGGTGTAACAAGCTTATTTTTATTTCTCGTTCCTATCGTATGATTGTCACTATTTTTGCTATGACAATGTTTTCTTTTCTCTATTTACTAACTTAAATATAAATTTTCACTCATTTTAAGCATTTTGTATGCTGTTAGTAATATTCTACGGCATATTTTACATTTACAGTGAAAATAGAACAAATTATTCTATCTAGATGGGTTTGAACCCGTAGACACTGTGTTCAGTTACACGTACCTACATACCTAGTCGTTAAAAGATATTTAATATTACCTGGTAAAGAGCAAGCGCTCAAGCATACTCCGAGTGTAGCCATGTTTTTGTTAACCTCTGCCGCCGTGTCTCTTATGAAATTTAAATATTTTCCCTTTGCAGACATGGCGCCACACATCTTTGAAAGTAATACAAACATATTTAAATATTTTTAATATTTATATTAGTTTTTATTCTCGGCTTTCTCACAATCTCCAATACAAAAATAACTATTGAATTCGAATCAGTAGTTACCGAAACAAGACGTCCAACTAAACAAATCTTCAGCTTTATAATCTTTAAGTCTTATTCTTAAATATTTTTTTTGGACTTATCTTTATTTAAAAATAAAATAGAAGAAATCGTCAATTTTATAATTCAAATGTAAAAAAATTCAATACTGAGATAAAATATAATTCTTCACTTCAATTAGTTCTTTCATAAAGCTTACCTTATAAAGGAACACCTCTCCACTCATGCTCCTGCCGCCAGTCTTGTTGTGACTCGACGCGACGTCCTCGCCTACTATGAAACCTTCTACCTATAACATTATAAATAGATAATAATTAAATATATTTATATTATTCAAAAATATATTATATTTTAATGTGTTTTCCAAGGTCAGCTAAGGTCTGCTCCTGCCTCTTTTACCATCTTTCCTTCATAAAACTTTTTTGTCATTCTTTAATTACTCAATTTTTAGTTGTATCTTCTTCTTCTACATTACAGTAAATATACATGAGTTGACAGAGATAAGTAATTCATTTTTTTACCAATAATAATATTTAACATACCTTGATACCAGCAATTTTAGCTTTCTCAAAAGCTTTTCCAAAGTTCAGTCTGTCCCCTGTATAATTGCCAAGCAGCACTAGAACGCCACCTACAAATTTTCATAAAAATAGTAAACTTGAATCAAGTATTTTGGCAAATAGAAATTGACTTTTCATACCACTCGCAGTGTATCTTATTTCTATATCGGGAAACAAAGTATTTATTTTATATTTTTTCTTGCTTAAATAGAAAACACCGACGCTTTTTCTTAATGTTAATGCTAATATAGTAATAGCATTGACATTTGACTCCTTTCTCCTTTAGAAAACAAAAATTCTAACATAGCGGGATTTGAACCCGTCGCCCGCGCCTTGGAATCCATCCAAGCGCTTCGACCACTAAGTCGTACCCAGCAAGTGCATATTATGAATTTCGACGTCGTTAGTATAGGTGGTATGGTTTAGTACGTTAGAGCGCTATTACGTGACGGCGACGTAGTACCAAAATATATGATATTAGAAATTTAAACGTACGAATTTGGAACAAACTCAATTTAAAATCGCCGTTACATACCAGAATTATATTTATAAAGTTGAGCTATTGCATACAACACGTTGCCGGTGGGGGGCGACGCGAACACCCCGCCCGCCACCGCTCCGTCTAGCATGCCGGGGCCTATGAGACCTGTTAACATACAAATAAATATTTAGCTATTAATTTTTGTTTGTCACGCCGCAATGATTCGAAAATTGAGCGTTGCGTGGGCAACGGCGTGCCTTTAACACTAGGTTCCCTCTTCCTATGCGGAAAAATGCATGGAGCTGCTTTCGTCATCTAATCCTTAATTATTTCATATTAACATTATTGCTTCCAAGCGAGCAACCGTATACGCGACAGGACAGTTGTAGGTTCGATTCCCAAAATAAGTATGAATGGAAGAATGAAATATCTAATAATTCCAACAAGGAAAAGCGTTGAGTTTTGCTACTCAACAGTCAAAGCCAAGAGAATGCGGCTGAAAGTTAGGAACGAAAGTGTCTAAATGGAAACACAGAGTTTTAACACTGGCTTCCCAGGTTTCCTTTGCAATTTGCAAAACGGCGTGTTACGGCGTGAAGCTACAAATAAAACAAAAAAATCTATGTCCCAGTCTGTTCGACTGTTGTTTTGTAACACACGTAATTGATCCTAAAAGATGTAAAATGAAGTATGGAGAGTTTACTGCTAGGGCTCTTGGCAAACATAACATTGAAATCGTTAGAAATGTTGTCTATATGTTTGACTTTAGTATCAACTTATTATTAAAGCATAGATGTAACGCATATTATATAGAAAATAAAAAAAAACTGCAAGCAAAAACAGAAGAACAAACCCGCTGCGAACGGTTCGTGTCCTGAACCCCCACCACCAAGAATCGCCACACGTCCGGTGTCATCCTGTAAGTAAAACTAATTGTTACCACTAACTAAAATACAGTTTATAGATAATAATAATGCATCACATTGAAATGAAAAAATTGAAATTAAAATTGTTTCCCAATTCTAATTATTTAAAATGCAGTGTTTAGTTCTACCATCTATACTTAGACACATCTATCACTGTAAACTGTAAACAGTCATGGTTATAGGAAGAGTGGGGGCCGGGGGGTCCGTGCCCACCCCAAAAATTTTATTAACAAAAATTTTCCCTGAAAAATAAAAAAAACCCTTATCATATCTGTTCAATGGTGATATAAATAAGACCTTACTTTTCTCCTATATGTAACAACACGATGTTTAGGATGTAATTGCAGTTTAGGGTACAGAGCGACTATTCCTCGCAAGTTGTCGTCGACACATGATTCTGGTGTATTTATTATCTTCTTTGTTATTTTACAAGACATTTCTTGTTTTTACCTAAAATAAGTTTTTGTAGTTGTAAAGAATGTAAAAAAAACTTATTTAAATCACCAAACATCGTATGCAATAATTTTAAAAAATAAGGCAATTTTTTAGCTACCACTCAAGAAGCAATGCCTTCAGAATTCCGCGGAAAGTGGAGAACGGAAGTGTGTTAATGAAAACGGAATGTTTATTATTAGACGTTACTTACTTTCACTGCACTGATTATTTTCAAAGTCGCACACTTGTGCCGGTGCGCCACGAATGGCTTCAGTTTATACTGTTTATTTAAACACCAATTCAATATATTTATTATACTTTCTTTAAAAGGAAACACGACTGTAAAACCTATCTTGTGTATCTAAAAGTGCCATTCTTATCGTATTATACAACCACAAATTTTATCTTGAGCTAAAGTTTATGACCTCCTATAGATTACAATTTTTATCTCAATGTAAAAAGCCGGTTAGGTACACAAATATTGTTTAAAAATTGGATTATCATTATTAAAAAGAAAAGAAAACAAAACAATGATTTAGTAAAAATATTTATCATTTGCAGAAAATTATCATTTCAGAGTTCAGAGCAAACACATTTCGTTCCCTACTTTCCGATCATTGGTCATGACAGTTAAAAGAAAAAAGTAAATTTTATAGACTGGGATTTGAACCCAGTATTACCTCGGTTGCGCCAGGACTTTAAAATTTGCATACTTTGTATTCTTTTTCTTTTTTATAATTATATAGGTATGATTAAAGTTATATTTAAAAAATGTTTTTACTTCTATAGATACACAACAAAATACAATAAATTAATTTATGATTTATGTATTACGAGTAAAAAAAAATATAAAAGCTATTTTTGTGGAACTTACCCTTAAATATTTTAATAGAAAGATTGCTAAACACTTTTTTTAACAAAATTAATATTTAGTTATCAAATAGACACTAAGACCAATAATTCTTAATCTTAAGATAAATAAAATTTTCAGTAAATCCTAAAAACAAAAATACAAACAAGTGTGACGAAAAAAGATGTTACTAATGTCTTACTTTAATGTACTAACACTAATAACCTTTTAAATACAAAAGATTACATAAACAAACGATTGTCATATAAAAATGATTCTTAATTGTTGGGAAATAATGCTTAAAATCGAATACAAAATCATCTAGCAAATTGAAGAATAAGGAAATGTAACTCGACAAATTTAAATTGTAGTAAAGTATTACTTATGTGCATAATTTAAGGTGACCAATATATTTAGTCATATTGTTAACATTAGAGCCAATTCTTATTGTCTACGATTCTAATCATAGTAGGTATTTCAGTTATTTCAATATCGATTATGGGATGCGATTATCGATATTTCGATTAGTTTTGACTATTAAGATCGAAAATGTTAAAATGTTTTTCTTTTATTTGCTGCATTATGGAATTTATTTACATTATTGGAATGTTCAATAAATACTGAACATGCCAATATATTACTTTTTTAACTGTATCCCGCACATAACAGGGTAGACTGAACTAATCTATTGGTAAGAAACTTTTTCTCTAATTTCCGTCGCTTATTAATAATTAAAAAATCGATAGCATTACAAAATGTATTTGAAATGAAATAAACCAATTTTTTATTAAATATTTAATAAAAATATATAATTATATGTATGTATATTATATTACCTTTACATATTTGTTTATTTCATTAATTGAAAATTACTGTACACATATATCGCTTAAGTGCAAGAATGACGTATTTGTATGCGGAACATTCATTGCAATAGTTAAATAGTTTAAAAGAGCGCAATTACGTCATTGTTGCGCTGAATGAGCATATAGAAGAAATTTCAATTATTTACAAAGTTTAACAAAGATTCACGCGTGTAGTAGTTATCTCATTCCTTATATATTATGGAAATAAATATTAAAAAAACTTACAAAATATACAATTTGGTACTAAATAATATTATTACTACATTACATAACTAACAACTTTTTTATCCTTTTTAAGTATTAATATAGAAAGAAAAGTAGTTTAGAATCAATTATTATATATTAATACGAACGAACATCCACCTAACAAATTAATTAATAATAATCAAATCAAAAACACTTTATTGCACAAAGAAAATACAATTAAAATTGGAATATAATATAATAACCCTTTACATTTTTAATATAATTGACAACGTTTATACCACGCTGGGGTAAGATCGGTGATGTGGAGAAAAACCGCAGTGATCAAATTGTGGACTAATTATTATTACTTTTAATGATAGTCATGCTTGCGCAGCACACTGAATTCGACACCTTTTCTTTGGACTTGGGCATCAGAAAATATTACACATGAATTAGATGAAAAAATCGAGCGCAAAACTTCTGTGAACTCTATTATTATAATAACTTTTTAATTTAAATTAAGTCCGAACTGATCTTTTTATGAACAATTTACTATCATAATAATAAAAAAATATATTGACTTAATTTTAATTTTAATGTGCTCACAAAATTTTTAGGTAAGCAACCTTTCATTATCTACAACTAACGCTACATAACATTGATTTAGGTTAAACGAAACTGAAAGTGAGAAAATATTTTTTCGTTATACTGTTCTAACACATCAAAAATCCACCCGGTTTTTACCCCCACGTACGTTATGTATTTAATTTTATGATAATACAAATTTACATATTTTGCCTCAACTATTCATATTTAGGGTACAATCTTACTAATTAATAACAATAAATTGTATTTAATTGATTAATAGATATTTAATTACAAGCCCAATGCTACTTTAACATTGGACAGTCGTGAGTTTAGATCACAAACCTGCCTAGATTTTCTCGATTTAAGAAGACTAACCGTGGCGTTGGGTTCCGCCATTGAACACACTGTCGAATAATCATTATAAATTTAAGAAAGGAGTACATTAACACTAGATTCTCTCTACTGAACTAAAAACAAAACGAATTAAGACTCTACATAAAATTGATTAGAAATACCCTTAAACTGTGTTACATCACCGAAAACGCTTTTTGCAGCACCATAATACACAATTCTATGGGGAATCGAGACTGATGGTTTCGCACGCCATTCTATTGTAACTTTACTTGTACCTAATATTGTTGATTCACGTTCCCATGTAAATCTGTAACAAATGAGTTTGATGATTATTATTATATGTTATGATTTTTGGCTCAACGAATAAGTCTCAATTTAAAAGTGATTTTTTTTTGCTTCACGCTGTATCCCGCACTCAGCATGGTAGGCAGAGAGAACTTAGTGTTAAGGCACTCCGTTCCGTGTTTTATATGATACTTTTTATATATTCTGTATGTAACAAGAGGCCGTCGTGGCTTATCATATAGATATTTAATAATATAACATAAACAACGTTTACATTTCGGTTCCCATTCAAGGGAATGAACTGTTTTGAAGACAAATGCAATTTTCCAAAATTGGGAGGAAAGGTTCGACGTAATGGTGTGACATTAAAAAAATAAAAGAAATGTACAGGAAATGACACTTTAAGTATACTCACTTAGTATCCCAATCAGCATCTGTAGCTATGGTCACCCATTCTCCTATTTCTAATCTTTCCACTACACCGTAACTTAGCTCTTGGCGTAAATCGTTGCGCGGATTTGCTGCCACCTGTAAAAAATGCATAAACCTTGAAAGGTTTCTGAAGAGCGTGGGTTCTGGTCCTACTATAAATGGCGACATAAAAGTACTCAAATGCAAATAAGTAGATTTTTGTCAAGACACGTTTCAAATGCCAGATATAGCTTTGAACGTATGTACAGTGGGTTACATTGAAGCGATTACCATGATGCTACTATAGCCTTCTTCTATAAATGGATCTTCTGTAGTTTCTGAGATTAGGGTGGTCAAGAAACGCACTCTTCAGATTTATATTATTAGTAAATATAAACTTACAAACTCCGCTCGTACAATATCCCCGGCTGTAACAATCTCAGGTGGATGCTGTATAACATCTCCGAAGGCGGACGACACTCCCGCGTTGTCCATTACTACCGGTAAAATCAGGGATAGAGTGCGGTTCTTGAAGTCTACAGGTTCAAGTCCGGGTAGGATCGGAGTACCCTAAAACATAAAGTTAAAGCTTGTTTTCGTTTCATTTGTTAGCAGTTTAGATATATTTTTATATTAAATAATTTAATTTTTGTGATGTATATAGTATTCGTAGGATAATTCTTAAATGAATAAAGAAAATACTAATCCCTTTAATTTAAAACAAAAATGGATCTAAATTTAACAACTATTCTTCCACAACAAAATCGGTCAAGCAAGCAATTTTAAATAAAAATGACAAGCACACAAAGCAAAATACATACATACATTCGAAATAAATATAAAATATAAATATATTTACATCTATAGCCGCCAGAGTGTACTCATGAAACTTGTGAAGAAATATATTTAAAGTATGCGGACCGTAGATTGTAGAAGCTGCCTCGTAACGTTGAACCTGAAAGTCATAGCCGCCAGAGTGTACTCATGAAACTTGTGAAGAAATATATTTAAAGGATGCGGATATAACAAACGACATCAAACCTGGTACTCCTCAAGCGTTGTGATATAGTGCACGTACTCGTTACATAATGACGTCACTATAACTGGACCACTCTGACCTCGTAGTGACTTGGCTCTCTGAACAACTCGCTTCATTCTCCTCCCGGCCATAGTAGAGGGCTCCCCTGGAACACCGAGTATGGTCACTTGGCCCAATTGTATTAGGGTTATGGAGATTGTATGGGGATGCCATGGTATGGGGAAGTTCGCCTGGAAAGTGGAAGAAAAATAAATTACTTAAATCATTCCTTGTGGTGTTTGGATTTGACAAGTTACATAAAAATAACTAAAAGTGTTCTATGATAAATTAAATTTCTTATCTTTTTTGTTTTCATTATTATTAAATCATCATAAAAAAATCTTATAATTATTTTACTCAGAACGGGTTTTTTTTCTTTGGAGAACCAAATGAGCGAGCATGATTTCGAAGCTTCTTTATTTTTTTTTAATTTTACTTAATATTACTACTTGTTATTTGCAAAAATATATAATACCAATATGCAATTAATGAAACAATTTACAAGCACAAATTTCAATTTTTATATAATGTTAAAAATAATTTCCCAAATCGCTGCTATGTAAAAACAAAATTAAAATAAAATATTATATAGCTAAAATCGAATACAGACCCGTCCGGTGGCCAGCAATATGGGTTTGGGCGCGTGACAGCGCGCGTCCTGCTCGGTGGGGCGCCCCACTATACCGGTCACCGCGTCTAATAACGGGTTGCCATCTATTGTGCCCTGGAATATAAAAATAAATATGAAATATCTTTTTATAGGGTTCTGTTCCTCAAAAGAAAAACTGCACCTTTATAGCTTTATCTGTCAAGACCATTTTTCTTAGTTTGCATCTACAGTCCAGTGGAACGCAGAAAAAAATTAAGCTTGAAAAATTTTGTTACAGTTCAGATAAAGGAAGAAAAATGACAATTTAAAGTATATCACAGAAAAAATAATTACGAGCCAGCCTAAATTAGCAATTTTTATTACTTTTTGATTGTAAGTAACTTTCTCGTTGACCTACAATCATGGAGATAATACAGAGCCTTAAGACACTCCGTTCCTCACTTTCCGCGGAATTCTGCAGTATAAGTATAAGTATATTCATTATAAATACAAATAATGTAATATACTATAATAATGTTAACAATTAGCGGAGTCCATTGTAGCTAAGAATATAGGTCTCTACTTTACTCCAATATGATAGAGGATAGAGTGATTAACATATTTTATTTGTTTATTTTATATTAAGAATGATATAAAATGACGTATACCTGTGTAATATTAAGTATGTTCGCGCCGTCTGTAGTGCCTGAAGCGAAACTATAACCCATAGCGGGAACGCAACCTCCTACTGTTTCATTCTATTTAAAAATACATTAACAAAAAATAATATCCAATATTAAAAACGTAGAAAATTTAGAAGCCGTTTTTTCCAGGACATGTCTTATTGTTATCATGCCGTTTGTTGATTCCATTTTCAATTTTAATAATCATTACTACTTGAAAATTATTTCCATTTTTCCTCGGCGTTATGTTCCCGTACCCGACATGCGACGTCTCGAATTAGGACTGAAAGAAAACATCGGTTCTACGAGATTAGTTACAGAGGTAACTTATCATTACAACCATTTTTTTGCTGAAAATCAGCAGTTTTTGAGCTTCATAAAAAACAAAACTTCTTAAAATTAAATCAAAAATCAGCTCGAAAAAAATACTGTATCCCGAGTGCAGCAGGTTCCCTCTGCCTACGCAGAGGGAACTTCGTGTTAAGGTGTTTGTTGAGTGGCGGAACTCAACACCGCGCTTTGTCTTATACGATTTATCGCGAATAATTTTTTAATTTAAATAAATATTTCATTTTCTCGAGTGGGGATCGAACCCACAACCAATCGTGTTTCCAGTCACACTTTGTGCCCCTGCGCCACTACTGGCCTCAAAAAAAAGTTCTTCTGAACCGAAATAATTAAAAATCCAATACAGAAAGAAAACGTTAAAAAATGTCATATAATTATTGTACATTTGTTTAACATACCATCATAAATTCATCTGTAACAGGATTGTATTTGGGCACCACTTCACTTCCCATTTCAACGAACTGGTGTATGACTGATATGTCGCTGGTTATTTCTTCTCCATTGGAATTTAGTATTTGCTGTAAAACAACAATATTAATTAATTTAGTTATTTAGTCTATTTACTTAAAATAACTTTTAGTATATCCGAGCGTTCTTGAGATAAAGGCTCCTGACAACAAAGTACGTTTTTCCTTAAAAGATACTGAACTCTAAAATCCTCTTTCCAATCTAAAGTCATTGTGTCTTAAGAACTCATCAAATAAAACTAAAGTTTGAACATTCCCTATTTTAACACTCAAACGTGAAGCAAAAAAAATCAAAGAAAAAAATTCCATTACTCCAATTCGAACCCACAAGTATCAAATAGCCACAGATAAGTCCAAGCATTAACTCACCATCGCTCCTTCATACACTTTTTCACCAATAATTCTGGTACTTTCAAACATGTCTTCCCCTGGTCCTGAAGCGAAACATCTTTCAAACCGTTGACAAAATTTAAACTGGTTATCACATTCGTTGCCACTGAACTCACATTTTGGCGACTGAGTGTTAGGGGATATGTCACCTAAAGATGATGTGAAGAAACCTGTTACGATTAAAGGCTGGAAACGCAAGATTTAAAATAAGTATGACATTATTTAAAGTATTAGATTTCCTCTGTGTACCCTCATATGAGCGAGATACAGTGCGAAAAAAGTAAACAAAAATGTATAGAAGGAAATGATTGTCGTGCCATTGCATCTAACTCTAAACGCAATGGTTGTCTAATCAATTTACACTCAGAGAATGAATTATTTAAAAAAAATGAAAAATTTAGTGTATATCAGAAATAAAGGTATATCCAATATATATATTTTGTGTCTTCAACATTTGTGTCTTTAAATTGATAATTTTTCATATGAATGAAAACGTCATGGTTGTGAATTCGATATTCATTCGTAGGATATATTATTTTCGTTTCCCTGTTTTAATATACACATAGCGACGTTGAGTTCTACTTTCTGAATGCGTGCATACCATAACGGTGGATGACGCGTAAAGTTATAAAAAATCCTTACTTTCCCAGCAAGTCTCCCAGGGTTGAGGGTTTCTTCCATTTTCAGGGCAGCGTATCCTAAGTTGTCAGACGATATGAGATGGTTGCTCATGTTCATGCTAGTTGTGTGTATTGAGAACCAGTTCATCACGCCGTGAAGGGTACCATCCATTTTGATTATACGTATTTGTGTCAGTTCATCGTCTGTGTTTGATTCGTATCTGGAAATTGTAACTGTATTACTTTTGAAACGCACTTTTTTCCTATTTTAATTAAAAATTGTTTAACATTTAATAAATAAAGCCATTATCGAACTTAAGCAGATTTTTTAAAAGTTTCAATAATGGTTTTTATTTTTGAAATAACATTTTTTAATGGGAGGGTAAACAACTTTGTTACGTAACGCTTGCTCTCTCTCGCTCTTACCCACAGCGCTAGCTGTATTTCGGACTGACCCGCAACACACTTTAAAATGGGTAAAAAGTGAGACGATAAAATAAAAATAATTCTACTAATTTGAATGCCGTATCCAAAATTAAAACATTTATATTGTTTAAATAACTATATAGTAAATAAGATTTAACCTCGCTTTTTCTTCCTCAGGGTTTATATTGTAAGAGTACGGAGATCTATTGACATGTGCATTCTTCACTTGAGTGCTACCGAAGTACATCCGAGCTGGTACTATATTGCTATGGGCTCTTACGATGCTCTGAAATGTTTAGAAACACATTTCAAAAAATGATATAAAAAAAAATTGTAACTTGATAGAAGAGTGTGTCTAAGAGGTCAAAACGTTTAAGCGTTTCATCGACTGAAAATTATTTTTGCAATGAATCAAATATCTAATATTTTCTTTAAAACGAGAATTATTCAGATTAGTAAATAAATAACTGTGTAGTTCAAGCGGGCTAAGCCGCGAGCGGAAAGCTAGTATAAAATATAAGTATTCAATATTTTTTACTATAATTATAACATATTATAAATTACAATATATATTATACTGATCATAAATGAACCTTCAACAACAAAGATCTGTACCAAGATAAGTATGTAATTATATCATAATGCGGGCATTATAAAAAACTACTCATATACCATTTGGTCTATAATAATTAATAAATTATCTATCTAATATACTTATTAATAATTCATAAAAAAATTAAAAAAAGCTATTACTGTTAGGTGTAATCACAATTATTTGTATTATTAAAAAAATATATATCTAATCTCAGTATAGATGTTTGTTGATTGAATTTGATTTATGAGAATTAAAGCATGTGATATATGTACATTCAAATTTACATATTATCATCATGGTAACAAAATAATGAATTAGGAAATATTTTATACTAACGACCAGCTCACAGCTTCGCCTGTTTCCTCGGTCTGAGAAAATAAGCTTTTAGCTCTTTAGCAATAAGCTGCTTTCTAATATGTGAATAACAAAACAATAAAAAAAACAGTAAAGCCGCACTTAATAAAATTAGAAGTACCTATAAACACATAAATATAATAATACCAATTTACCCTAGTAATCCCTTCGACATAAGCATCATAAGTTTCTCTAGAGAAGCCCATTATAGAAACATCTAGAAGGAAGTCCACAAGATGGCCTCCGGGCGCGCTGTGCGTGTGTGTCCCGGTTATAATCACATTACCAATATTATACACGTCACCGTATAATTCTTGAAGTTTGTTTACTACCTGGAAATTTCATAGGAGAAGTATTAAATTGAGTACACAGTGTGAGCTTTGGGTTCGATTCTAATTACGCATCGCCAGAATTATATTTAATTACTAACGGGCCCGTGGATGGACAAAAAAGTGATCCCATGTAAATCAACATAATAAGATATATGCTCAACGTACTGTAGGTGAATGATTTCTTAAATAATATGTGTACCTATAGAGTAGGAGTGTTGTATAATTTTTTTAAATTTGAAATAAAAAAGAGTGATGTATATGGAGAAAATGGATTATATAACTGAAAGTAATGTGAGTAATAAATAACTTACTCCTCGCCTTACAGCAATTCCAACAGCTTGGACTTCAGCTGTTACCAACACAACTCTGGTATTACCTTGAACAAAGATAAACGCACGAGAGAACTGACGTAAATGTATACCACCGCCTTTTTGACCTAATTCTGCGTAGCCCATCTGAAATTGATTACAATCAACTAATTGTATTTTTATTGATCTTAATAATATATGTTAATCTCATGCATCACATACACAATGTTGGATCCTTGACGGTTGTGGTTAAAGACCCTACTTCTAAGGATCTAAATTGCTGCACGTAAACAAAAAAAATCGCAGAAAAATGCAAGAAAGGATCAATCAGGTCAGGAATCAGGAGCAGGAGAGATTTTTTTATAAATGCTAAACTTAACTTAATTTTACCAAATATTAAATTTACCAATATATATACAGTTTTATATTTGAAAAGGTACTTACAAAAGTAATTTCCACACAAGGTCCAGTCATGTCCGCTATACCAACCCCCACTTGATAACCCTCATGGGCTACCGTTGGGACTCCTGTAGTTGTAGATGGAATATTATCATCTTTTGGGACGCTATCATTCACCACCAAAACTATCACAGCCGTCATACCACCTACCACAGCTAGTGATACGAAGAGTATCACCAACTTTCCTGTTAGTGATATCGCCATTTTTTATTTTTTTAAATATTTTTCCTTGAGCCGATATACAATATACCGTTCTTTCATGACACTAAGAACTAATTATGAATTAAAAGCGATTTAATTAATTTCTTTCCACCACATGGTGATATTTTGATAAGAAATCTTCATCAATCAATAGCAAAGGATTATAACGTAATGTATTCCGTGTTATCATTAAATCATTGTATATAATTATTCGTATTTTCTTTGCTTTAGACTTTATCTGATTTAAATTGCATCGTGGATTAATAATTAGATATTTTTTATGTACTGTATGTTAAATGACGTAGCCGCTCTCTGTCAAACTGGACCAGATTTTTTTTCATTTTCACGCTGTATCTCGCATGCAGAGGGAGCCTAAGTCCGCTCTGCTGCCCACTTTCCGCCGATTTCTGGAAGCATTGCGAGTTAAGTAGCGAAAAATGGGAGTAGGAATCGAACCCATATCCTTTCACGTTCATAGATATACGCTTGTGCTCTTACACAAAGACTGGTGACAATTTATATATAAAAAAAAATTGGCAGGCAGGTAGGATTTTAGAACACATCCAATATCTTCTAAATGATACTGTAATTCAATTAACGGCTTATCAATAGGAATCTATAGACTGACCCCTAATAAGTTCGTATGGGTCCGAATAAAAGTCCCTAAAATAAAGCTATAATTTATTGGTTACAAGTAATTTTTCCTTTACTGTACCTTTTTGCCTTCCTTTCTCTATATTAATGTTTGTATTTTGATATCATCAGAAACGTGCCAAGAAAAAAACAAGATTTTATCTATACAAAAGATAAAATGGCTATTATAATTACGAATTGGTCACAGATAAAGCTGTCAGATAAATAATAAACACAGTAATAATAATCAATACATAGTTGTGGTATGCACCTACTTGTGCTTTAAAAAGCTTATCTCCATTATGTAAAATAAATATAAGGTGTATGTTACAATCAGGTATTTGAAACTATGGTGGCGTACATTAAGTGTGGAATTCCACCAAGATTGTCTATTATTCAGGTGATACATGGTGAGGTGTTAGACTAGCCATTTCTCCTCCTAACTCACGATAGCGTGTACTTTTTTGTACGAGGTATGTTATGAGGTCTTGGGGCAAATAAACGAAGAGGAAGAGAGAGACAATTTTTATTATTAGGTAACCGTAGAAAGCTAAACGCTAATAACGAATTGATTTTGACATTGACTGGGTCATGTTTTTTAGTAATAATAGAATAATTTTATTATCTCCATGTTAACAAAATTGGTGCAGTTGTACTTAGGCGCTATTAAGGTGATAAAAACAAACGAATATAAATAATTTATTTTTTATTTTAATAAGTTAATCTATAAGGCAAGCTTTGTTTGTTATCAAAAAAATTATTGCTTATAAAGGTTTATTTAGGCAATAATAGAGAATGATACATAAAATCATCCAATTATGGACAACATTATTGCGCAATATATGTATATTATCTTTATAATATACATTAATTTGATATACATAGTTTTTCATTTCGGACTCTCCTACAGTATGATATGGCAATTTTTATATACATACGTAATGTTAATTATACAAATATTTTTTATATAAATATATATTTATTTTTATTTTATTAAAAAAAAAATATATAAAAAATGGCTAGCTAGCTAATAAGCTAGCTTTAGCATTGAGTATTCACTAAATTCTTCAATAATACTTTCTGAACACATAAATACCAGACTAGTAAAAAAAATCAAGGCAAGGCTTACTAACAATCTTTGGGAAGCACTGACCGCTACTTTATTTTTTATACAAATTACAGACTAGGGACTAAAAACCTTACATGCTATATACAATGTTATTATAAATCATGTAATATGTATCGCTGGTATAATCAACAAATTCTTTATTTTTAAATTATTCTATAAATATATTTTTTAATGATTTCTAAAATATACCATTAATTATTATTGTATTTTGTGGCAACCAAGTAACTTGTCAACTGCACCAAAGTGCCTCTAAGATATTTAAATAAAAAAAACGCTAACATATCACACAATTTATAACAAATCAATTAATCTCAAATAAACTAATGACTTCTAAAACAATCATCCAAAACCAATTTACAAGGTACGTACAAAATTATAATACAAAATGAAAAATATATTAAATATGAATCTTATATGTATATCGTAGAATAAAAGTGGCTCAACTTCGAATGGTCGTAACTTTTGATTTCAATATTTTAAAAATCTTTTAATTTTTTTCATTTATGATGGTTTTTTGTGATGATTTTTCACAAATTGGCTATTTTTAAAATATTTTTTAACTATCAATCAACATAAAAAATATTGCAACATAATTTTAACCGACTTTTTGTTATATGATGACATAACAAGAAGGTTGCCTGGTAGAGATCACCTTTGGGTGATAAAGCCGCCTTTACACCGTTTTTCATTTGTTTCTTTGTTTTCTGTTTTGTTTGTAGTTAATTAATGTTTGTTTTTCGTTTTATGTTTTAGTTAATTAATTTTATTTTATTATGGTGTAATAAAGTGTCAAAATAAATAAATAAGAGTTCTCTTATTAGAATTATAGAGTGCTATATATTATTGATCTCTAAACCAATGGTTCCTAAGATCAGCGCGTTAAACCAAACAAATCTTTTAGTTTTACAACGTATAGATTTAATCTGTGGTCGAGAGTAATGAAAGGAAATTAATTTAAAAAAAATAACTGGTAATATATATACGTAACATGTTTCTGTGCCTCTGTGCTACGATGGTCTCAATTAATTACTTTTGAGTATATTTAAAGTTAGGCCACTTTAAATCTACCTCGCTAAATACAAAACTACCTAACTAACCTGAAACGCATCAGAAAATCCATGATACGGGTAAATACCTCCCAATATATATTTATAGCTTCCGTAGTGGTGCAGACGGTAGGTCCCAGGTTCAGTTCCGGGAGGGATTTCCCATTCTATGTGAGCCTCGCTAGTGCCGAGGATTTTAGAATTGCGTTTCCATATGAATCTGTAAATGAAATTTGTGAGTAGTAGAGATATTGTGACATTTTAATTTTATTTTCACGCGTTTGTCGTATTTTTTAAAAAAGATAAAGCCAAATTAGACCTTAAAATACTACTAATGTAATGTGACATTTCATTTTATAGACTTGTTCTAAAAACCTAAAAGTAGAAACTCCGTTCTTCAGCTTCAACTTCAACCGCCAGAAATCGAGATTTTCTATTGCCATTATAATCAGTTTAACGCCGTTGTGGCGCAGTGATGTGCCTCTATACATGTGACTGTACGCGCGAAGGTAGTGTTCGCTCTGGCAACGGGGCAAAGCGCGGCGTTAAGTTCCACCACTCAACACGCAATGCCATAAAAAATAGATTATTATCTATTTTTTTATGTGGGCTCGAACTATTATCGAACCATGGCTTTTACAGTCAGACGCTATCAATTGCTAACTTTAATGTTCACTTCAATATTATAACAATATGAACTTATTTCATTATCGGCAAGGTATATAGTGAAATAATAAATATTGTATATTACTTAGTCTCCCAATCACCATCTGTAGCGACAGTCACCCACGCGTCATCAGCTTCTGACACTAAACGTTCGACGGATGCGAACCCGCGACTCCTCTGTGCACTATTGCGGGGGTGGCCAGATACCTGGAGGACATTTTTATGTGAATACACTTTGTAAACGTTATTAACACAAAAATTACAGAATTTTATTACTTAAGTTTCTTCAGGCTAATATAAAATGTTGTTTACTATCAATGAATTCATAAATTAGATGTGATAAGATGAGAATAAACGTTGAATACCTTATGTGACACTGTAATTTTTTTTTTTCAATTTCACGCTGTACCTAGTATTAAAAGCTACAGAACCCTAAAAACTTAGGCATTGAATGCTAAAACTACTATTAAATTTTTTTCCAGCCCCGCATCGCCCTTTCACCTCCACCTCGTCCCCGAGGCATGAAAATATGTCAAATTATACCCTCAAATAATAAAATAATAATGGCGTGACAAAAATGACCCAGCGGCAGTTCTGGGTAAGTCTCCTTTTTTTTCAAAAAGTATGACTGCTATAAAATTATTTATATTTTAATTAAATAAAGGTGTAAAATTGGTAATAGTCAAACAGTTTTATCTACATAAATTAACAAATTAAAAAGTTATATACAATCAAACTTGCGTTTGGGACAAAAATGGGACGGCGGCGCTTCTAGTGTTAAGACACGCTCCCCACTTTTCGCTGAATTTGGAAGGCATTGCGTGTTGAATGGCAAAACTGAGAACCGCTTGTAATGTGAATTAGAACTCTCCTTTTACTCATGTATTTATAGTGGGTAAATTGTGTTATTCAGTGATTAATGCACTTTTAGTGTACTATAGCGTTAAAGAGTTTAAACAACAATAAATACTAACAAAAACAGCAACAACAGTGTCGTCGTAGCCGTAGTACTTTTGCGGTTGCCTCACGCAGTCACCGAACTCGTGTCCCCACGGTGCTGAGTCCCATAGGACGGGGGGCACTAGCGTTATTAATTGTTCACTAAAGTCCGGTGGTGATGGACCCGGGTCGAGCTTTGTGTTCTGAAGCAAATAAAGATTGTTCTTATTTTTTTTTTTATAATGATAAATATATTTTTTATTTGTAAATAATTTATGTTAATTGTTAATTATTTTTTTAATCTGAAAATAAACATTTATCTGAATACAAAGCCATTCGTTCTAATCAAGGATTTGAGTCCCGTTACGATGAAGTTATTATACGATTTCTAAAACGTGTCTTTAGTCATCCCAATACATTAAAAAGTTTCAATAAGTGACCTAAGCTGAAGGTTCGATTTCATTTTCGGATGAAAATCTTGTTTCGGTCAGACTAATTTATTTATAAATAAAAATACTTACTTGTTTCAAAGCGTTTGCAAGTTCTATGTACTTGTTGAGGTAAATATCTAGAGTGTGCGGTCCAAATATAGTTGAAGCAGCTTCGTAACGTTGCGCCTGTTGATATTTATAAAGAGTATTTTATTTTATTAATTCTTATGTACTTTTTTTCTTTTAGCCTGTCGCTTATAGCAGGGTAGGCAAATGGAACAGTGAAAAGAAAGTCCGTTCTTGACATTCCACGTAATTTTTGAGAAATGTCTCGAAAATTATTCTGCCCCTACACACGCCATTGCGTGCGCGCTTTATCTTACTAGTAAAGTAAGATTATTTTTTTTAACTTCACGCTGTATTCCGCATGTAGCAGGGTAGACAGAGGGGCTCTAGTGTCTACACTCAGTAAATAATTTATTCCGCCTAGTGGGTGCTTGTGCTAGCTTGCAACTGTCGCGATTATGCAGACACTGTGCGTCTGTGCCACGCCATCCTTAACATATCTGTTTGTCATTAATATTATTCTTCCAACGAACTAATATCTGTATATTTACTTCAGTGAAAAGTGGGCGGTGCGTGGTGAAGAAATTGCCTTAACTCTAGATTCCTTATCATATTTTAAAAATACGTGAAGCTGCTTTTCTTTATAACAATTACCTGATACTCCTCAGGAGTGGCTATATAATCTGAATATATATTCGACAATCCAGCCAATACCACGTGTCCAGATGTAACAGAACGTAGAACGGAACGTAAACGCCGTCCCGACATTGTAGTGAACTCGCCAGGCACCGCCGCCAGAGTGAGGGCGCCGACGCGCGCGAGGGTGCAGGAGACGACGTGGGGCTGCCACTCGTAGGGGAATTTTGCCTGAATGAAGAAATTTTATTTGTAATTTACCTGTTTCGGGGAGATTTGCAGAATTTACATGACTTACACTTAAAATTCCTTAAAAAACAACTTAATCTCCATTCCATATCCATACTACATACCCGTCCAGTGGCCAATAATATAGGTTTGGGCGCCTGACACGCTATATCAGCTGCCGTGGGTTCCGCTATGAAGTCTCTAACTGCATTCCACAGTGGATTCGAAGTGGTGGTCCCTTGCGAGAAGTCGAAGGCACCGGGGCCGTCTGTAGTTCCCGCGGCGAAGCTATAGCCCATGGCTGGAACGCAACCTTGGACCTTTGAGCTCTGGAATTTGAAAGTTAATCTTGTTATTATTATGTTTTTTAGCTTCTCGTGTATAGCAGAGTAGGCAAAGGGGATCTAGTGTTGAGACACTCCGTTCCCCATGCTCCTCGACGGAACCCAACGCCGACCTATGTCTTGCTATTAGAATGAAAATATTTCATACACTCGAGTGCGCATTACATATTTTTTACTGATGAATGAAAATAAAATATCAGTAAAGGAAAGATGGCGGATATTAGATTAGAGCATGTAATGTTTAATAACTCTTCGACCACCGTTCAATGTACAAAGTACAATAACAGGTATTCAGCCTTTTTTTAAGTAGGCTTTAAGTAGTAGAAAAGTTCTTAACTAGAATATTTCTTATGCATGTTAATAAGCAAAAAAATGTTACAAATGCTGTTATTTATTATATTATTAATATACATACTGCATTAAAAGTTTCAGTAACAGGATCGTAAGGCGAGACTTCCTGGTTGGGCATGTCCACAAACTGGTGGATGATGGCGAGATGACCGGTTAGATCTTCGCCTGGTTGTTTTAGAACTTTCTGTAAACAGAGGGAACATAGTGTTAAGGTACTCCGTTCCCCGCTTTTCAATTAATTATCGAGACATTGCCGCTGAGTGGCGGAATTCAACGCCGCATTCGTCTGGTTACCAGTGCGAAGCAATGAAAATAATTCATTTTTTTATTGTTACGCCAGTTACTAAACTATTTAGTTTTAAGTTGCAATTCCTACCACTTATCTAATTCCAAATATAAAAATAAATCTTACCATAGCAGTTTGAAACAGTTTATTAGCTATAATCCTAGTACTATCAAACATGTCCCTTCCCGGTCCAGAAGCAAAACATCTTTCTTTGGGCAAATCACATTTTAATTTCTCCTGATCGCATATTTTATTTGAGAACTCGCATCTGGGGCCTCTGGTGTTTGGAGATACGTCGCCTAGATTTGTTGAGGCAAATGCACATACAACACGACCCTGGAATTTAAGTGCTATAATAAATAAACATGTACTACTATTATAAAGCTGAAAATTTGTTCAGTTAAACGTACTAATCTCAGAAACTATTATACATTACAATTTATTAAATTATTTTTGTGGTGTATTTTGTAAAATCCTTTATATTTGGTTTAGGTCAGTTAAGCCACAGTATTTATATACAGTCAAAGAAATATTTTACCTCTCAGTGGGTATTTTGCAAAATTTGAGAATAATTAAAGATATTCAAGAGCAATGGATATATAATTAAAATATCATGTTTTTTACGTTAATATTAGACCATTATAAAAATCTGTATTATCAGTTTTATATATTCTAGAAATTGAAGCAAGAAGAAAATAAAATGACAGTTTCTCTTTTATAACGCATTAATATAATATGCATACATATATTCAAGCGTCTTCTAAAATGCTCTTTTATGCAACACATTCAAGGGCAATTAGCAGGGCTTTATTCAAATTCACATTCAAATTCAAAATATTCTTTATTCAAATAAACTTATTATATACACTTTTGAATCGTCGAATGAACATATGAACAAAAACCACCGGTTCGGAAGGGAGTTCTGCTGAGAAGAGCCGGCAAGAAACTCAACAGTTGCTCTTTTCAAAATCAATGGTACAATTTATTACATTTGCTGGCAGCTATCCTGCATTACATTCAATAGACATTAATTCCATAGATGTTTATCATCTAAATATTCTTGAACAGCGTAATAAGCTTTACTTGTTAGAATTTTTTTTCACAGATATTTTAAATTTTGGAATTTGCAAACCTAGAATACACTGCAGAATTTTATTATACACGTATGCTCAGACCCATAAAAGATTTATTAACTTTTTTGGGGGGAAAACTTGGAGTAACAATCTTATCTTTATTTCTCGTTCCTATCGTATGACTGTCACTATGTTTACTATGACAATATATATTTTGTCGGACAAAGAGAATATTATATATTTAGCTGATTAAATTCAAATTCCATAAATAAAAATATTCTATCCTGTGCGTGCTAATGACATTTAAATTTTTTCATATACAAACTCTTTTTCTTACTACTACAGGAGCTAATTTAGATTTATCGAATTTATTTAATTTAGTAGGGAATAAAGCATCAAGCTGTATAAAAAAACTAACCTTGCCAGGCAAAGTATTATTTCCATTCATCGCTTTCTCCATCAATAGCGAGGCGTAACCAACATTGTCGGAGGATATCAGCCGGTTAGTGTTGTTCATGCTGGTGGGATGCACCGCGAACCAGTTGATGACGCCCACTATTTTATTAGATGGTGATATAAAACGCACTTGCGCTAGGGTCTTATCTACATCATATTTGTATCTGAAATCAAAAGTTTTTTAAAGATATACAATATAAATAAAATTAGGAAAATATTTATATAGCTGTAAAAATGCCGTAAATCGTAGCGGGACCCGTGCTCGGAAACTCGAAAGTCTGATTTCAAAACTACTGTAGTCTCCATGTGCTTAAAATTGTTATTTACACGTAGTCGTTGAAAATCTGTTTTTCTCATATTAAGATTTTAATTCACAATACTCGCATTAAATACAACAACTTAACTCAAAATATTAATAATACTTATAAGAAATTAAAAATAAAAAGAACTTCACCAACTTAGCTCTCTCTTCAGCCGGATTCCGTAGATACGACGTCGGAGAGCGATTAATGTTTGCATCTAATAATTCACCTTCACCGTATTCCATACGCACTGGCGTTATATTGTTATGGGCGATAATAATACTCTGTAATTTTAACAATATGTTATATAATTAATTTTTACCTCAAGTACAGTTAATCGAAAATTTAAATATGAAATATAGTAAGTCATGAAAGAAGCCTTGCTAAAACACTCACTCACCTTCTCCACTTTCCGCGTTATTTCCAGATAATATTCGCCAAAATAAAAATAACAAATAAAACATTCCCCCGAATAGGGATCGAACCTACAACCGTTTACGCATCCTTTTGACGTTAAATAGTATAATAGACCAACTTACCTTCAATATTCCAGCTATATACGCAACATAAGTCTCCTTAACAAAGCCCAATATGGGTAAATCAAATAAAAAATCCAAAAGAAATCCTCCAGGCGTAGAATGTGTATGAGTTCCACTTAATATCACATTGTTCTCATTGTATAGATCCCCGTACCGTTTTTGTAAACGTTTTATAACCTGACAAGGAATGGAGACTAATTAAAAAGGGCTGTGGAATTGATTTTGTTTAGGACAATTATTTGTATAAGGTACATTTGGGTAGCTCCAAAAATCGGGATTTCTAATATATTTTTTTTGTTTCCAAACACAGCAGAATTTCGTGGTTATTAGAAATACCCGATTTTTGAAGTTACCCTAATGCACCTTAATACTTTTGAGGTTTATACAGAATAATTGGGATCGAAGTCGCCATAAGTAACTTGTTAAAAATATTTATTTATTTTTGTACTTGTTTTAATTAAGATATTTTAATATAGATTTTCCATATAGTATTTTTATGTTTATGTTTGTAAAAAAAAACAAACACCTAGACTTATATGTCCAAAATGAACATTGTATAGAATTTAATTTTGCAACCTTAGACATTTTGTACCACAATGTATGGTAATTACAAGCAAACATTGGTCGCTTGTGAAATTTGGCTTAGGCACATAATACAATGCATTTTGCAATAAAACCCTAATACCAGGTACGACTTAGTGTGAGGACACTTAGCTCTCCACCTTTCACCTGATTGAGATATAACGCGTCACGCGAGCCGAGACATAAAAAAATATAATTATTACCTCCAGTGTATTATTATCGAATCCAGAAGAATCGTATTATTATCGAAGCCAGAACCAAGAATCAATCCTGAAATCAATTATTCTTCTACATTTAAGTATTTTTTTATTATTTGAAATACCTCCTTTCTTATTCCATTCCCCATCATAGCAGCGTCAACAGATACAAAGACAATACGCGTTGAATTGTTTTCATCTGCAAGTACGAATGCGCGGGAAAACTGACGCAAATGGATGCCATGGCCAGTCTGCTCGAAGTTTGCGTAACCCATCTGCGAATGTTAATACAACATGTGTTAAATATTATAAAGTATGTATCTTTTTATTTATATAGGAATTTTAGGGTTCCGTTCCTTTTAAGGAAAAAAGGGAACCTTAATATCCTAAGATCACTTTGTTGTGCGTCTGTCTGTGTGTGTCTACTGCCTTTAACACATTAAAACAAAAACATTTTTTATTATAAGTATTTTTTGGGTCATTGCGTGCACCTAACTAATTGCAAATACAATGTTTACTACAATATACTCGCTAAAACAGTATTACATCTGTACAATCTTGCTGAGACATGCCAGATTTGCTGAAAGCTGATCTTTATTTACGACAGTAATAAAATTTTATAACGAAGTGAACCCACGGTGGGTTAAGAACGGCCACTTTTGACCTACTGTGTGCAATAAATCACTAAAATGTATTTTGAAGAGTCATTACTGCCTAAAAATCTTAAGTTTTTAAATTATAATCATCATTAAAATTGTCATTCCATTATACATTTTTTACCATATGAGGCCAGTCGTGGTGCAGAGGCACAAGCGTGCGATTGTTAACGCGTCAGGTTGGGGATTCAATTCCCACTCGAGGAAATAAAATATTAAATATTTTCTATTTCTCGCTCTTCTAACGAGACAAACAGTAGCGTTGACTTCCGCCACAAGCAGCAATGCCTCCAGAATCCGGCGGAAAGTGGGGAAAGGTAGTGTTTTATTGGGAACGGAGTGTCTGACACTGGGTTTCCAAGTTCCCTCTGGCTACTAAAAATAAAAAAAAGTTAAAATAATTTTTCAGTCTTGTATATGTATAGCTCCAATTATTGATATATGTATAAATGAAATACTAAACGGCATTAGGAAAATTTAGTTTATTAAGAATAATGAAAGTCCTCGAATAGTCAAGTACTGGCTATTCACATCTAGACGTTTAACCTCGCCTGTTCAATAAACCGTGAAGGAACTGTTAACATCCTTCGCACTTTATTTATTGCCTACACTGAAAATCATGCATTTTCCTAGTTAGCATTTTATTATTATTATGATATTGTAAAATATGTAAATTTATTATATATTTCTACGAATATTACGTAATAAAAAAATGTTTTATTAAAGTACACGTAATATTATTTCTTCCTATAACATTTTTTGTAAAAAAATAAGCTCAGAAGGATCAAAAGAGTTTTAGTTCAATACGTATAGTTTGTATAACTATAAAAAAAAGTATTACAAAATATAAACAGTACAAAAGCAAGAACAAAAAAACAAATACATTTAATGATCTAGAATTCTAGATATAGAGCCGATAAATAATAATTCTGCTTCACCTGTATCTCACAGCAGCATACAGCGCTTTGCTTTGATACCGGAGCGAAAATATTAAATATTTCATTTCCTCGAGTGGGAATCGAACCCACAAACTGTCACGTGTCTGGACTGGACTCTGCTTTGGTCGGGGGATAAAAACGCATATTTATTTCTTAGCATAATTGAATAAACAAACAAGTATTCTTACATTATACCACAAATAATTTAAAATAGATACCTGTAACAAACGTTGCATATCCTAAGAAGGTATAAAGCCTTACAAATTCGACCGTAAGCCGCACTTACTTTTAATATTTAAGGTCGCAATATATTATGTAATGTATTTACTTATTTCCTCATTTGTTTTTAATTTTAATATATTTTTTACTATTCTCAATGTCAAATACACTTTAAGTAATAACGAAATGTAATAACTTTATATTTAAATCTAGTATACGAGCAAAAAACTGCACGTGGTAAAATTTTATCCTGTACCCGGAACAATTCAGTATTTTTGGACATCTTTTATTCAATGAAGACATTGCGTGTTGGATAACATCTACATACATACTCGTATATTACCAATATAAATATTTTTAACAAATTACATCAAAGCTGACCTTTTTTTTTAATATTTCATTTTTATAGCTAAAATATATAATAAAAAATGTTGTTACTGTTTATACGAGACACGGGTCATTAACAATTATCAATCCTCTAAAAATTAATAATTATTAATTAATTATATTAAATTATTTTCATTTTACGACTCCAGTAGACAATCGCAGAGAGATAAAATGGAACAGAGAGTTTCTTAACACAAGATTCCTTCTGCTTACACCGTTTTGCGATAAAAAATACTTAATGGTTGCTTTTTTAGTTAGATAGGTTGCCTATGTGCAACACGCACAAACATAACACTGCATCGCTTTTTTTATATAAATATTCTATAAACACATCTACTATATAATACTAAAAACAAAATAACAAATAAACCCTTTAATGCACAATCTCTTCTCTGATCTAATGACAACACAATGGTGCATGACCTTCATAGCCTGCTTTAGTTATTATGTAATATAGTATATTGTTTTACTGTTTTTTTTTAACTCACTACTATCGCGCGATTAACACTTAAAAACATAATTATTACACCTTCTATATGGAACGGAAGTGGGACTTAATGGGAACGGAGTGTCTTAACACTTTTCCATATTCCCTCCGCCTCCTCGGGATACAGCACGAAGTGAAAAAATATGTATTATTTTATATAAACCTAATGTATTTAACATGATACATATATGAGTTCCAAAAAGATCAAAAGACAAAATGTGAATGTAATCATCATAAATTGGAGGTCAAGTTAAAAAAAATAATTTATATATAAAACCTTGAAGATTAGCTTTACGTAACTAGCAGTCGTATGTAACAGTCATATAATTTAAAAAACAAATTTATAATTTAAATAATAGTATAATGATACCGTTTGATAAGTATAAGCAAATATAAGCTTTGTTTAAGTTCTTAAATACCAAAAAGGACGCGATTTATAAAAAGTTACTAAAATGGTTAAAAATTTGCTTAGATATTTTCCCAAAAGCCTTTAAATTTTCACGGCGTCACTGGCATCATATTATTTACAGTCAACAAATACCACAATGCGCCGCGATGGCATCGTTAATATGAATAATAAACGAGGTGAGAGAATAGCTTCTCTAAAGAAACTCCGTTCTCCAAGCAGCGCCCTAATTTCCACACAGCATGTTAAGTGTCGAAGCTTAACGCTGCACTGCACGAAGACTTATCAAGTCGCTTTACCTGAGCGCGGAAATGATTTTTTTTTCAGCTTCACGCTGCATCCCGCACACAACTTAGAAGTCAGAGGGATCCTAGTGTTAAGACACTCGCCGCCGAATTCCGGAGGCATTGAGTGGCGGAACTCAACGCCGCGCTTTGCCTCGACACCAGATCGACGAAATGAAAATACAAAATTTAAATAAATATGGAATTTTCCTCGAGTGGGGATCAAAGTTCGAACCCACAACTAGTCGCGTTCACAATCACAGTCCTGCTCCAGCGCCACGACTGGCCTCAAAAATAAATTATTTAGTATTAATCATAGAAATTATAATCGTAAGCATATTTTTATTGGAAACTTACAAAACCAATTTCAGCGGCCGGTCCAGTGACGTCAGCTATACCGACGCCCACGCGAAGAGCACTGATTGTTGATATCCAACATAAGGCACACAGTGAAAACCATAGTCTACACATCTGAAATAAGACAAATGTACAAAAATGTGTATTAATATAAAATAAACATTATTTAATGTAATTTAATTTAAGTTAAAAAATAATATTCGTTACAGTAATTAACTACACATAATTACAAATTGTAACTGATTGTTGTCTGTATATTAAAAAAAAATAAGAAAATCGATTATAGAGGCATTTATCAATCTAGACCCAAAATAATGATTTTTAAAATACTGAATAGTAACAAAAGTTATTTTTCCTCTATCCTCCTTTCCATTCCTTCTTTTTCTAAAGAGTAAAATGGTTTCTACCATTTACAAATAATACCAGTTTTTGTAGGGTAAATTTTTATAAATGGAAATATCGAATTGATATCGATTAACTAACTGTTCATGGACTTTCCTGTCTAAAATAGTTTCTCTTAATATTACTTAGCAATAGCATTATTTATAAAAAAAAACAAATCCCAACATCTATTTATATAAAATCGAAGGGTCACTCACTCACTCATCACGAAATCTCAGTAACTACAGGTGCTAGGAATCTTAAATTTTGCATAGGAGTTATTTATAGGACGTAGATGCTCGCTAAGACGGGAATTTGTAATATTCGTCTTCTAAGGGGTTGTTTTTGGGGTTGAAAGTTTGTATGAAACTTCGTTACTACAAAAACTAGGAGTCTCAAATTTTGCACGGACGTCACTTATAGGACGTAGGTACTCACGGAGACAGAAATTAATAATTACGTAGTTCACGCAGGCGAAGCCGAGGGCGGGCCGCTAGTATAATATAAGATGACGCACTAAACGCCAATTCATGATTCCGATCGCGCGTAGACCACTGACATTGACAATCGCCCGGTTCCGTACAACGTGATCTGCAGACTACAGTAGTTGTGAGACACTAGCACTAGCAGCTAGTATGGAGGAAAGTACTATTATTAGGCACGTACCGTATGTTCCTTATTATACGGAAATTATCTTAAAATGTTGTTATTTATTGTTATTTAAGTATATGGTTATTGAAGTAGAGTTGCGCGATTTTACTACAGCTTGTACAAAGTTAGCAAAGTTAAGGAGATATTGTTACACAAACTAGCAGTCTAATCTAATTGTTTTCGTTCGAGAAATCTAAGATACATATATTTTTTAGAATATACGATTTCTATTAAGTGTATGTATTATCTACATAAACTTTTAAAAATAATATGACAATTTATTACAGTATAATAAAACAATATTCAATTAACATTTTAATTCATCTTCTTGTTTAAACAAACGCATTGACCTTATTTTTATTTTCGTAGGAAAATCATTAAATTACCGCACACAAGGAAAATTACGAAAGTTGAACCTGGAGGCAATGAACTCCAGGTCATTGTCTTAATACTGACAAGACAAGTGGAATTTTATTACGCTAATTGTTGTCAATGGTCAATGATAATGCTTTACGATTTACTCTAACTAATATGATATGAAAATTATAATAATACTTTACGTTCTGAAGTAATTTTAAAAAGTTCTGAAGTAATTTTAAAAAATTAAACGTCTTCCAATAGTTATCAATTTAAAAAAAAACCGTTTATATGCGAGTCGGGCTCGCATACCAATTTCAGAATTGTATGTTGAAACGGGAACGGCATTTTGTATGAAATGAACTATAATAATAAGTTTGTGATAATTTTTTTCTATGAAATCTCTATAACTTTTAACATTTGGGATTTTTTCCTTTATTTGTATAGCTTGCACTTGCAGTATTGAAAGTTGTCACTCCTTGCCAAATTTTATACCTGTATGTCCACAGGAAGCACCATATGGTTTTGATTTATTAAGTCTTATTTCTTATTGTTTTCTTTTAATTTGCCCAAATATTTAAGACACAAAAAAAATTAAAAAATAATAATAGACAAGTACTTGAACTTTGCAATTGAGAAAGTTAAAGTTATAATTTATAAGTGTCGTACAATAATACATGTAGGTGTAAATACTGACAAGCTATTATAAGTATTTATGTTTTACACTCGAGACCCGAGAGGAATGCATCGGGTTTCACAAGTTACACTTTCACAGTGCAAAACTTCCATAGTTCTGCTAGTATCACGTATATATAACTAACTGATATTAATAATAATTAGTGCAAAAAATAAATAGCATTATTGCTATTTATGATGATGACCGAATAATGAGACTTGTAAGCATTTATTCCTTTATGCTACATCTAAGTATGTCATTGTATGCTGCGGGACAGTGCGAGGGTTACGATATCGATTGCCAATTAAATAATTTAGAATGCTTAGATTTAAATACTTTGAATTTCTACAGTATTAAAGGACAAATCGCAGCCTTGTATTCTGCTACTCAACAAGCAATCCATCCCGCGCAATCTGTGCAGAAAATTCCCTCCACCTTCCCTGTTGTGTCTAGTGAAACTAATTAACTTAGAAACTGGTTTATACTGATTATCAATAGTCCTTTATTCCAACTCAAATGATTAATACGTATTATCTATGGACCATTATACAAAATGGACGTTAGACTTAACTGGTTATAGAATTATTGCTCTTCATAAAAGACAGAAGTACATAGCCAAATCATAATATTATTTTAACGTCAAACAGGTGTAAGTTATAATTTTAACAATTTAACTTTTATAATATAATATAATTCATATGAAATGTATTTTGAAAGTAGAAAATACTTAGTACGTATTATAAAACACGTTTTGCGTTTACTATTTTATTTTTTATTAAAGAATACATTTAATGCATAGACGGTGTCAAGGTCAACATTGATTTATAATATCTATATAAAAAATAATATCTATCTCTAACACGTTATTCGATTTCATAATAAAATAATGAAATATGCTATTAAATATATTTTTCTACAAATAAGTATAGTATAGTCTTATTAATAAATAGGCGGATTGCTTTTGCTTAAGATGTTGTAAATTGTAACTGCAAGTAAACTCCATGTCCTCGTTTCGTAAAATATTAAATTTCCTGTGACTGCTTATGTAGTAAGGATGTCGAGAAGTAGATAAGATTAACACAACAAAAGTTTTTGTTCTGAAACTTATAAAACTTCATAATCTCATTAGTTTCATTTATGTTCTGTAGAAGTTGAATTATATTGAAATCTTATAAATCTTAGCACTTTTACTTTGAACAAATCATCACAAGCAACATTACGAAAATAATTTAGTTAACAATGTAATGAAGAACAGAATCTATTATTAAAAAATCTTTAAAATTAGGTACATATTATGTGATTTAAATGTTATTCTTACAATAAACTTTTTTGAAAAAGCTTAACTTTAAATTTCTTAGCAAAGCACATTTTTATTTAATTAAATAGAATCTTTTTTAATTACAGTACAGTCAACAAGTTTTGGCCGCCTTGAAGGCACTTGTATTATATTTGCTTCATCACTTCAATGTAGATACCGAACCTAGCCCCAATTTTATGTATATCAATTTATTAATTCATATTTTCGTAATTAATTTTATTGATAATTATTAAAAGCATTAGCACTTAAAATGAATGCAAATATTAAGAAAATAAAATAAAACTTTGTTTATTTACCATATTTCTCAGCTATCGCCTATCGCAAACTGGCGTAACCTAGTTTTTTTATTTTGCCATAAAAACAAGGCAAGAGAGTAGACCTTCTATAAGCTTAAATATTTACGTATTTAACCTTATAGGTCTTTACTTAGATGTACATAAGTTTTTTGTATTTGTACAATAACCAAACACTATAAGAATATATAGATTTATATATTTATTGATCAAGTTTTATAAAATTATTCCAATCTACCTTACGTTACGTTACGAAATTAGTGGCTGACATTAAAAATATTATTGTTAAAACACAATATAACAATACTATCGTAGTTTCTTTATCTTCAATCGTTGATAAACAAAATGATGGACGAAACAAACCAATAATTATCTGATATACCTGTTCCTTTTTTTAAAATACTTAAATTGAAACATCCAAAAAAATCTTTTTGGTTCACTTTTTCTTAAATTGAAAGGGTAAATATGAGGCACATGAACTTTGTTATGGCTTTTGTATTGTTTACCTTGAATTTTGACCGATCCCAATTCCACCGAATTATATTAAAAGCTTGCAATTTTTTTCATATTTTATCACTATAAAGCACGAAAACTAAGGCAACGGGCAAGAAGTGAGTAACGTTTGAAAGAACAAAGATGTTTTGACAACAAATACGCGTGTTACACGATTTAATACAACGAAAAATACGACTCCCACTGTCTGAGTGTTGTATGAGACTGTTATAATAGGTTGCTCACTGCCTATAGCTACTTTTATTTATAATTCGTTGTAACAGTGCACTCGAAACTTCAAGACCAGTCACAGCCAGTCAGTTTCAATTGAAATACAATATTTGCTGTTAATTTTAAAGTACATTCCGTAAATAATGTGTTAAGTATCATTTTAAATTAAAGAGACATGTACAATCGAAAAAAAACACGTCAAATAATGTTTAACAATTAACCCTTTCAGTACCATAGGAACATGCGGTCATGCAATCACTTTAGCAATTTAAAATTATTCATTGTGCTCTTAAAACACATTTTTAATGAAAGTACTGTAAGTAATATAGCTCAATTTGAGTTGTTTAATGCGACAGGGAAACCTATATGATCGTAAGAGGCAACTTTAGCTCACAAAAATTACCTTTATCTTTTAACATTTATTCATTACTTAGGTTTTTTCTAAATATTTTGTATTTTTACATTTCTTTTTCAGGCCATGAAATAAAAGATACATTCAAAAACTCATTAACAATAAAATTACACTCAAACGTTTTATACATGTTTCTTTTTTTTTAATATAGTACATGTGTGGCCCCGATGTCATAAAAGGGTTAAACAAACATTTTTTTTAAACCAATGTAAATTTACTTAACCTTCCTTAACGGCGTCACAATATATTCGACTGTGAAGCTTAGCAGTGGCCGAGATTGTGATCATTTAAATCAAAAATCTACGTTTAGATGTAACTAAGTCGCTGAATTATTAATTAACTCCTTTATTTACGAAATCAACAACAGGGTTACATTTTGAATATTCAAGGAGGAAAGATAATAAAAGTTAAGTAGTACATAAATATTTAGTAAGAAAATTGATTGAATTTTGTGGTTTCAACGTTTGGATATTTTAACGTGTGGCGGGCATTAGAGACGATAAAAAGCTTCACGCTGTATCACGTACACAGCAGGGTAGGCAAAGGGAACCTTGTGTTAGGACACTTCGTGCCCCACTTTCTGTCAAATACTACAGGCATTGCGTGTTGAAAGGCAGAACTCACCGCCGCGCTTTGCTTCGACACCAGATCGACGAAATGAAAATATAAATGAAGAAACCTACAACCAATCGCATTTAGTCACTCTTTGCGCCCCTGCGCCACGACAGACCATTTACTTGATATTTATAGTGCAGTGCTTTTATCAGCACCATTTTATATGAAACCAGTTTTAACTACTCTATAAATGCCTAATTCAATTAAAAAAATATATATTTCCCAAAAACGAAAAGTTTTTTTTCAAACAACATAAATAAAACAATAATAATTGTAAAATAAAACAATTTGTTAAGGACGACGCACGCGCACATAAAACTATTAAAGGGACACCGCCGCGAACGTTCACTCCGTTATCGAGTTGTAGGTATTGGTAGGAATGTAATACCTTTAGTAGTATTTTTGTAATAGTACGTGTTTAGTTAGGTTGTATCTATACGTAACTGCGTCATACGAAATACAGGTGAGGATACACATCGTGCAATGAAAAAACAAATCATACATCTAAACTGTTCAGGTATATTGATTGATTTCTTTAGATATGGGTTTGAAATATTTTACCCTACAAGTATGCGGTTCCCGTAAAAAGAGCGCTGACACTTCAATCCTGTATACTAGAATTATTTCAAAAAAAATCTCATCCGCCGAGAACTAGCGCTTAAATAATTATGAATTAAATGGTAATTGTACCTACTATGTATAAATATATAACATAAAATTGATTTTGTTAATATTTTCTCTTTGGTAATATAAAAATTAAATTCTTAGTTCAAATTTGCCGCCATAAGTTTTCCTGCTGACATCATAAAGTAGATAAATAATTTTCGTTGATAGCGACATCTATAGTAAAGGTACATTCAACTTTATTGAAATGTTTACTAGATGTCACTACTAGTTACATTAAGCGTCATGCATAATTACTAGCTTAACATTTATAATTTTAACTAGGTAATGATTATATTACGGTAAAACATGTTTATAACTATAGTGAAAACGCATTGATTTATAATATTCATATTGTGACAAGTATTATCTAGTTTATATTGGTTTTGCATAGATTATACTTACTGTTATAGCATTTCAAACACGTGAGACTTCCAAAGATGGCGGCGTTACGCGTTGGCGCATTGTCGCCTCCACTGTACTTACATTCAAGGCGGTTGAAACAGCAAAAAATAAAATTATAGTAAATCATGCATTTCAAAGTGTTGAGATAAGTAAATAACTTATCTAATATTTGCTATTAAGTTATTTCACTTCAAACATTATCTTTCATATCATATCAAATATGGACGATGCTTACCATAGCATGAGTGGCACAATTTATATATACGATGCTATCTTTAAAATCATTATCATAGCGGATTTGGCAAGCTGTTTATATTCAATCCATCACAGGGACAAATAAATAGGCTTAGGAAACAAAATAACGTTTTACTTTAAATCGGTTGTATTTACATTTCGTCCATCGTAGAAAATCAATAGTGTTCAACATCGCAAATAAATAAAAATCGTACTAAGGTATTCACATTAGTCGTACATCATGCACAATATGTGACATTTCATTCTTACCATAAACGAAAGGAGACGTTACAATTAATAAAGGGTGAGTTAATTTATTTCAATGTCAATCCTAAAAAAGGTCAAGTATTTGTATCGATGAAAATTTAACTAAGATGCTTTTCGACAGGACCCTCTCACGCGAGCGGCGGGAAGTTATAAAATGTATCAATTCACGTGCACTCTGCGTATCGCCGCGAGGTCGTCGTACAGTACACGGGGGCGCAATGTATCGCGTGCAAGGTGTATTTTTCCACGCACGCGGCGCGTTGCCGCCGCTCGGCGAGGGTTCGGTCGCGTCGGACGCCGCGCGGCGGGAGTGGGTGGGGAGGCGGCGGCAAATCGAACGAGGCCACGCGCCCGACGCGCTCCCCGCGCTACGCCCGCCGCCGGCCCCGATGCGTCCCTTCGTCGAAATATACCGACCTACGTACTAATTCCTCGCCTAACCTAGAAATCTCTCATTCCGCACCACGAAAGATGAAGCATCGAACTGCGGTCTCTATATCCTATTAACAATATGGACAAAATTACAGGCAGGTTAAGGTGGTCGTCGCGCCGCGGCGGCCGACGCGCTCTTTATCAGTCGTCGGGTCGAAGAGTGCGGCGGGCGGCGATGATCGAGATAATGGCAAAATTGTGATGTTTTTCTAATATTTGCAACGAAAAATTTCGTAGGCGACTGAAATCGACCGGGCACTTCCACGTCGTCACCCAGCTCCTCGAGTTTAGTTTCAAATAAAAGAAAACTAGGATCGGAGGGTATCAATTGTATTTCCTTTGCGAGAGGAGAGTAGGAAGCGACGAGGCAGCGGAGGCTTTGCGAGGGCGATCGCTTAATTCATTGAACATAACAGAGCGTCAAATGAATACTTTAATCACACTATTTTTTACATGACTGAGTGAAAACTCTCAGGCTTCCCTTACACTAAATATGTACACACAAACTCTCATCAACAACAGGAAAATGAAGAATTGAGCTTTGTGACTTAATTGCTTACTCTATATTATTAATTAATACAGCTGTGCCGGATTGTCTATATTTCATTACAATGTGAATTATACTACTGTTTATATAGAAAAATATCACAACTTCACCATTCGGGCATATATTAAAGGTTAACCTAAATACAGAGTGGATATTCACTTAGAAATAAAAGTTTCCGAAAACACATTTGTACATTTCATGACAAAATTCAACAGTATTCTACTAGTCTTAAAATTAAATTAGATTGCTCGAAAAAGAAATTGATACATGTGTATCAAACTTAAATGTAATCAATTAAAAAATGTAATTTTCTTCGGATTAGACTTAATTACGTTGTCATTCATAGTGCACCCGTTGTTGCGTTCAACTGCGGCCGGGGCGTCACACACACTACACACACAGCGCACTAACACTGTGACATTGTCCTTATAGAGGCTCGGCCGTATTACGCGTCGTCCTCTTCCTCTTCCCCTAATTCCTCCTCGACGTCCTCGTCTGCAACAAAATTTTCTATTACACATCTTACTACTACAATGAAAGGCCTTCCTATTGTATAATTATATCGACATGTACGCTTCTTGAGAAGTATAGTGCAACACTAAGAATTCTATAAAATTGTCAAGGTTCACAGTAAAAGCGCGAGCTTTAAAATTTTAGGGTAAATAAGAGCACGCAAGTGAAGCTATAGTCCGTATTCAATAAAACAATAACGCTCAAAAAATTGAGATCGTCAGTTACTTTTAACTATTAAGTTGAACGAACGAATATGCTTGCAATTTGTAAGGTTTCAACGCGACCCATACATTGAACATAACAATGACGGTGAATACGTGCTTACTCGAGTTACACAGCTACCAGTGTCTAAAGATATAGGAGAAAGGGAAGGAAAAGCACACACACTGTTACATTGACACTTACGCAGCTTGAAGATATTTTATAAACTAAGTTTTATATATAATATATACGTGGCTATATAGAATGTTATTACAAAGTCAAATGACAAGTTAATCTGTAGATATGAATGTACTATATAGTTATTTCGACTGTACGCGCGCTTTTCGATTTCGCGCCGTGAAATGATAACACAATATCAGATAAGTCACCATTTTTTTATACCAAAGTATTTAATATAGATATGCAGTATTGAATTTTATACGTTTTTATTTTAAAATTAAACTATATTAATTTATTGCAAATCATCGGAGTCCGGATGAATAATTAGTAGTGCAAAATAATGTATACAGAGAAGATGATATAAATGTTAGTAGTTATTACAGAAATATTTTAAACCTAACTGTGTACTAGTTTCGACGACATAACTAGTTTTTTTACCTTCGAGATCATCCTCTCCCTCTTCGAACTCTTCCTCGTCTTCCTCGCCCTCTTCCCCCTCAACTTCCTCGTCATCGTCCTCTTCGCCTTCGCCTATCACTTCATATCCTTCCAAGTCATCTTCCTCACTGTGAGCATCGTCTTCACCGCCGCCGCCATTTTCCTCCTTTCGCGCCTTTTTCGCTTCTGTTACTTTATCCTAAATGAAAAGAGATAACAATTATTGGTACAATATGGAAATCTAACGTATTTTAAAATCGCCTTCTTTATTAGTCCACGTAATAAAATAACGTTTAAACGATGTATATATGTAAAAACTTTTTATACTAAAGTAAACGAACAGTTGTATAATTTAATTGATAAATGCGACGCAGCTTACTTGCAAGATAATGAAACACAGGTGACAAGTATCCGTAACAATAAAGCGTGGGTTATATTAGTATGGGGGAAAGACACGCTAACGGGGCCGGCGTCATACGGCCTATATTGTCATGGCAAAGCAAAGCGGATGGCGGTCAATGCGCATAACAAAACCGGTGACGTAGAACATTTTAAAACCGCCAAAACGACACTTAAATATCAAGCTATATTCTATGCAGTTCCTATTAATAATCATTTAGTGAAGTTTAGTGAAGTACAAAATAAATGTCTTCGTAATAATAATAATTTATTTTCTCATTGAGGTTATGTTTGATACGCGCTCGTTGGCGTAAATTTAGGTTACGATGTGACGAAAGAGACGGCGAATGTCACAATTATTTAGCATTTTGTCTAATATGTAAACATTTTTGCTGACGTCTTGTATTTTGATATAAGCGAAAAATATATTTTTGTTACTTAAGTATTATATGCAAACAAAGTCAATAACTAACACGAAAAAACTGTTTTAAACAAATAAAAGCCGGGTCATTGACTACTTATATACGGATAGCGTATGGAATAATATGGTATTAAGTTGATATAAACACGCTTAATATTGCAAATAATAGAAATGAACAATGAGAAAGATAAAAACGCTTTGTCTTGTTTTAATAATTGTTGTTTGATGCTACTGACTACATTGACATTCACGCGCCGGCCATGTTACCGTCTAGCGTCACGCTACTATGAATGTAAACTGGGTAAGATAGCAAGTTAAAAATAGCTTTATAGATACGTAATAAAATCAATAATAAATAATTTATAACGCTTTCACGTAGCCACGACGATTATTTTGGGAAAATACATAGTAATCAGACTAAGCATACGTTCCCGCGCCATGTTTTTTTTCTGCCAAGGTCATGCCTCTGTATCGAAAACGAGTAAACAAAACTTAGAACCGCCAAACGTAGCCACTTGGCTTTCATAAAAATCTTGCTTATAATATTTCTACATGTATGGCATAACGAAATAGTGGAAGTCTGACTCATCGATTGCCTCACGCGCTTACATGTTAGAACTAGGAGTCCAAAAATACGCCGGCTTCGGTGCTAGGGATAATAGCGGCAAACCGCAATTCCGTGCCACCACGTGCTGCAATACACACTGTGATATCAAAATGTACCTCATATAATAACGTTCAATAAAATGGCGAGCGTCTACAACGAATACATACAATTTGACATGTGCACTTACTTCTGCTGCTCTTTTGGCTCCTTTCAGGTCACTTTTAGCATCTCCGGACTTCTCCTCGCCCACCTTGTCTACTGCCACTTCACTATTATTTTCGTTGGAGCTCATGATTGTTCTGATTTTGTGTTAATTACTAGAAATAGACAAGTTAGGTATACGGCTGGCCTAAACCGACGCGCGACTGACTGATCGAGTGAGCGGGCGGCCGAGATGGAGATGAGTTTGAAAACGAAGATGGCGCGGGCTTCCACACGCCTCGCCTCCTATTGGCCGAACGCGGCGGCCATTATCCAAACAGTGGGAAGCATGTGGCTCGTCATATTTAAAATGTTTTTCCGATTTAATAAATTACTCTAACAAAAGTGAAATATGTTAGTTAATATGAGTAAAAATAATAAAAAGTTCTTATTTTCAAAATAGAATCTTTTATTAAACTAATCTCTTATTAAATGTTATTAGTACATGTTTTGACTTCCGGTAGGTCAAACTACATACGATACCTACTGCGTAGCTATCAATGTCAAAAAAAGCGGGAATCCAATTGTTTAGGTGAATTGCGATATTTAATTTTAAGACTCAAGTTGTGACTTAATTCATTTGTCTATTAATGATTTATTAAGTATAATTCAGTGAAAATAAAATAATTACTTAAAGAAAATATTAACACGTAATTTTTATTTGAATATAATGTTATTCCGATTATATTCACATAATAATAATAATGCCGTTAGTCATTAGCAGTGGTCATATAAAAGTAAATCTTGCTGTAATAATATATTATGAAGAATTAGAAATTATGAAGAGACATTTCTTAGTATTTTCACAGTATATCGCGATTTGTGTACATATCTTTATTTAAGTATTTAAATTTATGCGCCAATATCGGGTAAAAATTAAAACAATTATAAAATTTATTTTGTTTTCTATATATTTATTTATATTTTACATTTTTTGCACAGTAATAAGAACAATACCTAATATTAAATTATAAGCTACAAAAAAACAAATTCGCCTTCTCTAATCAAGTAACAATAATAACAAAATGATGATAAGTGATCGTTTTTCATATTACGTTACACAACATAATATGATCTGCAATGTATATTATAATGAAAAACCAAAAACAAATTCTAAAATGAGGAAAATCAATGAAGCAAAAGTATTTATTGATACATAATTATACTTTCTAAAATCTATGATGCAAAACGGCTTAGTGCCTTAAATCTATCTAAAATTCAATAACTTCACAAATAAACATATCACAGGCAACATGTTTCTCATTCGTATTTTCAGGTCATTATCGTGATCGGTTGGTAAGAATAAAATTAGAAAACTTTATTTATGTTTAAAAGTTAGACACGTCAAAATGGACCATTATTTTAAAAAATATAACATACTTAAAATGTTTGTTCTCAAAAATTAAATAGTAATATTGAAAACCGACCATTTTCAAACAAAATTTAAAATATAATTACATAAAATTTAATGAAACAAATTTTGAATAAAAAAGTTATCTTATTAATAATAATGTTCTAAACAGATGTGTCTATGAATCATTGTTTAGATATTCAAAATTATTCATAAAAAATGGTACAAGATCTATTGACTATATTATAACATAAAACAACTGCACATGTACAATCGTTTAAAACCAAATACTATGAAATATCAGCATGTAATCGTAAAAACATCATAACATTCAATGGTTGTTTAATACATATTTTTATACACATAGGTGGTGTAATATAAATATTGTATAAATATATAAGAAAATGGTATATAAATATATATTTTTTATATTTATATTACACCACATTATAATCAGTAGGAAATACATACCATACATATTTTAATTTTCTTTTATTTCAATAATTTCTTTAGATTCACAATTTTTAGTTAAATAAACATTTAAAAGAAATCATCTATCAATATTTATATATGTATTTATAATTTTGAATTTCACTAAGAAAAGCTTAATTATAATCGTGTAATACCTTTTTCTGGTTTTATTTAATTTTTACTTCTGCGGGCTGCCTTCAGAGACTAATATTTTTTTAAATTATGTTCACTATATAAAAAATGTAACTATTCAAAATCTTTGTAGTACTTATTAAGTTGTTACTAGCTATTTTCAGATTGCTTCACTTATATTAATCACAATTATTGTAAAAAATAATAATGGAAATATATGGTTAACAAGTAATAAGTTAAAAGTATACATCCTGCAAACTTATTGACATATTTATACTTTAATTATAAATTTAGTATGGTTTACTTATGTAGTGTCCCTGTTATTTATATATTTATATAAATAATTATATATATATATAAATATTAAATATTATTAATATATATATAAATATTTATATTTATATAAATAACAGGGACACTACATAAGTAAACCATACTAAATTTATAATTAAAGTTTTACACTCTGGTCAATTTATTAAATCAATAAATTATACATTTTCATGAATATGTATTGTGATGAGTCTTTGTATTTTTCGACAATTTTGGTTTAGCAGAAATAAATTATGACTATTATAGTAAAAATAGAATATAATAATGTTACAATTATAATAAGAACTTGAACAAAATTAGTAAAAGATAAAATTTATGAAGTTGACACAAGATTGATCTCAAGTAAACTATCTACTTTAAAATGGAATTGTTTCAATTTGTATTTTTATTTTCAATATTAATAATGAATATATAAGATCTTTTTTAAATATTACAATATTAATGTTACACAACAAGAGGGCTATAAATACAAAGTTATTAAAAAAAATGGTGCTAAAAAAGATCCCTTACAGCCATCAGTTATAATCAACTGAAATGCAGCTTCAAATCTAGGATTGAAGAAGGATCATTTGGACCAATCATAAATATTCATATGAGGGAAATCATTCGGGTATTTGATAGAATGCTGCTTTTATGGTACAAACTGATTTATAATAAATAAAATATCAAAACTCTACCAAACTCTTTTAAATAATATTTTTTGTTATATTGTTGTATGTTATATATGTCTCATTACATACGACAAAATCAAAAAAGGTATAGAAGATTCTAGAATATTCTGGAACGTTATAGCCGATTCTAGAAAGCAGTACAAACGTTGCCGTCGAATTCAATATTCCCGTACGCGGGCACGTCGTCCCCAAACGCTCTGTTACCGCCGCGGTACGGGCTATAGAATGTAGGTAAAAAATCATTAAATAACGGACTTGGCTCGCTGTTGTCACATACAACCTGAAAAAGAAATTATTTAATGTTATATATTTAAATTATAAATATTTTTATGAATAATATATTACGCCATCGTGACAGCAGGAGCGCAGAGCACAACCGTGCGACTGTAAACGCGACTGTTCACTGTTGTGGCTTCATTTCCTTCATTTGGGGGAAAATAATATCTCAAGAATTCGGCAGAAAATAGGGAACGGAAGTGCCTTAGAGAACAACGGAGTATCTTAACTCTAGGTTCCCAGGTTCCCTCTGCCAACCCTACTATGTGCGGGATACGGCACAAAGTCATAAAAAGGAGACGGTTGTGGTTGGGAGAGTAAAATCTTTCTTCTTTATCTTCATTTCCTCGCGCTGGTACCGACGCAAAGAGCGGTGTCAAGTCAAGTTCCGCATCTCAACGGACCTTTATTTTTTTTTGATAGAGGCCGATGTAACACAACGTGACTGTAAATGCGACAGTTGTGGGTTTGATTTCTACTCGAGAGATGAGTTGTTTTTATTTACTCGCTATGTGACAGGAGAAAACGCGGCTTTGAGTTCCGCCACTCAACACACGATGTCTCTAAAATTATGCAGTGCATGGGCAACAAACTATTTTATCACTAGATTTCTTTCGCTTACTCTGCTCTTTGCTCTGCTGCTGCAATTTGCGAGACACAGCGTAGAGTAAAAAAATATATAAATTATTACCTTCTCCATGCCATCATATGTAGGATCAGCTTCTCTTTTAGGTATCCATATCTTGACATCTTTGTCCAGACCGCTGGTCGCCATTACCGGAAAACGTGGGTGTGTTTCTATACAGTTTACCTGCAAATTATATTTTGATAATAAATGCTAGCCCCATTTCAATAAGAATAAAATCAACTACAATTCAATTCATGAGGCCGTCGTGGCGCAAGTGCCTAAACGTGAGACTGTTAACGTGACGTACTGGGTTCGATTCCCACTCAGGGGAATGAAATATTTATTTCGATCTGGTAATTTATTCGAATTTATTTAATTCGAAAATTGTATTATATTTCTACTATAATTATAAAAAAATAAGCTCACCACGCCCTTAGCGTCCCCTTGCATCCATTGCACGATCGCTTCACTCTTCTTCTCCCACATGTAAATGTATGAACAATCTGATCCTGACACTATGTATTCACTTTTTGGACCAAAGAACGCTACACCCTTTTATAGAAAAAAAAATAAAATAAATAAAATTGGTAATAACACCGAGTGTTGGTTGGTGAAATAAATATATGTATGTTTAATTGTTGGACTAAATGTCATATTTGGGTCCTACAATGCAAAGTAAGAGATAGAAAATAAAAAACAAAATTACAAAAATATGGCATATATGACTAATCAATTTGACAGAAATTCCTCAAAGTAAAAAATATGTATATCAATAACTAAAATTTGTGATTTTTACCATATATTATAATTGTATACATGTATCGGCAACAAAGTGAGGATAGTAAAAAAATTAAACTTCGATGAAGTAGACGGTAGAATGGATACAAAGATTTTTTTTATATAAGTAGATGGACGAGATTTAGTAGGGCAGTATTTTTTTTCGTTAATAAGTGTAAATTGTTAGAATTCATTAATAGAATATTGTGTTTATGTATTTTTATGTAAAATGTATTTATCATTTAGTAAAAATATATTTTTACAAAATGATACATACATAAAAATAAAAAAACGAATACTAACATAACTAACCTTGAATGTAGCACTATTGCAGTGTCCACTATACCGATGTGTGTATCCATCTTTCTCGTCGCTTGTATTTCTGTTAATAAGAAAATTATACATTCAATCCATACCTATATTATAAATTCGAAAGTAACTCTGTCTATCTGTCTGTCTGTCTTTTACGCAATCAGGGCCAAACCGCTAATTTAATTGTGATAAAATATACATATAGAGATATTGGAGGGTTTCGGGATGAACATAGGATACATTTTTTTCTCATATTTGTAATATTTTCGATATATACCAATATATTAAAATACTTATTAATTTGACATGCAATTTATTCCGCCATGTTTATAACAACCGCCGTTGCTAAGCAACGATTTGCAAAGTTTGTTGTTAGAAAACGTCACCCAAAATAAGTTTGCTTAACGCATACATGGCGCGCGCCGACTCAACCTTATGAGACACAAAAACAATATTCTCCAAAAATATTGTCCCTTAAATATTGTTTAAAAAAGTCCGCGTTGATATATACTATAGATATAGATTTGTATACATTAACAAAAATTAGATGATTTCTATAATTTGATATTCATCCTTATGAAAATAAATATAATAGTCACTTTTAGCATTTCATCTAGATGGAAATTATAGTTTACTGTATAACAATTTAATAAATAATTAAGGAGATGTCAGTGATTCGGAATGACCTAGCCTACGAGTGGTAGGTATAGTATGACCGACGCGAACGGGCAGATGACTTTGATGGTTTTGTAAATTTTTATATATTTTCGAATTACTGTTAATTTTTATTTAATTATTTGCTGCTTATTACTACTACTACTTATTAATTTATCTCAGTTCGGTTATCTATACCGATGTTATACACTTAAAATATCGTAATATTAATCATTTGGGATTTTATTTAATATTGTTCGCAAAAATTATTAATTATTTAATATAGAAAAATGTTTAGTACGCGCGCACGGCTAACTTTAAGTACTTTTTCAAATATTAAGAATTTCCTTTAGTTACTTTTACTTCTTTTGTTTGTTCGTTTCGGTTACTCAGATATTTTATCTAATAATAAATCTCCACTTATTATTCTTTTTTAAAATATTTTAATTATTTAGGTTTATATTTTCTTACAAATCCTATTGAAAACCGAAAATAATTTCATAAATATATTTAATAAATAATCGTATAGTTCAAGCGGGCGTAGCTGCGTCCGGGCCATATATAGTATATTTATATTTTTAGGCTAGTATATTTATATTTTTTTCCATAATAAAAATGAATGTTCCAGTAGTAGTTTGAAAATTAAAATAACAATGCCACGTTCCAATTGTCATATTGAACTCACCTATTGTTTCAATAGTATAGTTTATATATAACTAATGGAACTGGGCGGCTTCGCCCGCTTGCACTATAAGAACATTTATTAAATATATTTATGTCAGTTTTCAAATAAAGTCAAAATATTGTCAGTTAAGATCTTAATAAACCATGAAACATTAAGAGTCTAAAGTTTAAATCTTACAAAAATCGGAGGCGAATTAAACTTTTTCCATACAAATTTTTAACCCCTATTTCATCCCCTCAGGAGAAGAATATTGCAAAGTCTTGTCTTAGTAAGCACTTGCGTCCTATAAGAAATGCCCATGCAAAATTTTACGCTCCTAGCACTTGTAGTAACGAAGTTTCATACAAACTATTAACCCCAAAAACCACCTTTTAGGAGTCGAATATTGCAAATTCCCGTCTTAGCGATCACCCAGGCTGTGCAGCAGTAGGCAGAATTAACCTGGGAGCCTAATGTTGAGACACTCTGTTCCATTAAGGCACTTCCGTTCCTCACTTCCCGCCCAATTCTTAAGGCGTGGCATGTTGAATGGTGGAATTAAACGCCGCGCTTTGTCTCGTTACTAGAGTGAAGAAATGAAAATATTAAATATTTCATCCCCCTAGTGAGTATCAAACCCACATCCGTCACGTTAGAGACGCACGTTTGTGCTCCTGCGCCACAACGGCCTCAAAAGGAACAGTTGCAACAGTTGTATATTTATACTCACTCATCCAAAACGTCGTTTTTGGTATTAAACAAGTAAATATCTTCATCATTGTAAGAGCCAAGAATTTCTGAGCCATCGTGGTTGTACACAGCGCACGTGAGGTGCATTGTGAGCCGCATCTTAGGAGACTTTTCTGCCGTCTGCAATAAAAATTATTAACAATATGAGCACATTGTTAGCAGAAATCGTTTTCTTGACATGTTTTATTTAAATCGTAGTGACTAGGAGTGATTCAAAAGTAATGATAATTGGTTATTTCTACTTAGCTTCACGCTGTATCCCTGCGGGGTAGCTAGAGAGAACGGATTATTTCTAGTGTACACAAAACACTAAAATACTACTAAAATAATACTAACTACTCGCTAAGATATCCAGTAGTTCAGGAAAAATAACACAATTCCCACACATTCCCACAATCAAGGCATGTTGTTCACAGGAATTGCATAAGTACAATAAACTCACAGTATTCAAAGAATCCTGGTGAACGAGTTGCATATAATAAAGTCACCTCGTGTGCGGTAAGTCTGTCTGTCCACACATACTTACCTTGTCTCTGAAGTGAGCGGGCGGTACATGGCGACCGGCGCGGCGGCGCGGCGCGTGTCGTAGACGCACACGGCGCGGTTGCGGCCCGCCAGTAGCACCTCGGGTGAGGTCAGTCTGTCTGTCCACACATACACACCTACCTTGTCTCTGAAGTGCGCGGGGCGGTACATGGCGAGAGGCGCGGTGGCGCGGCGCGTGTCATAGACGCGCACGGCGCGGTCTCGGCCCGCCACCAGCACCTCATGCTTGCGCAAGGGGTGCCCCGCCACACTGTATAGTGCTATGCTGCCACCCAGCTCTGAGCTCTTCACGTGGATCATTCTGGAATATTACATTTTTATTAAATCACATTTCAAAAAATCTGCACGAGGCGATGTTTTCATGGCCAGTGTACCAGAGAGCGATAAAAACGATAATTGAATAGTTTCATTTTAAGAGGCAAATATTTCTCTTGGCAGCAGCAGCATCTAATAATAATAAATAAACTCACAGGGCAATGTTCAATGTACGTAATAGCGGGGAAACCCGACCCGAATACAAGCTCCCTGTGACGGTGAAACTCATTCACATCTTCCTACACCCTTGGCCGATCATGCCGATATTAACGCGAAGCATTACATTGTCTTTTGGGGGCCCATCTAGTGGAAAACGAAGCACCGTCCGCCAACTCTTGATAACATATCTGTGCGTGTGACTCACTTGACGGCTCGGTCGGCGCGCACGTCTGAGCACAGCACAAGGCCGTCCTCACCGGCGGACAGCACGAGGTGCGGCTCGGCGGGCCAGACATGCAGCTTATGAGCAGCGCGGGCGTGCGCCGCCAGCCGACGCGTGTGCGCGTGCGCCGGCGCGGCCGTGCCGCTGGGCGGCACTGACAGCAAGCGCACCTGGTAGGAAACCACACAACAGACGCATCAGTACTATGGCATTTATTTTACTTTTAGGAAGTCCTTAAGATGTTACTAAACATATACTGTAAAAATGTATACAATTTAAACTGTTTATTAAACACTCTAAGCAAATTTGTTAGGTAAACTTGCAATGGTAACCAATTCAATGTTCAGATAATGGAGCTTTCATATCCATACTATAGAGTGTAATTGTTTGTTTAATTGGACACATGTTTTTCGTCATATTGATTCTTTTTCAATTTTAAGTGTTTTTTAATAGAACTACTGATTATACATATAATTGGTTCGATATAAAATAAAATTACCTGTCCATCTCTAGCGCAAGTCGCAATATTAATTTGACTTTGAGCATTCAGATACAAGAATTTGCTCTGAAATACATTAGATTTGTGTCCAGTTTTGATTGTTTGTAACGCAGTTCTCTTTGCCCAGTCCCATACTATGACGTTCAAATCATCGGAACCAGAGGCTAAGATACGACCTGGAAATATGGATTTTTTAAATAAATAATTTAGGTATTTTTTTTATTATTAAATCATTTCATTTTGTCATAATATTTAATGGCGTGTTTCAGAAATGTTACGTTACGTTTGTTAATGTTTGAATTATGTAAAATTAACAAAGATACTTTACTTTACACAAGCTTTACAGTCAGATTAAAAACTTTTACAGTCAGGTTAACTTGCAGTTAATCTGATTGTATATATTTTTTAGTGTCACCCTTTTTTTTAGTATCAGAACTCAATTCCGTGCTTTGTCTACCAGGAAAGAGAAATGAAAATAATTTATTCCCCTGAGTAGTATTAAACCCACAACATTCCCCTGAGTAGTCATATTTTATGCGTTACAATTGCCTTGCTATGAATAATATTTTATAACATAGCAAGATGCTGCAAAAAATTAGGTTAATTAATGTTAATCTCTTATATTTCAAATTATTATTTTTTCGGGATATAAATTTAAATTAAAAGATAAAAGTTATGAAAATTAGGACAATATCAATTTATATTTGCAAGTCTTTAAAATTAATATTCAATTCAATTATATTCTTATTAAAAAAATTACCTTCTGGATGAAAATTAATAGAGTTCACACATCCTCTATGTTTCAATAGATTATGTAATTTATCAAGTCTGTATACAGCGTGTAGTGATCCATAGAACTTTTGTTCGAACATTACATCGGTTTGAACTGCTTTGCCGACGGGAAATGTCAGCCCAAGTTCCCGATTTATAATTTCTAAAAAAAAAATATATAATTTTCAATTGAATGCAGCATGCTTTATATAACATTCCTTTTAAAATAGGGATACATGTAATATTTATTCATTTATTAATTTTTTCCGTTTAGCAACAAACAACAATGTGTACCAACAGAATGAAAGAGAAAATATGCAATATTAAATCTTTTAACTAATTTTGACTCTTTTATGTCAAATATTGCATGTTGAAAAAAAATTAAAAAGTTATTCCTTCTAGTGGCAATTGAACTGACAGATGCTAAAAAACTACAACCTCAAAATAACTAAACTTACTAAAAATATATACAAAGTGGAAGCATGAGCGGTCCTTTTAAGGTAACAGCATATAGGGTTAAATATTTCAAACTCATACCTAAATAAAATTAATCAAAATACCTCATCAGTTTAGATGTAGGTTTTTTTTATTTTGTTTATCCATCGTGTATTTCGTGTGACACAGTGAGGCATAGATACCAATAACGTAAATACATTCTACTACAAAAATGATGTACTTAAAACTGTGGTTTCATTAAAAGTGGTGCTGACAAAAATACTCAGTGTATGCCTTCAAAATATTTATATTAATATGAGCTTAATATTTTACACCAATTGTTGTCAATAAGTAACACATATAAAAAGTTACCTCTTAAAATCACATAATTGTGTTTCGGTCTGGTCTTAGACAGTACAGCAGGTGGTTCAGCTTTATTTTGATTCCTGTTGGAACAAAACCAAGTATCCTCATCACTGTCTGTATCCCCTGTAGCCGGTCCCGAAATCATGTCACCAGCTATCCCGTAACTGTCAGTGCTTGTGACTGATGAACTGTCAGAACTGCTACTAAATTTAGAAATGCAGTTTTTAACTACAACTTCAATCAATATACATATAAAAAAAATATTATTAACTAAGCAAATAACTAACAATACAGCTTAAAGTACTTGTGAGACCATTAAGACAGGATTTTGCCAACAAGTAATTAGAGTTTTGTTTCCTAATTCATAAAAACAAGGTTGTTAAAAATCATGAACAATAAAATATCTAAATTATAAATAATTGAAAATAATAAAATTACTTACACGCTAGGAGAACCATTACAAAATTCTGTGGCTGAATCTCCATCCGATGTATCAGCTTGTCGTGTCATTGGTTCTTCTTCAATCGAAATGTCATCAGAATCTTGGGACGAGTCACTGTCCGAACCCCTGTCTGGTGTTCTACGTTTTCTGTAATTCCTCGATCGCACCGACCTTCTAATATCGAGAAGCATAGCTCTGACATTGCTGCTAGAAGGCGCCACCGAAACCACTTCGTTTAAAAATGCCTCTGCGCTCGTAGTAGCACGGTCGTCGCTACTTGTGCTTTCAGATTTGTCCGCTGAGACTCCACTATCAACGTTTTCTTCCTTTTCGTCTTTGCTTCCAGATGCTGGCAAGAAAACAAAATGGATTCAATTCATACGTCATAGTTACTATTAAATGAGGAACATCGTACTTACGAGTTTCTGTGAGACTATCCTGTGAACTTCCATCATTTAATTTCAATTTCTTACCACTTTTTTTAGGGCTCAAAGTCGGATCTTTATTGTCGTCCTCACTTGAGAAATTTTCTTCCATTTCAACCAAAGCTCAAATGTAAATGTTAACAACAGTAAACGTGTTTATACTATAATAATAATTTTATCAAAGATATAAACTAACAATCATAATTACTAAACAGCTGTAACAGTGGAAATTTTCCTCTTATTTTCGCAACCTAATGTACAATTTGTTAATCTATTCTCTATTTTGGCAGCAGCAGAAGAGAATGACAGAGACATGGCAATATTTATTTTTGTTACTAGGGCTGTCAATCTAAGATCGATTTATTAAAGAATCGATCTTACAGGCCAAAAATACCGATCTCTTAAATCGATACCAATAAAAGGTTAAAGCTATTTAATAACTAGCGATATGAATGTAAGTTAAGTTTCCTACGTTAGATTGTTACTTTTGTAACAATTTACGTTATAGTCTGTTTATAAACAGTAAACAAAATATGAGGACACCACTGTCGTTACACCGACGTCGTTGATCACTACCTGGCATTCACAAAATACTATGTATTAACTGATTTGATACTGTCTATTAACTGTAATATTGGCAATAACATTTGTGATGATACTAAAGTAACTTAGTACTGCAGACAACTACTTTACACCTAGGGGTTAAATAGAATAACTAAACTATAGTTTTAGTGAAATAAAAATGTAATATAAGTCCTCCAACAACTCAAAATCTAAATATTCAACACCACACATGATGTCGTCTATTTCCTTGGCAGAATCTTTTGGCGAGAAGTGTTTTGCAGACGTCTGATTGTCTCAGACTCGCTTCTACTATCGTCACCAAGTCGTATAATTAATTCTTCTATATTTTGATATAGCCTTGAGCGTCTTCCATTTCAATCTTTTTGATGTGGACACAACACGATTTCCAAACTGATGGAGTTATGGAAACAAAAACCTCTTTGGTTGAATGTCTTATAGCTCTGGACCCAACTGATATGGCGCGTTTGTCAGTACCAGTGAAAATGAGAAGAAACTCAGACTCAAATCATTTTATTTAAAATAAACTACAGGCTTCATTTTTTGAACGTCAAATAATCTACCACCAGTTCACTAATGTTTGGTACAAACCCTTTTTCTTTCACTATGTATCCGTCACAATAAGTATCCGTCTTTTCCTTATCTATATATATAAAAGGACTTGTCCTCACTGACTGAGGTAAGACGCACGCACAGCCGTAACCGCTGTGCGTAGAAACGTGAAATTTGGACAGATGTTTACTTTTGTAATCTGGACATCCACTAAGAAGGGATTTTGAAAAATTTTAACCCTAAAGGGGTGAAATAGGGGTTCAAAGTTTATATGGAAAAAAAATTAAATCGGCACCAATTTTTATAAAATTTGAAATTTAGATTTTTAAAAGTATTTAATTGAACATGTGTTTCATCGTTTTCTAGAATTCTCCCCCTAAGGGTGTAAATAAGGGGTTGAAAGTTTGTATGAAAAATCTTTAAAACGCCACCGATTTTTATAAAATTTGAAATTTAGGTTCTTAAAAATATTTCATTGAACACATGTTACATGGGTTATTAGAATTCACTCCTAAATACGCAAGCGAAGTTGCGCGCGTCCGCTAGTATATATATATCAATGGATCTGTCTTCGTCGTCGTCTGTGTCAATGGATTATCAACCTTTTTTTAATTCATATGATGAATGTATGTAACTTTCATCTAGATATATAATATCTTTTTGCAATTCGTCAGATAAATATTTTTCGACGTAATTTTTTTTGTGAATCGATTAATCATTCGTTACAATTTGGATAGACTTAAAAATCTATCTTTTTCGTAAAGAATAGCTATTCTTTCTCTTAAATATACGACTCTTAACTACTACAACACGCTGAAATAATAGAATAATGTAATTCTACAATCCATTAAATAAAGATAAGTAAATACGAATAATTTCACAAATGTTTTTAATATTTAATATGGTACCGAAAAATATATTTAAAAAGTAGATTGTGTGTGTAGTTGTGATATGTGACGCAATTTTTCAACTATTATCATAATTATGTTACACTCTCAATTAGGATAAATGAAAGTAACAATTTTGAATTATACATTACCATTTATAATAATTGACTTTTCATCTTATCGAAATGGATTATATCGATTGTAATACCGATTTATCATAAATTCCTCAGACTTCCTCAACTGTCAAAATAAAAGTAAAACGTCAAGTTTCGTTGGTCCTTACTGCAGCACTTTCCACGCAATGTTTGTTTTGTAAATAGCTATAGAATAATTAATGTTTAATAATTATTAATCTAACAATAGTAACTAAAATCATACGCCTTTTTATATTCATTTGACATATTTAAATATTAATTATTTCTAAAGTTTATTTTTTCTTGGAGAAACACGAGAGGTAACCTAAGAATGGATTTATCGACAGAGATTGTATATTTTATGGATCTTCTTGATTTAGACGAGGAATTGATAGATCTACGGGCAAAACATATAATGGAAAGGTCTAGTTTCACAAATGAACACCTACGAAATTTTACTAATTTACTAATGTACAAACAACTGATCAACAGTAGAGAGGAGAGCGAATGTTGTAACCACGAAGAATTCAGTTTTTTAGGAAAATTAATAAATAATGCAAATGAAGAGAATATCGAATATATATGTGAAATTATTAAAGTTGTACTTAAATTAAATCCAAGTTCTATAATAGATAAATCGGAACATCTGTTACAACAAATTATTTATGATATTACCTTGCCAGCTCAAACAAAAATATCTACTGACATACAAAGTGAAGAAACAAACATAATATCATTGTTGAGGCTAAAGATATGTGGGAGTGTTTTAAATGCAGTTCTAGAATGTGGGTTCAAATTGTCCCTACCTTTTCTTGAGACACCTTTGGAATATTTAGTTTGTAGTAAAAATGAAAAACTACAAATTTACTTTTTAATGAATACTGTGACTCAATTTTTTAATGTTGTAACTGGTTATAGCATTTTGGATAGAATTTGGAATTTTATCAGACAATTCAAATGTACAATAGACAGAGTATTAAAAGTCTTATGTTGTCTTTCCAATTACTATTTACCAATTAATGAAGAATCTAAACAAACTGTATTAAAATCTGATGTCATCTTTTACCCAGAATTTTGGAATTTTGTCCTTTTGGGATTATCATCTGACAATGTATCTTTAAGAAAACAAGCAGTATATTTATCTAAAAGAGCGATTGATTGTGCATTTAATAATAATAAAAATATAAATGTCAATTCAAGCAGTTCTTTTAACTGGGATAATAAAAATAAAGTAAGCTTGAAGAAAATGTGGGACAATTATTTTATCTTATTAGACAGTTTAGAAGAGAAGCAAAGTAATATTGTTATGCCATCTTTAAAATTGTTTGACACTGCAAGTGATATAGGACATTGTTGGTTGATATGTGCATATAATATTGGATTATCACATGATAATGCACAAGTAAAATTTAAATGTTTATTACACAGATTAAACATCACAGTTACAGATGAAAAAGAAGCATTGCCTATCCTAGAAGCAATCAACAACATAAATTTGTTTGAAAATAAAAATGACTATTGTGTATTAAAACAAAAATTACAAAATAGTTTTGTAAATATCAATACATTTGTCAATATTTTTAAAGCTATTCCACTGGTAAAATGGTCTCCTGTGCCATTATTTCATCTATCTGATATCATAGCTAATATAAAAATAAATAAAATTACAAATGAAATAGATGAAATACAAATAGTAAATTATATAGCAAATATATTGAAGATACCGTGTAACAATAAAGTTATAAGGAAAGCTTTTTATGTCAATATATCTTATTTTGTTGGAAATTGTTGTAAAGGTTTACCTTGGAAGGAATATCTTAGTATATACTCAAGAATCAATTTAGATTATGATTGTAAAAATCCATTTATTAAATACATTAAAAATGGCCTTATAGTAACTGATAAGAAACAACTTTTACAATTAGCAACAAATTCACATGAAAATATAGACTTTGCCATTTTATACTTTGAAGCCCATAATGATCCTGGACTGATAGAATATGTAAATGAAATAATTTTTAAAATACAAGATATCAATAGTAGAATGTATTCAAATAAATCTCAGTATTTGGAAGATGTCATTTTCTTAGTACATATTTATAAGAAAACTTTTCAAAATGAAGGAATATATTTTGCCAATATAAATTTAAATACTGCAAAAGTTTTACAAATAGTCTTGCAATATGCTATGGTTCTACTTTCAAGTAATTTTGTTATAGATATTGAAAATCTTAATATATTATTTGATGGTCTAGATGCTTTAAATACCGAAATAAAACTTATTACTAATGACCATATTGTTCAATATTATAGAAATTGTCTTTTACTTTTGAAAGACAATGTAACAGATTTTAATAAAAAACTTTTGGCTATATTTATATTAAATATTTGCTTAAAGTCATCAGCAGTTCCAGCATACAATGAACATGACTGCCTGAATGTAGATAATTTTATAAAAATAATAGATAACATTAAACTTAACAATGATTTAAATAAAGAAAATAGTGGAAGACTGAGAAATGCATTTTTTGAGAAATCTTGCGAAGTTATGTGTTATTTGATAACTATTAAACCTTATAAGGTGAATGATAATATTCTTAATTATATTTCTAACACTTTAATAAGTGGTGGTTATGGTTGCTTGAAGTGGATTTTACGAATATTTGACAAAATAATTGTTCAGTTATTAGAAAGTGAAACTATTATATTTAATTGGCCACAATTCTTATATGCAATATGGAAGGAAATAGAAGACATAAAAACAAATAGTCAATACTTAATATGTTTAGAAGAATTTATTAAAGTTATAATAAAAGATGAATTTCTGAAATCAGATAGTTATAAGTATATTATTACAAGATATTGTAATAAGTTTATTGAAGATGCATCCATGAAAAGTACTCCAGTATACTATTTAGTTAGGCAAATGGGTGACTTAAAATCCTACAAATATGATAACCTAATGTTCTTATTGAGGGACATATTACTTTATCCTGGTATACAAAGGAAAGATCAAAGGTAAAATGTCTCTGTTATGTTTATTAAAACTATTGTTTAAATTGCAATACACCAAGTAAATGTAAATATGATTTTTTTACTATAATTGTATGGAGAAGTACAGTCTTTTTCATATTAACAAGAATTAGATAAATTAATATTTATAGTAAATTATAAGTAAATAACATTACAATAATACTTTGTCATAAAACTATTTGTTCAAATTCTTATGTATTTTATTGTCTATGTCTATTGTATTTTATTTCAGAATCTCTGATATCACAACACTCATAATATTGAAAGACTCCAGATATGATGTTGATAGAAAGTAAGTAATTTTTAAATTTAGTCCCTTATTTGAATATGTATATTGTGTTATTTTATTCATAAATTTTCAGGTCAGTAATATTTAACTCGCATGTTAAAGTGCAGGCAATATGTGTTTTAGCCAAGGTCCAAGATCCAGAAGTCCTCTCAAAGTTATTATATTACATGACACAGAAAGTAGATGAAATTTTCAAAAATAAACTGCGTTATCACGGCAATTCTTACCATGAAAAAGTTTTGCAAACATGTGTACAAACATTACTTTTTGTCTTTTTAAAATGTAGAAGAATCAATTTGGATATACCAGTGGAATGGTGTAAAACAACTCTTGCAAAGTTCTCTCATCAGCCTTATGTTAAGGCGTGTCTTGAGTGGTTTATATGTTTGTGCACGTTTTATAGGGTAAGTAAAGGGTATGTTTTTGCTTAGCGTGGACTTTAGCTTAGAGCAGATGACAGATGTAGACAGATATTTGTGTACCTATATGTTGTTTTTTAAATCTTTCGAGGCAAATTTTGATGTAAGTAAAATTTCTGAGGTGAGCACCAGACTATTCTGGGGTGGGCACGGCCAACCCGGCTCCTCCCCTTCCTACGCCCATGCGCCTGGTTAAATTACGTTTTATTAGTTTATTCATTTACATTACTTTCGTTTTCGTACAATAATATAATTTAATAAATATTATAGAAAAATTTCAGTCAATTCATTCATTCGACCCACCACGGGTTCGATTTCCACTCGGAAGAATGAATTATTCATTTTCTTGCTCCGGTAAGACGATAAAGCACTGCGTTTATTCTTGCCATTCTTATTTTTTTTCATGTAACTAGACATAATAAGTGTCGCTGCCGTATAGCTGTTCTACATATTGTAACACTCGGCGCAAGGTATTTTGTCTACCACTACTGTGAGTGACATCTACTTTTGTGCATCCTTTTCACATAAATATATGCATATTGTCAATTGGGTCAACCTTTTTGAAAACAAGTAGCTTAATTATTATATATTTATAAAATAGTATAAAAACGAATTAATTTAATTTCAGAATTCACTGGGAAATCCGGAATTAATATCCTCAATACGCATACTCGACGTGTCATTACAATCTCAATGTATAATACTTTATTGGACTATTTTGCACAAACTAAATACTGGTAAATGTACCAAAGAGGAATTGGAGTTAGCGATGGATTATCTCTTGTCTCATACAATGGGTCCCGTATATAGCGTTCGTTTGAATGCTCAATATATGTCAGCAAGATTATATCATAGAAGTGTAGCCCTAAATTTGGGCAATGAGAAATATGCTCATACAATCGATATAGTTACCAGGACTTTAAAATCGACGGAAGAAGCTAAAGATAAAACTTTTATTAAATTAAAAAAGGATTATTTAATTAACTCCTTTGATATCGTAGAGGATTTAACTCCGTGTGGCATATTTTGGGCTACAGCCAAATTTGCTAATAACATAGACGTTATGGACGATGAATATTTATATGATGCGCTAAATGAAATAGATAAAGTAATTGTTTCCCAAACAGAAGATGGTTTCATCTATGAATGGAAACGTAACCATAAAGATAATATGATTTTATTAGAAAAAAGTAAACACATAGACGAAAATGTACTGACTTTGGACAATTCTGAAGAAAGTGGTACTATACAAAAGAAGTATGTGCCATGGAAAAATATGAGTGATATTGATGTTTTTGATACGGAGAAACAAGTGAGCTTTTTTAGCATTTTTTTACCTTCACTAGTATATATGTTGAATATGTGTACGTATGTAAATATATGTTTTATTATTTACATACGAGGGGATCCTATGACAATATTATATTTTCGTGGACCTGGATGTCCTTGCTAGAAGGACAAGGATAACAAGGTTTCTACTTTTGCAATAAAATAATGTTTTTTTAGAGATCAGATATTATTTTACAGTGTGAAGCTGATTAGATATTATTTTTATTGTCTTTTATTTGCGTGCTACAACTTTCGAATGGTCGGGCTTAAATTCTATTCCAACTCAGGGAACTTTGTCAAATAAACTGGGCAGGCGGATTTTTTTTATTACTTAAAACATATATTTTTTGTCTGGATGAGAAACAGTTATAATTACTTTAAAATGACAAACCTATGTTATAGTTTTAAGCGCATTTTATTACTATTTAAAATGTATCATTATATATTATCATTTTTAAGGTATAAGTGAACATTAAAGCCATAAAAAAGTTACATTTTTTTTTGCTTATTCAAATATTTTTTACAGATAAAGAAATCAAATCTTATACTGGTAGCATCTTTAATAGACAAACTCCCGAATCTAGGAGGAATGGCAAGAACCAGTGAAGTTTTTGGTGTAAAGAAATACGTTATGGACAGCTTAAGGCATTTACATGACAAACAGTTTCAGGGATTAAGGTATTTATATTTGCATATTATGAGCAGTTAAAACACAGACATTAAAAATATCTACGTATAATATAACTGATTGCTGTGTGTACATGAAAGGTATATGAGAAAAACTATTATTGGGGTTTATTTATCAACGTAATAGAAGATAAAACCCAAAACAATGATATTTGAAGTTTTGTCTGTTTGTTTGTGCATGTAAAACAAAACGCCGTTTGTTAAGAATGCACACCGACACTAACCTATCAAAGCAACAACATCGCACACACCTCATTCACGTAATCGAGTCTGTTGAGTGATCTGTGAATTGTTGTTTATTATAGTAAATAGATAATTGCGTAAAATAGAACGAGAAATATCCCTTTCTCGTTCTGGTATTTTGAGTTGTTTACGTTATTGGTATTTATTTGTAACTGCGTCACAGTAAAATTTTTACGGCACAGCCCACTCGGCTCTCGTCACCCCCTACGCTTGTTTGAAATATTTTAGCATAGGGAAGTCCCTTTTACAGGAGTAGCATGCAGATGCTGCTCCTGAGCTAAGATGAGCGCAGTCTTTTTCATGTTTCCATACCATTTTCCGCATTCCTGATATTAATTTTCATTATTATTTATGTATATAAATACATAACGATGAATTTGAAAGAATTTGTAATAAAGCCTTAGCTAAAATTAATAACATTAAGATTTTTTTAAAATTACTAAATATATATAAAAACTTTTTTTGACAATTATTGTAATTCTCAATGATATGTACATATTATGTGTTAATATTTATTTATTTTATTTTTTTATTTTTTATATTTATTTAGGAACTAAAATAACACAGGTACAGTAAGTATTAAGAGCTCGATAATGGCTGCGTTAGTTAGCACTGNCTTCGGCAAAATTAGGTGTTTCGACGGTACATTTTAAATCACGCCTAACGTAAACCACAACACCGTCGTTTTGGTTACAATGTTCCGAAGTATGAGACACGTAGCCCGCTAGAGTAGGTACATTAGGACATTTACTCAGCCAACACTCAGATAAAATAATTATATCCATAATATATTCCATACACTACATATTTAGTTTTAATATTAGTTTGAGGCCAGTGACACAAGCGTCTGATTGTAAACGCGAAAGATTCCAGACCTGTAGCTCCTCTCCTCTGCACGGGGTTGTGGGCGGCGGTGATCACCGTCAGGTGACCCGAACGCTCGTTTTTCCATAAAAAAAAAGATTGAGGGTACGATTCCCACTCAAGGAAATTAAAATATCAAATATTTTCATTAAAATATTAAATATTTTCATTAAAATATTAAATATTTTCATTAAAATATTAAATATTTTCATTAAAATATTAAATATTTTCATTTCCTTGCTTCGGTAACGAGGCAAAGCGTGCTGTTGATTTACGTCACTCCACACGCAGTGCCTTCCGTAGGTCCCGTAAGCCCATTAGCGTGACGTTAAAAAAAAAATCTAATATTTTCTTCTAACAGTGTGTCGGCCGAACGGTGGATCAATGTAGAAGAAGTCCGTCCGACAAAACTCAAAGAATATTTAATGAAGAAAAAATCTGATGGTTATTCAATAGTAGCCGCGGAACAAACTTCCAACAGTCAACCATTGCAAAAGTTTAAATTTCCAGAAAAAACATTACTTTTATTGGGGTATGTTTATATTGTTTTTTTTGTTACTGTTAGCTTATGGTACGAAGTGATGATACCAGGCCGTCATGGCTGTTTGTGTCCCCGCTAAGGTGAGTGCATTATTTTAATTTCACCGATTTGGGTAAACGAAACGCGGTGCTGTGTTGCGTCAGTCGAAAATGCGGGATAAAGCGTAAGACTTTGCTAACTTAATTTGAAATGTTTCTAAAATTTATGGAAAGTACCAACAACATTCTGTGTAAGACGCTGTGTAATGCGATGAACTTGGGGACGATCGCCACATGAGTTTAGCAATTATATTTTTTTTATTTTCCATTTTATGAAGTTCACTTCGCTTTATAAGATAGTTTCGAAACTAAAAGAAATGATTACTTATATTTTATTTATTTTCTGTTACAGACATGAAAAAGAAGGCATACCTTGCGATCTTCTTCCTCTAATGGACAGTTGTGTAGAAATACCACAACAAGGCGTTATAAGATCTCTAAATGTACATGTTACTGCCGCCATATTTATATGGGAATATGTTAGACAAAATATGCTGTAATAGTTTTTCTTATATATGTATATTGTATATAGGTAATTATGTTTTTATTGGTGTTTTATTTAAAATTACACCTTAAAGATTACTTATATTTTCAGAAATTTAATGCATGGAATTAAGTATTAGTAATGTATGTCCTGAATTTTTATCATATAAAGGGTATTAAAGATTTTTAAATTAAATTTCCTTATTCGAAAATAGCTTAGCCCAAAAGCCAGTTTACAGATTTGAGTTGCTACAGATAACATAGTGAAATCCATGATTTATTATTATATATGAATAATATATTTTTGTAAAAATAAAATATTATTATTATTTAATATGATTATTATTATAAATAAAATATATATTTTTAAATAAAAAACTAATATCAAATGTAGAGGTCTTCGCCCTCACTTTGCTTAGCAATCCTCTTTTGCTTTGCCTCTCTAATGATAAAATATATAATTACGACAATTTAACTTTATTGCTATATATTTTTTTCATTACTCACGCAATCTTTAATTTCATAAAGAATAAAAAAACACAGAATAATTTTCAACCTTTTGCTTCAGATTTACAAAAAAATTTCACCATTTTCGGTAACACAGTAACTTTAACAGGTTTCACTTCAAACTCCTCCTGATCTATAGCGATCACTATATCTGATTTATTTTCTAACGGATGAATTTCTAATGTCCTAGCTGTGACTGCTTCTGGAACATCACTGTTACCATTTAAGCGCCTCCATCCTTCTGACACAAATTCTGTATAATTATACTTATTTTTCCCTAAACCAACACTTAACACCGACAATCCATCTTTATTTTGTGGCTGAACTCTAAAATCTGTACATTTGAAGCACAATTCACTTATCATGGAACATTCCGGATTGACAATTTCAATAATTTCTTTCTGTGGTTCATTGTTTGGTATGAAAAACGTCCATTTTCGTTTAACTTCAGGCGTTTTAGTTAAACAATTGTTGCAACCTACACATGGAGGTGTATATTTCAATGTTCCACTACAATCCCAAGATAAAGAATCTTTGTAGCCATTAAAAATATATGACGCATATCCTCTTAAAGGTCCATAAATCCAATATTTATCATTCTTTGCAAGTGTATCTCTGAAGGCTCCCCATTCAATAGAAGTCATGGCGTAAATAGGTTTAGGTTTAGGATTTTCATCGTCGTCAGCCAAGGGTTCAATCTTCATGACATCTTTCCAAGTTGTATTATTTTCTATGATGGCCATGCAAGCTTGAATTAATTGTTTTACTTTTTTTACACCATCACCTCCGGGAAATAGATCGTTTCCAAGACTGTTGGTACGACCGAGAGGTAGGACACCCAATGGAAATCTGTTGGCCTTGTCATTTCTTCTTAGTAACCCTATAAAATAATAATATAAATATTATGAATTTAAATTAATATGAAATACTATATTTCATAGCATTATAAAAAGTTTAGTCATCTAATTAATTATTTTCCAATAAATACTATTGAGTTATGGGTTGGTTGGTTAGATTTATGTTATGGCAAAACTAAGTTTGGACTATGTTTCTTCATAATAGGTTGTTTGATTTTCACGATTATTACATTAAATGAAACTGTTTTAACCAGATTAATCGCGTGTATTAACGCGTTTGTGAATTATTTGTGAAACTCGACCGTTTCGAACACTTTACAGTAGTTCATGGGTAGACTGAGGTGGCATTTGACTATCAGTTGACATAATTATTACATCATTTATATTGCAATGTCTTTAAAAAATAGGTTATCTTAAAGCCTTAAAACATCATGCTAGTATTTTAGTGGAGTAGCAAGTAATTTAGTAGCGAAATGTGTCTGAACACCAAAAATTTTGTCAAGTAATATACTTACTACTTTACATTTAAACTTACTACTTTACTATTTAACTTTAAATTCAGTTTTTTAATATAATTTCCATATTTATTAATCACACAAATTTTGTTATCCATTTCTTCTAAAATGCCCATTATAATTAGTTTAATCATTCTATTTATTTTATTGCATATGCAAAACACCACTTACTAGTTATTCTGCATCCAAGCAATACTGCTTGAAAGTAGTTGCTTGTATAGACTGGCAAACATGTTATTGATAATGGGAAGCACGCGCGGCAAATTGCGCAGTATACATATGCGCAGAGAACGTTCGATCAGTGTTACCCTGTTATGTTGTTTTACCTCACGCTTAGCAAATCACATTTACCTGTACGATAATTAAAATATCTGTCTATCATGTTTATGTTGTAGTAAATTATACAAAACGAAAATTTTATGAGGATACGTAAATATCGAAAAATAATCAGCTGTTCCATACAATGTTGTCGAGAATAAAATCAAGACAAGCCCGAAAAGTATAATCATTACTTTTTGTCAATAAATAATTAATCAATTCTAAGCTTCTGCTTATATATTTAATGGACATGATATATATATATAACAAAAATAGTAGTGTTCATGTGGTTCCGGAACGCAGCGCCATCTGTTGGCGCTCGACAGAGTTAGTATTTTGCACTATTTTGGAAGGGGCGAGTCGAGGCCTGGCCGATGGACATCGACTCACTTTGTGTTTGGCAGTCGGCCGGTGCAGACGACACTGAAACTGTCCCGCGTTCCGTGCTGTGTATCTACCTACTGGGATAGCGATAGCTGAATTAATGTATTCACAATCTGTAATATTAATTCTTGTGAATTAATATTACAGATTGTGTTTACTCGTGCCAACATTATCCACTGAAGCCCACAGTAGACCGGGTACTCAAAAACTATGTGCGAGGGAAATCCACCCGACACCGACCCGACAGCGACATATATATACTATACACACTTATGTACAACATAAACATTCAGTATGCATAATACAAGCTTATATACTATGCAATATGGATAAAGAAATATGTGGCAATATTTAATATTATATAAAAAAAAATATTGGGTAAATTATTTAAATAAAGTTTGAGATACAAAAAAACTGAGAGTAAGGTATCCCTTTGCCATACAAGTTACTGTGCGTCAGTGTGAGCGCTACGTCCTTACAGGAAATTCGCACCCATACATCTTTATAGGTACAATCGAGCTCACACTATATTGCTCAAACAAGAATATAATTAATTGTAAACAAAAATGCCTTTTACCGTTTTGATTGTAACGCTTTATTATTTGTCACGTTTTAAATAATACGGTAATAAATTTAATAATTTATTCACATAATTTATTTAATTTTAATTCTAAGTAAAAATGTAGGGTAATTATTTTAATTAATTATGGTGCAAAAAGATTAAGATTAGATACCTATTTGTATTTTTTTTAATAATTCAAACAAATATCAAGCAAAGTTAAGTCTTATTTTTTACGTATTTTTATTTCATTTGCATTTTATTACTAATTATTTTTGTAAATGAATACTAACGGCCATTGCTTTTAATTTTTTAATTTTATATTTGACATTTTATTTATTAAAACTTTATTTTTAACAGTTTTTTTGTTGTATTATTATTTTTATTCTTTTATGTACCTTATTAAAATTACTTGTTATATTTTACTTTTTTTTATTGAATTTAGATTGAGAAGATTTGTATGTGGCCCCATTATAATAATTTCAATTCAGTTTTTTATTTAATTTTTCAATTTTGTTATCCATAACTTGATTTAGCATGTTGCTTAAGCTAACAAACACACTAATCATTATAATTTTACTAGATAAATATGCTCTACTACGCCATTATATGATGCTATCATATGATATTATATTCATATTTCATAGTAATGAACTGATAGCGTTGCGCTAGACTGTACCGTAGCCCGGTCACACCCCGCACCGATTCCCCGCGAGACCTTACGGGGAATCGGTCCGGCGTGAGCGGGTGTCTATGTGCAGACATCAAAATAAGCGTTCTGCGCAATTTGCCGCGCGTGCTTCCCATTATCAATAACATATTTGCCAGACTATAAACGATTTTTAGACATTAGCGAGTAATTCAGCTACTAAATTCCTCGCTACTGAACTAAACGTAAGTCACGACAGGGATGCGTCAAAAAATCAAACAATGCCCCCCCCCCCCCCCTATATATAATAACATATAGGGGAGGGGTCTTATGCCACTCGAAGCAGAAGTGAAGTCCACATTGTTCGTTCCTACCATTTAAGAATGACACCTCTGAATACAAGCAAGTCAAACAACTTGACATTCCATATTTATACAAATATAAATTATATGTTAACTATTTAAACGACATATCTACCATATTTATAAAAAATTAGTTTATTAGACAAAAAAACATAGGTATTTTATAACTGGCTCAAATGTTGTTCTTAATTACCTGTAACTGTTTCAGACACCGTTCCATCTCCACCTGCAATTATGATGGCTTCTGTACCTTTTAAAGTTTCAACAATTTCTTTGGCGTGTCCCTCTGATGTAGTCTGTATCACATCCACTTGTAACCCTGCCAAGTGCAATATTGGTTCACAGTATTTCTCATATTCTTTCTTAGCTTTACGCTTATTTGCAACAGGATTTAGGATAACGGTAACAAGAGTTGGGTTCCTGTCCATGGGTATTAATGAGTCACCATATTTTGAGGCTTCCTTACATGCTGCTTGCATTAAAATGCTTATTCTGTAAAGTAAATTGTAATTTAATTTTATTATGTAATTTAAATTATAACATCAAAAATATGAAAATAGTTAGTAGACAGCTTTTTTATTTGTTTTTAGATATGTTCATTTTCATTGTATGTCGATAACATTTTTAAAAATGTTGAAATATATTTTGACATTTCACTTTTATTAAATAATTTAAAATTTGGAATGGGGTGATCTAACATAGAAGTAGTTATTGAAATAGCCCAAATGATTAGAAAACCATTGTGATAAACACATTATGGAGTAAAGACTGCATCTTGGCAAGCATGACAACTTATGTGCAATGACAACATATTCAAATTGCTTGGCAATGTTTTAAGCAAACTATCAGAGATCAGGCTCAGTAACGTGTTTCAAAGAAGCCTTTATCCAACAGTATATAGGCAGACAGGCTGATGATGATAATTAAAAAGCTTAAGCAAAAGAAAGTACTCAGATTTAAGCTTGTATTTATAAATCACTCTCAACTCTAAGATCGATTTTAACATGTATTTTTCGTTAATAGATTATTAAAAGGGCATCTCAAGTTTTTTTTAACGTCATGCCTGCTCACATCAGGGTAGGCAGAGGGAACCTAATGTTAAGACACCCCGTTTCCCATTTTCCGCCCATTCGGAATTCTACACCATGCTTTATCTCGACACTAGAGCAAAGATGTGAAAATAAAAAAAAAATTGTCTTTTTATATAAATGAATATTAACACTTAATCTCATTTAAACTTACTCATATTTTTCTTTTAGTTTTGCCGCACCGTAATAAACGACAATTGCTCCAAACACCGACTTTTTCCAATTATTACGCAGTGTTTTACCAATTTTTATTATTTTCTCCATTAGATCTCCTTTATTAAAAGTAAAATATTATTTATTTACAGAAAATGGAATATTGTTAAAGGTTATGTGAAATATCAGCTGTTTTTAAAATGACAAAAACACAGAACAAAAATATCTAGCTACATATAATGTTGCCTATCATAGCATATTTATTTTACGCGTAGTACTTACCTGATTATACATAAGTCAAAAAGAGGTTTAATATGTTAAAATAAAAACATATGATAGGTATATTGATTAAGTTTACTTTTAGTATGAGATTTAGTTGTTGATAAAAGGTTGGTAATATTAAGAAAATTACGAATATAGCTTAATCATAATTAGTATAGAAATATTCTGTAACTTCCTATAACGAAGATATTAATTAAATATGTTTCAATAATGATTTAACTATATTTTCTTTTGCCGTATCTACCCCTATTATTATGTATTATTCGATATGGCAACACTATATTTGACAATTATATCAACATATCCAACGATCTAGTTAGGTTTGATGAATTTTGTTTAATTATTTTGTTGTTTCATATAATGAATTTTGTTAAAAATGAGGACAATAAGTTACCGGACGGTTGGGTTTTGTGTCAATCTAAGTCTATTCCAGGAAGGAAATATTATTTTAACAAGAAAACTGGAAAATCTTCGTGGTCACAACCGCAGGTGAATTACGAAATTGTAGCATAATTTAACGAGTTTTTTCTGGTATAATTTATTAATTTTACCTTTTTGTAACTAAACACTTCTACCATTTACAATCGTTATGTTTTAATAATAAATATTTATGCATAAAATGTCAATTTTATTGACTAACATTTTTGTGTGCTTATTTAAAGGAAGATGACAAGTCTGACAAAAAAAATTGTAAAAAGGAGAAACATAAGAGATTGGAGAAAAGAAAAAGGGAAGAGCAGTCGAAAAAAGGGACAAAGAGAAAAAGTGACTCCCATGAAGATAACACAAGTAAAAAGAAAACTAAACATGGTTTGTATTATTCATATGTTTATTGTTATAGTAACTTAACATTTATGTCTCTACATATTTTTAATGACTAATGACCATAAAGCAGAAAATGAGATATTTACTTGGATAAAAATTAATAATAGTATTATTTATTTAGATACGTCTGGTTTCTTGGCAAATACTAGCAAAAGATCATTCACATCACATAGCGAACAAACACGCAATGAGTCTCCAAAACACACAAGTACTCCAAAAACTACACCTTCAAAAAGTTTTAATAAAAATGAGACTCCAATGAAACAATCGCCTGTTAAAAACTTAGCTAATACAAGATTATCACAACTTAGAGCATTACTTAACTCTGAAGCTAAAGAAGAAGAGGATCCTCATTTATCTAAAAAGCCAAAAATAAGTTCAACATGCAATGAAAGTCATAAAAGAATTGATAATAGTCCAAGTTTTAATGACTCTAAATCAACTCAGTCACCAAGTAGTGATAGTTTACAATCTATTCCATCACCATCACAATTTTTTGCTGCTAATAAAATTATATCTTCCATGAAAGCTCAATTACCAGAAGAGTATTGTAGTAAAGAGAAACAAAAAGATACATTTGCCGATATAGAAAAAGGTATTTGCAGTCAAATTACAGAATATCCATATTCCAAACATCCCGCCACACCTCCTCAATTTTCTGAAGCTAGTAAACTAATGTCGGCCATTAAATCAAAATTGGCATACAAAGGGTCCACATCCAAAGAAGTCAAACAGTTTTCTACAGCTAAAGAGAGAATGGAACATTTAAGAACGAGTTTAAGTTTGGAAACAGAGAAAGAATTGAATAGTAGTTGCAGTTTTTTATGTAAAAATGAGAGAAGTTGTGAAGTTGATACAGGAGATTCAAAAAACATGAGTGAAGCCATGGAAGTGGAGGATTTCAGAGAGGTATATAAATTACATATTCATTATTTTAAATATAAAATAAATTTCCTCACACTATCATGGTAGAGAGAAAGAAGAAGTGTAATCTAGTGTTAATTTACTAGACATTATTTACATGTCTTACTGTAATGAAATCCCTCGAATGGGGATTGAACATACCACAACATTTACAGTCGAAGGCTGTGCTGTTGTGCTATGACAGTTTCTGGCTTTATTATTTGAGGAACATATGTGTTAATAATTGAATAATAAATATGCCATTGTGGCACAGTCAGAAAGCTTCTGACAGTAAATACCATGGTTGTGGGCTTAATCCCCCCTGGTTGCATTATTTTCTTGTTTGGTATAAGATTTTAAAGAGACCCACTTTGTTAATATAAAGATTATTTTTTCATTGAGTCTCTAAGTAAAATGCCTTAAATCTGGGTAGAAAGTTTAATACAGTATCCTAGCATTATAGCCTGCCTATAAATATAATAATAATTGATCGATTGATTGATATATTTGATTGAGGCCGTTGTGGCGAGTGGCACAAGAGTGTGACAGTAACGCGACAGTTGTGGGTTTGATCCCCACTTGAGGAAATGAAATATTTATTTACATTTATACTTTAATTTCTTTGCTCTGGTGTCGAGGCAAAGAGCTGCGGCGTTCCGCCACTCAACACGCAATGCATGCAAAATTCGGCGGAAAGTGTGGAATGGAGTGTCTTAACACTAGGTTCCCTTTGCCTACTCTGCTGTGTGCAGGATACAGCGTAAAACAGATTTGTTTTTATTTGATTTGATTAATATATTCATTACTTATTCACAGATAAAACCAAAATCTCCTCCTATTCAAAGAGATAACATAGGTGAAGGAGAAAATTTAGTTCTGGTTGTTGACACTAATATATTTATATATGATTTACATTTTATCAAACATGTACTTAATTCACATATTAGAGGTAAGTTTGTTTAATTTATTCATTCTTAAGGCAATTTCTTTATTAAATTATTTTTTTAAATATTATTATATTGATTATTTTTAATTTAGTGAGGATCTAGTGGTACATACATAATGTATTTCGTACGCAGCTTTTCACTGTTTTTTTTTTTAAATATAACCCATAGAAGGATATTTTTTTATCTGCAGAGTGGAAAACATAAAAAAAGTCATCTTTTCTATATATTCGAACAAAATACATACTCTATTACTACAATGATAAAACAAACATATTTTAAATATAAACAAACAAGACAGTTCTTCAGTGGATAAGTAAAATTAATACTAATTTGAGGTCAGTCGTGGCGCAGGGGGAAAACTTGCGACTGTAAACGCAACAGGTTCGATTGCCACTAGGGAAAATGAAATATTTAATATTTTCGTTTCCTCGCTCTGGTAACGAGGGAAAGCGCGACTTTGAGTTCCGTCATTCGACACGCGATGCCTCTAGAATTTTGCGAAAGTGGGGAACGGAAGTGTTTTGATGGGAACTAAGCCTTGCCTAGTAATGCCTACCCTGCTATGTGTGGGGATACAGAGTAAGGCTAAAAAAATATACACCGCATTCATTAGCATAAAAGCAATTTAATTTAAAATTTCTTTAGCAGTGAGCCTATCACTCTGTTAGGTAATCGAGACATTGGGTGTTGAGTGGTGGAACTCAACGTCGCACTGTTTTCAAGAAAAAGCTAAAAAAGTCGAATGTGGAACGAATCCAGAACCATTGCAATAACAGGCGGATTTTACTCATATTATTTTAGTATTTTTAACCGACTTCAGTAGGGAGGAGATTATGAATTCAACTGTGTATCAATTCTGTCCATTTCTGACTATGTTATTCATGAGAAAATCACATAAGTTTTTAATTTTTAAAAGTATGTGCGCGACAAATGGACGAATAACTCAATGTCACTCGATTATTCCTTTTTTATTAGAAAGGATACACTTCAAGTAGTTTGATGAAAGTTTGATTAGGTTCTGATTATGGGATCCGGCGGGAGACTGTTTTTTTTCTTAAAAATTGTAATTATTGTGAAATTTAGATATACTAAATATAAGTATATAAAATAATATATAACATATTATTATTCCAGGTTACAGTGAACCGCCCACCCTCTTAATTCCATGGCGCGTTATAAACGAATTGGACAGATTAAAAGATAACAACAATGGAAATGGTGTTCTATGCAAAAGAGCGAAGGCGGCCATGGATTATTTATATAAATCACTCCCTGAAAATAATAGGATAAAAGGTATAAACAAGTGAATTATAAACAAAACAAGCTATATAATATCACATACTTAGTGACACTCTATTTCCCACACACCTCCGAAATCTAAGACATTGTGTGTTGAGACAAGGCGGAATTTAATGCTGGACTTTAAGTTGTTACCAGACCAAGAAAATAAAAATATTAAACAATTCATTCCCACGAATGAAAATCGAACACAACCGTCGCGTTTACAGTCACACGCTCTGCCATCTGCTCATACTTTTTTTATATCTGTACTTATTGTCTTAGAATGTCAATAATATTAAGCTTTTTATAGATATAATATTGATATAAAATGGCACGCTGTATTCCGTACATAGGGAGGGTTTGGTAAAGGAAACTTGGGAACGAGAACGAGAACGCCACGAGAACCTCTGACAATAATAATTCTTATTTTGTTTATTTTTATTTGCTTACATTTGTCATCTGTGGTAAGACAAAACGCGGCGTTGGTTTCCGCCACTGTATTCCGAATTTAGACGGGGAGTGGTAAACAGAGTGTCTTAACACTAGTTCCTCTCTGTTGCTGTGTGGGATAAAGTGTGAAGTTGCGTTATTCTTATATATATGTTTAATGATATAACATTACATTCAATATTAACTTATGAAAAAACGACATAAATATGTTTATTTTTTTTAAGGTCAGTCACTACGTGATGCAAATTCTCATATCTATCCGTGTGAAGTGCCTGATGATGAAATACTCAATTGCGCATTGCAACAAGTGGAAAGGGGGAAAAATGTGGTAAGTAAAGAAAATTTAGTGCCAAATACTAAACTTTTACTGAGATAAGTCGTGGCGCACAGGCACAAGCGCGCTACTGTACACGCGACAGGTTATGGTTTCTATTGCCACTTGATAAAATGAAATATATAATATCTTCATTTTCTCGCTTTGGTAACGGGGCTTAATACGCAATTCGTCTATAAGTCTGCTGTAAGTGGGGATCAGAACTGTTTTGATGGGAACAGAGTGTCTTACCACTAGGCTTTCCTCTGCCTACCCTGTTATGTACAGGATACAGCGTGAAGCTTTTTGATTATGTTTTTATAGCTTCGCGCTGTATCTCGTATATAGGTGGAAAGGAAGAGGGAGGAGAGCTAGTGATAAGACATTCCGCCCGACATTTTCCACCGACACCAGAGCGAAGAAATGAAAATATTAAATATTTTATATTCTCGAGTGGGAATTGAAAGTGCTTGTGCCCCTGCGCCACGACTGGCCTCGATTTGATTTATATAATAAAATCAAATTTTTGATTACATTATATTTCAGATACTAGTATCAAACGACAAAAATCTCTGCACGAAAGCAACTATAAACGGTGTAAAAAGGATCGACGTGCATGAATTAAAGAAACTTATTGAAAACAAGCCGCAAGCATCGAACCCCGACTTATTGACGAATATCAAATGCTATCAACAAAATATGTATAGATTGTTGGCTAATATATTAGAAGTGGGTTTTTTCCTTTAGTGATGTTTTTTTATTGAGTGATTTGCCAATTAGTTTAGTGATTTTTTTGTGTTATGATAGAAAATAAGTATATTTATAATTTATCTGTCTCATTATCACAACGCCGCGCTTTGTCTCGATACCAGAGCGAAGAAATTAAAATATATATGAGATCGTCGAGTGTGAATTGAACCCACAACCTGTCGCGTTTACAGCCACACTGACTCGCCTCTCTAGTTAAAAATGAAAACTTTTTAATACGTTTGTTTTGTTTGTAAGCTATTTTAATGATTTTGATTCAAATCTTGCAACTATGGCGAAAAATATGTTCACTCTGAAAGTAGCACTCGCGGTCATACAATTTTTTTTTTACCAAATGTCTTGATCGTGGGATATTTGATTAAATTTTTCGATTTTTTAACACTTTTTTCAATAAATCGGAATATCTTTAAATATAATGATAAATTATATGTGTAGATCATATTTATGGAAGTTTGCTAGATTTAGGATTACATATTTAGTTTGAATCCCGCTGTGATAAATGTATTCATATCTTTTTTTATGTTTTCTAAAATATAGTACTATCTTCAACAATTTTTTTTTCTTTTGTCTATTCCAGAATGAAATGCGAGCCAAATATAACAATTTATGGCAACACGTATTATTTAAAGCTCCTCCGTGGTCCTTAATGGATGTCATAAAATGTCTTCTGAAACATTGGATGGCGGTGTTTAGCGAAGTGTTCCCAAGAATTGAAAGTATTATCGTCGATTTTAAAAATAGCCTGTTAATTCTTGATAATAAAGGTGTGTTCTATTTGTCTTATGTAGTTTACTGTAACAAAAATTAAAGCTGTGCCGCCCAAACAGGGTAGGCAGTGAAAATGTGTTTCTCTCTGTCCCTATTAAGACTCATCTGTCAAATTCTGGAGGCAATGCGTGTTGAGTGGGGACACCGACACCGCGCCTTGCCTCGTTACCAGAGCGAGGAAAATGTTAAATATTAAGATTTCGTTCCATGAATAGAAATCGAACACCTGTCGCTTATGCCCCCAACGCCACGCCCTCAACATGTTTTCCAATTAAGAAAAATAAACATTTTTAGATGCAGAAACATTAACACCATCGGAAGTGACAAATTTCAAAGAACTTTGTTTAGACATTGCTCGAAAGTGTCAAATAATACCAGAATACATGGATTTGGCGAAAATAACTGTTGTGAAACTATTAAAGAATAGTGGGGATGAACTTCCATTGGAGCAAAACCAGAGAAGAGTTAATGATGAAAGTCAAGCAAGATTAAATGATGAAAGTCAAGTAAAATTAAAAGATGAAAGTCAAGTAGGGAAGGAAGTTGTGGAAGCTTTCGAAGGAATGTGGACAATCTTGTCTGGCTATTGGTAAGTTTGACGTTTATTTTTTTAATTTTATCCATATATATGAGGAAGTTATCCATATATAGGAGGAAGTCAATGTCAGTCATTTTGTGTTATTAAAAATCAAAAATTAAATAAGCTTCACGCTGTATCCTGTATCATTAAGTAGCGGAACTCAACTGACTGTCACTTGCTACTAGAGCGAAGGAATGAAAATATTAAATATTTTGATTCTTCCGAGTGGGAATCGAATTCACAACCGTCACGTTTACAGTCGCACGCCATGCTTTGCGCCACGGCTGCCTCTTGTGTAATATCAAAGCGATAAAATGAAAATGATTTAATATTTGAGTGAGTTTTTATAGTATTGAAATATCACTTTTTATTTAATCTTAGTTAGTGTGACATCGTTGTTTAATATACTACAGCCACTTTAGAAATATCTCAATTCGGTCCGAGAATAATAATAAGCTACTATGAAATAATTTACAAAAAACATCAACTTCTAAACTTTACCTACGCGCACAAATTTAAAGAAATAAAAGATAATAAAAAAAATATTAATTATCTCATTGTAAAAAAAAAAACAATAAACGAATAATGGTAATTATCTATTTACTAGGTACTACGCGACAGGTTGTAGGCTCGATTCCCACTAGAAGAAATGAAACATTTAATATTTTCGCTCTGGTAACGAGGCAAAGCGCGGCGTTATGATCCGCCTCTCCACATGAATGCATCCGAATTGTAATTCGCCGGAAAGTGAGGAATGAGAAAAGAGTGTCTTAACACTAGTATACTGCTATGTGTGTGATACAGTTATAGGAAAAAACTAAAATGATACATTTAATTCTATCTTTTTTAGCGCAAAACTATCAACAGGATTAGGAATAGAACATACTATAGATGACAAATTACCGGGAAATGAACCCCTGACCATCCTCACAAGCAAGTGGGACGAATATAGCAGACATGTGAATGATCTCATTTGTGCTATTGATGGGTGAGTTCTTTGTTTCACTTTGTATCTAATAAGTTGTAGGTTTTGCTAATATTTTTCCTAATAGTCTAGTACTAAATTATCTTGTACTATATTACCAAAATGTTGTCGGCCTGTGTTATTAATTTTAATATACTTATAACACACAACTTATACATACTTACAACATTTCGGACCCAGAAACGGGACCTATACTTTTCCGACGGTTTTAGTGTGCTGCAAACGCTCCATTAGCTCTGGTTTTTGAGATAACCTAACCTAAATGTGCAAAAATCGCCGTTTTTGGCGATATTTCAGGTCTTACCACATTGCGATGTTTTTTTCATTGGGTCTATACAGATCTTGGAGTGCACATAGCCCTAGCCCTTTTGAATGCTGTTGAGATTGCTCGAATATCTCGTTTTATCTTCAAGATCTTTACATCAAGCCCCTCAGTACAGGCCCCTAAGAAAGAAAAAATAAATATATATATATATATATATATATATATATATATATATACACATACACACACCATACCGACCCCGTCTCGGCAAAAGAAGCACAGGCCGCCCTCCAACCAGGTGGACCGACGACCTTAAAAAGACAGCGGGAATCCGCAGGATTCAAAGGGCACAGGACCGGACGGAGTGGCGGGAATTAGGGGAGGCCTATGTCCAACAGTGGACGTTGAAAGGCTGATGGATGGATGGATATATATATTTTTCTTTCCGTGAAAGATACAATAAAAGCTCTTGGCTGGGAAGTGTAACCCCGCCCGTATTATACCCCAGACGTGGCTCGATCCGACTATCTTTTGTTTTCTTCGATGGGACATACATTGGCTGAGCAGCATTTTGATTCCTACATAGAATTCGAAGATTGGGGTCTCAGAATGGTTTGCGTCAAAATACTGCCGGTTTTACTGGCGTGGTATACACTAATTGCCTGAAAAGTGTTCAAAATCTATAGAATGCAATGGACACTACTTTGAATAAAATGATTTTTACATTCTCGTTTAAAGTTTGTATTTTATTTTAAAAAAAACCACTCACTTTATACCAGTATACATAGTAAATATATAAATATATTAGTCACCGTACTACAATGTCTATAATTATTATCATATATATGTAATTTAATATAAAAATATGATTTTACAGAGTATTAAACACAGAAGACAGTTCTCCACACATACAGCGGTTGGAAAATGTGTTGAAAGATGTCTCTAACGTCGTCAGTACTACTCAGCTTACTTCTTTTTGCTTAAATTGCAGGTACCTTCTTTATTTTAAACTTTTATGAAAACTAGATGACGCGTATAATAAAACGCGTTGCCATAGCAACGTGTATGTCACTTTATAAATAGAAAACTGTATGTTATCTGTTATACTTATTTAATTAAGTTAATGTATCTTTAAAATATTATTTAATAAAAATAATAATAATAAGCCCGCAGGGCAGTTTGTGGCAAGCTGTTGGGGAGTGGCGACCCCACGGACCTGAGTCATCCGGAGGGGAATTGTAATCTAGTACTTGTGTGTAGGCTTGCCTTTATTGGCCGGCAGAGTGGAGCGCAAGAGCTATATGCTCGAAAGGGTGGAAGTGCTCAATCTGCGTAATAGCGGGGAAACCCGCTCACGAGTTCCTCGTGATGGTGAAACCGGTGCACACCTCTCTACACCCTTAGCCGACCACGCCGATGTTGCGCCCAAGGCACTACGCCGCTTTGTGGGGGCCCATCTAGTGGGAGGCGAGTAACCGTCCGCCAACCATTCAATTTGAGACTATTGAAAAGGCGGACGTCCGTTAGTCTCATTCAACAGCTCAGTAGCCAGTCCATCTAAATTCCATTCCATAGTCCTAGTTTAGATTTCATTTTCCATAGTTCCTACGCATTAACCGGCGACCATCTCTGGGCAATTACCTGTGGTTACCCAGAGATGGATCCCGGCTGATGCGTCACAGTAAAACATTTGAATATTCTCTAAGGGGCCTCTACGTGTTGGACCTGTGTCCCCACGCAAGCCTTCCAAAGGACTGGGTTCTTTTGAACCCGTGAATCTTTAAAGAGAAAAATAATAATAATAATAGCATCCACACTTCTTGTTTATAAACATTAATCTATACTTGTAATAAAATCGTAACGGATCGGTGTCTGTACATGGAACATCTTCTTCTTCCTGGCATTAATCCTGGCTATTACCAGGGTCTGCCTTCCTACTCAACCTACTCCACTTTGCACGGTCTTTTGCGTCCTTGGTGGTTAGACCATTTGCTCTCATGTGATGCATCACGAAATCCAACCAGCGCTTCCTTGGGCATCCGGGAGGTCGCGACCCAGGAACTGGTATAGCAAGGCACTTGCGTGCGACTTCTTAGGCCGGCGCGTAACGTGGCCAAACCATCTCAGGCGACGCTCTTGGAGCTTATCCGCTACGTCACGTACCCTAAGACTGCCTTGAATGAATGTGTTGCGTATGCGGTCAGACCACGTTACGCTGCACATCCACCTCAGCATCTTGCTCTTGCTCCTTGAGCCCCTTGAGCTTGGGCGGTATTCTGCGGTCACAGACCACACCAGTGACCTCCTGCCATTTGGCCCAGGCAGCGCTTATCCGGCCATGGACATCGTGATCGATGCCTCCAGACTCGTGCATAACGGATCCAAGGTACCTGAACTTCTCTGACTTAGCGGCTGGCTCAGGACCTATAAGGATGGTGCTCGAGTCCGGGCTCCCGCAGGCCATGTACTCTGTCTTCGACACATTTAGTATAAGACCGCCGTTCTCAAGCGTACCCTTCCAGAGGTTGACTATACGCTCCAGCATCAGTCGGTTCTTGTCAAACCTATGTCAAGTGCTATGTCATCGGCATACATCATCAGCCACGGAGGCTGGTCCTGGATGTGAGCCGAGACAGTATCGAGCACTACATTGAATAAGAACGGACTAAGAGCCGAGCCCTGGTGAACCCCCACTGTAATCGGGAAGGGTCTAGTATCGCCAACAGCAGTCCTAACCATAGAAGCGGAATCGTGGTACATGTCTCTGATAATCTCAATATAGGCCTCAGGGATCCTTTTGGATCGCAATGCCCACCAGATACACTGACGACGAGATACACAGTCAAAGGCCTTCTGCAGACCTAAAAAGGCCACATGCAGAGCTCTACTTTTTTCCCTGTATGCCTTCATCAAAGTTCTGAGGGCGAAAACGGCGTCCATAGTGCCCGATCCTGGCTGAAAACCATATTGAGACTCAGAGATAGTACACTGTTGGCGGAGCGTGAGGTCGACCGTTGCTAAGCAACGATTTGCAAAGTTTGTTGTTAGAATCGTCACCCAAAATGAGCTTGCTTAACGCATCTTTCTAATGAAAACTGAAAATAATTTCATAAGCATTCATATAGTTCAAGCGGGCGTAGCCGCGTTAAAGGGACAATATTTTTGTAAACATTGATCTTATGTGTCTCATCACACGTCATGTAAACATTCAGGAAACCCATTATGGGCGACCTTTTCTTGAAACAACGAAATTCTCGTTCTCGTTCCGGTAACAAGTTGCCAAGTGGCCAAAAGCCGCTTAATTGCCTCGAAAATTGGGCCATATTTAGGCAGAGGCCTACCCTGCAATATGCGGGTTCGAAGTTAAATCAATAAAAAAGTGTTTTATATAATTTATATAATATCTTCTTTCCAGAAACATGCTCCAAGAAGCCCACAGCAAGTTCTCTCAACTGTCGGAATTATTAAATTTATGTAGAAGTAGATTTTCTATCGATTCAAATTGAACTTTGTACCGTCGCAGTCAAATTATACGATTAATTGGTAAATAATTTATATATTAAGAATTGTATTTTTTTTCAAATATATGGTAAACCTATATATATCGTCGCTTTTTTGTATTATCATATCATATTTTATTATGTAAATGGAGTATGGAATGATGCGATATCGTGGTCACATTATAAATGCGTAAACATAAAAATATCATTTATGTTTAAGCGTTAATCACATAATTTAGAAAAAAAAACACTTATGATCGCATAGTAGTAACAGAGAACCTAGTGCCAAGGCACTGCATTCTTCACTCTCTGCCCGAATGACGTGAGTGAAATTGACGTGTTGAGTGGCGGAATATACCGCACTTTGTAAGGATGGAGAAATAATGATTAATAGCCCCGAATGGGAACTTAGGGAGGCTTAGGCTTCGGTTATTTATAAACCGCTGTCGACTCTGAGATTTTATTTGAGGCGAATTTTTAATAATCTATGAATGAAAACGGTATCCTAATATCGCCCACAATTTCGATCTCAGAGTTGAGAGTGGTTAATAAATACGGGCCTTAGTTTAATTACCATAACCGTTTATCACTGAGATGTGTACCATGTACTTTTTAATAATATTTTAATAGGTTTTCCTCACTTTATTTAAGCCATGATATATGTACATTTTTTACACAAAAATTATGAACTATAATATAATTATTTATTTATAAGTTATTCTTTATTTTAATTTTTTACTTATGTTTTTATAAGCACCTTGAGAATTCTCATTCGTCATGTTATTTTTATTTCGTGTAATATTTTTATTTGTTCGTTAATTAATTTATTTATATAATTAATTCAACCTTATGAAGTTTTTGCCATTTTTTGTAATGTGCATCAGGCTGAAAGATTTTAACTTTTTGAAAAAATATATAAGTATAAAATATAACATAATAATCTAAAACTACACTAAACTAGCTTCACGCTGTATTTCCAGCGGGGTAGTCAGAGAGAACGGAGCGCCAAACTCTACGTCTCTGTATACCTCTTTCGCCTCGTTCATTGTTATCAACCTCTTCATATATGCCCTTCGGGGGGTGATTGATGATTTTTACATGATTTTTACTTTCCTCCAGTATCTTTGATACTGTGTTTTCGAAGGTCAACCGAGATCTCCCCATATCTCTATCATTTTTCCGTCATGAATATTTATTGCCATGTTTTCATCACTCATTCGTTTGACGTGCCTAAACCAGCTGAGCACGTTCTTCATTTTCACCGTGTCATCCTCTCTTGTACCTGCCATTCTGTGTCTCTTCTCTCTTCTTATTCTTCTCTTTATTGTAGATTAGATCAGCTAAGCTGACTCCGCATATCCTACGTAGAGATCGCATCTCCAAAGTATTCATCATTCTTCCTCTGATTCTTCTTCACTTGTTCTAATATCATTTATTTCTGCATATCTTTCATATTACCATATACATAATAGTATGTAATACCAATATATTTCGTTCATTATTCTTTATATTATAGCTTTATACATACATATAGATAATTTTTTAAGAATTTGTGATTTTTATATGAAGAACAAATAATTATCATTAAATGAGGGTTTTTAAGTAATCGTTAGTCATTGTCATGTGGATTGATTCATAATTTTGCCATTATATTAACAGAAAGTGATCTTATTATATTTTTTTTATTATTTCCATTTATATTATTTATTCTTAATGCTTCCTGAAACAAAATAGTTTAGTTAAAAATTACTATTTAATCAATGATTCCATAACTAATGTATTTTACATTAGGCCTTAACATATGGATTTAACTAGCTTGCCAGCATCCAGCCATTGCGATAAGCCGATTATAGTAGAGAAAAAGAGAATTTTTCACATCACAAGATTAAAAAACCCTTCATTATTTTGCCAGTATAGTGTAACGCAGTAGTTTTTACTCAATTCGTGAAGTACCCACCGTTCAAGCTTTTTAATCTTCCCAATTTGCTTCAAGTCAATTAAAATAGTTTTATTACTAACATTGAAGTTAACGAAACAAATACTTGTGTAAAATCTAAAATCTAATATTAAAACAACAATAGTAATGTTTCATTAGTTTAATGAATTAAACTTCGTAATAAACTTTATAAAATATATCGCATAAAATTATAATTGTTTATAATTTTGACTGTGACTGTACCTGTGTCTAGTCCCAATTGTACAAAAGTATTTAACTAATTAGAGCAATTTGTAAAATATATTAATCTTCAATTTATTTATGAAGTTCCTTTCGAAATGCTAAATTAAAAGTAAAAATAGCGTCCTTTAAAATTAAAGTCATTTACAATTTAATTGGCTTAATCAATTTAATTGTCAATTGTCATTGTCAAATTGCAAAATTAATTATTGATTATCTATTGAATTTATATTTAAGAACATTTCAAAAACTTATATATATTTTTTTATAGGATAAACTTTGTGTGTTGCGTGTAAAATGATTATCATGCATTTTATATTGTAATTGGTTTAATAAAGCAATTTCCTTATATATTTACTTGTATATTTAAAAAAGTGACAGTTAAAGAACAATAGGAATATTACAAAAACGTAAAGTCTATTTTTATTAATTATGCTTTTTTGCAATTTGACTGATGATAAATGAAAGCACATTTCCTCTGCATAAACCTTTGAAAGGAACTTCATTGTCTTCCAAGACTGACTAATAATTATATTTTGGTGATCGACGCCTTAAATAAGTTTCTAGATTTTTCCAATAATGGGTTTGTTTTCTTTATTCGTTATTATAAGCTCAATTAACAGTAGTTTAGTTACTTAATGATGATTTGTAATTAGATTTTTTTTCTTTATTCAAATTTACTATTACTTACGTATCTCAAAATTGTGAAAAGTTTGAAAAAAAACGGTCAAAACTTGTGAAAACTTGTACTACATATAAATATAAACATTTTATTTTGAATAATTATCAAGTTGTGCGACAGTCATTTTATAATACTTTCTTTGTAGTATAGAAAAATTAAATTCGATTTAGCATATTATATAGTGCAAGTTAAATAGATATTTACAGATAATGCATTTCGTTATGTTAGTTTTAATAAATTCAATTGTAATATTATTATTTCTTTCAACTGATAAATCAAGAAATCTAAATGAAAATATTGAATTTTCTTATAAGAGGTTATTATAGTAGGAAAAGGATAAATTCTTGTTATTTTTTATCACCTTCACGTTTTATTCCGCACACAGCAGGGTATGCATAGGCATAGGAATTCTAGCAGTAATGCATGTTCAGTGGCAGAACTCAACGCCACGCTTGCCTCGACACCAAAGCGAAGAAATGAAAATATAAAATTAAATTAATATTTCATTTCCTCGAGTGGGGATCGAATCCACAATCAGTCGCATTTTACAGTCATACACTTGAGCCTCTGCGCTTGTATATGCTAATATATATTTTTATCTACGTTAAAATGTTCATACTGAATTTAATATATTTTTTAATTAAGTTAAGTATGTGAATAACACTTTATTATTGATATAAAATGAATTAAACTAGCTAGTTGTTATATATGCAACCATAGATAATAAAATTGATGTTTTTTTTTTTGTATTTCTTAGCCTACTTAATAATAATGAATAGCATTGTATTATTTTATAATATTTTAAAGTGTTATTGACACACTTAGGTTTATAAACGTTTTGTTAATTCTTTATGAAGATTTTTACATAACTATCAATAAAAAATGCAATGTATTATAATTGTATGAAAATTTCGACGTAGCTCGATAATAATGTATAACTTAATTATTACTTCGCGCTTACTTTATTGTAGAAGTGCGGGTTCAAATCTTACTATAATATTTTTTTATATGAAATTTCAATAAATATTTTTAGTTTTTGTATAAACTTTAATTGTGTTTCATCATCAGAATATAAATCGTACTATTTACATAAGAATCTCCATTTTAAATAATCAATTTTGATACTTTTACAGGTTTGTAACACAATTATACTATTATTTGAGCGTTGATGTAAATGCAAAGACGTAGTTAGGAATATTTCCTTTTATTAAGACTTATAGCTAGTTGTATAGGATTCATATATATTTATTTATTGTCACGCTGTATCCCGCATACGACAGGATAGGCAGAAGGAATCTAGTGTTAAAACCGCAGTTCCTGCAAATTCTGGACCCATTGCACGTGAGTGACACCAGAGCGATTTATCCTCGATTGGGAATCGATCTCTTTCTTTTTTATTTTCTATATTTTCTTGAATGTTATTATAATTATTAAATTAAATGTAAAAAAATAATTGAAAGTAGTTACTTTTTTGCTACTTGTACAGGTGGGTCAAAAAGGCGTGCGAATTTTAAAATCGGATTGATCATGAGAGGGATGCGGTAGCGGGGCGCGGGTAGTGGGGATAGGTAGCTTGATTCTCGGAAATTTAGTCACCATGGCGCTCCATGGTTTCTCCGGTGAGCAGTTCTGTTCTGTGTAAAGGTTTATTACAAAAAAATGACGATTCGTGCACTATTGCGCGGCGTCTTTTTCGCTCCGAGTTTAGTTTACATGATTTACATCAATGTCCTGGTGAAAGTTTTATCAGATCGCGGGTCAAAAAGTTTGAGTCTACGGGTTCGATACTGAATCAAAAACCAGCGGGGCGTCCAAGGTCAATAAGAACGGATGAAAGCGAAGTAAGCGAAGTCGCGCCAAAGCGTATACAGTCTGTATAGCGACGAAAATTTACTGTTAACTGCATAAATTTGAAGCCTACTACAGCCGGACCTGGTTTCAACAAGACGGCGCGACATCTCATACATCCAATGAGTCCTCCTTAGCAGTTGTCAACGAAATGTTTACTGGAAAACTGATATCGCGTCGAGGGGACATTCCGAGGCCTCCTCGGAGGCCAGATCTCACGCTACTGGATTTTTCTCTCTGGGGGTACCGCAACAGCCGCGTTTATGCCAAAAAACCGACGACAATTGCCCAGCTCAAGATTAACATTTGCGAAGAAATGGTTCAGATTCGAGGAGTGTGTACGTTTGGATGGTACACATATCAGTGATGTTATTTAAAAAAAAATAGAAATCCCATGTGTTTACTTAATTATAAATAAATATTGTCTTTCCCAAGCCTTGTAGTTTTTTTCTATGATTTATTAAAATTCGCATAACTTAATGGCCCACCTGTATTTTGGGTTCAACATTTATTTTAACGTAAATGTTTTTCAATTTAAATATGACTATTTGCATTATTCTGATTTATTTTAAAGTTGGACGTAGTTAACACTTTTGTAAAAATTGTTGATGCACACTTTAGTTTGTATGTTGTGTTAACTTATATTAAAATATAATATAAGTTAGACAAACACTTAGAATACCTACTATACACATAGTGCGCTTAAACGGTTTAAATACTTGTACTAAAATATATTTTATACAATTTTATGCTGAGATATGTGTAAGTTTATTAAAATGTGTCATTGAACTTAAAAGTTGTTAGATTTGAATCTCAAATTATTTAACTACTGTTTTATTAAACATAAGGCAGGTTATGTAGAGATAATCTAGTGTCAAGACACTCCGTTGAGTAGCGAAATTTAACGCTGCGCTTCTTCCAGTAGGACGGGAAAATGAAAATAATTCATATCACAGTAAAGCATCCTGTTTTCACGCTACGATGGTCTCGGTGATTGATGACTATGATTTTTACATTGATGAATAATGCAGGACAGAGTGACTTAACACTAGATTCTTTCTTCGTATAAAAAAATACTTAGACTTATGAAATATCCTATCTACGTCTAAATAATTTAATATGTAAGATTATTTGTTAAGTTTTGTATATATACTTATTTTATGGTATACATAAGCTTGAATATTTGTTCTCTCTTATTGAATATAGTAATATATTAACGTTTATTTTGTATATATTGTATAGTAATCAAACTATTATTGAAAATGTTAGAAATACCGCGTTGTTTTTGTAGATTTTTTAATGATCGATTCGGTTGTTTTTCGTATAGTGGAATTAAGTTTATTACGTTGAAGTAAAACGAAACATCTTAACATTAGAATAAAAAATGAGCTTTCAGAAAATATGTGTATTACTGAAAAATACGAAAAATGATTATTTATAAACATTAATCCGTATTAAAAAACTGATCTTTCGATCCTTTAATAATTCAACAAAGCACCGGTTTTTAGAAGTGCTTACCTATCTGTGAAATAGAAAAAATTGATTTTAGGTTTGGGCCTGTACAATGACGTCAACGTTATTTCAGGAATAAAAAGAAACTATAATTTTGTATCAAGATTAGTTAATTTTTAGTATAGGTATTATTTGTCGAAAATAAATTTCGTCATATTAGTTTTGTTTTTTTTAAAATATTTTTTATTCTTTACTACCGTTGACGACTTTATCTATAATGCCGATTGTGTACATTAAAGCTAAATTGGATATTTTAAAATGTTAAATTTTCTATTTGATTATGAATACGTGTATCTTAAACGTCAAAAAATATGTATAAATAAAAAGTGGATTCCGTTATTTTTTTTTATTTAATGATTAAAGAAGTTCTCCTTTTTCTTTTCTTGTAAATTTCTAATATAAGTTTTACAGGCTCATTTATCCCATCTGTCACCATACTAACCTAGCACTCCCTCGTAACCGCTTCGCGGAGATCAGACCCATCTGTTTAAATGGCCACTTATTATTATTTTTTCATTCTCTCTAACACTACCTAGAAGGCTCTCTCTCAAAACACCTGGAGTTCGCCTAATGGAGCTGAGGATACGCTTCGTTTTCTCTGCTACCCCGCTAGTAAATAATGTTAGATTAGATTAGACTAAGTCCTAACTTTAAATGGCAAAAGAAAAGACTATCGGTACTTCTTATACTCGTTTATTCCAGTTCCTAATTATACAGGCAAAATTTTGTAAAAATTGTCTTAAAAAATAAAAACTTAGAAGACTAACAAATAAGTACTTAGAAGACCTTATATTAAACTAGCGACCCCCTTGCGGCTTTGCCCGCTTTAACTACTGGATTATTCATATGATGTATGTTTGCAAAGCACTTAAGATAATGTGAAAATTAATTAAACCCTAATGCAACCCGCATTTTCGTANTCCGTTGGGTGGTTTAGAAGAAGAAGAGTTAGAAACGCCAGACAGACACGAAAAGCGACTTAGTTTTATAAGATATAGGATAGGATAGGATAGGATAATAAATTATTTATTTTCCTTACATTGTAATCTTAGACTTGATTTAATTTCTTTTTCTGGTTATATACCAATTGGTTCATTGTCTACCATTGTCTTGTGTCAACACATAATGTATTTAAAAAAAAACAGGTGAATTAAGTTATCTACAACGTTCTCTCAATATACTTAGTATAGATTTTTAAAACTCACTTTGTTGTATTTTTAAAAAAAATCACTTCCAACATTCACAAAATCTGTCGATATCATTTTCGCTAATACAATTCAAATGATCAGTTTTGATCATGTCCGATGCTTTTTCAGCAATCATTACCACTGGTGCATGTGTGTTACCACTAACTATTGAAGGCATGATACTAGCATCTGCAACCCTTAGGTTTTTTACACCCCTAATCCTTAGCCTTTCGTCGAGCACTCCTTTTTCTTCAGGCCCCATTGGGCACGTTCCAGAAAAATGAAATTGGGACGCTGCCATATTTAAAACATAGCATTCCCAATACTCTTGACTACCGAATTCAATATTTGCACATTGTTTTACTTTAAAATCGACAATTTTTGCGTCAACACTTCTAAAATATGTGGAATCTACAATATTTGCAAAGTCTTTGACACATTTTGCAAAATTTGTTATATCATTCTTATTAGAAAAATAACCTGTTGACAAAAGTGGCTCATCGTTATAATTGTTAGTCCTTAATCTAACTGTTCCTCTAGATTTCGGATGAAGGAAAGATATTAAAGCAAAGAATGTGTCTTGGTTAGTGGAATTAGCCATTGCCAGACATATTTCATTGTCCCATTTGAACACGTTAGAGCACATCAATGTAGGGAATATAGTACCATACGGCAAAGGAAATGCAGTTACTTGATAATCAGGTCGCTTTTGATCACTTTTAAGCGGAATAAACCCTAAGATTGTTGGGACAGGAAATTTATCCAAGTGATTCAAAACATCTAAATTTTCTTGGAAAGATGTCTTATTTCCCCCGGTTATAATGATTGGCACTAGGACGTGATCTTGCAAATTAGTGCCAACACTGGGTTGGTTTACTGTTGTTTCAATTCCCAAGTTTTGTAGGTGTTCATTTGGTCCGATGCCCGAAAGCATTAATAATTTAGGACTGTTTATAGCTCCAGCTGATAAAATAACTTCTTTTCTAGCATACACATTTTTTCTATCTCCATTTGATTCCTCGATATCAACGCCAATTGCTGTTTTACTATCAAGAATTATTTTCCTAACCATTGTTTTTTTAAGTATATATAAATTCTTACGTGTTATAATTGGCCTGATATACGCATAACTGCCGCTTTGGCGTCGTTTGTCAAAATAATTAAAAGTTGCATCAGTATATCCCATTTGATTCGAATCTTTATAGTCGCTTGTGACATTATATCCTTTTTCTTTAAAGGAACTTAAATATTTTGCTGTTTGTTCTTTCCAAGGTGACTGTGTCAGACCCAAATATTGATTTGTATCTGGATAAATTTTAGGCTTGATTCTTAATTCGTCTGATGCATTTGAAAATTCGCTTATCCTGTAATACTCGGCTACAGAATGCCAATCCCAGCCTTTATTTCCTCGACTTACCCAATCTTTGTAATTCTCTTCGTAACCTCTCACGTAATACATGTAATTAATATTACTAGATCCGCCTAACATTTTTGCTTGAATCGCATGAATTCTTTGTTTTTTTTGCGTTTGACTAGAGTAATTATCATTGATGGTGTGATAAGTCCAGTCAGGAAATGTAGTTCCTAATAAAACGGACAGTCCGGGTATCTGAAATTATTATTTTTAAATATATTATTTAAATAAATAGGCACATTTAAAAATTGAACTACCATAAAGTTTTCTGAATTTACCGATGCTAAAGTTGTTTTCAATAAAAACTCGAAAGTTATTCAATTTTAGAAAACCTTTGAAGTTAAAGAAAAACTTAGGTATACTTCTGTAACATAATCTTTCTACAATATTTTGTATTAATCTACGTTTCGTCTCACTTACTTCAGAAGCATAAGGAGGATCGTCCCCGGCTTCGATAAGAAGTACTGACCAATCGCTAACTTCAGATAATCTATTGGCTATTACACAACCTGCCGATCCCGCTCCTATTATTATGAAGTCAAAGTTCTGTCCATCTAAAAAATGATCGGTCTTAGATGTTATTTTCTTCTTATTTTAGGGTCACGTTGTTTATCCCGCAGCCAGGCAGAGGGAGCCTGGGAACGTAGTGTTAAGAAACACCCGGTTCCCCACTTTTCGCTGAATTTTTGACACATTGCGTGTTGAGTGGAACTCAACCCGCGCTTTGCCCTGTTATCAGAGTAAGATAATGAAAATATTAAGAGTGGGAATTGAGCCCACAATTGTCGCATTGACAGTCGTATGCTTGTGCCACGACGGCTTCTTAGATCTAAGTTCAATAAGATAATTAGTTCTTAGTTCAATATGGATTTAATTGTACATACGCATTTGCTACGTACATTTTATTAATATTATTATACACACATACTTCTTTTATTAAATTAGTTAATCAATTTTACATTTTTAAATATAAATTATTATAAAAAAGACACATTTAAAAATATTAAAAAACCACTCTTCCGAGTGCGGGACAAGGATCCAAGCCATCGGTGGCTAGGGCACCAGAGAGAGGAACCTCCGCACAATACGCGCTGTCTCAAGTAACACTGCCTTCTGTATCCGGTTCTTGATTTAACAGCTAAGCGATAGCCTCTTAAGGTGTTGGTCGAGGCTTTTCGCTATTAAACCGTTAACCGAAACCACTATCGGCACAATGATAGTCGCATTGACATCCCACATGGCGGTAATCTCATGGGCTAGGTCCAAATATTTAGATTGTTTTTCTTTTTCCGCCTTCACGAGATTGTCATTATGTGGGATAGTAACGTCAACAATCACTGCGCGGCGCGCCTCTCGGTCTATTGGCAACAATATACCTGTCAGCAATAATAGAGCCTAGTAGAGCAAAGCACAGATATTTTCAAGAACATATATATTATTATATAATTAGCTTTTACTTTCGGCGTCGCCACTGTGGTCAAATGGAAGGGCAACTAAGAATTGTGTATGATACATGAGCAGGACACATTTTAAATGCGGGAAGTAACTTTGACAAGTACAGTTGTGTTATTACAACCGTTAATGCGTTGTTTAGTAAATAGACTATCCAATACAAATATTTTTTTTCTTTTGACACATTTGGCACAATTTCACATTCAAACTGGCAGTTCCAGTTCTTGAGATTAGCGCCTTCAACCAAACAAATTATTCAGTTTCATAATATTTGTATACTTACATATATTTTGTTGGCTCAGATGTTATTTAAAAATAAAATCCGTTATTTTTAAGACCTACTCTTGCTCCGGTATCCGTGTCTTAAGACACAATAAGGCTATTCTATAATTGCTCTTCTTTATACCTACGACGTCCTACGATTTTGCCTACCCTGCTGTATGCGGAATACAGTGTAAAGTAAAAAAAATACATACCGAACATTTTTGCATTTTGTTCATAATAATTAACAGGGTAAAGTAAAGATGTTATGATTACGATGCCCATCTGAATATAATGTATAACCGGTGCTAAGTAAAACACTTGTAGATACGCCCACCAGATCCACATTCTGAACCTGAAAATAGTTTAAAATACGTAATTTATTTTTTAACTAGCTGTAGCTGCTGTAGCTACGCCATCAACTAGTGAAATAGATTTGAAGGAAAGACATTACACAAATCGACTTCTGTAGGTAAAGAACTCAACGCCGCGCATTGCTTGAACAAATGGAAATATAAATTTAAGTAATTATTTAATTTCTTCGAGTCAAACCAGTCACACTTTGTGCCTCTGGACGACTGGCCACTGTCATTTTATTTTCTGGTCATTTTATTAATTTTGTTCATTTCGAAAATATAGATATGACATTGTCGCTTTTCTTTTCAATTCAATATTTAATGGCGTGCTGTGGGATAAATATATTTCTTGTTTTTCCATCTGGTGCAAAAAAGTCCCGTTTCGGAATGCTATGCAAATTTGGTCAGTGTAAACAAGTTTCTCCGTGACTATCGCAGTACGCTAGTTTTTATAAAACGGGTGTAAATTATTTATTAAAGTGTCAATTATACCTAAAAGAAATGAAAGTACCATCAGACGTCTAAAAATATTCAAGTTATCATAAAAAAAAGGAAAACACCTCTAAAAAAAAATAAAGCCACACTACAATGTCTCGTTTTGACCCTGAACCCTTATACCTTTAACTCTATAAGAGTCTTATACAATTAAAAAAAAGAGATTTTGCCAAAAATAAAAAAAGTGATTTTTTCAAATAAAATAAGTAATAAAATTATCGTGTTTAAGAATGAAATGTAGCAGAGCGGCAAAAAAGTAGTAGGTGTTTAAGTTATTGGTATCTAATCGTAACTGCGTCACACGTAATAAATTCAATTTGGATAAACATCGGGAAATAAAAAAAATGCTGCTCTCGTAAAAGTAGCGCAGACTCTTCCACCCTGCTTAAAGATGTCTAAGAAGGGTATAGAGACAAAGACCAAGATGCGATGATGCTGTGTTCGAGATTGATCCGGAAGAATGAATTCAAAATCAAATCCTCTTCCTGGTAAGCTACTATTGGGTTCTGGAACTGAACACGCAATGTCTCGAACTGGTGAAGAACAGAGTGTCTTGGCGCTTGGTTGCCGAAAAAGAGGCCAAGACAGAAAAGAAAAGAGGAGCCTAGTGAATAGATAAGTAATTCAATTTTTCACTTAATTCCCATTTTATTTTTACCCTAATAGCCCTATCCTACCCTGATACCTATTGCGCCTCGAATTTTGTGTGTGTGTGTGAATGTATTTTCAGTAAACATTAGTTAAAAATAACTAACGTTTACTGAAAATACTTTAAAAATTCGTATAATTAAAAACATATAAAAATGTTAAGCCCAACTCCACTGGAAAACCGTTACATTAACATTTTACATCTTAATTATATCTTATTAAGTAAAAAATATATCTTGTGAGTAAATGTGCTTGAAATTATTATACAAATAAAATAATTTAAAAATAAATCAGCTTCACTCTGTACTTTTCCCCTGCTGTGCACACGGCAGGGTAGGCAGAGGGAGCCGAATTCTGGAAGCGTTGCGCTCTACCTCGTCACCGGAGCGAAGAAATGGAAATTAAAATTAATATTGCATTTCCACGAGTGGGTATCGAACCCACAACCAGTCGACTATCTTCGCAAATAATTAATTATAATAATTTCAATAAAATATATAATAAGTATTTAATCAAATATACAAACAAAAAAAGACGGTTCTTTAACATAAATATACCTAACTAGGTAAGGTTCGCGGGGCTTAAGTGTCTCTAGACGCTCACACAAACACAAAGTTAAGCTATGAGTGTCTCTTAAAATAGAGCCAGAAAAAAGCTTGAAAAAAAAGATAAAAGATATATATCGATTCTTCTACATCGGATATCGTTGTTTTCTTTATTTTTTTTACGGTACGATGTGTCGTTTGAGGTAACAGCAAATTATTTCAGTATATCATCAGAACAATTTTGTGTTCACGATTATTGTTTTCTTTATTACTCCTTCACAAGAACGGTGTCGAGGCAAAGGGCGGCGTTGAATTCCGCCACTTAATACGCAATGCCTCCTGAATTCGGCGGAAAGTGGAGAACAGAGTGTTTTAACACTAGGTTCCCTCTGCCTATCCTGCTGTGTGCGGGATACAGCGTGAAGCTGATTATTATTAATTATTATTTTTTACAAAATATCCATATTTTTAAATAAATAAAACACTAAATACCTTTAATATCTTCTTCTTATATATTTCAAATTAATATTACAAGATAAGATTTTAAATCCGATAAAAACAACACTTCTTTAATATTTAGACCTAACTAAAAATAAATATACGTTGGTATCAGAGGAAGGACTTCAACTTACTGACTATAGCCAGATGAAATTAATTAAGCTTTAATATGTAAAAATGTATTAATTTATATACATACGAGTATGTCGTTTTTGTATGACATAACATTTAACATCTCAAATATCAAGGGAATTCGTAGTAAAAAAACTTTTAATATGTAGTAACCGGTACACCTACAAGTTCGTAACTTTGCTTGTACCCATAACCATGAACTACTTTCATAAGGTAATGTGCTTCAAAAAAAAAATTATATATATATATATATATATATATATATATATATATATATATATATATATATATATAGCCTAATACTACGTGTATTTAATTTAAATAAGAAAGCTTTCTTTTATGATTTATTTATTTTATATCTATATTCCCCCGCATAAGAATTGAATGTACGAACTCGAAATATGAACTTCAAAGATCTTCTACATGATAATATTATTTAATTACTATAATTATAGCTGTAACATTTAATTTTTTTACTGTTGCTATAACAATATTTTTGCTTTGAATCTTATTTTTTAAATTTTAATGTATAAAATGTTAATGAAGTTAATATTTTATACATTTTTATTTTATCAATTTCAAATTCTAAGTATTTATTTCGGCAAAGCATTTATCAGTTCATTATTTTTATTACCTTTAATATTTTTGAGCCTGAGGAAATAAAAATATTAAATAAATTATAAAAATATAAAATGTTGGTGTTTAATTTCGTTTACTTGTTTTATTTTTACATTGATTTATTATTTATATCATTTTTGTTCTTTTTTCCTTAGTTTGGACATTTTTAAGGTTCCGTACCTTAAAAGTTAAAGAATCCGTACAACAGAGTGATCCTATTAAATCAAATTGTCGTCCGTCTGTCCTTCTGGCAAGAGACTGCGTGGGCGAATCGAACTCAAATTATTGTCAATAATTTACGTTGACTGTTCCTTGCGAGCGTCTATGTATCGTTTTGCCTGCATTTTGTATGAAATTCACCGCGTAATCAAAAACTATTTACTTTCCTGTGGACCCAAAATTACAAAATTTGTCCAGAAGTGAGAATTTGCACTACAAATAAAGGAATAAATCCAAAAAGTGGAAATTTATAGAATAAAGTATAATAAGTTTAAAGTGTGCTGCTCGTTGACATACAATCCAAAAAAATGATACGGAGCCCTCAGTATGCAAGTTCGACTCGCATTTGACCGTTTTTAAGGCTTTATTTATCATACTTCATTTTGGTTTTGACTTTTTTATTTTCCAAAGGTTTTGACTTTTTTATTTTCCAAATTTAACCTAAAACTTACCTTATAAACCTTATAAATTGCGCCTTAGTAGTTGTTAATCGTGCATGAAATTCTATAATCAGGAATGTTTGAAACTCTAAGGGGCCAGTTACTTCACGATAGAAGAAAAAGAAGAAGAAAAATAAGAAGAGAAAAGACTTTTGTTAAAAATAGTTTCCCGGCGCGGTAAGTGGCAAGGAAAGTAAGTACATACGAAGAAAGTTGCGGTATCTTCCTTGTGATATGAAAATAGTGGAGTAAAATATTGTTTTTCGGATATTCTTATTTTAAATCTGTTTTTCTATCTTGGAAAAAACATCTCCAACACCTCCTCTTAATAAGTAACTAAATATAATTAAATATATTGTTGTAATCTGATTTTAATTATTTTATTTTTCCTTTTTTGTATTTAACAAAAAGTAATGTTAGACAAATAATAAATAATTAATTAATGCCCCAATGACCTTGGCAACTAGATATTTTGTAAATGTTCAAGAGTGAACCGGTTTTTATATGTAAAAATGCGAAAAAAGCGCGCAGTCGCCTGCCATGTCTTAATTAGGTATGCCCAATGGAGAATTATCATTAAATTTAAATTCTAGCTCATCGTATTGTCTTTTAAAAACAAAAAATACGTGTGAAAGAATTATTTTGATACGTCTATTAGTTTTTGAGATATAGTCCTTTAAAGTAAGCGCGTGACACGAGATTCCGTCGGGCCGTAACCGGTCCGCGATACGTCACAGGTCTGACAGAACTAGCTCGCTCAGTTCGTCTTCGTTCACGCGCAATTCGAGCTCTTCTGTAGCTGGCGTTTCACTTCGAGTTTAGTTTCGTTTAATAAATAATATATAGGTATATTTTTAAATTCTTTTTTTTCACATATATGATGTAATAGCGAGCATTGTATTTTAAGATATTGAAGTTTTGTTCCAAAATCTTTAGCTTTGATTTTTGTTATTGTAGTATCGATACCAGAAAGCTTGAATTTTTTCCAATGACACTTGGTTTGGCTTGGGCGTTACCACAAACTTAATCAGTACTTTAATGGAGAGACTACTCAGAACTTTGATTGAGGCATACAGAAAAAAAAAGGTGAGCTCTGCATTAGATATCCGACCTTTTTAGATTTGCAGAAGGCCTTTAACTGTGTGCCTCGTTAATGTACTTGGAGGGCATTGCGATCCAAAGGGATCCCTGAGGCCTATATTGAGATTATCAGAGATATGTACCACGATCCCGCTTTGCCATTCGCGATGGTTAGGACTGCTGTTGGCGACACCAAACCCTTTAGATCACAGTAGGGGGTTCACCAAGGCGCGGCTCTTAGTTCGTTCTTATTTAATGTAGTGTACTGTCACGGCTTACATCCAGGATTAGCCTCCATGAATTCAATCAGTTGGTTCTGATTGAAGAGAACCAACTGATGCTGGAGGGTAAAGTGAACCTCTGGAAGGGTGCGCTTGGGAACGGCGGCCTTAAACAAAATGTGTCGAAGACCGAATACATAGCCTGAGGGAACCCAGACTCGAGCACTGTCCTTATAGGTCCTGAGCCAGCTGTTAAGTTGAAAAAGTTTCAAGTACCTTGGATCCGTTATGCATGAGTCTGGAGGCATCGATCACGATGTCCATGGCTGGATAAGCGCCGCCTGTGCCAAATGGTGGGAGGTTACTGGTGTGGTCTGGGACCGCAGAATACCACCCAAGCTCAAGGGGTTGATATATAAGAGCATCATCTGTCTGGTTCTTTTATACGGCAGCGAATGTTGGCCAGCACTATCTCGGCACGCTAAGGAGCTTCACGTCACGGAAATGAAGATGCTGAGGTAAATGGGTGGCGTAACGTGGTCTGACGCATACGTAACACATTCATTCGAGGTAGTCTTGGGGTCCATGACGGATAAGCTCCAAGAGCGTGGCCTAAGATGGTATGGCAACGTTGCGCGCCGGTGTAGGAACTATATCGGATGCAAGTTCAATGCTATGTCTTCCGTGATGCAGGACATGAGTGCCAGTGGTCGAACCACTCAGGACGTTACAGATCGTGAAAAGTGGAGTAGGATAAGCAGGAAGACAGACCCTGGCAACATACGCCGGGATTAATGCCAAGAGAAAGAAGACTTGATGGCAGTTGTTGAAGACTCGTCGCTTCGGCGATGTAGCCCATTATAAATGCCTTGGTAAGTTTACAATCACCTCTGCTGGCGACACAATCTTCACAGATTACGTATAAACTTATTGGTTCTTTTCATTGCATTCTAAACTGCAATAATATGGTTTAATACGTGCGTGGTATTCTGCTGTAATCTACATTTGGCAATACATACATAACCTACTCTTTTAAGTTATACGTACGACCATAACTCTCTCTTGCCGATCTACAATAATCACAATAAAAATGTTATTCAGATATACATGTATAAAAATATTAAAAATCTACATTAAAAAAAATTGTGCATCTGCTCAACTTACTGCATATATTTAGTTATATTATAAAACAATCTTACTACTTTGAACTTGAATAAAAGGTTTGGTACTTTTAACGCAAATAGCGTTACCTACAATATGAAACTAGTTAGGTTAGGTTACATTACAGTTTTAAATAAAGAATTTCAAATAAAATAACATAAGGCAGTTATTATCTATACCCTAAATTGACATAATATTACTAGTTAGACAACAAAACTTATCTTCGCATTTTTACTCCTTGCATTTCTGCGTACGCGTAGGTTATCCGATTGCCCTGTTTCGAATCCCTCATCCATTTTAATTAATTAGATTGACACTTTAGCACAGGCAAGTAACAAACAAACAAAGTACTGCGCGAGATCTCCTAACTATCGCCGGCGACTAACGAGTTGTAAGACCAGTGACGTCACCGCCGACCTCGGGACTGTTAGCGGCATTTAAAATTATTGCAAACTTCAAATGCCTGTAAAATCATAACAACTTGGTTGTTTTTAATGAAACAAAAACTAGTGAATTTGTATACGTTAAAACTTTACTGTAACGAACTTTGAAGTATTACAGTCATACCTATTACTATTCCTCATTCTAGAAAATCCTGACGTTTGCTCTTTTGATGTGATCGAGGAACTTAATAAATTATAGCGATTTCAAAATTTAACATACAAAAAAATTAAGTAGAGCTCGAATTGAAAGAAATTGTCACATACGCGATGGTACTCGATTTCGTGCTCAGCTTAATTGGATTCCAACCTCTGTTTACCATGATATGCACATTGATTTATATACCACTGTTTAAGATCCATAATTACCAGAATGTTCCAAGGTCAACGCTCTATTACTTGACCAATTAAAGCGGATTTTTTTATTTACTTAAATATCATTTTTTAATAACTAAATTAAAATTAGGTTTCATTTATTTTTCACTACTTACTTTCAAAGTTGTTTATTTATTGAAATAGACATACTTAATTAAATATAAAAAAACCAGTTATGTTATGTTACATATTATGAAATAACTTGTTTTTTTAATGTATGATGTATTTTGTATTGCTTGACTTGTAATTATTATTACCAATAAATTATGATTATGATTAATTTAGTAATACTATATATTTTTATTAAATAATTAAATTCATTTGTTAGTAATGTATCAAGTTGACGACAAGGATTTAATGATTGGCCACTGTCTCACGGTCATTGATTGGCAATCTAGTAGTTGACCAGTTGAGTAAATAATACAGTTTAATATTAATAGTACGTTATATTGGGTCGATTTGACTCCAGAGCCAATCAAGCAGTTAGTAAAAGCTTTTATATACCACTCTGTGAATTGACATCCACACAATTTATACTTCAAACTTGCTTTCCAGTACACAAGAGTAGGCTATCACTGCTACGATCTCCGCGTTGTAAGTACCTACCTACCTACGGGCTAACAATACTAAAGTAATAAAGTTATAGTCACTATTATGAGTATAAAAAAATTCCCATGAATGGTTAAAACAATTTCAAATTGTTATATTATATTCTAAAATATTAGTTGAAATGAAAAGTTATGAATGGGACCTGCCAAAATTGTTAAATAACTACTTGTTTAACGATAACCACTTGACGCAGTTCATTATTTTTTTATTATGAATTTAAGCTCATTATGATGAATTTGGATTATTATCACGTCTTTAGTGATACTAGCAAGGTTAAGACGAAAAAAAATGGCCGAAGCGTTTTTCATCTCTTCAACGCTACATATATATATATATGTAGCTTAGTACTTTTTTGATTTTGTGTCTTAATCCTGTTTTAACGTATTCATATATGATAATTTTTGCTATTTAAGATTTTTCATTAAATTAATGATGTTTCTTTATTTTCGTGAACACACAATTGGTTGAAATTGATTAATAGTACTCTACGTCTAAAACATTTTAATTATTGGATCGACTGATTCATGGACGTTCTCAATATGTCAAATAATTTTTGATAGATGTCACTTCAATGTTGGTTTGATGTATGAACGCAACAATGCTCGAAGTCGAATCACTATAATTAAAGAACTGAACCGAACTAAACGTAAAATTTTAAGAAAAGTAAACACAAATTCGAATAAGAAGTATGTCTAAATTACGACAAGCAATAAATTATTCATATTGTAGATATTATAGTATTCAGCAAGCGAAGAAGAAACTACCTATCATATCATGTAAACGTCCAGAATTCAATCACTATGAGGGCCAATCTTATAGTAAGTTTGAAGGTGTAAAACTCGCGTCTCAGGGATGGCTACATGCGAAATCAAAAAACGATTATTTCATAATCCATGGAAATGCAAATAAAAAGCAAGAAACAAAAGTTTATCAAAAAACATTCGAAGAAATAGGGCTATGTTCACAATTGAGAGAGGTTATGTCCCAATTGGGTTATTCCCTACCTACGGCGATTCAAGCAAAATCTTTTTCACCTATTATAGAGGGTTATAACACTTCCATGACAGCTGAAACAGGTTGTGGAAAGACTTTGGCATACTTGTTACCCATTATACAACACATTTTAGAGTGGAAGCCTCATGTTGCTGAAGATTTTAATAGTCCATTGGCAGTAGTTATAACTCCAAGTAGAGAATTAGGTAATATATTTTGAGTTTCACACTTAACTCTGCTAAGAGAATGAAGCACTAAGACCTACGGTCCCTACATATGTCTCATGCTGCTACTCTGCTGTTTTTGATCTATTCATACATGCTCTCTGGAGGGTCTACATGTTTTTAATACGTCCTCCTGTATTGTCCACAATAGATTCTAGATATTAATTTACCTCTCCTCTTATGAGTGAGTTGTAAGAAAGGTAAACTATCACCTAGGACATGTATTATGTTTTTCTACCATGATGTTTGTTTTTCACCTTTTCTCTTCTCTATGTGCATAATATATAATTTGACAAACCAAACTACTGCAGTATATTTTTCTTTATTTGTTCCTCCTACTTTTCTACCTCTTTGTTGCAAATATAATAAGTTAAACTTTATTCGTATCTTTTTCTGCTCTATAGCACTGTACAATAGGTATCAGTATTGCACCATGTAAAGCCAAACATGTAGCTATGCCGGCATAGGAAATGGAATATCTATTCCCCTTGCAGTAATTAATTTTCTAGTTATTATGTGTTAAGAGTAGAAGAGTAGTAGAAGAATTTAATGCTGCACTTTGTCATGTTTCTAGAGTGACTCTAAGTGGGAATTGAACCCACAGCTTCTGTGCTTACAATCAGGCAGATTAGACAGAAAACATTTTATTCTTGCACAAAAAAAATCTTAAATAATACATTTCTTTCTATTTCAGCAACCCAAATAGGTGAAGTGGCACAAAGTCTCACAGAAAATTTAAACATAAATGTTTCTACATTAATAGGCGGTAAAACAAAACAGAAAATGATCAATCCACCCATAGAGTATTCTGATTTACTAATAACAACCCTTGGTGCGTACAGTAAATTAGTTACAACTGGGATTTATAAAATTCATAATCTCCATCACATTGTGTTGGATGAAGCTGATACACTGTTAGACGACAGCTTTGTTGATAAATTGTCTAATTTGTTAAAGAAATTTTCTGTAAGTAGATATTTCAGTGCATATGTATATTGTATATAGTTATTTGTTTTTTTTTTACTTCACTCTGTATCCTGTACAAAGCTAGGTAGGCAGAGGGAACCTTGTGTTAACGCAATTTGAGATATTGTGTGTTAATCTGGGTGGGGAAATAAAATTATTAATTTAGATTTACATTAAACTCTTATTAATTTAGATTAAACTCAAAACTGTTTTGTTAACTATCAGACATTGGCATAATAGCTTTGTTTTTATCATTGTTGAATATTTATATATTTATTTATATATTAATGCCTAAAAATTGGTTCTAAGTAATGCTTTTAAATCAATAAAAAAAAAGTACAGATACAAAACTAGATAAATTTCAATAAATTATTTTCCTAATCTTACAGATACATCATAAAGTTGATATACAAATACCTCCTAAAGGATGTCAAGTGACTTTGGTAAGTGCCACATTACCCCACGAGTTGCCGGAGTCAGTCAATTCGTTTATGGACCCACAGTCGCTGAGAACAATTAGCACTAATAAAATACATAGAATATTACCTCACATACCTCATAAGTGAGTTTTTTTATTATTTTTCATTTATTACTTATGATACTTAAAACTGTTTAATATTGCATTTTGTCTAAAAGCGTGAGGCATTTCTTATTATATGTAACTACACAGCTAGTACTGGAAGCAATGTCCCATTGATTTATTAATGTGAAAGTTAGCACAATCAATGAACAAGAATGGAAAAATGTGTGTGACCTGTGAAGCAGTAAAATCAGAAAAAAACCATAGTCGCAACGCTTTTCTGATGATATAATTGCATCTTCTATAATTAGACACTTCTACGGTGCCATGATGATATTTTTTTAGAAAAATACATTATTTCAGCTTAATTGCAACAAGGCTGAGTGCGTCGCATCGTATCAAATTGATTTTGTATATTCTGCTAAATGTTATAAATAAATAAATTATTCATAATTTCCAAAAAAATCAAAATTAAACATTTTATTTTAGATTCCTCCGCCTTGGCAAAGCTCAAAAACCTTTAGAATTACTTAAATTAGTACAAGCCGATGTCAACAGAAAGAGGCCTGTTATGATATTTTCAAATAAAACAGCAACATGCGATTTTGTTTCAATGTTCCTTAATGAGAATAATATTGAATGTATCAATATAAATGGACAAATGGCGGTGCCTTTAAAGATGGGCAAATTTGAAATGTTTAAAAATGGTCAAATAAATGTATTGTCGTGTACTGATATTGCCTCGCGTGGTCTTGATACTTTGAGAGTAAGTACTTATCTAAATATAATTAAAACAATATACTGTAATAAGTGTGAGTAAATTAAGATGAAGTAAATATTTGTTTGTTACCATTTTTTATAACCAAAAATGTATAGCTTTCTTTTGCACTTCTAGTAAAAAAAATACGTTCTAATTTAAAATAATACATCTTCGTTGTTTATTGAATCTAAGACATTTCCGTTACCCCCTAACCGCTTAATTCTGGGGGCATTGTTGAGTGGCGGAACTCAACGCCGCCTTTTGCGTCGTTCCCAGAGCGAGGTAATGAAAACATAACATATTTCATTTCCTCAAGTGAATATTGAACCTACAACCTGCCACGTTACAGTCGCACACTTGTGTCGCTGCGCCATGACTGGCCTCAAATAATAATAATGACTATGGAATATAATTAAATTATAAACATACAATTAATAATATTAAATAACTATAATTATTTCAGACACAGCACATAATAAATTACGATTTCCCACTCTACACATCGGATTACATACACCGTTGTGGTAGAACCGGGAGACTTGGATCTAACACCGACTGCACAGTCACTAACTTTGTGGCTTGGCCGAGAGAGATAAATCTCGTGCAAAAAATAGAAAATTCGATAAGACTTCATGAGGAATTGCCGAATGTTAATGCGAATATAAAACGGCAAATTGAACATAGAATAGCTAAAATGTCGGAAGCAGTCGTGTAAAATTTAATAGAGGTATTTTTTTAGTGAATAGAATTAATAATTTTAATCATTGTTGCAATTTAGTTATTTCCATTGTAGAAGGTTAGGCGGAACCTAGTGTTAAGACACTCCCTTCTCCACGCATCGTCCAATTATTGAGATAATGTGTATTGAGTAGTGGAAATCAACGCCGCAGTTTGTCCTTTCACCAGGGCAAGAAAATTAAAATAATCATTTCTGACAATAAGATTCGAACCCACAAAAGAGATATTTTTGTCTGGTTTTGAACTTTATGTATATTATTACTACTTTTTATGTATATCATTTTGGCACATTATAATTGTACCATAAAAATGTATAAATTGTAAATATTTTTGCCAAATAAAGATAGTATAATTTGGTATTATTTTTTTATCTATTCCAATAAACAATTTTGTGCTGAGTTACCCCTATCTTATTTTAGAAAATTAGTAAAGAAATTCTTTAACTTCGGATTCATAATTTACACACATATACGTATCCCGTACAGCAGGGTAGGCAGAGAGAACCTTGTGTTCGTGACATTCCGTTCCCCACTTTGTGCCGAATTCTGGAGACATTGCGTGTTGTGTGGCAGAACTCAACGCCGCGCTTTGCCTTGACACCAGAGCGAAGAAATGGAATAATAAACATAAATAAACATTTCACTTCCTCAAGTGGGAATCGAACCCACAACCGTCGCGTTACAGACGCACCCTTGTGCCGCTGCACCACGACGGTAATATTCTATATTCTATATATATATATATATATATATATATATATATACGGATATACATAGATATAAGAATATTATATGGGTTTCGATTTAGATTACGGATATATAAAATATATTTGGATCTTCTGCTTGTTTCGTAAAATTAAAAAAAAAACTTTATATAGGAATCGGTTACGGATAATATTTTATTTCGAATGTCCGAGAGTTAAAATTACGGTTACGGAACTGTTATTACAGGTAATTAGTGTTAAAAATAAAAATAAAAGTGTATATTTAAAAATTTATTTTTTTCCCACACAGACTATATATTCTAGTTCTATATATTTGATTTTCTTATAAAATTTGAACACACTTGCCTATGAGTAAAAGTATCTTTGAAAAATAGGTCTTTCTTAACAGCTATAAATAATACATGAAATATAAATATTGCTTTGGTTTTTATAGCTATAATACAATTTTAAATAGTTTTTACGTCTAGTAAAAAAATTTAGTTTTGGAAAGTTTAATTTTATTTTTGTTTAATAGAATGGCACCTACAAAATATTTACCAAATATGGTACATTTGTATGTGTACTATAAAGTAAATGGATATTAGTATAATATAACAGTAGGAAAATCATTGTCTAAAAAGTTTGAAACTTATGTATTTGTAATACTTAATTAATACTTAACTTAAATTGTAATACTTAACTTAAAATCTAATATTATAGCCGTTATTTTACAAATAAAAATTCCTTATTTTTAACATTTTAAAGTGTTATTTACATTCTCAGGAAAGAAAAAAAATCTTTAGTTATTTTTAGGGCTTTTCACACATTAACATTGTAATCATAATTATATTGCCTCAGCTGTAATTGTCAAAAAGAGATAAAAATAATGTTTCAGATGTTAAAATTTTGTTTTTTAAGTTTTTTAAAATTGCTAAATTTAATATTGTTTTCTTAAATGTCAGTAAATCCTATACAATTTATAATAACTAGGTTACTTAATTTAATTTTAAATAATTACTTATTGCTTACATTTTTTATAGATCTTTAGTTTTTTGATAAATCACCTACTTGTATATGCACTAAACTATTTATGTTACAGCTACAATTTTGGTGTTATTTCTCACAGATTTTTCAAATTCATGAATGTATTAAGTATACCGTTTTTTTTCCTATATACAATAATTGTACAGTAGTAAATCAGCTTTGCGCTGTATCTGCCTTGCACAGCAGGGTAGACAGAGGGAACCTAGTGTCAAGACACTCCGTTCCCCACTTTCTGCCGAAATCTGTATTATGTCTCTTACAAATTTAAGGTTAATTAAATTTTAAGCATCGTTTCTGTTGTCAGGTAGAGTGAAGAGTCTACTTATGCTAACGGTTAATTTTATTTATAAATAATTTATTTTAGAAATGAAAGGAAATACTAATAGGCATAATTAATTTACAACTTAAACATTGATATTATATGGACTTACCTACCTACTTCTTTTTGAACTTGTTAAAAATATTTGGCACAATATTTTAACGAAATATTGACACATAAATACATTTGTTTTTATAATATGTTAATTTCCGGAAGAGGGTCCAGGTCTGGCATCTTCTGTTGATTTCCACTTACTTTCTAAGGCTGCTTTTCCTTTACAATCTTGATTCACATTTTGATGACTATATCTTCGATGTTCATCAAAAACGCCGTCGGATATATGAAATACACTATCAGCACTTGTTTTTCTTTTACTTAAGGCATTTAAGCTAGTCGTTGGAGCTATCCTATGAGGGAACCTTGGGGATCCTTTAATTTTTTCACAAGACGATTGCTGTGACATAGTTTTATGTGATTTTGGCAACATGAAGTTCACTTTTGTTTCAGGTTCCGCCACATATTTGTGCTCGAACTTAGAACAAGTTGGTTCGTCTTCTATTCTTATGATAGGTCCGCTTTTGGCGTAAGATTCCCTTCGTAACTTCATCTCTGTAACATTCAGGGTATTACAGGATAAAACCATTGAATGTTTTCGGTTTCCTGGCACTAGACCTGCAATCATTCCGACGTGCATTTTTAAAGCTGCCGCTATACTTTGACCAGTTGGATCGGCTATCGACATCGTAGAGGCTTTTCTACTTGATGCCCTACTACCAAAGAAGCTCCTCAATCTGCTTAAGAAACCTTGGTTTTCATCTCGTCTGTTTAAGCACAGATTGTATAAGTCTATGTTAGGTTGTGACTTTCTATTTAGTTTTGGTTGAGAGCTAAAGTTAACCGCGTTTCTACAAGCTTCAGTTGAAGGCCAGCTCGCTCGTGGTATAACTGGTGGTAAAACTGAAAGGAGTAGCATTGGCAAGCCACCAGTGATGCTGGGCGTTCGTTTCTCAGTTTCTGGACGACATTCTTCTTCTACTGTGTTAAGTTCCGTCTGAAAATTATATAAGATAATAATGTATGATTGTATCTTAAATGTAACTTTTTAACTTAGTAAATGGGTAGATATTTAATATATAATGTGTTTTCTTAATAAGAGACAGATACAGATCATAAATACGCTACTACTCTTCTTGTTTCGCGATTAAAAATTAGGCTTAAGCCTAAAGCCTTAAGGTACTACTGTTAATATTTGAATGAATTTGTATAGATTATATATATACACAGTATAAAGATTTATTTATTCATATTACGCCACATAATTTATACCTATATAAGTATAGTTATGTAATTTTTTAATTAATTCATTTTGTAATAAATCTAAGATGTTTTCTAAGATTGAATCATACAAATCATTCAAAATATCTTAAATTTAATAATTTGGTAGTAAATATTTAAATTTCAAATGAATATTTCAAGTTTAGTAATTTGGAGGAATTTTTGGTGTAAAAATGCCTATTTAATGTTTTGGTGGTAAAAGAATGGGGCATTAAATTAAAATTTATTATGGTAAAATGTAAAAAAATCATTGTTTAAAAAAGAATAGTAATAATAATAACATTACATACTCTTTTATGTAAAACAACTGATGCATTCGACCCTTGATCCGACTCAGCTAAGAGTTTCTCCAGTCTTCCTATTTCCCGGTCTAAGGCAGCTACTTCTCTCTTATACACTTTGTTCTGTATTTCTGTTCTGAAATGTAGTTCTTGTGTTTCGTCTGTTACAAACCTTCTTGTTTTACATTCGAGACGTAAACCCATACTTTGTATGACTGGATCATCTTCAGCTAAAATTTTGTGAATTCAAATGAATATAAGGGTATATACTCCGAACAGGTTGTTTTATAGAATATCTGTGATTAAATGTACCTATCGTACATTTTTTGTATTTCTTCAGGCGGGTATAGATAATATAGCAATAATAATAGCTGGGTGGCGCCAGGGTCCACCGTGATATCTTATTATTCCTAAGCAGATTATCTTGAATTCAGCGTATGTCTCATTTTTTTTGTGCTCTATTGGACTTCAGATCTGAATATACGATTACGAAAGCAATTTCGAGATAAATGGTCTTGACAGACGGACAGGCGGGCACAAAGTGATCCTATAAGGGTTCTGTTATTAAGGGGTCTTGTTAAGGTTTAAGGAACCCTAAAAAGATATATTCATTATTTTTAACATTTTTAAAGTGTTATTCAAATTCCGTTGTCCGTCAACTTTTTATACCTTTTCTAAAAAAAAAAATGGTTATATCTAAAAAATATACATACCTTTACGTTTGATAGCGATAATTTTGGGCAAGAACAGTAAACATAACGTCGAAGTCGTTGCAATAAGGATCAAACTGGTTATAGTTATATACGCTAAAGTAGCTCTCTCCGATATTATAGTACCTATAACAACCACACTGGCGCTGGTAATAACAACTGAGTATACACTGATGCCGATATATTTTGAATCGTTTAAGGCTGAAATTTCGACGTTTCGTGTTTCCCACGCCATGTATACTCCTACAATGAGTAATAGTCCTTTGTATACGTAGAGTGCGCAAAGCCAGCCTGTCGTATTTTGGGATTTGCAAACTTCTATCTGAAAAAGAATAGGAAGGTTATGTTTTTTAGTTTTAACTTCAATATCTATATATTGTATTTTAAGTAATTGTAAGCGGGCGAAGCCGCGAGCGCGGTCGCTAATATCATGTATATTTATTGCTAATATAAAAAAATATATAGAACGACGACGACTTCATTGAAATATCGATCGAGCTTCAAAGTATTAGGTATATGTATGTACATATAACAGTTTAAACAAACCTGAGGCTGATAAACAATACTTCTATCACTAGTACTGATTTCTATAGTCAGGTTCTTCAAATGTCTCTCCATTGGGTCGAGTATAGCCCACAGAGTTACAATCAGTCCATCGATGACCAAAAGTGCACAAACTAAAGATATGAGAGGCGTGTCTTGCAGGAGCTTCGTTTTGCACACACCGCTGCGATTACTGAAATAAAAACTATATAGTCTTTGAAATTCATAGAATACCAGTTCATTTCTTTATATTACGTTTATATTAATCATATGGTACGGGGTTCCTAGAAGAAATAATTTATTTATTTATCATTTCATTTTAAATCTAATTGATGAACACACAACCGACATCCGCAATCCGAGCACTCTTTCATAATTCATTAAGATTGTATTTTTTTCACAAAGAACAGAAAAAGCGGTTTTTCGACATATTGCAAGTGGTGGAAATCAACGTCGCACAACGTCTGTTTCCATCAGTGTGTGGAAATGAAAATAATTCAATCTCCCGAGTGGAAATCGAACTCACAATCAGCATCAACAGTCAGACGCTAGGTCACTACAACTCATATCATAATAAGAAAATCAACTATAACATAATTAAAGTAACTTATGCTACACAAAACTTGTCAGCTTATATTAGTTTAGACGGTGGGTCTATTTCTTGATTACTAACCTTATAAATATTCTATGAACTCTGTATGTCTTCGCAAACATCGATCCGAAAGCTAAAGAGAAGCCTGCAGATAAAATGTACACTCTGCCCTGTAAGTAATTTATTTAATCAATTTTTTTACTTGAAATTTGTGTGAAAAATAGATATATACTTTATATTTATGTATTCCGATTATATAGATCTTTCGTTACTGACTGACTGACACACTACGCACAGATGAAACTAAGCATCGTAGAAAAATAATATTTGACATTTAGGTTCCTTGGGGACTGTAGGGGAACTGGACGTGCTCGGTAAATAAGTAAAATATGAAATTTTTAGCGTTATAGTCCACGTAAACAAAATTGCGGGCTACAACTAGTATATAACAAAAAATAATTTTATCATATAGTATTAGTACTATGATTTAATTATAATTCACTCCGGCCAACCAACCTAGAGAAGCAAAATTATTATAAATGTTATAAAATAGACCATACTTACAGTGCACAAAGCTGAAAAGGGTATATAGGATGGCAGAGCTGCATTGTCGACGCCCAACAACGCAACTGCGGTGTACACCAACACACAGCCGATTAGAGTCATGTTGTTAAGACGAGGTGAGGACAGTTTTATGAATCTGAAACAGTGGAGAAAGGTTCAGAGTGGCAAAGAGAATGGAAAATATTTTTGACTTGTACTCTTTGCCTTCATAATAAGCAAAAATAATTTTGGTTTTAAATACTTTTTTCTAGATTTTTTAGATTATGAGGTTAGCTATTAGTTAGCTACCTGCTACGAATATATCACTGATATCTCTTTCGCAATATCCACTGTTATCAACCTCTTCTTCTGTCGACATGCCCTCCGTGGGATGCTTCATGCTTTTAACATGATCTTCCTCCAATATCTTTGATTCTGTGGTCTCCGCAGCCCTTCTCGCCGTCCATACTCCTCCTGTCTCTCTTACTATAATTTGCTAGATCTTCAGCTCTTGACATTTAAGGAGTATAAATATGGTTTTCTAACGTTGTGCTTTACAATATCAGAATTGGTAACAATTATAAACTCCTCTTTTTATATTTTAACATTTTTTAAGTGTTAATCATAATGGCTATGACAAAAGAATAAACATGATAAGAAACATAAATAAATAAAAACTCCTAATTTCCACGAGGCGCGGGTTCGAGTTCCTTTATGTTCAAATTTTATATTTTCTCTTACCTCCGTTTACTATAATGCAAATTAAAAGCCAAAAAAGCTAAAGCTAGCGCCACGCCTGCTCCAGATAGTGCAGCCACAGCTAGTCTGGCGGGCGCCCACACTGAGTCAACACGAAGTACTAGCACCCGCCTCGCAGCTGGTATTCCACCCGCCCATTGAGGTTTGGCACATTCAGGACAGTTCATTTGTTTGCCGTGAGTGTAGAGACCTACAGTTTTTGGACGGCCTCCTGAAAGTATACTTACATGTGAAATTGAAACTAAGGGAATGAATTATTTTCATTTTCTCGCTTTTGTAAGAAGATAAAGAGTGACGTTAAGTTCTGCCGAAAATGGAGTTTCTTAATGGAATATTAATGCACAATGTTCCATTAAGAAAATCTCAATATCTATATTGAAATTACCAAACACATGTACCCCGATTCCGCTTTTATGGTTAGGATTGCTGTAGGCGACACTAAATCCTTTCAGATTATAGTAGGGGTTGACCAGGTCTCGGCTTTTAGCCATTTCTTATTCAATGTTACAGCATGAATTATGAAGCAAATATTTTTTGTCCTCGTCTTAAATGTCTATGTAGGTAGAAATTTGATCACAGTGTTTTTTATATACACAGTGTTAGAACATAAATAAAAATCCAATGAAGAGATAGATTAATTATACCTTACGTACCGTAACGTACCTTGTATTTGATAGAAGGCGGACATGCCTATCCTGTCCGCTCCATTAAATGAAACTGGACCCTGAAATATATACGCCATTAGTTTGAGTGAATTAATATCCTCCAGTACAACAAAATTGAGAATTTCCCTTTTTTCTTTAGTATCAAGCTCTATTATACCTAAATAATTTGGCAGCCATATTTATAGGAGGTCTAGAAAGTAGGGACGGATTTTTTAGTGCTAAAGAATGAAGTTAGATAGTTAGGTAAAATTTGATTGCAATAGAGCATACAAAATGTATTTATTTATTTTCGCGTATTGTAATAAATAGTATTTTATTTCCTCGAGTAGGAATCGAACCCACAAACGTTACGCTTACAGTCAGATGTGCCACTGCGCCACTAAACTTACATACATAAAAATATTTTTCGTTCGTTCGTTTGTCAACACATACTATATCAATAGTTCTCGGAGAGTTACATACAACGTGGGACGTGTTTGTTTACTCTTTTGCTAAAAATATATCGTCTTAGGATACAGACGCAATATTGCGATTTTTTAAATTTATTTTTGTAGTTTATTTTTTTATATTTTTTTAATCTTTTCTTGCTCAACAATTTTGCTCTTACCACTTTGACAAATTAAGCGTAGAAAATGCCGATATTTAAAGTATAATATTAAATATCGGCATTTTCTATGCGATTCACTAAGAACAAGCTAGCGCCATGATTATAAGTTCTCTCTGTTAATGGTTATTTAATTATTACATATTTCACGCATAATTACATTTAATAAAACCTACCGAAACACCAAGGAAGCTCAAATTTGCCAATTGACTCAAGAATTCCTCGGCCATGTCCTTCCTGTTGTAGTCGAAATGACCCAATCCAAATTTATTTGAATCCGCTTCTAGCTTCTGCCACAATTGTTCTGCTTTGCTTAAAGCTAGAGCTATTGCCCATACTGCGTCGTATGTATGAGGGGCGAATGGTGATAGCGGAACACCAGCCCCTTGCATCTCCCGGTAGAACATTTCGTTTGTCTGTTGAAATAAATTTCATATAGGACTGATTGTAAATAAACATTTATGGACAGCTGATACATCTTCGAGGGTATCCATATCTTTGTTTTATATTAAGGTGACTGGATTCCCTCTCTATCCCTATTCCCTCTTTATCTCTATCTCAAATTTCCTCTGATCTGCCTACCCTGATATGCTGGATATAACGGCGTTTACCGTCGCATGCTTGCGCCTCTGCGCCACGATCCACACGGTCTTTAAAAAAATACTTACCAATCCAGAATAAGAGATCACATCACCAACAATGCCTCGATGCGCGGTAACAGACACTAAGCCTTCCAAAGCCCTGGCTAAATGTGATCTTGCGCAGGGGGAGGACCCACGTATTCGGGGCGGAGTGCCTGCCACCAGCCACGCATATTCTGCTCCATACATTCCTAGACGGTAGGCCTGTGCCTCGACAAATGAAATTTATTAATAAAATAACGATTTTTTAGTTTTTCATCATAATATTATATATAAATATTTCTCATTAGAAAAATATTATAATGTAAAAAAATGTTCAGTTGGTGTATTTTCTTAACAATCTCTTTATTCCACCACTTAATACGAAATGCCTCAAGAATACGGTGGAAAGTGGGGAACGGAGAGTCTTAACACTACGTTCCTTCCGCTTACTCTGCTATATGCGGGATACAGCGAGAAGCTAAAAAAATATAGATTTTGTTACATTTTTCGTATCATATATAATATGAAGATAAGTCACGTTTTTAGTAGGTACGAGTATGTAGTGGCATATAACACACACAACTTGCAATGCTGCGTCTACAGCCAGGTGCAGCTGTAAAACTTTACCAGGAGGGACATAAGAAATTTGTATTATATAAATTACAGTATATCTAAATACATTATGTTTATTTTCTATGTTGGGCAAATGTTTTAAATAAAACCAAAAGTTGGGTTATGCTATTTTGCTTAAATACTCTTAATTATACCTGAATACTCCAATCCAATCTTTAATTTGTATGTATCGAGAACAGACTCACCTCGCAAAATATCTTTGGTAACATTTCTTGGGAAAAACTGCCAATTATGATCCTGGTGTCCAGTTTCTGGAAAAAAATATGTATTAGAATTATAGTATAAGTAAATAGCGTTAACGTTGTACGTTCGTGTATTCTGCCATTTTTGCTATTGGGTAAGGTAATTTATTTTCCAGCGTAATACAAGGCAGAGAAAACCTAGCAAATTCAAAGCATTTTGTGCCTTGTGAACTTAACGATGGTTCCTAATTTTCCATTTACTTAAAAGCATGCAACGGCTCTACCATAAATTTCATTATATAAATAACTGGGTTCTACCAAATAATGTAAATTTTCACTAAGTTTTCTTTGTCGTATAAAAAAAAGTGTGCAAGAAAAATATTTCTTCTAAAGAAAAGAAAAACCTTTTTTAAATGAAATTACGACTGTTCCCATATAGGTACGCTCTAATCTCTAAAGTAGTAAGATAAAAGACCAGTATTTATTCCATTTTATTCCTTTTCCAGAAACTTTTTAGGAAATGGTACACAATTACTTTGACACGATCTATTTATTTATGTGTCACATTTCGTTTTAAAGTAAAAAAAAAAACTAATGCAAAGCTCAGCTCTAAAAATTTCCCGAAAGAGCAATATTTACAATATCTCAGAGAATTTATGATTCTTGCTTTTCTTTAAACGCAACCTTTACGTCAGATCGTCCCCTACTTTCCATTTAGGGACCTGATTATATTTAATTTATTTTTGAAATATATTTCGTCGCAATGGTAGACGAACTTTGGCGTTGACTTTCGCCACTCATCATGATATATCTCAAAAATTTGTCAGGAAGTATGAAACAGCGTGTTTTATTTAACATTAGGTTCCTTTTGCCTTCCCTGATATGCGGGAAAACTCGTAAACCTTTAACTAATTTAATAACAAAATAAAATGTTGCTGTGATATAATTATGTTAATAATTAATTTATACAATTCATGTTTCAGATTTCACAAATAGACTTACAATTTATAAATGAACGACTAGAATATTCTAATAGGAATCACACATAGATAAATCTATTTCAAGCGATAAATTGATAGAAGAACGTAGTTTGCGATTGCAACTATCACTTTTAAAGTGGTTGGTCGGAAATTCAATTAACATAACTTGTTTTAACTTGGTGTTATAGAATTATTTTAGAAGTCTAGATTTTAAAGGAAATTCGAGGTAAATGTGGAATTGTTGATTTTTTATCTTAGCCTGTTCATTTTTGGCTGCCTATTTGGCTCTCATATAAAATGGTATATAAAACATTCTTTATTCAATTAGTTTAGGTCATTACAGGCACTTTTGAATCGTTAAGACAATCCATACCTATATTATAAATTCGAAAGTAACTCTGTCTGCCTGTCTGTCTGTCTTTTACGCAATCAGGGCCAAACCGCTAATTAAATTGTGATAAAATACTCATATAGAGATACTTGAGGGTCCCGGGATGAACATGGGATACTTTTTTTTTCATATTTATAATATTTTCGATATATATCCAATATTTAAATACTTATTAATTTGACATGCAGTTTATTCCGCCATGTTAATAACAACTGTCGTTGCTAAGCAACGATTTGCAAAGTTTGTTGTTAGAAAACGTCACCCATAATAAGCTTGCTTAACGCATTCCTCTATTGAAAACTGAATTTCATAAATATTCGTAGGTATAGTTCAAGCGGGCGTAGCCGCGTTCGGGTCCACTAGTAGAATATAATAATGTTAGAAGTGTTAATCAAAAACGCTACCACACCACAGTCTTAACACTATGTTTCCTTTGTCTTTTCTGCTTTGCTGGAGAGTGAAGTGAAGTTGTAAAAAAATTACAAAAAAATTAATACCTTGAGTTGTTTCAATTGTTCTTTGAAGTCTGATTCGGCGAAGGTGATGGAAGCCGCACACGTAATGTTGGCACCTTCCAACTGCGTTACCAATTCGTTGACAGCTAAGGAGTACACTTCTTCATTTTGAGAAAACGCTGTTACTGTGTCCCATCCGAATTGCCTGTTAAATTAAAAAATATTATATTTTAATACTTATAGGAGTTGTAACTTGGAACATCGTTTACGAGGACTTCATGTTATTATAGTCTGAAAAAAAATCTTACAGTTTCCGTAGGAATTTAAGGAAATATTTTTAGTGAGCTACACGGCTTTGAGTTCCAACACTCAACACGCAATGTTTTAAGGATTGGGCAGTTAGTGGGGAATGGAGGTTTTCTCTGCCCACCCTTTTATGCGGAAATAAGAGTGAAGATGCTCCCATAGTGCTCTCCTACTCTCCTCAAGCACTCTTTACACCAAATTCTGATTTGCTTGAAAATGTTTTTCAAGACAAAGAGTTGTTTGTGGTTTTTTTATATTTATTGTTACTAAAATATACGTATAGTGTGGTTTCAAAGGCTATTATGATAGATTATTATGATTTTGTACATTATCATTTTGTACATGTTCTAAGCTTTACAAAATTTGAGAGAGTATAAACGCAAACTTCAAGATTACATATATCAGTTACAGCTTCTTAATCAGAATTCGAACTTACAACCACTCTAGGTACGGAAACTTATATATTTGTATCTTAAAGTAAATATAATATTATAGTAATTCAAATACCTGATGAAAGCGATACGAGCTGGGTTATGTGAAGAGTCGGGAGCAACTGTTCTGCAGAAAAGTGGAAATTCTGATCTGTCGCTGAGTGCCGGTGACGTTGATCCAAAGGACACCTTGCCAACAAGTAATTTGTAAACATTAAACTTTTAAAGATTAAAAATATATAACTATCAATTTTCTAGGTAAGTACATGTCCCCTCTAGAAGTACATAGATAGGGATTTCTATACCTTAAAATTACTGAACCGATTTTGATAGCGAAGCTTAAAAAAACAAAATGTTATAATATATAATTGGGAGCGCTAATAGGGGATTTTATTAAATTCGGGAAAAATGGGATTTTCTTTTTACAGAAAACGAAATTGGGGGCTGGCACATCATATATTATTTCAGTAATAGATATATTATGTATCTGAAAGCTATTAAAAAATAAATTTCAAGATCGTCTTTATAAGTGACTATTAGCGCGGGTGCGTCTGACGTATCTCGTTACTCTTTACGTTGTTTTATCACCGCTCGTGTACGTGATGTGGTTAAAAAGAAAATCTTGGAGATGAAAGTACCTAATGTAAAAGTAAAGTAAAATATTCTTATTTTTAGCTTCAAGCTGAATCCCGCACATAGGAGAACTGGCAGAGGAAACTTGGGAACCTAATGTTTAGACACTCTTTTCCCCATTAACACTTCGATCTCCACTTTCCGCTGAATTCTTAAAACCGTCCCTGTTATGAAGAGAGAATGTGTGAGGAATTGCGTATTGAGAGGTGGAACTCAACGCTGCGCTTTATTTCATTGTCTCGTTACCAGAGTGGAAATTAAAATATTAAATAATTCATTTCCTCGAGTGGCACTCGATCCCATAACCCGTCCCGTTTACAGGGCACGCTTGTGGCCCTGCGCCACAGCGGCTTCCATTAGAGATATACATTCTTTGAAATGAAAATCATATTACAGTTAAAATTTTAAAATTATAATAATATAGATAACATTAATTGACATTGATTGTATATGTGTAAATAATTCACGTTTTTAATTTAAAATTTTAGCTTTTTTAACATACTATAAAGAAATACTTATAAACTGGCTCGTTTATATAACTTTTGAACATGAACGTGTAAACTGAAACTAAAATAAGCAAAGGTATTTTCGCAAATTCTACCTTTTGTTGAATTTGTCGCTTCGACACATCGCACCTGTCGTGGTCGCGAGCTAACTCGACACACTAGTTTTCTAACAAAGATAAAAGAGAAATTTGTAAAATACGATTCCGACTAAACTAGTATATGGAGATAAGCTAGTGCTTAATTTCTGGGTTTTCCGTCTGAATTCGAGACCCTCCGTTAGTGGCGGTGCTTAGCGCCATACATTATCTATCTAAGTGGGCGCGAAATTATTGATACTTATACCTAACTAGCGGACGCGCGCAGCTTCGCTTGCTTATTTAGGGGTGAATTCTATTAAACCACGAAACATGTGTTCAGTGAAATATTTTTAAGAGTCTAAAAGAGTCATGTTTTATAATAATCGGTGCCATTTTAAAGAGTCGGTGGCGATTTAAGGATTTTTTCATACAAACATTCAACCCCTTATTTGTACCTTTAGGGGGTGAATTCTAGAAAACCATGAAACATATATTCAATTAAATATTTTTAAGAGTCTAAATTTCAAGTTTTATAATAATCGGTGCTGATTTTTTTTTTCCATACAAACTTTCAATCCCTATTTCCACCCCTTAGGGTTAAAATTTTTCGAAATGTTCTTAGTGGATGTCCAGATTACAAAAGTAAACATCTGTCTAAATTCCACGTTTCTACGCACAGCGGTTACGGCTGTGCGTGCGTCTTACCTCAGTCAGTGAGTACAAGTCCTTTTATATATATATAGATTACTGTATAAAATTATCATTTTTTGGGGATAGTGCCAGTCAAGGCAAAAATAGCAGTAATAGAAAAAAATACATCAAACAAGAGCCAAATTAATTTTATACAACAAATACCCATTTTAGAAAAATATAGGCAATGAATCATGGAACACATAATCGTAAGGTGGGCATACTTTCCAACACGATTGAATTTGTAACATACTGTCCCCGATTTACAAACGTTTATTCATTCCGGCCTACAGACGATGTCTTTCTTATGGGGAATGGACTTAAGATCTTTAATAATAGAGTCCCTTGAAAGCCCTCATACACAAGTAATTTGAGGATAAATAGGGTATATCTTATTCTACAGCTACAGTAAGCCTTTGAAATCGTGTATTTCTTTATGTAAATAAGGTGACAAGATGAGATGAATGGTTGACTATTGATAAGGGTTGTGTCTGTACTAAAATTATACGGCCTTTTAAATTTTTCGATATGGGGACCAAGCTTTGGTCGTACGCCATTAAAGTTATTTGCATTAAAGTTATTTGCATTTATACTTTGGAATATTTTTACCATGTGAGGAGTTTATATAAACTACAATAGATAATACTAATATTGAGTGTGTAATCTTGAGATACTTCACTATTGTTAACTTTTTATCATATAAACCTTTTCTTACCTTAATTATATCATTTTCTGATTGAGGATAGAAGTCGATGTTATTACGGTAGGACTGTGATTACTTTAAAAAAAGTGTCATTTCTTTACTCATATAAGGACAGGATAAAAAGAATAACCCACCCATAATAAGAACTTTGTCAATCCACTTACAGTAAATACTTCGAGGCGATTAATAAAACTTTATTTCTTTCAAATCACTAAGCATCGTAACTATCTGTAACTTTTAACGAAGGCCAAAGAAAAACTTTTATGACAAAAGAATGAAATGTTAGATTCCCTTTGAAGTGAAATAAAAGAATTCTAACAGATAAGTATGCCTCTAAAGTGATTCTATTGGATTGGATACAAGCTTTTTTAACGGATTTACTGGTGCTTATTAATTTTATACATTTTTTATTTTCCTTTTCCTAAATATTATAATTCTCCTTACAACGAGACACATTAAATTGAAAGCAATTATAGTTTTTGAAACGTGATGATCTGTTAACCGTTTTCGTTACGGGTTTTTGTTTTATTAGTATTAAGTTAGCAATTGGTTTATATTTAAAGTTTTGTATGTTCGTTCTTTAACAGTTTCACATTTTCAAATCAAAGCCGCGTGAGCAGAGAAAACGTAGGACAGAGAGTATGAGAGGACCTCGAGAGGTCAAGAGTCCATTCCCCGCGTTCTGCCCAAGGTAGAGATTTATATATTGAGAGATCAAGTTAAATTTCTTCTTTCTTAATCTTGCTTCAATGATTATAATTTATAATCATTCCTCCGAAAATACATCGAACCATTGCGTTTGTCGTGTATATTTAAATAGTCATTCTCTTTTCTCTTAAGTGATATATTTATATTTTTTACTGTATGTATGTTTTGCTAAATTTAAGAAATGTTTAAATTACTTATTTTGTTACTCTCTATGCTCATGTTCTACAACATACATAATACACTAAGCTTGTAAGTAAATTATTAATTTTCAAAGCTATGCAAATTTCATCGTTATACAAGTTTCTTAATTAACTTTCAACAAAAATGTCAAAACTTTCTTTTCAGTGAGATTAACTTAGATTTTTAGGTAAGAATTCAAAGGATATAATAATATAAAAGTTAAAAGTTAATTGATTTTGCGGTCATTGAAGCGCTGTGGTTGATATAGTTTTCATCGATATATTGACTAGTAACTTCACGGTTTTTCCCACGAATTCTATTCGGGTAGACAGAGAGAACCTAATGTCAAGAGAATCTGTTGGCCGCTTTTCGCTTAAATTCCAATTAAATATATTGCGTGTTGAGTGGCGGAACTCCACGCTGTAGATACCTACCAGACGTAAGTAGGAACAGCGTTGAGTTCCGCCATATATATATATAGATTTTATGTTTGCTATTTTACGGTTTCTGAAGTCCGAATTTCAACTCGTACAAATATATAGACCAATTTTTAAATAAAAAAGTGACTTTCATAAGTTTTTGAGATATTAATTCAAGATATTAAGTTTTCGAGATATAAAATTAAATTAAATTTTAACATAAGAAAACCGCCTTGTTCCAGAGACAGTGTCTGTGGTTATCGATCGATCCTACGGTATGTTGATTGATTTACTCATTTTCATTTCTTTACTCTGGTAGGTAAAGTTGGAAAAAGGAGAGTCGGGAATGGAGTCCTATGTTTCCTGTTTCTACCTTGCTATGCTGGAAAAAGCATGACCTATTTTAAAAATCTGTACTATTATTAAGTTCGTAGTTTGTAAAAAACCATTTCTAATTCCAGCTCTAAATGCGTATAATCAGGTCAGTTCCTTAGAAGAGAAGTGTTTAGAAATGCGGTTTAAATGAGAAACCGCTTAAGACTGCAGGTACTCAGCTTTCTTTTGTATAGCGTGAAATTTTAGTGACCTCCAACCCTTATAGCGATATGTAAAGCGAGCCATTTCATAAAAATGTGTTTTTGTAGCGGAGATATACTCATAGAATTTATAATTTTTTTTTAGGATTCTTAACTTGCCGAAAACTTCTAATGGGGTTCTAATACTCTCCCACGGTTATTTAATGAGACAATTGACGTAAAAAATGAAGTATAAATATATATTTATTATCGTCAACGTATCTTTGCTAATTGCATTCATTTAAATCCGTATCTCAAAAGAAAAAAAAAACGAAATTATTTTTTTAGAATCTCTTTAGAGAATTTATTAAAAAAATCCGTCACCTAAAGATAATTGCTTAGAATTATCATTTGACAAAAGATAATGATATTTCTATAATGCTTAAAGAAAAATATATTTTATTTAAAAAACGAAAATTATTTTTCTTTTCTTAGTTTGGAATAGACTTCAAAAATGTTAAAAATACTTTTCTCAAAGTTGTAATTTAGTAAGTTTCTAACGTGCAATGAATCATCAATTTACTTTATATAAGTTTTAAACTCCAAATTTAATCTTCTCGCGTCAGATTCACAGTAAAAAAATAATTTTACATGTAAAAAATTTACTTGAAGTTGAAAGACTAACTTACACTTAGACTTTTAGACAATAAAAATAATTGTCTAAAAGAATGTATTTAAATTTTAAACATAAATCTCTTGTCTACTTACTTGTACAATATTCCAATAAGGTACAATCTTGGCGATACTCTCAGTGACTTCAGAACAGGCGGTGCCGAGGAGCATCACTAGGCGAGACTCTATTTCTGTGTATAAAGCGTGGAAGAACCTGTCTACGCCCACTCCTGGATCACACTGCATACAAAAATTACAAAGATATTTAAAACAATTATTTTATTTAATAATTATTATAATATAATATTCAGTGAAAATGTCTTAAGATAAGTAAAAAATAGAATATCAAGAAAATATTCGGACAAACCTTGGTATCATTTGTAATAAGATGTAATTTATATCCTGGTAACAACGTCTTCTGATTGACATGATGTACCGCCAACTTGGCAGCAGCTAGTTCTGACAGCCCATCTGCTCGGGGTTGATCTCCCACGGATAGTTCGAAAAGACCAAGTATTGATAATATTCTACTTGTCCTGTTCTTCTGGGATCCTGGAACAGAATGTTGCAATTAAATGTTATTAAAATTTGTAGTTTATAATGCTTATTTAGCTACAGAAGTAATTCATATCTTGTAGTTTTGATTTTAGTTTTGATAACAATATGAAAAGAAAAATGGACTTTGACTGGCATTATTTCACATTATTTACGTTTCTTTATTTAAACTATTTAAGTAAACCGGTTTTTCATATAATTTTATGAAGGGCCTGCATATAATGTAGCGATGATCTCTATATTATTCCTTAAAACTAGAAAATAAAAATATAAATATGAGTATTTAGGTAGAAATTTATAGAAAATTCATGAAATTTAAATAGAGATACGGAAAATTATACAAAACTTAATAAAATAAAAAAAACTATTAAGGCCGACGTGGTACAGTAGAAAAGAAAGAGACTATAACGTGCACACAATTGTTATCAGTTCTTGTATTTTTATTAAAAAAATACTTCAAACTGAGAATAGAACGAGTTATATATTTAAATAAATGTAATTTTATTACTTATCATACCGAAGCAAGAAATAGGCAAAACGTAAATTTGAATACACTAATAATTTATAGGTATATACGTATATGATATTTTATTTATTAAAAATACATTTAATTGTCGTATCTAGTTACATAATGTGCGTTTTTTAAAGTTTCAACTGAAAAATAGTTAACATAGAAAAATTGTAAAACAAAAACGTTCTTCTATATATGTATGTAAATAAAAAATCCCGCCCGCCCAAATATTCTAGGCAAACTTCAAACATTAATACGATTCAACTAACAAGCGTGACCTTTAGCTCGTTTGGAGCTTAGAACAGATAGAGGCGCACAATTACTTCTTTGACGTGACATATAGCTACGAATTATGTATATATACCTACATATATTTTAACATAGAATACTTTTTATTTCTTTTATACCTGTACTTATAAATTGTAAGTAAGGAGATATTTCCTTTATTGTTCTATTACCTAGGGATCCTATATTATAGCCAAGTTTTTATTTTTTTTACTCAAATTGTAGCCTCTGGTTTGATGTCAACTTAGGGGAATTGTTTTCTCTTTTCTGCCCTATTGCAGCTTTAAGTGCGACAACTTAACACACAATGTCTCGGAATTCGGGCATAAGGGGGGGAACAGTATTTTAATAATAGATTTTTTGCAAACTTATACAGAATACAGCATGGAGCCTACAAATAGAAGAAATAATTATTTACTTATCTTCATATATTTAGTTCTTCTGTCTTTGTAAAAAAAATACATACATCCTTTCGGACGTTATCGTCCAAATATATCGTGTAATAGAGACTGATTACCAATATTAATGATTTGTCTGACATACCAAAACAGCTTTTATTAGAAATATAAGTGTAACGTCCAATGTTATTCGTATTCACAAAAAGAAAATCCGGTACTGAGGAATTGACGGGAAATGCTTAGTCATGTCAATCTGTACCTAGAAAGGGAACGACCATTCGGAGTCCTTGGGAATAGTAGGGCAGCGCTAAGAGAGGATTTCTCCAAATATCAACGGGAAAAAGGCTATCTTACCTAGAAAAGACACAGTGTGGCGTTGAGTTCCGCTACTCAACAATGTCTTAAATTTGGGGGCTAAAGGGATTTGCTACATATTACAGCGTAAAGCTAAAAAAGATTTTTAACTACGTGTTTGTCAGTGGCGCCGTAGCTCCTATATGAATAAACCGATTTGAGTGCGGTTTTCTTGTATGTACATCACGTCGGTTCGTAGGAATGTTTTATGATTTTTTTATTTTGTTATTTGTTTATTTTATGATTATTTTCTCTACATATTTTGCATGACATTTACGTTTGCAAGCTATTATTTGCTTAACAAACGTAACGAGACTATTCTTTTCATTGCTGAAACAATACACCGTATTCATATTTGAGACAATTTAACCTTTTTTTAAAAAGCCGTAGAAACGAGTTCCTCTCGCGGCTCTTTTAATATTTAATCCATTGTTAACCGCCGTTGCTCACGTAATATGAAATAAGATTTTAAAATTAAGGTAATATACCATTGTTTTAAAAACTTATATTATAGTACCTTAGTTATTCCCGTTCTTTTTAGTTCAGTTTTTAGTTCCTCAGTTATTTTTAAATAATTTTTTTTTAATGGAAAAAGGACAAAACTAAAACTAAATTGTTTTACATCAATGAACATCAATCTATATATCTATTTCTTAACGTCTATTATACGTATACGTATTACGTATATTGTCTTTCCATTGTTTTTTTGTAACTCTTGGGTAGTAAAATTAAGCAAATTTATTATATTCCTTTTAACCACTCTGCGTATTTCGTATCCTTTCCTTGATGAGTATTGTTCGAAACAATGCCATTCACTTACCGTGTAATTTAATTGTATTTATACGTCGGTAATTTATATTTTTGTTTAGTATTGAAGTCGATGTTACTCAGTTAGGATTTGTTCAATTAAAATAGATAGATAAAACTTTTACCACATACATAATGGAAATCAATATTTTATAGGAAAAATAAAAATAATAATGTAAACTCAGAATAAAAATAAACACATTTTGCGCATACATAGGGGTAGTATGCAAAAGCGACCGTATTAGTGAACGTATTAGTGATCTCCTACAGGTAACCTTACACATTCAAGAGTACAACGAGTAAGAGGATATCTTGGTAATACATGAAATCACCGTCGAAGCCGTCATGGTGCAGGTTTGATCCCCACTCTAAAAAATGAATGATTATTTTTTAATATTTTCATTTCTTCGTTCTGGATCACGGCAAAAGCCCTGCGTTGAGTTCCGCCACTCAAAACGTAATGCCTTTAAAAATTTGGCGGGAAATTGGGAACGGAGTGTTTTAACACTAGGTTCTCAAAATTATAGTTTGTTTCTAGTGTTCTATTTCTAGATTTGCTAATAGTGATAAATAAGTAAATTTGTTTCCCTTTTAATTTGTAAATTAACACCCCTTAACTTGAAATAAAGGCTTCTTTGTCTATACCAGACACTGCTGTTTTGTAATTCAATATATTTGAATCTAGTCAATCCGATATCGCAATAATTTATAATTATACATGCGTTACAAGTATACATGCGTATTGTCATGGCAGTAGATATTTACGTAGAATACAAAAAAAACAAAAGTAAAGAACATTTTTTTAAACCGAGCGAGACTGAAAAGCGTTTTGAAAATTTTTAAATAAGAGTAAATTTTAATTTAATTCAAAATCTGTGCCATTTAACGTAAAAAGTAATGTTGAGGACACAGTTTTTCCTTTTCGAATGCGAATTTATTGCGTTCATTCGTTCGTTCCAACAATGTTGTAGAGAGCCCTCTTAAAAAGTTAATTTTGTTAATGGATATTTCTGTTAGATTCTGTTTTATTTGGATATCCATTTCGTATTCGTGAAGAATAAAAAAATATTTACAGAAAGACAGACAGACCAGAGTTGGGAAATGAAAATATTGAATATTTTATTTTATCGAATGGGAAGCGAACCCTCAACCCAGCAGGATTTTAAGTAGTACTTTTAAAATATGTTCTATTATCAAAAGCCGTGAAACGTGACAAAAATGTAAAAAATATCTTAAAACTAAAAAAAAATAAAGTAAAATTAAAGGAAATAATCCAGAAAAAGGAAATTTTAAAAAAAATATTATACAGTTAAATATTAAAAAAAAATCAAACAAATATAAATTTGGCAAGTTTATTGGCCGTAATTAAAACCTATAGGATATTTCCCGTTGACTTTCTAATTCTTAATTCAAATACACTTTTGCGAGAACTATTCTAAAATAGTCCAATAAAAATTAAGCTACCACCGGAAGTTCTGCTGAGAATCATACTAAAAACTCAAGTTGCTCTTATCCATATTGAAATAACAATTTTATTGTTTAATACAATACAAGATTATTACAAGAAAAAATAAAAAAAACATCACACATTGTAAACCTTTGCCATTTAATTCTGCCATTTCGTGTTCATTCGTAGCGGCGAATTTATTCAACTGGAAAGCGCACTTACAGCGTGTTTCCTGGTAGGGAAATTTTTATATTTGTTTCAGTATCTATGCAGTGAAGTATGTGATACAACTGACGTAGAATATAGCTTGAATATATGCTTGTTACCAGTTTTATTCACTTATTATTCCTAAATTTTTATGGTTATTTATTTTGTAAGTTAGGCCATGTTTTAGAGTTAGCCTCATAAATTTTATGGTAACTGTATGTATGATAGCAGTTATCATAAAAGCTTATGAAAAAATATACATAAACAAAAAAAATTATAAAAAAATAAACATATATTTAGTTTTCATTCTATGTTCATTAAAAATAAGAAAGTAAGCATAAATAACTAAAAATAAAACTATTTTTTAAGATATACCAAACTCATAGGTGCAGTAAACAAAAATAATATAATATAAAATCGATACAAATAACTCAGGTAAATCGAATAGTAAAAATCGGTTGGCATAATTTAATTGTGAAATCGATGCACGCTCCGCTTTTTCAAACGAGTTCGTGACCTTTTACGTGTTAATTAATTAGAACTATTAAATGATGGAAATTACATATACAGGGTGTAAGAGTCAAGTATCAAGACACTTGCCTTCTCTGTTTTCTGTTCGAGAATTGTCTCGAACAGAATTCTCAGAATCTTGCACATTAGTGCGTTGAGTGTCGAAACTTAACGCTGCACTGCACGCTGTCTTACCAGAAAGGAGAAATGAAAATAGCTTATTGGGAGAATAACAATTTGAGGAACAAACTAAAAAACCTATATCTAACTATAGAACTTCCATTTTAAGCACTTAAACGACTACATATAAAACGGCACTTAAGACAAATGAAAAACACACATCCTTCTCAAAAGCTTATAACGAGTACCTTGTTCGAGCTGGTTGCCTCATAAAATCGACATCACAAATCTAGTTATATTTCAATTTCGTTCAAATTCTATTACGTTGCTTTTCAATAAAAATCCTTTTATTGGCATTGCTTTATTTGAATTAGTTTATATATAAATATATTTTTAGATTCACGCTTTATCCCGCACATAGCAAGGCAGAAAGAGGGAACAATATAAATTAAGACACTCCGTTCCATTTTTTTTGCCAAGAATTTTTGGCCATTGCGTGTTGAGTGGCGGAACTCGACGCCGAGCTTTGGCTCGAGACCAGAGCGGAAAAATGCGCTACGACCGCCTCGACTGTATTTATGACTGTATTAAGTATATTTCTGAAAACTGTGTTATGAATTTTACATCTATGTATATAAGTCTTAAAGAAAAAAAAAACATTGGCAGCTGGTATGATAATATAATACTAGGATTCTATTGAATTTGTAGCATTCTAAAATATCTTAAACAAACTGAATATGTAAAGAGCATTTGTTTCCCCAAACGAAGAGATCACCATGCCTTTCTACCCGAGCTTTTTGGATTATTACATTTTATGAATAAAATCCTGAAACACTCGCAAAGAACGTAATTTTAGAATGCAATATAAAATTCATGTTATCATTCTTATATACTCTGTTTTTGATTTCGAATTCACTTCGTCTTTGTTCTTGTCCTTATACTATCTTTCACCTTAGACTTCTCCCGCGTAGGTAAATTACGTAAGGAAAATTGCAGTTCGAGTCCATCATTTTATTTAAATAATTTTTATTTCCCAGCTCTGGCGAACAAAGTGGAGTTCCACCATTTATCGCATGTCTTGAAAATTTTAATATTATTTATAAACTAGCGACCATCTAGCGCCTTCGCCCGCTTGAACTATAGGTACACAATTATTTATTTATTAATCTGAATAACTTTCGTGTTCTAATCACTTTATTGATCCCAGAGCCAAAGCGAGCCAGATTTTCGTTATTTTATAAAGCCTGAATGTTTCTGTGCGCATACCCAGCACCGGTAAGTACTATTAGGGAATTTAGGGAATGTGGATCTTGAGTGGTGGTTACTTTATCAGTTATTATGCCATTTAGCCCCAAGGTGCGAAGAAATACTTTGAAAACATAAAGAATACAAAGAATATTCTGATCACGGCACCAGAAACTTTTCAAACGTCCGCGTCAGATAAAGTTACGATTTAGATAAGAACTTATAAATTTTATTACTTTGAGTTGTTTCTTTGAAATTTTCCTAGTTCCTCCGTATCTACTCGTAACTTGAATAATGTACGTGTGTAACATTATATATATATATGTATATGTATGTATTTGACCAATGGTGTTGGGTTACTTGCAATTTGACTTTCGTCTTCCATTTTGTCGTCGTATCTGGGGGTACGGCGGTGCCCCAGCCAAGTAAAATGCGAAGCAAAGCAAAGCCATACGACTCTATGCTGGAACCATATTGGCATATTTTATCGCCCCTATTTCAAAACCTCTAGATAAATTTAGAGCATTTGAATCTAAACTATGCGCACAGACCAGAACTCACAAAATTATTACATAAAATTTAACCATATTAATAAAAAAAACATAGTAAAGATTCTTAGGCTTGGCTTGGCGTTACCTAGAGATTTAATGAAAGGTAATGACTTTTCATAGAGAGATTAATCGAGACTTGGCTGGGTTTTTACAGGATGGTTTATATGAAATATTCTTTACTAACAAGATTATAAAAATGATTTATATATAACGGTTATTCCAAATCCTCTATAAAATCCACACATTTTTACATTGAAGCTATCGCACATCGCCTATCCATTATAACGTCAACCCATTTCACTGTTGTACGTAATAGCTTTCTTCAAAACAAAGCGTCTTTTTCTTGGCAATCATTTAGGGTCAGTAAAGTAATTTACTTGCAGCCTAAACACTTAAGGCTCAATCTCATTTCGCTCTAACATCGGTTAATTCAATAAAGTTGGCTGCCATCACTTGACCCCTGTCTCCTCCCAATAAATTTATTAATTAATGCTGAACGATCTTGTCGTGTTAGCCCTTTGATGAAATTATGTATTTTTTGGTACTATTTTCCTAATTTTTCCCCCAATTTGAAATGTTAATTGAGTTTTAGGGTGAATTGTTTTTTTCGAGGTAATTTTTTTTGTGTTAGGGCTTATAAGATATTTGGAGACGAAAAATGCTGTGTGAATAGATAGCGGCCTGTTATGTTTTTTTTTACATATAAGAAGAATTTGATTCTAACAAGAATATTATGGCGTAGTGGGACAGCATCTGGCTGCATACGCGTTGGTTCTTGGTTCAATCCGCATTCAGGAGAATCTATGTACTACGCAGCTTTAAGTGCCGTTGCTTTTTTATGAATAATAATTCAAAAGATAGCCAATAAAATGTTTTTCTTTGGATACTCTATTATTTTTTATTCTATTGAAAAAACCTATAGAGTTAACAATTTTATTGAACGTTTACATATTTATATGCATATAAAATATATTTAACAAGAAAAGTTTACTTGTACGGCTGTTATCCAAAAGGGTTATATAATCCTACGTGTGTTATCTCTATGGAGCTTCGCCCTTTTTACCTTTAAGAATTTATTGTTACATTACAAACCGATTATATTTTGTAATGTATTATATTTTTGAGGTATAAACTTTTGTTTCAGTGAAAACAAAAAATCTAGTGTCGAGTCTCTCCGTTCTCTAAATGATTTGGAGATATTGCGTGTTTAGTAGCAGAAACCAGCGCCGCGTCAGAGGATCTTCTTCTTCCTGGCATTAATTCCGGCTATTACCAGGGTCTGCCTTCCTACTTAACCTACTCCACTTTGCACGGTCTTTTGCATCCCCGGTGGTTAGGTCATTGGCTCTCATGTCCTGCATCACGACATCCAACCAGCGCTTCCTTGGGCGTCCAGGAGGTCGCGCTCCAGGCACTGGTATAGCAAGGCACTTGCATCCGACATAGTTCTTAGGCCGGTGCGTAACGTGGCCAAACCATCTCAGGCGACGCTCTTGGAGCTTATCCCCTACGTCACGGACCCCAGGACTGCCTCGAATGAATGCGTTGCGTATGCGGTCAGACCGCGTTACGCCGCACATCCACCTCAGCATCATTCAAATATAATTATTCCATACATATATTTATTTACATTCTATTGCACAAAATATAAAAATATAAAATGAAGAAGTTAGTTGACGATGGTGGACATATTTTTAAAAGAAATCTCTTTCAGTCAACCAATGGAAATTAATGTCTACCACATAGCGGGTAGAGAGTACAGCGCAAATAACAGTAAAAGAATAGACAAAATATAATAGAAAAGTACAAATATACAATTGAACATATATGGCATATTCCATAGAGTAGAAGTCAAATCTACAATTACCACATGTGAGGTTACATTACATTACTTTAATAAGTAAAGTGATTCTTTGGTCAAGGTTAGTCGATTGTCCCAGGACTAAACATTGAATTAATATTACAAATCTCTTAGTCCTGTAGTTTCTAGTACTAGCGTTCAAATTATATTTTATGAATATTTCATGAGTTGTTGTAGAGACACGATTATAAAGCTGAAATGGGTGAAATATAGTAAAGTATTGCGGTATCTTAAACCGATTTACTAGATTTCAAACGAAATGTATTTATTTTTGCTTATCATATTTTGGATTGATTAGGGAGAATTTTGCATTTGTCTCTTGGTTTAAAATAGAGGCATATATTAAAATACGACAACGTACTGGCTATAGACTGTATTAAAGTATTTTTAAAGTATTTTTATTCTTAAAGTAAGAAAAAACACGACAAATTGTAATTTTTTTTCAGCTGTATTTCGCACTCAGCATGGTAGGCAGAGGGAACCTAGTGTTACGACACTCCGTTTCCAACTTTTTGCCGAATTCTGGAGGCATTGCGTGTTGAGTAGTAGAACTCGATGCCGCGCTTTGCCTCGACACCAGAGCGACGAAATGTAAGTATAAATTTAAATAAATATTTTTTTTCCTCGAGTGGGCATCGAACTCGCAACCAGTCGCGTTTACAGTCACACTGTGCCGCTACGCCACTATTTTTTTTATTAATAAATTATTATAGTAATGGTTCCTGTAGGTAACGATTCTGTATATTTTTAACAATTGCGTCTATTCCAGGAATTTACTTGATAACGAAAAAATACATAAGATATTTATGAAAAACCATAAAAAAATGACTTACCCTCAAATACAGCTGGGTTTGTTGACTTCATAATATTTGTAAGTAAGGGATGAGTAAGGTTGGTAGGAGCTAATGAGTCATTTGATATTTTAAATTTAACATGTTTTTTGTTCGGTTCATTTTTGCTATTTTTTATATTTGGTACATTAGGGTAAGCAGTCTTGATACCTTCCTTTAAAACACTTCTATTTACTGTCATTGTGTAATCATGAAAAAGCCTTGCTTGGGTTGAATCATCGAGCTTAATTTTCCCCATTGTTTCCTTTTTCTTTTGTCTTTCTTCTATCTTATCTATATTTATGTTTTGTCGGATTAACCTTAACCTATTCCTTAGTATAGATCTCTTTTTTAAATCTTTAGCTAAATTATATACTTTTTTATGATAGTGTTTAGTTATATCATTAGGTTTATTAATAATTTCTAAAGCAATATCAGTATTTTTTCTTCTAAACCTATTTAGATGTACTTGGTGTGTATTAACTGTACTGATTACATAGTTTTCAGTATTTCTATATGTAATTGTGTCCTTCTGTATGTCATTTATACTATAGGTCACATTTTGTTTAAATTCTTTATTATTTAATATTTTGGGAAAATTGTAGGTGATCATTTGTGTATGAATAATTGGTAAGATTACAAGGATTATATATAAGGTGAGGATAAGGTGGGTTGTTCTTAGGGATTCTTGAGGGGATGAACAGTAGGTCGGTCGACGTAGACGCCTCATGCCAGGCCGGCGTTTAATGCCGACTACGCTGAAACAAACAACGAATAATTAATATAAAAGTCACAACTCAGTCAAGAGCTTTGAGTAAAACTTTATAATTATAAAGTTTTTTTAGGCAAGTGTTATTTAGCGGAATTCAATGCCGTACTGTAATCTTTATTCCATAAATATCTTATATTTATGAACTGTTGAAGGATCCTAGTGTTAAGACACAAGTGTCGAAATAGAAACTTGCATTTTGTCTACAAGAGCGGGTAAATTAGGGACTTGCCTTACAGTCACATGTTTTCCTACTCTGCTAGGACAGCCTCAAATTATTTATATTTCTAATAGATCTTGGCGTTTTCTCAATTCATTTGGATATACTCTGGAATCGGTTTCCCCTGACGCTTATAACCTATTTGAATAGACAGATCTTTGAAAATAATTTAATTATGACCATTTCCCCGAGTAAGGATGGAACTAAAGATTACTGTTTTAAAACAGACGCTCCCACTACGCCAAGATGGCCTAATGCAGTGATTATTAATGTTATAAAAATTAATTTTAATCAGACTAAATAATATTTTGTTTGTTTCAGTTTTAAATTACGTTGTTACGTACCGTCATATATCAAGAGTTTGTACGTGAGCAAAATTACTCAGTAGATGGTGAAGATTAAAGGAGATTGGGGTGGTGAGATCCATTTAAGTCTGCGTCTATGGTTGTATTTTTTATGTTTTATTCAGAATTGGTGAAAATTGCACGTTTCAAGATATTATTTTGTTATGAAAGGAGATTTTCCATTTTGTCTTACAATCCACGCAAATAAAGTTGCAGGCGTCGACTAGTATACTATAAAACTAAACAAGTGTGCCAGTCATTATGCAGTGACATTTCCCACCGCTGCATACTAATTGACATGTCACACTCATCTAGATCACTCGCTAGGTTTCTAAGTCATTTCCATTTTTCCTTAAGTGCCTTCTAAATGAAATAGACTGTGTCATTGTGAGGTAGGATAATTATCATAAAGTTCTTTTGAATTTAAAAATTGTACGACTTGTACGCTCGATTTACACTTAGAGGAATATGTTGTGTCTAAATTATTTCTAACTAGTGGATCCGAACGCGGCTACGCCCGCTTGAACTGTACGAATATTTATTAAATATATTTATGAAATTATTTTCAGTTTTCAATAGAGAGATGCGTTAAGCAAGGTCATTTTGGGTGACGTTTTGTATCAACAAACTTAGCAAATCGTTGCTTAGCAACGGCGGTTGTTATTAACATGGCGGAATAAATTGCATGTCAAATTAATAAGTATTTTAATATATTGGTATATATCGAAAATATTACAAATATGAGAAAAAAAAGTATCCTATGTTCATCCCGAGACCCTCAAGTATCTCTATATGAGTATTTTATCACAATTAAATTAGCGGTTTGGCCCTGATTGCGTAAAAGACAGACAGACAGACAGAGTTACTTTCGAATTAAAACATAGTTAGGGATTACTTCTTCACTTTGACGAGACAGTGTAGCAAATTATTTCACGGCATATTCACAAAACTAGACTTACACAATAGATAAAAGATCTACATTTTCATATATATGCTGCATTAGTCTTAATAAATTTATATTTTTTATATTATATTTTATTAAGTGCGCCTACTACCCGGGTATAGATAGAAGGAACCGTTTCAGCAAATAGCTGTTTGGAGCTTTTAATATTTAGATAGTAAATATTTATTAATGTTTGCAAATGCCAGCGGGTAAACGGCTGTCAAATATTTTAATAGTGTATTGGGTATTTAATTTTTTTGGCTGGTTTTCATATTTTAGTTATTTAGTTTTTTTACGGTCATCGTAGCGCAGGTGTCTAGCTGTGAATGGCTGTGCCTCCACTCGAGGGAATATTTCAATAATTTTCATTTTCATTGACAAAAGATCGGTCCTTAATAAGTATGCAATTTTGGTAATAGTTTACCTGTGACGCAATATAGTACGTGATATCCGCCTCTTTTCAAATTAATCCCACATATAAAATGAATCTGTGTTAAAAAGCATGTTAACAATTAAAAGCAGCCTTACAAAGACATTGCTTAATGAGTGGCAGAATTCAACGCCACGCTTTGCTTACCCGAGCAAGAAAAAGATAGATATAATCATTCTCCCGAGTGGGCATTGAACCTACAACCGTCGCGTTTACATCCAGATATTGCCCCACTTCGCCACGACGGGCCAAAGGAAGAATATACATTTATGTAAGAGTAAAAGATTGTTACTACTTTTATTTAAGCACTACCTTCACTATAGATATATATTTAATGAGTCATTAAAAGTTTCTAAAACAAGTAGTTGCATCGTTAGAAGAAGGTTTATTAGAGAGTACATTTTAGTGCAAAGTGTTTCGTAATGTTTGTACTGTATAGAGGTTTTTTTAATTGTCATTGAAATACAAAGGCTTAAAATTTTTAAAGCCTTTTTATGTTGTTTTCTCGTGATTATATTTAATTTAAAAAATGGAAAATCATCTTATTTTTTCAGTTTTACGCTTTATCCTAGATATATAAGACTGAGATGATGTATTCGCCTAAGTCGAGACGCTCTGTATTGAGCGATGGAACGCCGAAAAACGTGGTCTTCGGGCAACCGGAATGGAAATAATTAATTTTCTCGAATAGGGATCGACCCCAAACCTATCGTATTTACACTCTACCTCCTCCGTCACGATAGCTCATAGCTGGTTTAACACAGAATATAATCCAGCTAGGTCTGGAATAGCCTACTGTATTAGGAAAAGATATCTCTCTCAATTGAAGCATGAAATCCGGTGAGCGGCAGATGTAGCCAAGGCCTTTGATATTAAACGTGGAGTAATTTTAACTTTACTGTAACATTTTAGAGTTGATTTTCGATTGATTCTTTTTTTTATCCGTTTCACGGATAGGATTATTTCTGATAAATTTTATATACTTTGTCATTTTTTTATCACACTTGCTGGGCTCCTTTTAATATGAAATATTAAGGCAATATTATTTTTGTATCTTCTTAATAAATACTAAAGAAAATATTACTTTTGAATTTGGAATTTGTATTTCTGTACGATTATTTAGTGGGGTTTTTTTTCACGCTCAATATATAGTAAAATATTTTGTGATATTAAAAGAAAGTGGGATGATAAAGAGAACCGAATATTTTTAGGTCAAAAATGAGACTCGCAAGCAGCGTTCATGCAGTCATGTTCCCATGATATTCCTTAAAATATGTCGAAAAGAGAAGGAGAACTTTGTGGTATTTTATCAATAAAAATCGATTATGAACTACTAGACATTGCTGGTGAGTCATTAAGATTATTTATAACAAACCAAACTGTGACAGAACGTAAAGTTTCAATCAAAGATCACTTATTTGTAGGATGTAGATTTGATGTTTATTTCATTTTTGCATAGTTTGGAGCTAGAAAATAATTTTGTGCACCATAACTAGTTTTTATAATAACTTTCTATATACTTTATTTTATAGAAAATAGCACATTTCTAATAAAAGTATTAGTAGACAACATCGCTTCTAAAGAAAAATTGACAGTGAAGAGATTATATACTCAGAAAAAATAACGAAAGAATCATGATATAAAGTATAGACAGATTACGAAGAATTATCGAAACCGTTTCGCAAAATAATTTATTTTTCCTTATTTTCTTGTTATCACAGTTGAGTGGAAATCCCATAAATCAAATGCGACGGAAATATTAAGTGGTAAAACAAGATTTTAATGAGAAACAAAAAAACATAAATTTATTATATTTTTTAAAATATTATTAAAATGTTTGCCATTGCCGCCTCTTCAATAAATCTATATATTTTTAATTTTATTTTCTTTTAAAGAAAATTATAAATATATAAATTTTATTTTATTTTCTTTTAAATTTATAAACGAAGAGGAAGGTTTATACAACCTACGCACAAGTTATATTAGTATAGTAAAAGCAGGCGGTGCTGCGAGCGGTGTTCATGTTTATCTAAAATTTGAATAATATGAATTGAGTTATTAAAATGCGCATTTATTAAGATTTGCGATGTTAAACATAGCTGAATTAAACTAAGCTGAAACTAAAAGTGAGTCCTGGTGTGCTTCTTTAGACTATGGTTTCATTAAAAACCTTATTCCACAAATAAAATGCGGGAAAATCCGTAATGCTAAAAATTATATCAAAATCGACAGCGTTATTTATTACTTTTTTTTTTTGTTTTTTTTTTTTGGCCCAGGCAGCTTATCCGAGCTTGAACATAGTGATCGATGCCTCTGGAAAAAATAGAAGGTATACTGATGGCATAAAATTACGTCATAAGTGATGAGTCGCGGAAGATTTTCATTTATGATGTCTGATGATGTTTGTGATGATGATTTACTGATATCTAGGTTTGTAGGTGTCCTTACAATTATAGTAAAGTGCTAGTGTCGTCTAGTCCCTTACATGGTGTAGTCAGAACCGAGGCAACCAACTCACTGAGGCCTCTATCCGAGTTTTATCCTATTTGTAATATATTTACCTATTATATATAATTGTGAACCCCAAATATATTATATTTAAGTAAGCTTGTTATTTTGAAAGAGCATTAAATCAACCTAAGAACCTTTACTACAAATGGGTTACCCAGACAAATTCAAAGGCATTATAACGAACCATTGTCCGGTTCACGCTTGACTTATTTAAGATCCAATTTGAATATACCTTATTCTATTTCTATCACATCCCCATACGAAGTAATGATTATATTTTAATTATTTTCATCTTTCGTCTCTGGTAAAATGGTGGTAAAATGTTCGGTAGAATTCTGCTACTAAGTGAGTAGGTATATCCCGAAAAATTGTTCGAAAGTTAAAAGAAAGGAATGGAGTTATAACAAAAGCTTCCTGTTCCTTTTAAAATCAAAAGATCTAAAAACATTAAGCTCTCACTACTTCGTGGCAAATTTTAACCACTTATATCCAGTTTTGTATTTTGCCTGTCAATGTTCTTAAGCGAAAGTATATATATTTGTATTGGATAGTTTCTTTATCGAGGTAGGAATTACTTGAACAACAAATATGCTAATACAAAATGTATATTTAAGTAGGTAGAAATATCAGGAATCTATCACTGATCCCGAACACGTGAATAATGGTTGTCAATTTTAATTAGGGTCACTGCGGACCAGCCTATCGTAGTACGGATATTGGGAATGTGCTGTTAATTATTAACGATGCCATTAGTCTTGGCTGGCATGATTGTGTTTTTATATTGTAAACTAAAAACATTTACTGAAATTGATGGAAATATTAAGTGATCGTGGTGAGGCAGCGATTGATTGTAGACGTAATACTCGATCCTCTAATTGAGTTCTATCGCTATCGCAACAAGCAATATCTCCAAAATTGGGAAGGATAATAAGCGATTGAGTCTAATCATGAAATCCCCTGTTTTTTTTCTTAGCCTGCTATACAGGAAAAAGAATATACTTCTAGAAATATTTTTAAATAATTTTGTTAAATAGCGGTACATCTATATTTTAAAGAGATTATAAATGGGACAATCAAATTTCAGGCTCTGATATTATAACAAAACCTTGGAATATGTTTTCAAGATTATATATTGGTAAAACAGAGTAAAAGTACTCGTAAAGCCTTCAGGATGCCGCGCGGCTTATTCTAGGGCATCCGCAGCCTCGATGACTTACAGAAGTATCGTCGAATAAGGGGAGATATGGATAGCACCTTATACTATTCCCTGGCCAGCAGTGACGGAGTGGATCTGCATTTACGCTAAACTCGCGCACCAGTTCCGCGGCCTCTTTCAGTTCGAAAACTAATTCACTGAAGGAGACAACCTAATCTAACCCGACATAGTTGCTAAAACAATCTAATTTGTAATTAGCTTTAGCAAAGTTTGATAGTGGTTTCGGTTTTGCTTAAATAGCTTTATTTTGCACTTTGCTTATCATGACTTGGTCAGTCATCGTGCATTAATTAATGTTAACTGAAGTGGTTTAGTGACTTTTACTTGTCAGTATTTTATTTTCATTTTGGTCGCTCTGGTAACGTGGCAAAGCTCAGCGTTGAGTCGAGCAATGCGTCCAGAATTCGAAGAAAGCAAATAAAAAATCAAGCTTCTCAATTATCTCAATCAAAAGATACGACAGTTTATTAATGTATCAAATCCGCCTCGTAATCAAAATCTATAGAGATCTACAGTTTTGAAATTTGGTACGAAGTGGCTAGTACGAAGTAAACTTACAATACGATTAAAGGAATAATTTAAATTATTACGATATTATATTTTTAAATGGTCTCTTTGTAAATAGATTTATGCCTAATTTGATGTTAAGTATAAACATTCTAACAGTTTTCAATTTTTAACATCTGTTTTTAAATTGAAACAATTTGTATATTTTTGCTTTTGAAAGTCGCAAGAAAATTGGTCAATAAGAAAAATATTTATATCAGTCACTTAAATGTTAATTGATGTCCCTGAGTGTGTTCTAGGGTGGATAATCCTGAACTACTTATCTATTAATACGACTGTTTTTCATAATACTCATGAGGAAAAATGGTTTGGCTAGTTTATTTAATTACAATACACGAGCTGTAACCCGCAACTACGATCGCGTGGGCTTTACTAATAATTTCAATTAAATTTATATTACGTTTAACCTTGTTAGGCATTTCCTTTCAACTAACTGAACACTATTTATTAAATATATTCAACGTATATATTTCATTTATCTAAACATTTGAGTCTTGGGCTAAATCTTCTACCAGGTGGATCCCAAGCTCTAAAAGGAGAATTGGCAGACCAAAACGGAGATGGCGCGACGAGCTGGACCATTATAAACCTGACTGGTGCTCAATAGCGCAAAATAGACCAGAACGGAAGAAGTGGCGAGAGGCCTTTGCCCAGCAATGGGATGGTGCAGGCTAGGGAAAAAAAAAACATTTAAAATTTAAATGAGCGATGTCGTTATATAGAGCGTATTCATTTAATCCTCGTGTAATTTCCATCTCATGAGGGAAAAGCAAATGTCAATTTACGATCTAGCGGCGGTAATGTGACTTGATGAATGTTTTTTAATGGCCGACTACGATACGATATTACTGTTTTTCTTTTCAAAATGTTTTTTTTACCGACTGCACATCCACAGGAGGGTAATGTGTTTAACAATCTATATATGTATGCTTGTGTCTGTATAATTAATAGACCGGTTCCAATGATTATTACGTCAATCGTTTCGTCTTCTGTCACTTTAGACTGACTTACACTTATTATTGCCATAATAGTGAAAATACAACATAGCAACAGCCAGACGACGTATTCTCAAAATGAACAAATCCTAGAATTATATTAAATGGGATATCCTAGAATTGATACGTAAAATCAGTTAACATATTTAACGGTTTAAAGTTGGTTTAAAACCCATTCTTGCTAATATTCATACTTTAAAACAGGTAAAAATTATTATTTTAATAAATTATACCTGTTTTATAGTAAGTCGTTAATAGGCCTTTATTATTGATAGTAGTGAAGTACTGTGGATATTAGCAATTATAGTCTACTGTTAAAAGGTTGTTTTAATCTTAAATAAATATTTTTTTAAAACCTTCTGGCCTACGTAATTTAATTAACGCAGTTATGACGGCGGATGATTGGATATGACATAATGCTTAAAGTCAACGAACAGTTTTAATTAATATTACCGCGGCCTATAAGAAAAGAATTTGGTCTTCTCTGAGCATCAGAGGCTCTGCCAAGCAGTTGAGTCCTGGTTGGAGACGGAAAGGCTTCTATGATGAGTACTCTTGTTATTTTAAGTTCCTTTGCTATATTTCGTTCCTTGCTATTTTAAATGTATCTATTTATATAGCTCGAATTACGAAGATGTTTACTATTATTGATAATTTTAAAAATAATAATACTGTCTAGAATATTGTATTTTTTAAATTTTATGGCACAGTGGGCTATCGTAGTTGGTAGAAAGAATTATTGTAATTTTAGCTTTGACTCCAAAATTTATAACAATGTATTATTGGGTTAAATTTGAAAGGTGTTGGATTCATATCTATACATAATGTTTTTACAACGGTGATTCGTGGACTACGAAGACATGCAAATATTTTCTCTCTCCACTGAAAGATAGAAGAGCGTCAATCCATACCTATATTGTAAATTCGAAAGTAACTCTGTCTGTCTGTCTTTTACGCAATCAGGGCCAAACCGCTAATTTAATTCAGATAAAATACTCATATAGAGATACTTGAGGGTCTCGGGATGAACATAGGGTACTTTTTTTTCTCATATTTGTAATATTTTCGATATATACCAATATTTTAAAATACTTTTTAATTTGACATGCAATTTATTCGGCTATGTTAATAACAACCGTCGCTAAGCGACCGTTGCTAAGCAATGATTCGCAACGTTTGTTGTTAGAAAACGTCACCCAAAATGAGCTTGCTTAACGCATCTCTCTATTGAAAACTGAAAATAATTTCATAAATATATTTAATAAATATTCCTATAGTTCAAACGGGCGTAGCCGCGTTCCGGTCGACTAGTGTATATATAAAATAAAGAAGAAATGTAAACATTTTGATAACATAAATATAGAACGAGGTCGTGAAATATAAACGCGACGGCCTAAGCTCTCACTTTTGTTGATATAGATTAAAACTGACGTATACATGTTTTAGGTAAATGTCACTGGATTTACATTAAATTATCCTTACTTAACTTCGTAAACGTCAAATTATATATGAAAGTTTTTTTATCAGCTTCGCGCTAAATCTCGCATACAGCTGGGTAGGCAGAGGAAACCTAGAGCTAAGACACTCTGTTCCCCATTTTACGCCGAATTCTGGAGCATGTGTTGAGTAGCAGAACTCAACGTCGCACTTTTCGTCGACATCAAAGCGAAGGTATAAATTTAAATAAATATTTCATTTCCTCGAATGGGAATCGTATCCACAGCCGGTCACTTTTTTAACACTATGTAATACAATATAAACAGTACAATAATAATATGCACGACTTCAGCCCTCGTTAACAAGAGTAAGCAAAGTTAAGGTTTTTATATAAAAAAAACCTTTCTAAATTAATTTAGGTGCGTAGTGAATAAAAAATTATAGAGCCTTAAAAATAAAAATATAGGGTCTTAATGAAGTCTATCGCTGCGTTTATTAGCGCTATAAAATGTTAGTACACGGTTTTCAAGAAAGTAACATCGATAAAATTGATATCGATTTTTTATACTTTATTGTTAACATTAGTTCAGTCATTCAATATGAAATATCTCGAAAATTATACATGTTTTACGTAAATTACACTAGATTTACATAAAAATATTTTTACTTAATCGTATAAGTATAATAGTAGGTAAAATATGCACTACTAAAGTAGGCAAAGAAAAGAATTGTGTGTTGAGTGGCGGAACTCAACGCTGCGTTGTATTTACCTGAGTGGTGATTCAAACTTCAACCTCAGTTCAGCCTTCAACTTCAGCCTCAAACATGTTAAACAAAAATATTGCTTCGTGTAAGATATCAATATATTTAAGCCTGTTATGTTGGAAGATCTTCCTAACTACGTCATGATGACTTGGTAGTTTTAATTCTTTTATATTTCACGGACAGAGTCACGGCTAAACGCCATTGTTGGTATAAAAGCTTTCCAGCCAAGGTTAATCTCAAGATGCGATGAGATAAACGAATTATACTTATAACAATGATTTGACCCTCGATGCTTGCCATCCTCCAACGTAAGAGCACTTTTGAATAACCCCGTCCTATTTATATAAAATATGATCAAATATTCTAAATTAAACCTTATATTGTTATATTTGGGTATAATTTTGATTATTCTTAATAATAGTTAAATTCACGTCAGCAATTAATTAGATGGTCATTGATTTCAACATGTCGGTTTTTATAGCTAGATCAATGTTTTTATAATAGCAGTTGGTGTGTGGCATTATAGCGGAATTAAACACCGTGCAGTTGGTCTTGCTAGCACGTGTTAGAGCGTGATTTAAATATAATTATTTTTTTATATTGGGGAAGAAGTGTCTTAATGGGAACGGAGTGTCTTATCACTCGGTTCCCAGGTCCTGCCTATCTTGATATATGCGGGAAACATTGTGAGGCTAAAAAAACCAAAACAATAATTCCCACCTGGATCTACCAAACGTGTTTACAGTCCGACTCTGTCTTAATAAGTCACGATGGCTTCAAACAAATTAAATGTAATTTAAAATGTGGAATAAGTTTATTTAAGAACTCCGCCGATCTTTTATATGAATGGGAAATGGAGTGTCTTAACACTAGGTTCCCTCTACCTATGCGGGGACTGCGTGAAGCTTGATTTGATTTGATTTTTTTATATAAAAACCGAAAAAGTCTTTGAAATTAATTTGTGGTGCGCAGTGAAAAGATTTTATAGAGCCTTAAAATCGAGATATTGGGTCTAAATTAAGTATATCGCTCCTTTCAGTCCAGCTATTCAATGTCTCGAAAATTGGGCGGTGCGTGTGGAGAGGGTGGAAAGGAGTGTTTTAGCAACAGCTTCCCTCTGTCTACTTTGTTATGCAAGAAAGAGATTCTAACAAAAGGCCTATCACTCTATTCTTCTCTAAAGAAACGCTAATTTGCATATAAAAATTAAACTTTGTGCGTATTTTAACTGGAATTGGAATAACCTGTGTAATATAAATATGACAATTTTAAACAACTTAATCATGCTGTTAGACTAAAGTTTCTAAGAGGCGCGGGTTCAAATCCCGCCACGTTCAAATTTTTATACGTTTTTTAAAAAGTATTATTTGTCTTCTATTTGTAAACATTATTTATAATTCAAATTTTTGGGTTCAATTACCGCTCGTTCGAAATTGTATCATATAAGTTTAGAAGCCGAATTTATATAATGGGCGTAAAGTGGAGAACATTACTTTGTTTATTATTATACGTACTATCTAGAGAATCTAAGAGTAATCTAAGAATATATTCTCTACCTTCTTCATGATATCATTATCAAAAAGGCCTTACGAAAAAAATATACTTTAAAAGAATCGGCCTTGTTAATGAAAAAAGGCTCTCCAAACATTCCTGGTCAAATATTGTCTATCAATCGTCAACTCTCTGTATCTTATTTACATATGTTCTTGATTAGAGGACCTTTGATGGGAATCATGGAGGAAATCTCATTTGACGACATATTATGTTATAGGATTTTATTATATTTTATAACATAAATATTGAAATTCAATGCCAGGATATAGTAAATTAGGGAGTTTGTTCAGCAATCAAGCAGTCGCTCTTAAACATATTGGAATATTTTTTATATAAGTAGGTATCCTGAATTTTGCGTTAAAATGCGGTGAAATCAATAAATTAAGAGTATATGCGAAAGTAAAACAATGCTTGGAATATTCAATACAAAGAAGTCTTTAATAAAAGGAGAATGAAACATAGAATTTCACTCCAAGAAAATAAATTTCGCATATTTTAGTCTTATCACGGATAAGTTGAAGTGCACTAGGTACGATATAAATGAAAGTAATCGAACCAGAAAATCCATTAGTTATCTTTTTCTTAAGAGTATAAAATTTAATTAGCTTCTTTTAGAAACTAAATTCCACTTTTAAATGTCTTCACGTCTATCTCTAGATTCATTAATAACCGTAGAAGCTCCAAGGAGCGGGTATTGCATTTAGTTTGTTTCTTTTGCTTTTCAGTTTACTGAGAAGTATCGACTTAACATTTTATAAAACATAAATATTAGACAATATTATAATTGAGGACGATATGGCACAGCGGGAATGCGATAAGCAATTGCTTTGTTCGATTCCCACTGAAAAATATTGAAATATTGATATTCTAAGTCGAAGGTGGGACGACTCATGAGAAAAACATAAATTACGTAATGAAAGGATCACTTTGAGTGAAATACTCTTATATATTTTGGGGCCGTCCATTAATCACGTGATGTTTATTTACCATTTGTTAAATCCTTACAACCCCCGCCTTGGTGATATTTGTTCAGGTTTATGAGTAACATCCCCAAAATCACACTCTACCTATTCAAAATCCGTGTATTTTTTAGTTTTAGAATATTATCTTCAAAATGATTTTTTCCAGAAAACCCCCCACTCCCCTTTCGAGGCTCACGTGATTTTTGGACGACCCTTTTATACGTTCACACAAATTAGAACAAATTCGATTATCAAGTTTAATGGCACAGTTTAATGGCAAAATTTCAAATATATTAGTGAACTTATGTAAGGGCTTTCCAATAACTGAAATAAATAAAAACTTGTAAAAATACATTAAACAAAATAAAAGTTTGACACTGTATCCCTTACACAACAGGATAGGCAGAGAGAACCTGGGAACCTGATGTTAAGACACCTTCGTTCTCCACTATCCGCTGAATGTTACATGCATTGCGTGTTAAGTGACGAGTGAAAACCTTAAATATTACATTCATTGCGTTACCCCGACTGGGAATCGAACTGACAACAAAGGCATTGCTAGTCGCACGTTTGTTTTATCGTGAGGAAATCCTATTACGGATGCCGGTCCGGCGGTGAAGCCGTATATAATATCCTGTAAGACCCCCCGTTCTTCAGTTACGACCACTGAACTAGTGTGTGCATTTTCACACACATTTCGTTTACATTGACGTCAATACATTATAATTGTGGATAATAAGAAATTTGCATGTTATCGTATTATGTTATTATTAATCTTATCTGATATTAATTGTGTATATCTTTTAAAGCCGGAAACAGATTTGTAAATCTATATTTAATTATATTAAATATGTTTTTTGGATCCGGCCTGATATTATAATCTGTTTGATTATATTTATTTTAAAAAAATATTTTCAATACTAAATAAATCAGCTTCACGCTATCCTGAAAATAGAAGGGTGCGCAAAGGTAGTGTTAAGACACTTCGTTCCCCACTTTTCGCCGAGTTCGGATGCAATTCGTGTTGAGTGGTGGAGTTCAACGCCGCGCTTTGCCTCGACAAGCGAGCGAAGAAATGGAAATGTAATGGAAATATAAAGCTGAAAATTTATTTTCTTTGTTTGAAGATGATGATCTCGGAAACTTCTGGTTTAATTTTAAATAAATTCTTTACGCCTTGGATTTTCTTTTTATTGACGGGATATAGGATATTTTACATTGAATTAACCGTATAGGATATTTTATATTGAATTAATCGCCGATGAAAGATAACTAAGGTATTTATAATATATCATATATCATACACAAATCTGCTTACAACTCTTGTGGTGCAGGTGTTTCTGTTGTCAAAAACACCTGCATTTCTTTTCTTTAAATTGATAACTATCTTAACTTATCGTTATTTGTTTTCTGTTATCTAGTATATTTGTTCACGCACGCATATCTTGTTAAATAATAATAAAATTGGATTATGTCAATCATTTATTTTATGTGGCGGAATTCAATGCTAAGTTTTCTTGCCGTCTTGTTACCAGAGCGAGGGAATGTAAATAATTTATTCCTATTGTAAAAAATTCTATACAAACGCATTTTAAAACTATAAAGGGACAACTTTAAAGATAATGTATTAGCTAGAGTTGGATTGGCTGGTAAATATATGTTAAAATATTAGCGAAAAGAATGCAAGAAAAATCCGATAGGCTGTTGTGGGAGGCACAGGGGTTTTAGTTCTCGCTTCATGATCATGGATTTTTTTGTTTCTAAATCAAGAAATTTTCTGCGTATTTATACTCTCGAAAAATGCATTTGATAAAGTTGTATGAAAGAAGGTATTAGATATATTACGCGGGCAGAATGTGAACAGGGCTGCAGGGTGTAAAACTTCACTATAGAGAACAATCACCTCATGTGCGAGTAGAATCTCAAACTAAAGTAAATGTGTACTTTTCTTTACTAAGTTTGTAGTAACACTTTTTAAAAATATCCATACCTATATTATAAATTCGAAAGTAACTCTGTCTGTCTGTCTGTTTGTCTGTCTTTTACGCAATCAGGGCCAAACCGCTAATTTAATTGTGATAAAATACGCATATACTCGTATACTCATATATACTTGAGGGTCTCGGGATGAACTAGTAAAAATATAAATCATATTTTTTTCTGTCTATAGCTTATCCAATTCTTACAAATATGTTAAGAGACTGCGAAAAAATCCTTTCGCTCAACACGTGTTGTTATATTTTAATTGTATTAAAGAAAATGATTAAAATAATTACATTTTCAATTGATTAAGAAAATGCGTGATGACGAGTTTACAAAGGAAAATATTAAAATTGAATTTATCATACTTATGTACTTTATTATACGTATATTGATAATAATATAATAACTCCCTTTAGAAACATTAATGAAACGCTTACAAATTTAATATTATGCTCTCAGTCGTGTCGCCCTTTGATAATTTTATAATATTTAGGGCGTCTTAATAGAGGCTACAAGAATGTTGAGGCATTTTAAAGTGATTGTAACTGATGAAGGTTTTAGTTAAAAGCCTACATTTTAGTGCAAATTAAGTGAATGGACACTCCATTTTCCATTTATAGAGCGAAAATCTTTAAAATATAGATGATATTTTAAAACACAAAAATAATATATTGAGATATTCTGTTTATTTCCCCTAGTGGTAGGTTCTTTATGAAATTGGAGAATGGCTTATAAAACTGCGCGTATTTTAAGTTTCATTTTTTGCTTCACGCTTTATTCTGCATATAGCAGGGTAGGCAGAGAGGCACTTCTTTTTCCACTTTTCGCCAAGTTCTCGAGGCATTGCATGTTGTCTGGCGGATCTCAAGGTGGCATTTTGACTTGTTACAAGAGCGAGGAAACGTACATATTAAATACTTTTTTCTCCAAGTGGGAATTGAATCCACAACCGTCATGCTTATGGTTACACGCTTATGCCACTTCACAACGAAGAACTTAGACTAAAAACATAATAGATAGCACGATCTTAAATATAACTTTGCTCTTTACAATAGAAAAAAAACAAATAGTTAAGAAAAAAAGCTCATTGAAAGCGGGATCGTATTTATTTAAAATATAGAACAATGCTAATATCGAAATAGTCTACGAGACACAATTGTACGACTTTGGAAATGTCAATTTAAGTAGGGCTCGGCTTTAAGCTTCAAGCATGAGAAATATTTAATTAGGCCACTATGAAAATTAAAATTTTCAATTTACAGTTCAAGGAAATTATATGGCAAATTTAAGGTTTCCATGTCCAGATGTCGCTAGATCACAGCCATCTTAGACACTCAGTAACTGAAGAGTTTTAGCGAGCGAGTTATGTACATATACTAAATAGATTATAAAAAACTGTTCAAGTGTAAGTGTAACTTCCCATTGAGGGAAGTATAACTTATAAAACATTCAGTAAATAATAGAAATATGTTAATGAAAACTGAATAAAATATGCAGTGAAAAGAGAACAACATAAAAATAATTTTATTTAAGCATAATTTTGATTTTATAGAGAATTATGAATGAAAGGAGCTTGTTACATTTTGTATATAATTAAAATGAGGAATTAAAGTAAGCCCTTCAAATAATTAACAAAAACGTCAATTTCATGTTTCGGTTAAATAATTATATTACGAGTACCATTTTAATTAATTATACAATTTCCAAATACATGCAAAAGTTCGGGGAAACTACCGCCTAAATTAAAAATTAATTGGTTCATGGTATATTATTTTCTTTGGAGCTACATGTTTGCCGTTAAGCAATATGGCGAAACATCGAGATCATCGTGTGGTGTAGTAGGCCATCGTTTTTCTTTGTTTGTCGGTTCAATTCCTACTCAGGGGCAAGTTCATTATCATATTCCTGCACTGGCAAGCCAAAGCACGACATAAAGCTACGTCACTAAATTTGAAATCATTTATAATTAAAATACATAATATGTACTTTACTTTATTTACATGTTAATTTAATTACATGTAATTTAATAATTACAACTATAAATATAAAGTAGCTGGTAATTAGTGGCGGACTAAAGGGGAGAGAGGGGGTGTCTGTCGGCGGGGGCGTTCCGCCCCGGGCCTCGGGTCTTGGGGAGCCTCCAAATGGTCCAAAATTCCCTTGATCAAATCTTAAATAAGCCTTTGAAAAACGCATAGTATCTACTTAAGAGGAAGTTGGAGTTTGGTGGGGGCCTCCAATAAACAAATAAGTACAAGGATTAGTGCAGCCTGTACCGGTAGTTTACATTATATTAATAAAAATTACTTTCATCTTTCTAATGTCCATTTAGTTTGCATGTGGTTCCAGTTTCGTAGTTTTTTACTTCAAGTTCCTAGGGCCTCCAGACCGACGTCATTTTATAAAAGTTTGCGTACTCACTAACCTGAAACCTGCCACCTACTTTTTCAAAGGGGTTTTGGGAGTCAAATGACATTTAAAAACCGCCATCCGCTGCTAATAGGGAACGCAACAACGTATCACGTACGAACACTGCTTAAAACGCTAGTACCTAGCTTGCGTCTAGGATGTCTGGCAAGAGTAAAGCCTACGTAAAGGGATTGTTTATCATATTTTTTTTTACATTTTTCTCAAAAACATATTTAAATACGAACGTTTTTACTTTAACGTAGGAGAGCGTGTACCTTAAATTGCCGCTATTTTTTAAAGGGCCTCACTTTCAAGTTTGTAACTACGCATACACCCTTACCTACTTATTAGACTATTAATCTTCAAAATTTCAGCTTTACTAAAATGACGTAGGTTTGGAGGTCCTAGGATCTCAGTCTATTTTATTTTATACGCGGAACTAACATTACTATAGTGTGTGAGCTAGCTCGTGATGATAAAATGTTATCTATATTGTAAAAAAAAAATCTAACAAGTAAAGCGTATTACACTGTTCAAGAATATTAGGAGGATAAGCATGTATGGAATTAATGTCTATTGAACGTAATGCAGGATAGCTGCCAGCTAATGTTATAGATTGTACCATTGATTTTGAAAAGAGCAACTGTTGAGTTTCTTGCCGGCTCTTCTCAGCAGAACTGCCTTCCGAACCGGTGGTAGCTTTTTGTTCATATGTTCATTCGACGATTCAAAAGTGCTTATAATAATTGCCTATTTGAATAAAGAATATTTTGAATTTGAATTTAATTTGAATTGGAACTAAGCTTATGAATTGAGAATGATGAGGTTTTACATATAGAGCAGATGATCTGCCTCCACCTGTACCTCTTTATCAAATGGAGAATAGTAATAATAGTTATAGTAATAATAGTAATAGTAATAGAGAATATCAGTGCTCGTACCATTCTTGTTTTGGTTTTGATACAAATTCCTCTTTTTTTCCATTCGGTATTTAGACGAAGCTTTAGACATAGCTTTTTATGTTATCCCAATTCGTCTTGTTATCTCGAGGACGTGCGGATTTTTTTATGCTAAATTCTACTACATGTACTTTTGATATTTAGTATTTGTATGCAAGTCTCACTCAAACATTAATTACAAGATGTAAACTAAATAAGTATACACACTAATTTGTACATGGAAAAAAATTGTGATATATAAACATTTTTTTACACTGGGGGGGCCTCATCCAACGACACCGCCCCGGGCCTCCGACGGGGTTAGTCCGCCCCTGCTGGTAATGCTGGTGCTGCTGCTGGTGGTCTTTAATAACAGATAATTCCTTTCACTTAAGAAATAATAAGCTTTCAAGCTTCGTGCACTACAATGATTGAGTTAATATATTGTTCAAAAGCTTATGGTTATTATTATAAGTAAAGTTCATACGTAAGATACTCCGTTCTTCGCTTTCCAATTTGAGACATTGCATATTAAGCGGTGCAAGGAGTCAGAGCGGAAAATGTAAAAGTATTTTTGAAATGATAACATCTTAAGGAAGGGTAAACCCGCATAAATCAGGATAGACAGAGTCAATCTAGTGTCTTTATTATTAAATTTAAAGTATATGTTAAGTACGTTAGATAAGCATTAAAAAGTCAATATGTTATCAAAGTGTCCCCGTAAAATGTTGTGCATTTAAATATTATTTCTTTTTGGAAAAGTTGAATTATTAATTGCATGAATAAACGTAACTAGTATGAGTTCAAATAAATAAACAAAGTCAAGGCACAGACAAGACTCCCAGACTTAGAAATTTAATATTTAGTATATAGGGAATGAAGAGAGCACTGAGAGAGGATTTCTCGTAATGCCAACAGGAACAAACAGGATTATCTATTTTACGCCTTAAAGTACACAAAAAGGGGCGATGATTAGTAATTTTAAGCAAAAAAGGCTTACCATAGTACAATCCACTATCCTATTTTAACGTCGCACATTAAACACACATTACACTTAGTATGTATATATTTTTTTATTAAATGAATATTTTTTTAAAAATATGATAAAATATCATTTTCTATAACATTTTACACAATATAAAGAAAAAAAGAAAAAACGTATATTATTTTTCTACGCCAGAGTAAACTTGAACGAATAATTCGTATGTACTACAACGTAGCGCCCGCTACGAAAGCTCGGCTACGACTAACGAAAGCTACGTTTTCGTTAGAATATTACGTTAAGAGCTTCTGGATTTGCCAGTTTTGCACTTATTACTGATGAAATACTGAAATAATTTATAATTTCATACATAACAGATATTTAGGTTATGTTCAAACCGCGAAATTACCACTACATGAAAAATTTAAAAAGGCAATAAATGGAGAAACTAGAGATTTCTAATTATAATATACACTTAAAGCACAAAATAACACACAGAAAAGAAAACGAGACTTTCAACCAGTTCCAAGCACAGGCTTATTCTAAATAACAACTATTTCAGAATTCTTCTTACAATTTCTCATTAAAAACGAGAAACGTCGAGGAAATTAGTTCCGATGAGCGCTTTTGCTTTCAGTCCTATTTTATTTGTTTTCCCAATATGTTTATTTTGATAGCTGTTTCTTGACGGTACCTTGTTTTAAAAAGATAAAGAGTTTGAATCTAGCTCTGTGATTGGGAAGGAATATTAAATAAGAATTCTATTTGTAATATTTTTTTATTTTTATGGGCAGTCATTAAAAGACGAGCATCCTATCTGCCATAAATACACAAAGAAAATGAAATAGTTACAAAAAATGCAAAAAACACAATTATAACCTTTTTTTTGTTATTACAGTGTGTTTTTTTCCATTTTGGCACGAGCGTGCGACGTATTGGACGTGGGGTATTTTAAAATTTTTATTTCGTTGCTCTGGTAACAAGCAAAACGTGGCGTTGAGTTCCGCCACTCAATGGTAATATGCCTCGAAAATTCAGCGGTAAGTGGGGAACGGGAGTGTCTGAATGGGAACGAAGCACCTTAATAGTTCCCAGGTTCCCTTTGCCTACCCTACTTACATCATGCTGAACCTATAAAAAAACGTATCCCAGCAAGAGAGCCAGAGTTTCACGTCAAAAGAATATATACGTACCTATAATATTTTATGTAAACAATGTTATTCGCATGTTAGCCTGTATATGAAATGCAGAAGTAAAATATCTTTCGTTTTATACGCATCGTAAAGGGTGAAATAAACGATACCCGCCATGATAGGCGAATAAACTTTAACTTTACTTTTATTGTGTGTCGCGTTTTTGTTTATGTACTAGTAGCTATTAAATTTTAGTCGTTGGTGATTTAAATGAATTTTAGACGTATTAGTAGTTTTTCAGTACAGCAGGGTACACACAACTTAGTGTCAAGACACTCCGTTCTGCGCTTAATTATAAGAAGCTTTTTATCTGCGATTTAGCCCTTGTGGGGATTATAATATATTAATAGAAAAAGTTAGCTAGGTAAAGAAAATGTTAAAAATTATTTTTAACATTTTTAGTGTCATTCCACACTTATGAAAGAAAATACTTATTTTGAAACGTATAAATTTTTTGACGCAGCGGGATTTGAACCTCACCTGAAAAACGCAGGTAAAAAGCTTCTTACAATTTTCATATTCCCCGCATGGGGATTCCCAATTATTTATCGCCGAAGCGATAAAACAATGATATAGTGATAAAGTAAAGAGGAAACGTGATAAGTGTTTCAGATAAGTAACGTCCGATTAACCTAGGGCCCACATTTCAGATATAGATCGTCTAACACTGATAATATCTAGATTTCTCTAGAAATGGTTGTAGCGTGATAGATTATTTTTTTCACGCTGGTTTTGCATGTTTAAAAGTGAATAGTAAACAAAGCGTCTCGTAAGTGTCTTTATATATGAAAAGTAACATAACATTCTATGGATTGGTCGATCAGAAGTGCCTGAAATTTGTGACCCAACTGTAGGGTTAAGAGGCACCCCTTTGTATTGGAAAATTTTCTGAAGATTTTTAAACAAAATATTTCTTTGAATTTTGTTGCTACATGACTGTCGAGACGATGAATTATTTTCCTTAACTATCTCTGGTAACAAGACATACCGTTGCGTTGAGTTCCGCCACTCAACACGCAATATTTCAAAAATCGAAAGCTACGAGGTAAGCCCAGCCCAGCCCTTCAATTAAATTCAAGCAAATTCAATAACGTATAATAGAGATTACAATTATGTGCTGTTTTTGAATGCACCGTGCATTTACACATTATCAATCGACCAGTTTCTAAACACCGGATATATGCCATTATTAAAAAATATATACTTCTTTCACCATCTATTAAGCCAATAATTATCTTAAGTAATCACTTTATTCACACTTCTCTCACTATACATGTAGTGTTCAATTTATTTTCATTTCTTAGTAAGAAAAAAAGCTTCGAAGTTTCAAACACACCACACAAGTGCAGTACATGAGGTAATTAAGTAGTCGTTGGCGGTAGACTGATATAATTATTTTTATGTTGTTAAAAATATGATTTTTTTATGTTATTAAATATATTTTTAAATTCAGATCATTAATGACGGAGAAATTGAGAGACACACATAAAAATAAATAATTATAAGGAATATAAGAATATAAGAACTTTTTTCTTTTTATCCGACTGCGCGACGCAAAGGAGAGTAATGTGGTTATCAGTCTTTATGTATGTATGTGGCGTTATCGAATAAAGAACTTCCTTCTTTTTGGAAGTCGGCTATTAAGATGGAAATACAATATTATCAAGGATTATCTATTGCTTAAGATTTGCACATGTAATTTAAATTGTCTGACTTGCATTATAATGATTATAATTATTTAACTAGCTCTATTATATGAATTTGTTCACAAGTTTTTTTTATTTTAAAAATATTAAAGATATGTCTTTAGGATTACCTAACTCCAAAGAAAACAAAGATAGAGTCAGGTCATTCTGAAAGAATCTGCATTCGTAGTGCACGGTTTGGGGTTTGATTCCCACCCGCAAAAAAAAGAAATATTTTCATTTCTTCACTCTGGTATCAAAGCAAAGCGCGACGTTGAGTTCCGCCACTCAACTCGCATTGCCTCGAATAAATCGGTGAAAGTAGGTAACGTAGTGTGTTAATTAGATGGATTTACAATTATTAAATTTGACAAGAAGTGAGAACTTGTAGTATAAACTATAAAAAAAAAATAGACTGAGTAATATATCATTGTGCCGAGTGGGGATCGTTCTACAAACCTTCATGTTTATAGTCTGACGACGTCCTGTTGATGCTATTCATGGGACAACCCATTACCCACATTACTCTTTCAGTTATTCTACACTCTGCGATGGGTTTTTATTCTATTAATTATTCTATTAAACTAGTCTAGATAAAAAATATATCAATCTTCTCGATAAACGATTTGTTTATGATAAAATCGATATCAGGCGATGCAACTACGTCACAATACAGATTATACTTCCGACCTATAGATGTAATTTAAAATATTTTACTGGATTATTATGATAATTTAATGCAACTTATGATAAAGAATTCCGGTACCGTTTACGGATATCATAATTATGTAAAATATATGTAGAGAGAGAGAACTTATTGTTTTTTTATTTTTTTTTCCGCTTCACGATGTATTCCTCATGTAGCAGGATAGGCAGAGGGAGCCTTGTGTTAAAACACTACTCTACACTTTTCGTCGAATTCTGGAAGTATTTTGTTTAAGTGGTGGACCTCGACACCAGAGCGAAGAAATCAAAATGTTAAATATTTTATTTTGGTAACAGAAATTATACCCACAACAGAAAGCGCGCAAGCGACCGCTGCAAAAACCTATGGAAAAGCAGGATCGCCCTAAACGTTTGGCTTGCTTCGCATCTGTCTCTCTCAGATATCACACGTAAAGACTGTATATTATATATATTTGTTTTTAGGTAGTCTTGCCATAAATATTGTTACAAAGAAAAACATTTCTTTGTATTCTAATTCTATCGTAGCGTTTATTACTAGTACAGTGGTCTACCTTAATATATAAATATAAACCATTTAAAAATATATAAAACTTGTTCGAAGTGGTTGCCATTGGCTGCAATACAGTCCTTTAAGCTTTATGGCCAGTTATCAATAGCAGCACCCACTCTTTCTACGGTATATTTCTTCACTGCCAATCCTGTGGACTGCTTTAGGGGACCGCAAATTATCATGGCGATTTTGATAACTTTATTTGTGTTACAGAAAGATGTATGTATGTGTTTAATTTTATACTTCGGAGGTCGTTTTTTATTAACATTTGCGTGATAAGTGCAAAAAAAAATTCTAATTATTATAGGAAAATATAGAATCATGACACCTAATAACTACAAAAAACTTCCTTTGTCGGGAAAAAAATCAATTCAATTGTCCTTTTTCAATGAAATATACAATACATGTTTTTTATATTCTATCTTCATTGTAAACAGTTTAATTATGTAAGCTTTCTTTGTGACTATGATATATTACATTTTTATTACCTACTAGAGGGCCAGTACGGCTACGCCCGCTTGAAATATACAAATGTTTATCTGAGTGTTCTTAAGAAAAAACCGACCAAGCGCAAGTCAGACTCACTCACAGAGGGTTCTGTACCATGTACCTACACTTATTCAGTATGAAATGAACTAATAAATAACTTATAAATTTTTATTTTTTCTTTATTTGTATTGTAAGAACTTACTCAACTCTTCGATAGCGGTGACATTAAATAATAACAATAGTAGATCACATTCATTCATATTTGGACCACGTGTACATTATCTTTATTACACAAATATAATCCAAATATATTAATAACACGTTGGGTAGACGTGATTCCTTTGATTTGTGTCTTATATTCTTGCATGTTAATTGTTGCTTTTTTATAGCTAGACTAAGAAAAGACTTCCTCTTTCTTCGGATATTAAACTTTTAGTAAACACATAAGTAATTCAGTTAAATTCTCTGATTATTTTGCTAAGAACGTGCCTATTCAGCACAAATCACTTCGCCAGTATCAGGTTTAATGGAAAACGCACAAAGGAAATTACGAGAATGTGAAATACTTATTTATAAATTGTTAAATAGATGTGTATTATTAATGAATAATGTATGTAGGGTAGACCGAGGCGGATATTTTTTTTTTGAGAATATGAAAATTATACTAAAGCAGACCATATGAAACTTTTATTGGTTAAATAGTAATAATTAACAATCTAGCTACGTAAAAAACATAACAACATTTAAATTATTCATAAATTCTCCAAATAATTAACACAAAACCCACAAGACAAATATATCCCACCCAATAGTCGAGCACCACTGACATTGATGTGAACAACGAATAAAAACCTACTGTCGAAGAGTAATAAGGGAGAGCGGAAAGTAGTTAGTAGGAAAGTTCAAATCTCGCGGTAATTAAATATAATCAGTTTCCCAAGTAAGATACCAATATAAAATTAGATTTATAAATTATACCATATGTGTCGTTTACTTCTGCGATAATTCTCTAATCTAAGAAAAGAATTAAAGAAATCATTTATCATACTGGCGTTAGCTGTGCACCTGGCGATAAGAAACATATATCAAAGCCCAAATATCGATTCAAAATAATAAAAATAAATAAATAAAAAAATACAGTCGAATTGATAACCTCCTTTTCATACAGAAGTCGGTTCAGAATTCACAAACAGAGTTTTGCCTACCACTAAAACGCTTATTAAGCGAGACCTTTATTTACTTACTTTTATTTAAAGTAAATTACACTGTATGGTCAATATAAACTTTCATTGGGTGCAGAAAAAATATTTCACTAGTAAATCTTTTATATCGTCCGTTTTAAAAACAACAAATATATGTAAAAAATAATCTTTACAAGTTTCATTCAGATAGCGTAACGAAATAATATTTAAAAGTATTTGAATCAAAATGCAGTAAAATTATACATGTATTTCTTACTTGGAAAATGGCCTACATCGAATGATTTTTAATGATATCTCCGAAGTATTTGTCATTTTTCCTTAACTTGATAACTTGTTTTTTGTACTAATAGACGTTTCTATTCTTCAGCTTCAGTTTCACGCTGTTTCTCGCACAGCAGGGTAGATAGAGGGAAGCTAGTGTTAAGGCAATCTGTTTCCCACTTTCTGCCGAATTCTGGAGGAGTTGTGTGTTGAGTGGCAGAACTCAATGCTGTTCTAATTACGTAAAAAAAACTATTGCTGTTTTAATTTAGTAATAAACACGATTAGGCGATAGGCGTAGTTAATAGTTAATAGTATTATATTTATTTTTAAGTTTTTAGTAATTTAAGTTAATAGTATTATATATATAGTAGTAGTTAATAGTTTTACGATCGGCGTAGTTAATAGTGCCGCTGTTTGTAAGAATAATAATATAACAATATTTAATGAACGCCGTCTCTTTATATACGAGTATATTGAGACTGTGGATGATTGACAAAAATAACGAATAATTATTTTTGTAATTCGAAGAATGTAGCGGAAGTTAACGCTGCGCTACGCTTCCTTGCCATAGCGACTAAATAATAAATATTTTATTCTCCGATTGGGAATCAAACCCAAAACCGTCACGCTTACAGTCGCAAGCTGGTCTCAACTAAATTATTAGTTGTGTGTAAAGCATAATTGATGGCCTAAGAAGTATTTATGGAACACGTCAGATAGTTTCTACTATTTAATTACCTTAATTTATTTCTTTTATCGTAATAAATTTACATTATTTTCAATTATTCAAGGAGAAATTTAGTATTAATAATAAAAGAATAAAAATAACTAAAAAAAAGGCAAAGTGCTGCGTTGAGTTCTATAGCTTTCCAAATTTAGGTGTAAAGTGGGAAGCGAGTAGTCTTGAACTGGGTTCCTCCTTGTTATAGTGTAAAACTCAGACAGTCGCTGCAGTAGACCTTTGCGCGACCTTTCCCATGGGCCTTAACCGTCTTTATAAGCCGGCTCTAAAGACTAACAACACATACTTTATCACAAATTAAAATAGTTTCTGCTTACCCTGCTATAATGGAATCTTGTAATAATAATAGCAAAAAAAAATTCAGTCCATATGTGTTTATAATTTAGTAGTCAAAGAATAAAAAACCGGCTTAATACATATAGATAAGGAAAAAATGCAAATACGTTAAAAAATATACCTACTCGCTGAAATTTATTTATATTTTAAAACCATTTCGTATTTCATTCAAGTGTGAAGAAAGACATTAATCTCTTGTCTCGCAGTAAGTTCAATTCTTTTCTTCTTTTAGAATTAGTGTGAACTTTTCTTCTTTCCAACTCTTATTACTAATTTATGTTGTATGGACTATAGTATTTAAATAAAAAAGACTCGACTGCATAAAAGTAAAATAAAAACAAGCGCAATAGTTATATGTAGGATTAACAGTCGTGACTTTTCTTCAAGCAAATATCCATTTAAATTTCACAATGTTTCTTTTGAACAATTAATTGTATAGGCCCCACTGTTAATCCTGATGGACATTTCCGCTTGTTTTTTTTACTTTTATTCAGTCAGTGTTTGTTTTTTTATAATATTTATTTATTTCACATTTTTTTTGTTACGATTTATGAACTTTCAAATATCCCTTATATTGTGTTGAAATTATTAATATTAATAATTAATTAATTACAGTAACAGTGCATTCATTTAATTAATTACAGTAGGCTATCACTGTTAATACTACAGCGTTTTACGACACACTATTATAACTAAAAGGTATACTTAAAACAATAAAATAAAATATCATTAATATTAGCAAGAATGGTTGGTAAAACAAAATTAAGCTGTTATATACCCTAAGCCGCTACTTAAAATAATTTTTGAATACTAATACAACGATAAGACACTTAAAGTGGAATATCGATGTATTTTTTTATTTCGCCAATATGGCTGACTGGTTGTCGACATGGGTAATTTTAATTACTTCTATGTGTTTAGTGAGATTCACAAGGTTAAAATCGATTCGTAAATTCGATTCACGTAAGAATAATTAAAATTGGTCATGGCATTTGGTCATTTACTACGTCGCGTAAGAAGACTAATATATACAAATGCATAGACTGATAAACACGTTACCATGCTTGGTTGGCATCGCGCAGTCAAGTACAAATGGATTTTTATAATAATTAAGTGCATTAAGTACATATCTTGGCGGCGTTGAGTTCCGTAACTAAACATAAACAAAGGCTCCACATTTCTACCATGCTACATGCGTGCTACATAATGAAGCCGAATAAAAAACAATTATTATATCTTTTTATGATTCAGCTTTTGATTTTATTTACTCGTATATTATTCTGTACTTACATTAATATAACCATAATGGCAAAATAACTAATTGTCAGCCTTGTATTATGACTTATAATTATAAAATTCGAAGTTTATTTAGTTATAATTATATAAAAACATTTAAATTTACGTTAGCAATGAAAAAAATATCAACGCTAGTAACCTTCGTGGTTACGACGACCTGTCGTACAACGGGGGCCGATGACCCTAAAACGTGCCGAAATAAAAAATTACAATAATTCAAATTAATTTCCCTTCAGTTTCCCTCATAAGATCATTTAAAAAGTAGGGAACCCTTAAAAATAAATCAAATTAAATCAGCTTCACGCTGTATACCGCTCACAGTACACAGCCAGAGGGAACCTACGTTCCCTATTTTCCGCCAAATTCTGGGGATCATATAAAGCTTAAAATAAGTATATATTAAATATTAATATATTTTATAAAGTATATAATATGTACTTATTTTAAATATTACATAAAAATTTATTAAACGATCGTATTAATTGGGGTTCGTTAAAATGAAAAATTTATGTGTCACATAATGAGGAGTCTTTTTGACTCAAGGTGGTACTATATATAAGTGTCTGTATATGCTCTGTAGCTTACCTGTGTCACAAGTGTACCGTACTCAAATAGACAACGAGATAAAATAAATAGTTTGAAAGAGATATATGAAAACGTTTTGGGGTATGTATTTAGGTCTAGAGCCTAACTAACTTTACAAAACACTCAAGAAATAGAAATATAACAAAATACGAGTATAAGGAAGCTAAAGATAATTTTAAGGCATGGATTTCATAATAAAACTACGATAGTCTTGGTTTCTTAACCTTCGAGACGCACCTGGCGTATTAAAAATTCATATGATTAGGCATAAGTCGTACTCTACGATGGGAAATTTTACAATAAGTATTGCTTCATTTGATATTTTATTTACCAATACAAATTAGGAAAAGGACGGAAGGAAGTTACTAATTATATATATATGCAAATATTTCCAAAACTTATATTCATATGATTTATATGGTTATAGTAGGTATATGTTATACGACCTTTTTGCTCGGTTAATCGACGCCCGAATATAATTTAAATAAAATTATCACTTTTAAGATGTCAAAGTAATGCGATATAAGAAAGAATAATTGTAAAACTAGGAGAGAATTAAGTAGATTTTAAAGAGAAAGCTTACAGAGAATTTAGATAGATCTTAGATCTATTTAAAAGTTAGTGGTCATTATTACCGCTAGATATAATCTTACGAGTGTTTGCAATTGTAATAATGAGAATTGTAATAAGATTTCCTTTAATTGAAGTGAATGTAATAGAGGCTATCCTGAGTAAGTTTCCTGACTTTTATTATTCCACTTCCACCGCCACCACCACTTCTGGTTCCTAAAACTATAAATAAAACAATTATGTTGTGATTAAAATTATATAACTATTTATAATCATCAGTGACTGCATACTTGACTGGTTATGGGTTCGATTCCCACTCGAGAAAATAAAACATTTAATGTTTAATGCCTCCAGAATATCTTTTACGCGTAAATTAGGCACATTAGAAGAACTTCCATAATACGTATGTTGTCTTTTTCTTTAAAATGCGTAACGACAATTCCAAGGTTTTTTTAGCTTCACGCTGTCTCCCGACCATAGTAGGATAGTGGGAGCCTGATAACCTAATGTTAAGACACTTCGTTCCCGTTAAAACACTTCCCATTTAAACAAACATTTTGCTATTTCAAAATTTTGTAAAAAAATACGGAATCTAAATTCTATAAAGTTGTGTATGGATTTCTTATAATACAACATGAAATAAAGCGTTATTTACAAGTAGCTCCGGTAGAAATGTAAATTTTACAATAGCGCGCTTGCTTGAAGGTAGAAAAATAGGATCGGGGAGAAACTGGGATTATGGACGAAATTTTGCGACTATACCCTACTGCTATTTCAAATATATTTCGTATTTAGACTATTTGTCAAAAAGTTTAATCACGAATGGCTGTGATACCAGATTATAGCATTATCAATATCAGTGCATATTTAATTTCATACAATATACCTAATTAATTGATTTTTTTTAATCCTTTCTATCTATTTAAATAGACTACGTCGTCTGGGTGAAATCATTCCGCCTTAAATCGTACAAGGGTCTACACCTAAACTTTACAGGTGAGACATAATATAATAGTGATATATTACTATGCATTTCACTTGGTGTTAGTGATTTTATCGTGTTAGTGGCAAGTTAGTGTCGTTTAGAAATTGGACTTTTTCTTAATTACATATGTGTGTTTTTAATTAGTGGCACGATATTATTATTTGGAATATTTTTATTATATAGAAAAGCATTCCCTCAAAAAGCAACCTAACTATAACCATTATTTGTACATTTATAGTAGATGCGCCATGAACGCATCAATGATGTCATATATCATAAAAAATTAAGACGTTATTTAAAAACTAAATACCGAGAGCTCTCCCGGTGTAACTTGAAGCGTATTTAAAATAATTGGTAATTCACCGCTTATAGAATCGGCCATGTCTTCTGTCAGTTACTCATAAAATTAAATTTGAATTTTAGAGAATTATAAATTATTTTTTAGAAAACATCATTCCTGTAATTATATTTGATGTAGATTTATAACGTGTGTATGCATAATCTTAGTAAGTGGGGAACAGACGTGCCTTAGTGGGAACGCAGTGTTTTAACATTAGGTTTCCAGGTTCCCTCTGCCTACCCAGCTATGTGCAAGATACAATGTTATGCTAAAAACAATTAATTAATCATTTCCCCGAGAGGGGATCGAGCATACAACCGTTGTATTTGCAGTCAGACGTTGTCCTACTACGTCACGAAAGCCTCTAAATATAAAATAGTAAATTAAAATTAAAAATTTTCTTGATTCAAATAAATTATAAAAGCACTTTTGAATCGTCGAATGTACATGTCAACAAAAAGCTACCACCGGTTCGGAAGACAGTTCTGCTAAGAAGAGCTGGTACTATTACATTAGCTGGCAGCTATCCTGCCTGACATTCAATAGACATTAATTCCATACATGTTTATCCTCTAAAAATATTTTTTACTACAATATACATTAAAAAACGGTTAAATGATATGCAAAGTATCAAATTTATAGCTTACGTAAGCCAACCAGCGACGCTTTAATTTTTTTGTTTGCGTACTAATAGCAAGATATTCTTTGTCTCCCGACCATAGTAGGATAGTGGGAACCTGAGAACCTAATGTTAAGACACTTCGTTCCCGTTAAAACACTTCCCATTAAAACAAAATTTCCCTATTTAAAAATTTTGTTCACGTCTTGTTCACGTATTAATAGGTATTTATTTTTTTTGATAGTTTTTCAAACTGTTGTTAATCATAGCTAAATAAGCTATGATTAACAACAGTTAACAGTTAGAAACGATTAAAATACAGAAAATCGGAAGTGCTCAACGTAAGCAAAAAATACAAATTTATTAGATTAAGTATAAAAAATTGATAATAATTAATAATTTAGCTAAAAAGTCAATATTCTGTACAGTATTAACCTGTAGTGTCTGTTTACGTCATAAGAGCGACGTAAACAGACACTAACCTAAAACCACTAGACACTAACTAAACTAAAAGCGGCAACATCGCACACTTTACTAGATCTCTTTTTGACATGCTCCTTCATGTGTTCTCCATACAACGTGACAAAGGTTTCATTGTGGTAGGTTGTATAAAATAATAATCGCGGTTGATAGTCCGGATAATCACGAATCCGTATAACTGAAAGCCCGATAATCGTGTTTCTACTGTAATTCCTATTTTTGTTTTTGATAAAAATCAACAGTTTAAATAACAGTTCAAATTTCAAGGTGAAGAGCGCATTTAACTGAATGTCGAAGGATATATTGACACATAGATACACCGCATATAATAGACTCACGTCCGAACTGTTATCTATATTGCTGATAATATAACATTAAATTTAATACTTTTAAATTTGGATTATTACTTTTTTATCATAGTGATTTATTACAAACGGATGTTGAAACAATGGTAACCGCTTCTATGAAACTTTTTATTGATAAAAGTGGAGTAAGTCAAAATATTCATAAATAAAATTGCGAAATAATATTAATAATACCGTAAAATAAATATAAAATAAGTAAAATAAATATAGAACGCTACTAATAAATTTTGGTTTATGTTTCATCCCGCGTATGAAACATGAACCAAAGGTTAGGCAGGTAGGTAGGCAGAAAAACCTACTGTTAACACACTCTGTTCTCCACTTTTCCACCAAATTTGATACATTCATTACATAGCATATAGAAACTTTATCTGGTAGACTTAGTTCGGCAGCATATGCTGTCCGTAAGATTCGTCAAATGACGGATGTTGACACCGCGCGTTTAGTATACTTCAGCTATTTTCATAGCATTATGTCTTATGGCTTATTACTTTGGGGCAGTGCTGCTGACAAAGATACCATTTTTGTGCTCCAAAAAACGGGCTGTCCGAGCAGTCTATAAAATGAGTCCACGGGAGTCGTTAAGGAATAAATTCAAAGACGTTAACATCCTCACACTACACTCCCAATATATTTACGACAACTTAGTATATGTACATAAAATATTAATAAATTTAATAAAAACAGTGATCTCCATCATAGTAATTTAAGAAATTAAAATAAGCTTGCTGTGCCCTTCTTTAGGCTCCATAAAGTGTCTCACTCATTCGTAGGTCAAAGTATACACTTTTATAACAAACTTCCAAACGACGTGGTTAATTTATCACTGAACAAATTTAAAAAAGTGGTAAAGCACAGGCTCTGCCAAAAAGCATATTACTCTGTTAAAGATTATGTTCGCGATAAAGATGTTTGGAAATGAGTTTTTTTGCACATTTTTTTTGGTTATTTTGTTTTTATTTTTTTTTTGTTTTTTTACATGCCAAGTAAATGTTAAGCATTTTTATGGAATAAAGATATTTTGACTTTGACTTGACTTTGCCATGTTGGGTGACGGAATTTAGCGCCGAAATAGAATACCACATTTTGTGAAAAACACATTAGGGATAATGACATTGGACTATGAGCTAGTTATTTGTGAATGTTGTAACAATGCATAGATTAAATTAATCTGACTATTACGCCAATATGTCCATAAAATCCAAAATCCATCCGCAATATGTATGTCAAGGTAATAAAAATAATTAGGATTTTTATTTTTGATATCAGTGATATTAATTATTACATTATTACAAGGAGACCTCGCGATAATTATTGCGTATGCGCCTGATTGCGATACTGTCTCAGCTTTGTGATTAATTACTTGTATAATGGATTTGTTGATTCGTTTGTATTACAATTTGTTCATAATCAGTCAAGGTTTAAATATGGGGCTAATAGCTGATAGCGAGCAGCTGAATTGGTTAATATTTTTTCAAATTATTACTCAAATATTCATAGAAATTGTGAAAATAAAATTATTACATAAATCAAGTTGTAGTGAGCTGAACAGTCTATATTTAAATGTCGGAGGATTTACCAAATGTTACAACACATTTGCTCTATAAAAACTTCCAAAGTTAGTAAGTAATTGCGCTATAAGTCTTACTAAGCCATAAATAATGAAATAACAACGTTAATAAATACCATCGAACATGAACAACACATGAACTATGAACGACAAAAATATTATATCTTATTAGTTCTAAAAAAAGTCCTCGACGCCGTATATCTATTTCTTATAAATAAGTCACAGTAAGGTATTTTATGAGAAAAAGCATATGAAAATAGCGAGATGGATGGATATTAAGACTTATACAAAACTTATAAAGATAAGTTTTAATAAGCATTTGTAGCATATAATTTGGTTGTCTCGGATGAGTTTTCTAGAAAATGTAAAATACTTTAACGCTTTATTTACGGCCACAAGCATAGGCGGGTGTCCCGCAGGGGGCGCCCTGTCGCCACTGACATCTTCTCAATCAGCCGCGTAGTGCTTGCACTTTCTCAGAATAATGAAAATAAGTTATTCATGATTGAATGTATCAACTTGAGATTTGTGTAAAAAATAGGATGATTCGAATACGTGTATATAATTTTGATGAATTATTATCTTTGTTGTTGTTTTTGTGTCGTTTATATTTTTAAGAAATAACGGGAAAAAACGACGCAATACATACATTTCATTATGAAAAAATTTGCTTTGTTCGTCATACGAGTTTATTGTACTTGCATGGGAACCTGGGAACTAGTGTGAAGTCACTTTGTTCCCATTGAGTTCTGTACGCCATTTTTCGCCTTAACAGAGCCTCGTTAATAAGGGGGAAAAATAAAAAAAATATATATTTGATTTCCTCGAGCGAGATTCGAGCTCACAAACTGCCTCGTCTGCAGTCGCACGCTTGTGTCCTTAGTTTTTGATCGTTTAGGAAATATATTTTTTGGAAATATGTTTAGTTTGGTAAAAAATATTTTGCTATAGTTTTGAAGAATCTATAAATTATATTCCAGACACCGATTTCAAGAAAACAAAGGCCCAAAAATGTACAAAAGTGTTGCGGAATGTTACGAGGGAGAATCTGTTTTTATAACTGGAGGCACAGGATTTCTTGGAAAGGTATTTATTTATTTACATTTTACTTTATAAAATTGAAATAAATACAAAGAAAAAAAATAAAAAGAACACTTCGGGAACGTTTTTAAATTATACATTTTATTTAACCTTTTATAAAAAATCGTACAGATTTCTAACGCTTCATAAGTGGCAGATCGTTAATAGAAGCTTGCACAGCAAATAAGTGCACATAAAATTAATCTTATTATTGACTAAATTTATTGAATTTAATATTTTTCTTATTTTTTTTACCTTTTGTCGGATTTAGTTTCTTTTTTTATTTTTAAAAGCCATTTTTAAATTGGTTAAAAATTAAAAATATTTCTTAAACAAAGAGGGATATTCCTCTTTGTTCTCTGGTGGTTCTAGATACTTCGTTCCCCATTTCCTTATTAGAGACTTGGTGTGTTCCGCCGCTTAGCGGCAGAACTCAACGCTGCGTTTTGTTTTATTACTAGAGCGAAGAAATTAAATTATTTTTGTGAAATTCCGACAGAGACAATACTCCCCTGTGGGATTAGACCAACAATCATTTACAGGCATTGCTAAGCCATGAATTATGAATTATATTTTAGGAAAAGTGTTTTTATTGTGTTGAATATAAAACTATTTTTAATTAATAAATTTTCAGGTGATCTTAGAAAAATTACTATACAGTTGTCCGGGAATAAATAAAGTATATCTTTTAGTGCGTGGAAAGCCAAATGCAACTGTGCAACAGAGACTTCAGAATATCTTAGAACAACCGGTATGTATTTAATAATTGTTTATAGAAACTAGATATACATAATTATATACAGAGTGTAACCTGATCGATGGATCAGCGGTGGTCTACGGCTAGAGGATCTCAGTACCTATCCATTTCACTTCCTATATATGAAGACTCCACAGGAAAAACAATGAATATCAGAAAATGATAAATAAAAGAAAAACAGCTTTTTATAGCTAAGAAATACAAAACTTTCTTTGCTTTAATGTAATTTAATAGAATTATTAAAACAAATTATAGTCATTCCTCTATAAATATATTATTTAGAATTATTTAAAAGGTATACTTTAATTTTATATATTTAGTATTTTAAGCAAAAAATCCGAAATTAGTGACTATACTACACAGCGTAAACAATCTATGTCATTGATATTCCTATTAAATGTATAATACATGAACAAAAAATAATTTTAAACTTTCATAAAAAATTTCAGCTCTTCTCGAGACTGAAAAAGGAAAATCCTCAGGCTTTGGAAAAAATCGTGCCGATTGTGGGTGACATATCTGAACCTAAGTTGGGATTGAAAGCAGAAGATGAAGAGCTTTTAGTTAATACGGTATATAAATATTTACATATATATAACAGCTTCATATTTTTGCCAGCTCTTCAATGGGTCTCCCATTGCAGGGTTGGCAGAGTGATATTGCGTATCCATTAGCGGAACTCAACGCCGCGATTCGTCTACTAGAGCGGGGAATTAAAAGTAAATTAAATATTATATTTTACGATCCTACCCCCGAATGCGTGTACAAATGCTGTTCCAATGTAAAAAATCATCATATTTTATACATTAGTCACTTTATAGGATACCGGAATGTTTAGATTGCCGGTATCACATATACATATTATGAAGGTAATAATAGAATAATAATTATATATTGTATTTTATGAATTTATAGGTGTCTATAGTATTCCACGTGGCTGCAACCATCAAGTTCAACGAACCATTGGAAGTCGCTGTAAACATAAACGTAGGGGGCACAGCGCGCGTCCTTAATCTGTGCCAGCGCATGCCCAGCATTAAGGTAAAATTTAATAAGTCCTTTAATCATTATCACACTTTCAATTATTTGGCAGGATATTAGAATCGTATTATATTATTAAAAAATAGTACTTGATAGATAGATTGTAAGCCCGACGGTTGTAAGGTCTATTCCAACTTGGGGGAATTTTATGGTTTTTTCTCTTACACGAGAAAAAGAAAATGATTGAGTGTCTTATTAGAAGATTCTTTTGAAACTGCAAAAAAGAGAAAGAAAATCTCACTTAGTGCTCCGCTACGCTCCCTACATACCATATCTACATATCAAATTTTAACCTAGGTAATTTGGTCTTAGAGACAGATAACGCACCGAAGAGTTTTATAATATAGGTCTTCAATAGGTAATTTGAAAATGACCCGTTGACCCGTTACATTTCTAATTTCCAGGCTTTCGTATATGTGTCGACTGCATATTCTAATACAGACAGGAAAATTATTGAAGAAGTAGTTTACCCAACGCCCGCTTCATTGAATGAAGTCAAAAAGTTAATAGAAATCGGAATTACTGAAGACCAAGTACAGCAGCTTATCAGTACGTATATTATAAGTTTTATCATTTAAAGTACACAATTGAAAAAAAAGGGTTTTGTGTCAATTAGAATAGATATATGTAATATATGTATAATAAAAATCTGTACGTTTTTCTTACTGTAATTAAATTGATATCAGCGTAAGAACAGTATCCTGGCTGTGTTATACAAAACATAGCCTTGATTACCGCCGCTTAACAATTTCTTAATTTCTTGGTATGCAGGAAAAAAATTGAAGGTATTTTTATGTTCGTGTAATGGAAGTTAGCAAAACGTTAACGTTGTTTTAATTAATATCTCCGAGCATCCTGTAGCACTTCTAGAAGTTGACGTAGGGAAAAAACATTATTTCTTAGTTTTTCAAAATATGTTATTTATTATTACAAATTTTGTCTTTGTTTTTGTTGCAGAAGGAAGACCCAATACATATACATTTACTAAAGCACTTGCTGAGAATGTCGTAGCCGAGAACAAAGGTCATGTACCCACAATTATCGTTCGGCCGTCTATAGGTGAGGGTTATTGCTTTATTTTAGACTAATGGGCCCGGACGCGGCTACGCCCGCTTGAACTATATTATATCTATATCTATAGTGTATATCAACGAGGACTTTTTTAAACAATATTTAAGGGACAATATTTTTGGAGAATATTGTTTTTGTGTCTCATAAGGTTGAGTCGGCGCGCGCCATGTATGCGTTAAGCAAACTTATTTTGGGTGACGTTTTCTAATTTTTTTTAGAAAACTGAGTCACCCAAAATAAGTTTGCAAATCGTTGCTTAGCAACGGCGGTTATTATAAACATATCGGAATAAATTGCATGTCAAATTAATAAGTATTTTAATATATTGGTATATATCGAAAATATTACAAATATGAGTAAAAAAAAAGTATCCTATGTTCATCCCGAGACCTTCAAGTATATCTGTATGAGTATTTTATCACAACTAAAATTAGCGGTTTAGGCCTGATTGCGTAAAAGACAGACAGACAGACAGACAGACAGAGTTACTTTCGAATTTATAATATAGGTATGGATGGATAAATATTAACATAGTGCGTTTATATTGTGGCTATTGGCGTGTCTTACTTAATAGATAGATGATTGTGGGTTCAAATACTCCTGACAATATAGATATTTCATCAATAATTACAAGTAACCCTTTCCGCGCTCTCGCTTGCACTCTTGGCTCAGGCGGAACGAGACAACGAGTCCTTCTTTTTTCGTGCGTGCCGGCGTTCATTGATGTATAGGATGTTATACAATATTATATATTCATAAATGACATAATATATAATATTTAATGATATAATATTTAATATTCATAAATGACATGATGCTTATATGACATCCTTCTGGTACTATTTAGCGATAAAGTTCAATGTCCACTTAAAGAAATTATTATATTTAATTTATTTTCACTTACTTAATTAGGTAAAGAGGCAAAGCGTGGCATTAAGTTCCGCCACTAAATACGCAATCGATTGAAACAGGGAATCGGAAGTGTCTATATGGAAACGGAGTGTCTTGTTCCGTTTGCCTGCTCTGCAATGGCGCGGAATACAGTGAGAAACTGGAAAATAATAATTTCCTCGCTTTAGCAACAATACGGAGCAAGGCGTTTTCTTAAATATTGAGCAGAAAATGGGGAACGGAATGTGTCAACACTAGGTTCCTTCTGCCTATCTTGCAATATGAAAAATGTGTGAAGCTATTTTTTTTTATATATTTACACATAGTTTTGTATTCCAGTGTCTTCCAGTAAAGGGGAACCAATCGTCGGTTGGATTGACAACTGGTTTGGTGCTTCAGCTCTTATAACAACCATTGCTAAGGGCTTAAACCGCGTACTGCTAGCCAGTCCCCTTAATACCTTGGACCTTATCCCAGTGGACTATGTGGCGAATTTAATAATCGTGGCCGCTGCTAAATGTGAATGGTAAATAATTTTCAGAAAAATGTTTCCTTACATAGTACTACTGCCCCCCCCGCGGCTTCGCCCGCTTGAACTACATGATAATTTATTTAATAAACAGAATTGACAGTCAAATGTGTTGATGTCTTTCTCTGTCTCTTTATTACGTCGCTCTGATAACTTAAGAACGCAGTACACTGCGTTGAGTTATGTCACTCTATTCACAATGTTTCGAAAATTCGGCCTTACCTGCTACTCTATACGGGATAAAGCCAGAAGATTAAAAAACAAAGTTAATTCATCAATCAAAATTTATAGATAATTAAATATTATTTTTAATGTATTGTACTACAAACGTACTAGTATATTAGTAGTTCATTTCATACAAAATGAGTGTACGAGTAGGTATATGCTTGCAAACTGAAGTTTATCAACTATATATGTAGGAAAGCCTCTGCGGGCCAAAGTGCAACTCGCACTTAACCGATTTTATTTTTATGATAATGTTCTCAATTTTCAGCACAAAAGAAGTTGCGGTGTTAAACTCTTGTACGAGTGGTGAAAATCCTATTGTGATGAGACGACTTGCTGACTTACTCATTGCTGACAGCCACAAACATAAATTTTGTTAGTATTAAATAAATTATATTTCTAGAAATATAATAATTCAATATCACGCTTTGTCTTCGCACTAGCAAGGAAATGAAAATAATTAATATCCCCGAGTGTGGCGACTACAGCCAAGACGTACTTATTATATTTCATATTAAAATGAATGTTATATATTAAATACAAGTAAAAATATCTTAAACTGTTTTATATTAAAAAATATTTTATTAAAATAAAATACAATTTTTATTAAAACTAGTTCTTAACTATAAGAGTGTTGGTAGTGGAACCGCCTTATCCCTAAGGTTGGTCGGCTTTAATACAGATTCAGATGTCCCCAGCCCTGTGGCTCGTCTCCCACGATGCTTTGTTTCTCACGGAGTTGTGAAATTGTATAGTGTATATGTAATTCCCTCGAAGTCGTAAATCTATTAGCGAGCCTATTGACATCGACATCCAAATGTCCATGTCTCCCCACATGTGTGGCTGGATTCTAGTAATGCTTTTAAACAACATTCCCTCAAAGTCGTAAATCTATCAAGGGCCCACATGACGTCGGGCACTTGTTTTATATTTTTACCTTTTATTTGAACCAAATGTTAGACTAGGTTGACATACGGGAAATATGTTTTTACAGATGATGTTCCCATGCCATCAGTTCATTTCACACGGTTTAGATGGGTTGTCTTCCTGATGACGCTGGTATTGCAGACGATACCGGCATACATTGCAGATATATTTTTATTGATCAGAGGAAAGAGGACCAAGTATGTATATTTTGTTCCATTTGAAAATTTATAATAATATGGTATTACAAATATGACGAAGCACAAAAGGAGCAATAAATAATACATATTATTTATTACACGAATATAAAACATATATAAAATAAAAAATAATGAAAAAGAACAATAAATAAGGTTGCCTTATGGCTCTGGATACCCTTGGATGTTCCTTATCTGTGCGGGATACTTGTATATTATGTACAGACATGATATAAAAATACACAATAAAAAAAATAATTTACACATAGTAATGAAACAAAGATCAATATTATTTTATATTTAAATAGTAAAAATCAAGCATTTGTTAAAAATATGTAGATTTTTGGAACGCTTTCGTCATATCGTCAAATCGATAAGGATCGACGTTAAGAGGACAAATATGCTTACCCTGCTAAGCCGAACAAACCAATATGTCCAAAATTTTGCTATGAATAATTAAAGAATCTTTATTATTATTAATTTTTTTTTAGATATATGAAGATCCAAAATCGCGTATCCCTTGTACGCAATACCTTGGAGTACTTCACGTCAAACAATTGGTTAATATGTGCGCCGAGAACAAGAGTCCTCGCTGAATCTCTCTCATTAGAGGACAAGAAACAGTTTCCCTGTAATCCTAGGGACATCGACTGGGACCTATACATTCCTAGCTACTGTCAAGGCATAAGGCAGTTTTTGTGTAAATCCTAGAGAATAAATATTGTAGGTTATAAGATTTTAATAAGATATAAAACAATACTTTAAATGTATATAATTTCTTCGTGTTTTTAAAAATTATAATTTATCAGGAAAGCGCCTGACTGTAAAAGCGGTGGCTCTGAGCTCGAACCCTCGCTCGGGGAAGGATTATATAGAAATATTTTCATTATAATAGGAAAAGTGTGGCACGCGCACAGTCTTTTCATAATTGACTAGAAAATGGGGAAATGTGTGTCTTAAAAAATATATTATATATATTTTCTTATTTTACTCTTATTTGAATAAAGATCTAAATATGATATCATTTAAGCCATTTAACTTTTTCTGCGTGACAAATTTTCGTCAAAAATTGTTATTTCAATGATTTGACTATAAATGAATTAAGTTTGATGAATTAAATTATTTATATGCTAGTTGTAAAAAATGTGTGTATCCAATCGTACTTCTAAAGCCAGTGAGGCTAGTGATATTAGTTTTAATATTGTTTAATGTGTAAGCTGTAATTATTAGTTATTAAAAGAATGACATGAAAATAAAATAAATATCTTATACAATTGTCTTTGATTTCAAGAACTTCTTATAGACAGACAGTTTTTAATATGAATGCAATATTTTTCATAAATCTGAGAATTAATTTTCTTCTCAAATTTTTATTATATTATGATAATATTACTTATATAATGTATAATTTAAATCATTTCAAGGACTGTTGCGGCAGGATGGAAAAAAACAAAAAACATACAGACAAGTAAAGTTTATTACATTGTTCAAGAATATTTAGAGGATAAACATGACTATGGAATTAATGTCCATTATTATTTATTACAACGTAATTATACAAATCAGATAACTAGGTAAAGGTTCTTGGAGCCAGTCATGGTGCAGGAACATAAAGGGTAAACGCAACCGATTGTGGGTTCTACTTCCACTCAGGGCAATGAATAATTATTTATAAATATTTTGATTATTTCGCACACCGTTGAGTTCCGCCGCTCAACATGCAATGTTTCAAAAATATTCGGTGGAGACTATACCTTTTTAACCGACTTTTGTAAGAAAAGGAGGTTATCAATTCGACTGTTTTTTTTTTAATGTTTGTTGCTTATAATTTTTGACTAGGTGAACCGATTTTGATATTTTTTTTTATTTGAAAGGTAAAGCTTCCCGAGTGGTGGATTTTTTTTGGTCTATGTCTGACAATGGTATCCATGAGAAAATCACATAAGTCTTATATTGTGCATTAGGTATGTGCGCAACAAATAGACGAATAACTCAATGTAGCGACAACCGATTTTCATGATTTTTTTTAACCGACTTCTGTAAGAAAAGGAGGTTATCAATTCGACTCTATTTTTTAAAAAAAATTTTTTTATGTTTGTTACCTCATTACTTTTGACTGGGTGAACCAATTTTTAACCGACTTCTGTAAGAAAAGGAGGTTATCAATTCGATTGTATATTTTTTTTTTATGTTTGTTACCTCATAACTTTTAACTGGGTGAACCGATTTTGATATTTTTTTTTTATTTGAAAGGTATAGCTTCCCGAATGGTCCCATTTTTTTTGGTCCATGTCTGACAATGGTCAGAATCCATGAGAAAATCACATAAGTCTTAAATTTGCATTAGGCATGTGCGCGACTAATAGCCGAATAACTCAATGTCGCGCCAATCGATTTTAATGATTCTTTTTTTATTTGAAAGGATACACTTCAAGGATAATTTGGTGAAAGTTTGGTTAGGTTTCGATTATGGAATCCGGAGAAAATTGAGAAAGTTTGTTTTTTTTGGTAAAAAATTGATTATACTGTAATAGTTACAAGCAAAAACTTTTTAAATTGATGTCAGAAATGAGATTCCTGATGGTGGCATTTCTTTTTAACCAACCTCAAAAAAGAGGATGTTCTCATTTTCAACCAACTTCAAAGAAGGGAGATTCCCAATTCGCCCGAATACTTTTTATGTATGTTCTTGTTAAAATACCAAAATGTAACTTTGCACAAAAATAATACCTAATTAAATGAAGTTTTACATAGGACAACCACAACCACTCGTTGACAACCACTACCACCACCATCACCACTCGTTTAAGAAGCATCATTTTAAGATCTACCCATCACGTAAAATCGTAAAATAAATTAATTTTTAACAAAAAGAAAAACCGACTTCTAACAACAAACTAAAAAGTGAATAATAATTTGACAAAGATTTGTTTTACTTGGCACCGACTTCAAAATTATAAGATCTTTGTAAAAAATTTTTTCACTTTTTAGTTCGTTGTGGGAAGTCGGTTTTTCTTTTTGTTAAAAATTAATTTATATGTTACACTATACCTTTGGTTGTCTTAAAGCAGGAGTTTCTTATCTTGAGCAAAATCCGTCAATAGTCGGGATAACACTTTCTCCTGGACCCTGTATTTTTCAAATATTAGCCGTAACATATTTGCTTCAATAGGTTTTTTTAGAAAATGAACTGAGTATATGGTTTGAATTTCAACTCGATACCTCCAAGCGTGCCTGAGATAAAGGGTCAGGGAGATAAACGGTTGACAACGGTGGCCAACAGTGGTGGAAAGGTGACCTTATAAGGGTTCTTTTTTTTCCTAAAAGTACGGATCCCTAAAAATAAGCTGATATAAGTATAAGTAATATAAAACGGATCGTTTTTTAGATTCTGCTCGTTTATTTTTAATACCTACTTCGCGTCTTCTCCGACAAATAGGTATGATGTTATAAAATTAAACGCTAATTAATAATGTAAAAATAGCTTCAAAAAATCTACATACTAAAAGATTACTGAATTTAAAATTAACAAAACTTATTTGTGTGTATATAAAGGAAGTGCTAAAGGTGTGAGTACTATTCTTTTACAGGCATGGCCGAAGTAAAACGACATTCACAGATGCCGATGTGCGAATATACACCAGTGGCAGACTTTTATAATGGCGAATCGATACTTATTACTGGAGGCACAGGATTTTTGGGAAAGGTATTTTTTCAATTATATTTAAAGTGATATTTTAACTCTTACGATAAAAAGGAATAATTTCATTTACTACAACAAAAGTATAAATCATATATAAATATAAATCATTACCCCGAGTGAATATCGAACTCAAATATTCATGCTGGGTCCAACACAAATATTTTTATAGAATTAACTTAAGCAGCTATTTCTTTAATATTTATTAAATAGCTGTATTTACCTTATCCCAGCAGCTTCCTTATTATTTTCCATTTTCCATGTAGAAAAAGTCTTTATTGGTTTATTCTTATTGTACCGATAATTACGCAGCAAACTTAATATTTTTGCTTCTTAATTAAGTTTACTGCATTATATATTACATTATTTTAGTTTAATGCAGTTGGGTCTTTTGTTTTTTGTGGGAAACAGCGTGAAGGTGAAATAATAAAGCATTTTAATTTCTTATTATTTTTTACTGTGTTTGTAATTGTTATGTTTTTGTTCAAAGTATTAAATTTTAATATCTGCAGACATATACGAACGTCACTGAATAAATTAGCCGAGAGGCCTTCCTGAAGCTACAGGACAAGTATTTCACTGTGATATCAACACAAGGGGTTGTGTGCAAGCCGCGGAAATGATTATATTGATAGACATCGAGGGCTGTTAACGTTTTTAAAAACAATATAAGCACATATCATCTCTATATATTTCTAAATTATTCAGAAAGACATTAAGAGGTGTAACGCAATGGTTCATCGTCGCGTTACAGTCACACCCTTGAGCCGCTGCACCCCAATGGCCTCAAATGGATTCTTCGCGCTTTTTAACATTCAATTCCTCATTTATCATATTATTTCTAGACAATCAATGGCCACGCATCACTTCCTTTGGGCGTTCAGGAAAAAATCTTAAAAATTTTGTAGATAAATCCTAAAAAATAATAGCCTTAAGAGGATGGTAAAATTTGGTATTAAAGCCGCCAGTTTAAGTGAGCTATCAGAATTTCAAATTTAAGAATTTCAGAACAAGTTCGAGACCTCTAATTTTTGTACGGAACCCTCGGTGAGCTAGCTCGACTCTCGCTTCTCCGGTTTTTTATATAACAGAGAGATATTGAAATTCGCCACTTAATACGAAAAGTCTAAAATTCATAAGGAAAGCGGAAAAGGACCTGTCTTGACAATAATTTATCTATACTTCTTATATAGGAGAAAAACATAGAGTTGTATATTATTATATTATTATATTACATTTTTTTAAGCGTTAATTGCATCTAACTGTAAGCATAATGGTTGTGGGTTCAATTTCCAGTCGGAGAAATGAAATATTTTAATTTTTTCGCAATCTTGACCATTGCGAATAAAGCGCGGTGTTGAGTTCCGCTATTAAATACACAATGTTGTAAAAATTAGGCAGAGTGGAGGGTAGGAGTATCTAAACATTAGGCTGCTTAATCTGCCTATATTGTATTTAGTACATATATAAATATTAGTGAAGATAAAAAAAAAAAAATATATTCTTATTGTTACAGGTTGTCCTTGAAAAATTACTGTACAGCTGCCCAGGTATTAACAAAATATATATCCTTATTAGAGAAAAACCGAATTCAGATGGACCACATAGGCTTCAGGGTATCTTAAACCACCAGGTAAGCTAGTGAGGCCGACGAGACGCGTTTTATATGAAAGCTACGTTCTTCAGAAGTGCTATAGGTTATATAACATTACGGTCTTAGTTAGCCTTAAATAACGAAATAAATAATGAACCCCATTAAATAGCTCTAAGCGCGAGAGAAAATAAAATAAAATTAATTCAACGTCCTGTTTACGGCCGCAAGCATACGCTTGAAAGGCTCGTGTAGTGTCACGCATGCAAAATTTGGGAAACACACTAGGTTTTCTCTAATTGCTGTTTTGCCTATTTTCATGTTTTTTGGGTTATTTTACTTAATAAATTTAATAATAATATTTTCGCATAATTTACTCTGTTGTACTTACGGTAATTTATGATATTTTTTATTATGTTATCAAAATAGTACTTTATTAATCTTTTAGATGTTTGACCGTGTGAAGAACGCAAGACCTCTAGCTCCTGTAAAAGTTATACCAATAGTGGGCGATATTTCTGAACCAGATCTTGGACTTAGCGTTGCAGATGAAAAAAATATAAGAGACAATGTAAGTTAACGACGTTTTGGGCTATTTTCTGTATTAATAGATACATATAAGATAGAGCTTATATTAGTTTTATGGTTAAATGTTACAAAACGGGCCCTTACTCACGGGTGCGCTCTTTAAGGCAATTTGGCAAGGCCCAATAATGAAATGAAAACATTTTTTTATTGTTTGTAGAATAAAAAAATGATATATAAATAAATCTGAATACACAATCAAGAAGGTATAATTAAACAATAGTTACTTTCTACTTTCCATTATACAAAGTAGCAAAATAATAAGAAAATTGGAACGGAATTACAGTATCAACGCCAATATATTATACACTAACCGATCCGCCAAAAGAGACCACTGTGGTTGTAAGTGTCGATACTCTCTCTCCTAACACACCTTCCCGTTCGTATGCAAGATATTTCTCGCACATTCCGCTTACAATATATATATATATATAAAAATTAGAATTAAATTGCAGGTGTCTATATTGTTCCATGTGGCAGCCAATATTAGATTTAAAGTACCATTGGAAGTAGCTATGAATGTCAACTTAATGGGAACATCACGAACTCTGGAACTATTTCGACGCCTGGGAAACAAGAAAGTGTGTACATGTTTAAAAATATTTTTATTAGCAATCCAATTGCGGCTTTGCTTACTGAAACTTATAGTTAAATTTTTAATTATATCTTAATATAAAAATTATAAATAAACGATAAACAGACTAACATATAAGATATAATTTATAATAAATTATATATTATATCTTATATGTTAGTCTGTTTATACATTTTTTTATTAGGTCGATGTGGTCCGCTGATAGAATGCTATGCCGGGTTTCGTATATGTGTAATATTATGTATAAGTATTTATCCTATCCTATATCTTATGAAACAAAGTCGCTTTTCGTGTGTGTCTGGCGTTTCTTATGTAGATCAAACCTGTCTCTTACTGTTTTTCATTTTAATAAGTACTTTAAAAGTTGTTACAATATCAAAAAATCCTTGCTGCGAACGGCTCGCCACTCGCCATGCGTCCTTCCGCGCCCCGCGACGTTTTGCTTATACAAGCGCGCCCGCCGCGCCCGCCTGCCTTACACGCATCGTTGGTTCAGTAGTAGAATGCTCGCCTGCCACGCGGGCGGCCCGGGTTCGATTCCCGGCCGATGTATTCTATTTAATTTTTCTCACAGGCAGCCACGTAGTGCTTGCATCAGGGACAGAATACCCTCTTCAGAATTAACCAAAAGCTCGAAAAATAAAACCCATCTGCCTTTATAGCAGTGAAGATTTATTGGATAATTGCAGTTGAATGTATTATATAAAATTACGGCACCTACTAAAAAATCCTTGCTGTGTAAAACAAATGGAAAATCCTTATTGAAACTACGAAAATGCTGGTTGAATTAGGGTTTAATTAATTTTCACATTATCTTAAGTGCTTTGCAAACATACATTATATGAATAATCCAGTAGTTAAAGCGGGCGAAGCCGCAAGAGGGTCGCTAGTAAATATACAAGTTCAAAAAGTCTTCTAATTTCAATTTGAACTCATATCACAGTTAAGCCACATAATATGCACTCGTAATATTCGCTATAAATGCTAAAGATCTTAAGTCCAAATTAAATACTAATCAAAACTAAATCAAGTCCAATTATAGGCTTTCGTCTACGTTTCAACCGCGTACACAAACCTAGATAGAAAATACATTGAAGAAATAATTTACCCGGCTCCTTCTTCTATAAAGGAAGTTAAAACATTAATGGATACTGGTATCAATGAAGATCAAGTTAAAGAGCTTACAAGTAAGTAATCTATGTCTCAAAACGTATATTTAAAAACTCTTCCTTTACTGACAGCCAGTGAGCACGTACCTGCGCGTACGCCGTCCGTAGTTTAGCTCGATAGAGGACTCTAATATACAAGGGGAGGTAATTTTATAATCAGTTTATATTTTATATAGTATGTATGTAGATTTTATATAATTTATATTATTCATATTTTATCAAAGTTTTCTTTTCATATTTCAGAATGTAAATTCAATACTTATATTTTCACAAAGGCAATGGCAGAATCATTAGTTGCCCAAAACTGTGATTTACCGGTGACAGTAGTTCGACCGTCCATCAGTAAGTACAGTCAATATATGTATATATGTCCAGATTTTACGTAGCATCTACACAGAGACTCTAGACAGAGAGTGCCTAATGCAAAAACACTTCTTTCTCTATTTCTACTCTATATATTAGTCATTTAGTTTTGTTGATCCAAAGAAAAATACTGTAAATTTTTTAACATAAGCTAAATAGTATTTTTTTAATAAATTATATACGATTATATTTTGAGAATTTACACAAATTTTCAGCTCCATGCATTTTCCCGTATAGCAGGAAAGCCAGAAAGATAATGTGCCAAGACACTACGTTTCCTAATTTCCTCCGAATTGTAATAATTTGCTTAAAAAAATAATCATGAAACCGTCGTGGCTCGGAGACACCGATCGGAGGCTCGATCTTATTCGGTTAAAAATAGTAGTAGTATATTTACTTAATATTTTTTTATTTATCGCTCTGGCAACGAGGTAAAGCGCTGGGCTTAGCTTTATTAAAAAAATAAAATAATTTTAGTATCAGCGAGTATATCAGAACCAAAACCTGGATGGATTGACTCTTGGATGGGGGCGTCAGGTGTTATGTCTACTGTTGCTAAGGGATTCAACAGAGTACTTTTGTCAAATCCTATCAATTTTTTAGATCTTATACCGGTTGATTATGTCTCAAATCTTATGATTGTTGCCGCCGCTAAAGGCATAAAGTAAGTATAATATTTAGTAATTGTTTAGAAACTATCTCTCCCTCTGCTTTCCCTTTCTTTCTCCTTATTGAACCTATTAGAATCAACTCGTGTTAGGCAGTAAAGTCCTAAACTATAATTTACATATTATATAATATACAGGTAATACATGTAATTTATACTTTTAATGAAACTATCAGATAAAAGGCCAGTTTGAATACATCACAATTGTTATGTTTCAGAACTGGAGAAGCCGCCGTATACAACGCCAGTACAAGTGGGGAAAATCCTATTACGATAAAAGAATCTATGAATTTGAATATATCTGACAGTGTTAAAAATAAATTTAGTAAGTAAAAATATCTAACGATCCGCCCGCACCTTCAAAGATTTTAATTAGTTTTTATCTACTATAGAGTATTTATTTTATCTACTACAGAGCGACTTTAACGCGACGGTTGTGGGTTCCATCCCCACTCGAGGTAATGAAATATTTGTTTACATTTATATTTACATTTCTTTGCTCTGGTGTCGAGGCAAAGAGAGGCGTTAAGTTCCGCCGCTCCAAAATTGCCTCCAAAATTCAGCGGAAAGTGAGGAACGGAGTGTCTTAAAATATGTTCCCTCCGTCTACCCCGCTGTGTGCGGGCCACAGTGAAGCTGATATATATTATCCTTATTATCCTTTGGCCATAATATAAAAAAAAAATTAAGCGAACGAAGCCGCGTTTGAGTCTTGTATTAATATATTTTCAGATGATCTTCCAAAGCCAGGAGTTTATTACACTACAAAAAAATGGATTGTTATACTTCTGACAGTGCTATTACAAGTTTTACCAGCGTATATAGCTGATCTACTATTGTTTATAATGAGGAAGAATACAAGGTGAGTTTAACTATATTATAAGAATATATTATGAAAAGTATATAAGTAATAATTTTACCAAAAATTTGAATTCCATTTATACTTATAATTAAAATTAAAATAACATGTTGCGAGGCCACTAGTGGCGCAGGGGCACTATACGTACCATTTCCACCCGAGAAAATGAATTATATTATATATTTTCATTTTCTCATTCTTGTAACGCGGAAAAGCGCGGCGTTTAGTCCCGCCATTTAATACGCAATGACTCCAGAATTCGATGAAAAGTGGGAAACGAAAGTGTCTTAATAGGAACGAAGTCTTTATACTGGGCTCTCTCTGTCTCCTTCAATCTATTGTTTATTTGATAAAGATAATGAAATAGCAAGTATCGTACAGTAAGTTTTCTTAAGTAAATCTTCTTAAATCGGTAATACTAATTAAAATTAAATTATTTTTAATATTTTATTAATTTTTAATATTTCCTTTTACAATTTACATATAGTAGGACAATTTTCTATCAGTTATTTTGCCAATAACAGCTTATATTACTGTGAATTATATCCTTACTAATCCACTTATATATAATTAGAAATATCAATAAGAACATAAAATAAATATTTGTGTAGATGAAAATTATACAAAAGATTTTTCGTTATACAATATTTCTTTAATGAACATGAATAACGGAATGTCTTAATATTAGGTTTCCTTTGTTAACCTGGAATATGAGAAATACAAATATAAAATTATTTTTTATTTGTTTCAGGTATGTTAAACTACAAGCCAAGGTGACTTTAATTCGTGACACTGTAGAATTTTTCACACTTAACAATTGGAGAATTCGTGCGACAAAAACTTGTACGTTAGCGCAGTCATTGTCCCCCGCAGATCGAATTGAATTTCCGTTCAATCCTACTGATATAAATTGGAAGGACTATATTCCCCTTTATTGTTATGGCATTAGAAATTTCTTGTTAAATGTTAAATAAAATAGATTAAGACTCAATATAAAATCAGAGGGATTTTATTTTCCCTGGAGAACGTAAAGTTTAATTTAAATTTCATAATAATATAAGTAATAAATAAACTCCAATAAACTTTAGCGTTAAGGGTTGTCACTCCCATAACTTTCTCACTGTAAGAGTTAGAGGTAAAAAAATGGTGTGTCGCTATTTCAGAAAAAAAAAATATTATTCATCAAGAATAAGAGCAGCTTTTCCACGCTTCTTTGATAAACTTTAATAATTCGCTTATTTAATAAACTTTAATAATAGACAAAATAAATCTGGACAATTTTGAAAATTGAATGTATTAATTATATTGAAATTCATTCAATGAATGAAAATGTATGAATTTAAATAAAATTAATTAAAATAAAATTATAAGAAAATAAAAATAATAAAATAAAATTTATTACATTTAATGAAGTTTATTAAATTAATAAAAAAAATATGAAGTTATATTAATTTATTAAATATATTTAAGTTTTATTTTGTCTTATTCTCAATTAAATATTTTTTGTATTTCAATTTTCTTTTATTTTTATTTCATTTTTAACAAATATTTTCTAATTCCAAATAAATATATAGGAAAGTATTCATCCCATTTGATGTTCACTGGATCACAAGGAAATTCCCTTTTGTCCATGTCACTCAAGGAGTTTATCAGTCCCCGTGTGTTTGTCGCGTTCATCGCCCAAGATCTTGATGAAAAATATTTTAACACTTTCATACAATATGTCATCTTTTGAAGAAGTCTCACGTATCTATAAAAAATATAAGTTCAAACAATAAACAATAACCTAAAAAAAGATTTAAAAAATCTAAAAATGGCCTCACAGGCCGTCTTGGCACAATGGTACAGCGTCCACGCGATTGTTGTGTGTTTGATTCCATTTGGGAGATTGAAATATTTTCAATTCATCGCTCTGGTAAGAAGACAAATTTATGAAACATAGGTGCTGATTTATTATATCATGTACAATTATAGATTTATTAATTATGAAAGTGTTCACAAAATTCATATTATGTCACCCCCCCCCCCAAATACATCTTGAAAAACTAAGTCAGTGATGCCCGCGAAAAGTGGTCGCCGGAAGAAAGGTGATGATGTTAACAATGTCTCTGTATCTTTACAAATATTGGATGTCAAATGAATAGCCCCTTGATTTTAATAATAAAATTTGTATTAATTAGTATTAAAATATATAATTTAGTGTATATTTTGTTAAATAAACCAATTAAGTGTCATTTGTATATAAAATAAGAAGAACAACAAACGAAGGAAGAAGAATACGAACGTTAAACTGTGTAACCGCCGTGAGCTATCGCCTGTCAGTGTGCTAACGGAATGATTTTTAAAATTTCTAAAACCCGGGGAGTTTGTTTCTTAATTTTTTATATTCCCACAAATATCTTACTACACAAAACTTATTTTTATAGTGAGCTACGTCCCTTCTCACATTTTGGCACCGTTATTGTCTCACTCTGCTTGACAAGTTGGAAGCTTAGCTGCAGACATACATATTTGCCTCAGACAAACACACCAATACAAAAACTATACAGTACTCTATTATATATACACACTACTATAAGTTTATATCAATTTTAAATAATATTAAATTATAATTAACATGTAAATTGGCATCAAAATTTTACTGTATTAATTTATTATTTGCGTACTTACCAGTAAGTAATATAATTTGTCAATAATTTCTAAAGTGGGCTAATAATTGCTCCCATTGTTAATATTTACCAATTTTACTACTTAATTTTTATTTTTCTATTTTTTTAAAAAGTATTTTATTTATTTTAATTTATTTATTTTCTTTTTACTTCTTATATATATATAATAATAAATTTCCTCTTCTTNTATATATATATATATATATATATATATATATATATATATATAAATAAATTTCCTATTCTTTATTTCATCATAGCCTATTGCTTTCCATTTTTCAGCATATTAATAATGGATTAGCAAATCATGACCCGCAAAGCCTCTGCGAAGGTCCTAGAAGGCAAACTGAAGCGAGTCTTACAAGAACTTAAGTCTTCCCAAGACCTCTGTAAGCAGCTTCTTCAGGAACGTGAGGACAGTGAGGAGGAAATTGCCATTATCATAAAAAAGAATAAAGAATTGAAAAATGAACTCGCTGAGTTACATGCAAAAAATTTAGAAGTAGTTGCACAGCGGGATCAACTACATAGTATCTTGGGTACATTTGACCAGTGCAGCAGTGAACATGAGAGGACTCTGGACAGAATTACAGAGTTGGAAATTTAATTAGGGGAGGCCAATGACTCAATTCTGAAATTTAAAAGTCATGAAGCAAAAATGACCGCGCGCGCTACCGTTGCGATCGCACGCTTGTAACGTACTTAAAAAATCATATACCGTAATAAATACTTTCTATAGTGGAATATAATTGTGAACTGTGCTTAAAATGTAGTGCTTTGGTGTTATGAAGACTATACTAAATAAATAATCTCCATACTTTACAAATATGGAATAATATCGAGATTAAGTGACCTTGAAAAAACTGACAGCCATTGAGTGATTCTACATTGACTTACATTATTTATTGCGCTTGTAACGATTGATAAACTGTTATTAAATCTTTATTAAAGTAGTGTTTCCTATTTTTATTACGAAAATAGACAGTAAATACGAAATAAAAAAACTATTCGAATGACCAATGCGTATTGCGAGCTAGCTGAAGCAAATAAGGTAGATAAAAGTGAAAATACGGTTGTATAACGTTTTTAGTTAGTGTTGTAAATTTTTGTACATTAAATTAAATTAATTTGATTAAATTTAACTTTATTCTGCATATCTATGAAAAAGAAACATTTGTTTAATATAATAATTAGAAACAGCGCCATCTAGGCTAAAAATTACACACTTCGAAGTGATATATTGGTTCGAATTTAAAGCCAAGAATGAATTCCACGAACCAAAAATGTTCTAGCTGCACAAAAAAAATATTAATAAAAGAATTTCTGAAATGCATAATATGTAAGGAAGTATATGATTTGGAATGTGCGAATGTTAGCCAAAATAACTTTAGCTTAATGGATCATAGAGAACAATGGAAGTGTCCAGACTGTTCAAATAGAGGGCTTAAAGTAGGAAATATAAGTACGCCGATATTTACTACAGAAAGTAGGAATGTAACACATCGAGCAAGAACTACTCGGGTAAATAGCCCAAGTACAAGCCAGAAGGACCCTGACCATAACATGATGGAAGAGTTAAAAAATTATATGGCAAACTTAATTCGAAACAGCATGGACAGCGTCACAGAGGCCATAAATAGTCTCACAAACACCATACGGGATCAGAATATTCGTATCGAGCAATAAGAGTCAAGAGTTTGTTTACTCGAAAATAAAAAAGAGCAATCGTGTGATATCACTACTCTCGAAAGTATCTTAGAACAACTTAAAGGAGATATTTCTGAACGGGATCAGCGTATGTTATCTAATGACGTCGAAGTAGCAGGATGCCCGGAAACGCCCAAGGAGAACAGTGTTCACCTCATCCTCTCCATTGCCAAAAAAAGAGGCGTAGATCTAGATGAAAAAGATGTTGTTAGTGCTCATCTGGCTGGTCCGGAGAGGTCGACCAGTGCAAATACAGCAAATAGCGGCGGGCGCGCGCGGCCACACTCTCTAGTCGTGTGTCTCCCTTGCAGAGCTCTGCGGGATGCAATGCTGCGCACAGCTCGCGTGAGACTACTTAAGCGGCAACTTGATGCAGAAAATCATAACATAGGTAAAAAGAGTTTAAAATATTATTTCCAGTCCTGAAATTACAAACTAGTATACTAGTATTAAAACTCCTTATTAAAACTTATTTATTTATTTCGAGCCTGAAGTAAGTGTATATATATATGCACAAATAGGAACACGCACACATACACGCACGCACGCACACACACACGAACGCACGCACACATGCACATACACACACACCCATGAACGGATATCTTTATTATATCTTTATCTTTTTTCTATTTTTATTATTTTTCTTTTTTGTGAGAGTGTTTGTCCATAACCTAAGGTGAAGGCTGAAAAACAGCGATGCTTGAGAGTAAAAACTCAAGCATCATTTGATCGAGTTACACCTTTTGCCATAATATCCTATTGTAAATTGTTAATTTGTTTGTATGTTTGTAATTCATGGCAATAAAAGTTTTTATTATTATTATTATTATTTATTATTAAAAAAAGATTTTGAAAATACCTCATGTTTATATGATGAGCTGGTGGGATGTAACCCACAATTGAGTTCCTGCTTAAAACCAGGTTTGATTGATTTAACAAAGGATGATTCACATGTTGAGCAAAATATTAACTTTTCATCAAAAAATAAATTCAAGAAATATATTAAATTAAATAAATTTATTAAAAAAACTAGTAAACTTCTTAAATTAAAATTTCCGGCAAGGCAAATAAACATATTAAATAATAGTAAATTAAAGTTAATAAATAAACTTAAATCTTATAATAATAGATTGATTCAAAGCAGGTTTATGTATGACCGAGACGCATTCCAGCTGCATGATGAAATAAACAACCTAAATAGCTCCCTCAGAGCACTAAGTGGGAAATATGAATCCTCACAAAATCAAATTAAAGAACATATTTTAGCTGCAGGTGATTTGGTTGACCTTTGCAATTACAACATGGAGAGATTTGAATCACTCACAAATAAACATAGTTGTGGTTGTTCAGTTGTAGGTTCCACTGAATCAATTCCCTCGCAAAAGATGAACAATTCTGAGGTTGTGAGTGACTCGGCCATGCATAATATACTCAATAAAAATAAGAAAAATAATTTACATATTGTCAATTCCTCCCGCTCCTCATCAAATAATATTATTGTTATATCTGACAAATTAGGTCAAGGCTTTGGGTCCCTACTTAGTCACCACTTTTCAAATTCAGTATTTAATGCATGTTCGCCTGGAGCTAGTTACCAGTTTAATATTAAGAAAATTATGTCCATGAATTTAAATGAGCATAGTACTGTTGTACTATTACATGGTCATAGTTTGTCAGTGAGGAAACAAGATATTATTACAAAGAGTATAGAAAACTTGCTAGACTTACATAGTAAAACTAAATGTAAATTTATTATACCTGTGTATAATCTGAACTTGACATTATATAATACGATAGAACGTCATAGCGACGCATTATTTTATTTAGATTTAAATACATTTATTTACAGAAGCTGTAAGTTGACAGAAGATACATTGTATCTCCCTTTATATTTTAAGAAACAAATTGCTACTTCAGTACCATATAATATACAAAACCCCGTTGTACATGGTATAACGAAAGAAATTAAATGTACTAATAATACTTCTATAAAGTATAATGATGTAAGGTCCAATTTAAACTAGACAATAAGACAACGCCTAGCTCATTTAAATTTAACATTGTACATCAGAATATGCAAGACCTACGAGGCAAAGAACTGGAACTAGAATTATTTCTAAAAAATTTAATATACATATAATGTGTATAACTGAGCACTGGATCTCGAGATGTAACAATACAATAAATATAGAAAACTATAAATTGTCAAGTTCGTTCGTTAGAGAGAAGGCCATCCGCGGCGGTTCGCTTATTTTAGTAAGAAACGATATACGTTGTAAATCGCGACCAGATATAGTAGCTCTTTCCGACGAACGCTCAATTGAATTGTCCTGCGTTGAATTCAATAGACATATTGTAGTATGCGTGTATTGACCCCCCACAGGTAGTTTTGAAGTATTTGAAGAAAAAATGGAGGATGTTCAGAATAATTTGAGTTCGAATAGTAAATCTTTAATCATATGCGGAGACTTTAATATAGATATAATACAAAAATGAAATGCATCGAGTTTTCTTTACCAAATGTTAAAAAATATAATTTTAATCTAATAATTAAAGGACAACCTCTTAATGTGTCGGAATCAGCTATTTTCTTAGGTGTTACTATAGATTCCAAACTCCAGTGGAACGCTCATCTGGAAGCACTTGCAGATTAACTCAGCTTTGCCGCGTTCGCAATTTAGAAAGTAAGACAAATGACGAACGTTGAAACTGTCCGACTAGTCTATTTTCATAGTATTTTATGTTATGGAATGCTGCTATGGGGCAGTGCTTCAGATATCAATTCTATATTTATTCTCCAAAAAAGAGCCGTGAGATATATTTATAATCTAAGAGTTCGAGATTCTCTGCGAGATCTGATCTGCTGCTCTCAAAGATGCAGGTATTATTACAATTGCTTCCCAATTTGTATATTGAAACATTCTCTTTGTCCGACAAAAAATACAATGTCATAGAAAAAATAGCGACAGTCATAAGATAGGAATCAGAAATAAAGATAAGATTGTTACTCCAAGTTTTCGCCTCCAAAAAGTTAATAAATCTTTTATGGGGCTGAGTATACGTGTATATAATTAAATTTCGCAGTGTAGTCTCAGTTTGCCACTACTAAAGTAAAGCTTATTACACTGTTCAAGAATATTTAGAGGATAAACATGTATGGAATTAATTTCTATTGAATGTCAGGCAGGATAGCTGCCAGCTAATGTAATAGTAAAATATACCATTGATTTTGAAAAAGGGCAACTGTTGAGTTTCTTGCCGGCTGATCTCAGCAGAACTGCCTTCCGAACCGGTGGTAGTTTTTTGTTGACATGTACATTCGACGATTCAAAAGTGCTTTTATAGTTTATTTGAATAAAGAATATTTTGAATTTGAATTTGAACTTGAATTTGAATTTGGAATATTTTGTAGTACCTACATAAATATGTAAATAAAGAGTACGTATTATAAATATTTGTAAATGTTAGTAAAAATCACGTGAAATAATTTTATTTTTATTTTATTGCATAGGATATGCATCGCATAATGTAGAAATAATTCCGAGGACAATGAGATACACAGTATTTTAGTTTCCATTTTCTGCCAATTTATATAAAATCTATTAAATAAATAAGATAATCAGGAAGTGTCTGCCTATCCAACTATGCAGGAAAACGGAAACGTGACGCTGTTTTTTTATTATCATGTTTTCAATTTTAATACAATTTATTATCGCTGACGAGTTTGAGTCTGAAATTTAATTTTATCTCTAAATTTATATTAATTAAGTAAATATTTACCTCAAAGGTTTGCCAGATATGAATAGTAAAAGATCTGCGATATAAGCTGGACATACGTGAAATATAAAATGTAATAAATAAAGCAACCAATTATTTTCAATTAACATCATGCCTGGGTAAGGTAATATATCTGAAAAAAAAGAACTAATATTATAAATGTTAACTCGTTGTGCACTTTTGTAGTTTGGAAAGGTCAACTTTCAATCGGTTTATAAATAAAAAAAAATCAATAGAAAAATATTTTGTAAATTGCTTCATTGTTAAGAGGGACCGCTACTTATCTTTAAAAAAAACGAAGTCTACTTACTAAACTTTTGTTTCACACTCTCCTTAGATACATATTCAGAAGTTTCTGCTAGAGTGATTGGATTATCTGCTGTTGAACATGAGTGATATATTGATAATTGTTTTCCCCTAAAATACACAAAAAGTCAGCTTAACTCGTAATATGAATTATTGACGTCAAATATTATTATATTGAAAATTATAGTTACTTTAAGTACATAAAAGCAGTTTAAAAGTCAAATTAATTAATTAAATTTAATTTAATATATTAAAGTTTTATTTTGTGTTATTCTCAATTAAATAAAATTCACTGGGTCGAAAAAAAATTTGCATCACTCCTATATGTGTTTATAATCACAATATTAGGTAAAAAAATGTTAATATATTAAAATGTATTAAATTTGTTCTAAATCAATTTCCAATTATCGGTATTTTTTTCTGAATACAACATAATAAAGGACAGGTACCTACGTGTTTTAATATTTTAAAATATTTTCTTTACACATAATTTGCAGCATTGAGTATAAGTGGGGATCGAAGTGTCTTAACGAGTATAAACTGTCTTGACACTAGGTTCCCAGGTTCCCTTTGTCAAATATTTTAGTCAGCGTGAAGCAAAAACAAATATTTTAGAATATAATATCATAATAATCACCCTCGATGTTTAGCAGTAGCACAGAGGGTAAGATTAACTACATAATCGGCAGGTATAATTTCAAACGTATAATGGGTTTTTCCATATAAACAACGTATTAACCCTTGGCCTACAAGTGTAAAAATCGATGTGGGTCCCATCCAATTAGCAATCCAACCCTCCATTGGTTCATTATAACATGATGTTACTATAACAATTAATGAAATATAAATTATTAATTTTGTAATAATGAGGCGGTCCCGGTCTTGTGTTGGGTTTCATTTTAAATACAACAGTACTAGATTCGGTCGCGAGTCGAGGGAATAATGAAATTATTTTAATTTGTACCTTGTAGCAGACCAAGCGCGCCGGAATGTTCCCAAACATTTTTTCTATGTAATAGTGTTTATGTAGTCTGTTATTAAATAAAAGTAATAATATAAATAAATAGACTTAATTCACTAACTGGAACTCTGGAACTATAGAACTCTGGAACTACTGGCCCTTCCTTAGCATAAGCATTCATTAGTATATTTGTCATGATAATTTTCTCGCCTTTGCTCAAAATTTGTTGTAGATTTGTTTATATTTTGCTTTCAATATCTTGATTTTCAAGCTCATCAAATTATCAAACCTAAATTCAGCAGCCGTTCTTACTTTCAGTTTGAATCAATCCTATATATAAATAATATGAAGCTTACCGACAGAAGGACGTATTATAATAGTTGGAAGGGCTCCTCGGTTTTCAGCAACTATATTTTCAGCTATGGCTTTCGAGAAAGTATAAGTGTTTGGTCGTCTATCTGTATAAATAAATTTAGAATTAAATTAACAAATTCTATGAAAAATAGTTTTTGTTTTCACGTATATATTTTTTTGTTCGTGTGCTCTTTGAAGAATGTTTATCGAAATACCAATTTCCAAAGCTACGCTTACCTAATAAGACCAAAATTCAAAATATTTTTAATAAAACAGATTTAAACACTCTTAAAAAATAATAATCATATTTTAACCTTAATTTACAGACTACAGAATCCAATAAAGAGCAAACAAGCAAATTTAAGTTTAAATAAGAAATAAGAATTCATTCCCCCAAATGGGAATTGAAGCTACAACCGTCGCGTTTACAAGCCCGTGCCGCTGCGCCACGACGGCCTCAACTCAACAGTTACATATATATATTAAAAAATACACAATTTATATTTTATTTGAAAATAGTTAAACTGATATATGATTACCTAATAATTCTGGGCAAAAAGTTTCATTCGGATTGTTCTGGTTGATCATCTCATATACTTCATTAATATCTTTAGGACTAGGATACAGTTCCTCTACAATAGTTGATCTTTCATGGTCAGCATTTGAGAAAATTGTAGACATGTATACGAAAATCTGTAAATTATTATAATGTTTGCAATATTTCGTAAAAGTAAAAGAATAATACGAAGCTTTCTGATAGTTGAAACTAAAGTTATTCATTTATAAAGCAAGATCATAAAATTAAATAAATAATAGGGACATATTTAAACTAAGCATTTACGTCCGTGTTTCCATACATACTTCAACATTTTTCATGCTTTGCGAAACCCTTAAGACCTCTCTTGTACCTTCGACGTTGACCTTCATGGCTACTGACAATGGTTCGTTAAATTTCAAAGTGGCTGCCAGGTGAAATACTACGGAAACCTACAAAATTTAACTGTGTAAGAATACATGAAGGCGATTGTGCGCTCAAAAGGAGATAATGTTACACAATAACAAATTAAAAGAGATCCAGCTAAATACTGTCTCTTATAATCTTTTTTACCATTTGTTATTCTGTTCTCCCCTTCGTCTATTTTCACTATTCTATTATCGTTGGTATTGCTCCCGCTTTTACAAATACATATGTTAAGCGCTATAATGCTTAATATTTTTTTTTATTCATAGAAAATGTATTATGTTCCTATTTATTATGAAATATCTTATTAGGCAACTGATATATTCATTTACCTCATCTTGTAACATTTTAAGTTCTTTAGGATTTAATCCGAGATCAAATTCTATTAAATCTCCTTTCACTAGAACAATTTTCGTTAAATTATCTGCACATTTCTCTCTGATCCGATCGAAAATCTGAAAATAGGATTAGTGCGTCAAATAATTTGGAGTGAAAAATGTATGCCAAAGAAAAAAAATATTTTTAAATAAATTGTGAAGTATACTTTGCCATTAATCAATTGTTTTAGTCTTTCTTCAGGTAACACACTTTTCTTTCTTCGTATTAAAATGTAAATTTTTTTTATGTCAGGGCAGCTGTACAGCAATTTTTCTATCAATATCTACAACAGTTTTTTTTTTACAGTTTTTTTTTCACAACATCACGCGCAGACCAAATATTTAAAAAAAATGTATAGAGTAACATTTATATTTTTAATTTATGTACACTACGTATATGCTTAATAATTTATTATGCGTAACAGAATTTTAAAACAATGTCGTTTTGCAATATAGAAGTTTTTGGAAAACAGGCAATTTACTCGTTGAGTTGTTATGTAACAGTTGTTTACATATAAAAGGTAAACAGCGAATTTAAGATAAAATTCAATTTTAATTCTTTCATTTAATCCTGCAACTGTAATTGATTCGGTCCTGGTACACTTTATTTTATGCATGCTCGAAATCAACTTAATTCTTGGGTTACGCGTCTATCATCATCGTTATCATCATCATCGACATCGACATCTCCGTTCTCCACTTTCCGCAGAATCCAGGAGGTATTGCGTGCGAGTTTTCTTTGATAAATCGACTATACCATCCCGTTCTTCCCAGTTCTGAGACATTAACTTTAGTAAACTGGTGGTAAATTATTTGACTTTGACATTGATGAAACACAAAAAGTGAGATAAGCCGTCCAATTTTATAAACCTTATAGCTCTATAAAATTAGAATAAATATATGGAAAAGAAATTCTATAGTAATTACATAAATCGAGTAATTTAGTAGTTATGGCTAGGAAAGGTATGTTGTAAGTCGACATTGTGCGTTGTATGGGACAACAATGCTGTATAATACTAATGAAAAATAAATACATAATATGTTACAAACAAAATAAACAAATACTTTGTTAATATATTTTAATTTACATATTAACATATAAAGTGGTAATGGATTGCAAATATTGTAATATTTTACGTTAACCTCTAGAAAATATCAATAGTCTATAACAGAGATGGCGAACTAAAGACAAAAATGACATTTAACAATTTGAGAATTTAAACAAAATGATTTTTTTATATGGTTTCTAAAAAAAAAGAAGAAAAATAAGGTATCTTGTAAATACACTCCGTTCCCCATTTTCCGCTGAATTCTGGAGGCGTTGAGTGTCAAAGCAGTGTCTTAATACTGGGTTCCTTCTGCCTACCCTGCCGTGTGCGGGATACAGCGTGAAGCTGATTCTTCTTTATTATATTAGTATAGATTCTACTTTCTCGAGTGAGAATCGAAACAAAAATCTGTCCCGTTTATAGTTTATACTTAATTCAATAGATCAATAGAAATTCAAAATAAAAACTTACCATCCCCAAAAACCCAGTGCCGCCAGTTATAAAAATAGATTTATTAGCATAATACTGTGAAATTGACGAATTATTGGGTATGGTTTTGCTTAATGATGCCATAATATCTGAAATAGAGAACAAAAATGTGATATAATGCGATGGATTCGTATGTTTCCGTACCAATTTTAGCATTTTATGCTAACGGGAATTGTTTGTATGTATATGTGTGTACGCATGTTTGTGCTAGCCAATGTTACCATTTACGTCCAAAACGATCAGATTCATTGATGGGCTTGGATTTGATTGGTGCTGGATTTTAGATAGGGGTTACGTTAATAACTCACCAGTGGGCGCTGCAGTAAATATTTATTCGTACCAAGCAATGTTGTCATTTATCTCCCAAATCAATTAGTTCAATATTGAAACTCGGTTTTTAATTATAGATTAATATTTTTCATTAAAATACATTGGTTTTTAAAAACTTGCAATGTATGTGGGTCATACTCATATGAGTGTTATCTTACTATAGCAATAATCAATAAAAGAAAATAGAACGATTTTTCATTCTAAATTTGCCTATACCTACCTACCCTCTTATGATAAATGCATAGTCTACACATCAAAATTTAAAAAATAATGTAAAGAAAAAAATTCATATTCCATCATTTGTCCCCTTCTGTGGACTGTTCAGATTCGTAGTTCATAGTTTCAAAAAGTTGTAATTTAGGTTATTACGCCCGTGTCATCGAAATCACACATATTTTCAGCGTAGAATATACTAGAGTTGATTTTTTATTAATAATTTCCAAAATGTGCTTCAGCCTTCTTACTATAATTTCTAATAAACCAGGTGTTACACGTATCTGACTCTTTTCTGTGATCCAAAAAATGTGCATTTAAAAATGTCTACTAAAGTTATCATAAATGTAATATCTTTTAATTTGGTAATATTAGAAAGCTATAATTTGCTTACACCCATTACGCAAGACAGATGTGTATTTTTATATTCCAATTAAAAGAATCGTGTATTTTGTTTATTTTGTAAAAGGTTAGTGAATCTTACCTATTTTTAGTGTATTTTGGTAAGTATGTGCTACTTATATTTGCTATTATATAGACACAATGGCTTTAAAGGAGTATTTTTGAAATCTCACTTGCCATTTCTCTGTCTTTAAAAACTAAAGACCATTGCTGATTTTCGATTGGAAAATCTATCCTGTAGACATATTTTCTGTTACTCTAAGTGTCCACAGGAAAGACGTATGTCCACATAAAATACTATTAATAATAAAAATATATGTTGTAATGTCAAAATATTTTTTCTTGTTTATTTGTTTATGCTTGCGCTTGTAAAACTAAACTAACAGCCGAGGACTGAGTAATTCAGCGCAAGTCTGTGCAATTTTCAGCAAAATTTAGTCAAGGAACCGGAGAACGAAGTATGTTGTCAATTGCGTTATGTTGGGTTTGTGTACTATAAGACTTCGAAAGTAGTTCAATTAATTGCAGCCTCAGACGGATTTTCTTGCGTTTCTTATTCATAATATGTCGAAGTCTATGAGAGATCAAATCAACTTACATTAAAGCTTTTCGTCGTCGAAAGAATCGTCTCTCGTCACATAAATTATATTTTTAAAAATATTTTATGCTTAATTTAATTACATTTTAACCGTCACGGATTTTTTCAAAATGTTTTATTAATTTTTTTAAGACATAAAAAGGACATGTTCCCACTGACTGAAGTAAGAGACACATGCAGAGCCCTAACCGCTGATGATAGAAACGTGAAATTTGGACAGATGTTTATTTTCGTAATCTGGACACCCGCTAAGAAGGGATTTTGAATAATTTTTACCCCAAAGGGATGAAATAGGGCTTGAAAGTTTGTATGGAAAAAAAAATGAAATGGGCAGTGATTTCTATAAAATTTTAAATTTAGACTCTTAAAAATATCTTTTAACTTTTATGTTGTGTATCCTGATTTTTTAGAAAATAATTTCATAAGCATATTTAATAAATATTCGCATAGTTCAAGCGGGCGAAGCCTCCCAAGTCGGCTAGTCTACCATATTAAATAAATATTCTCTTATAAGCTAATTTGGGGCATATCTTGCATATAACTATATGAATGTTTAATAAGGCCTTTTTGTGCCTCCTACGCCGGCGAGAAGCGCGGAGGCAAAGTGAATGTGATACATGGCCAGAGGTTATGATGGCCACTCTCTTACCATCCAGCACCTGCAGCATACTTTTAAATTGAAATTATTTTTAAAAATATTGAACATATAATTTCACTATATCTTAGCTATTTTAGTTAGAATCCAACAAAACAAATTTTATTGTGTTGTTTTTTTTTGTAAATTTTCTGTAAATTAAATTATATTTCATATATTTTTTATATAATTAATACATTTACAACCTTTGATTCTTTGCACACTTTCAGTAACGTACGTTTTAACTTTTATATAACGAATTTTAATAAAATTCGAAGTTCACATCTTTACTTAGGTGATTTCCTTTCAAGCGCAATAGCGGAACGTAATACGTGAAACGGACGGCTAGTGCAATGACCTTACACAAACTTAATATATGGTAAAAATAAAAAGAACCTTTCCGAAAACACGTAAAACCGCAAATTTATACACGACTTTTTAACACAGAAGCTACTCGGACACTAATAAATGTGTAGAACAAGCGCCCTATTTATATACAGTTACGTATATCCAAGTACTCGACTTATAAATAAGTACAATATAAGATAAATATTAGGTTTTTAATTGTGTACGTTTGTACGCAACGTTTGTACGATTTGTACGATTTACGTCATAGAGTTCTGCTCAGAGATGGTAGTCCTGTACCAAGCTAAGTCTGGAATAATGGTCTTCACGAGATGTCATTACAGATATCATTCATCTCAGATCATTTTAAAAATACTTTAGGTAAAATCTATACATATTATCATGTTATTGTATTTGATTCCTGTTTCTACATGGTCTTATATGAAAAAAAAAATTATATTGGGCATTTATCAGTTCCACAACTTAAATGCCGCAAGAATTCTGCGAAAAGTAGGGAACTGCAGTGTTTAAACTCTTAAAATATATTTTTTTAAACGTGTTATTCAAAAAAAAAAAATGAAGCTAAAAGATTAATTAAGATTTTCGATAAAATACATGCCAGTTAAATCTCATTTCACCAAGAAAAATAAATAAATTTCTCTTGTGACAAGGCGCGGCGTTAAATTCCACTACTTAACACGTGATGACTCGAAAATTGGGCGGTGTGTAGGGATAGAGTGTTTTAAGACTTAGGTGCCTCGCTGGAAGTACCTAAGTGCCCTTTATAATTATTTTATTTTATTTTCTCCTTGCGTGTATTTTTGTATGCGAAAGACGCGTGATGGGAAAAATGTTTATCTTAGTCAACAACATACATTAAACATATTTGTATGTGTAATAATATAAATATTTTTTTACTGTGCATCTCACAAGTGGGCTAGGCGTAAAACGAATAGCAATACAAGATTAGAAAATGTAATTAAATATACAAGGTTAACTTATATGAAATAAACTACATGCTTATATAAGTTCATAATAGTTTTTTCTGTGATATAAATGTAAATTTTAATTTTTCGGATTTTTTTCTTTAATTTTAAAGTAATAATTGGTGTGGTTATATGATTAAAATCTTCATTAAATAGGTAAAGAGTTAGAATTAACATTTATTTTAAGATTGACCTTCCATGATATAATATTTTTCTTTCTATGAATATATTTCAAATGACAGCAACCCCTGCTTGCGGCAGTTATTTTCCAGGCAACCATTTGTTATAGTGTTGAGAAAAAAAAAGCTTTAATTTGATATATAATTCACTAAAAAAATACTTGAGTGCAAATTTTTAACATGAGGTAACCTGTTTAAATCAGGCAACCCTGGACTTGCGGCAGACTGAGGGCTGGTAACCATTGCTTTTTAAATTCCTTATGCAATTTTCTTTCAAATGATGTGAGATTCACATAAAAAAACATGTAAGTGCAATTTTCTCCAAAAACGTATTACGAAAAAAAAAGTTAAAGGTGATTTCGGCAGGATTCTTCTTGGCAAGCGTAGTGTAATCTATTCTACTATTATGTATCATTCTTAAATATGAGTTTCATTAAAAAAAACAGATTTTGCAGGTTTAAGCACTGAGATGTCCACCTATTCCTTTCCAAATACATTCACTTTTTATTGTAGACATCATTATTTGAGCTAGGCCCGACAAATATATCTTTTTATTTACTTTACACATTTACCGACTTTATTATTACCATATAGAGTGGGTGTCATTACCATATTTATGGTAGACTAAAAAACTATTAATTGTACTATTAATTATTATTTGTAAAAATCAAAATCATAATTTTTTTACAAATAAACTATTATTTGTTAAAAAATGATGATTTATTCATTAATATTTTTTACTTGCAAGAAATCAACGTAATATGATTCCGTCATTTTTTTAACCAATTTCTGTAAAAGGAAGAGGTTATCAATACCTTTGACTGAGTGAACCGATTTTGAGGATTCTTTTTTTTATTTGAAAGCTAGTGCATCCCGTGTGGTCCCATTTTAATTTGGTCCATTTCTGACAATGGCATCTATAAGAAAATCACATAAATCTTAAATTTGCATTAGGTATGTGCGCGACAAATGGACGAATAACTCAATATCAATCCAACCGATTTCGATGATTCTTTTTTGTTGGAACCCTTAATGTGTACCCTACATCAAGTCGACTTTGATAAAAGTTTGGTTAAGTTCTGATTATTAGATCTGGTTTAAATTGAAAAAGTCGGTTTTTTTTGTTAAAAAATTATAATTATGTTATTTTTCCTACTAAAATTGCTTTATACTCCATGATGAAAACTATCCTATAAGTAGCATTAGGGTTTGAACTAGTAACATGCTAAAACTTATTCACTATCATCCAGTAGGTATCGGTATCTTAAATAGTTTATATTTTTCGGTTTTTATTTTTTTTAAAAGACACTATAGTGAAAACCGGGATGCTTAATTAAATGGAAACTCAAAAAAATGTACCTTCAAACTTTATGCTATCACCATGCAAAAATGGTTAATATGTGTCCGGTAGTTTTTGCGTGATTGGCGAACAAACAAACAGACAGACAGACAGACAAGAATTCTGCTGAGTGGTTTTTTAACATCCACAATCGATATGTTAACCGTTCAATATTTTTTTTATACCTTCATGTACAAAATCGACTTTTCTATCCGTTCATTATACGTCGGTGTTGGGTGATAATTTATTTAAATATATATAGAGGTTAGTTTAACTCCTGCTATGCTGCTGCTGTTTTCATGTTGTATTTTTTCTCCTTTCATTATACTGGATGAAAAAAAATCATCTTCGCTCTGTACCTTGCACAGAGCAGGATATGCAGAGAGAACCTAAAGTTAAAACACTTCGTTCTCCATTTTCCTATGAATTCTGGCGACATTGCGTTGTGTGGCGGAACTCAACGCCGCACTTTGCCTTGACTTCAGAGCCAAGAAATGAAAATATACATTTAATTAAATATTTTATTTCCTCGAGTGAGGATCGAACTCACGACTTGTGCCCCTGCGCCACGACGGGCCACAAAAAGGTGAAAGGTACTCGCATTTACAGGTGAGCTGAAAGAAATCTCTTTTTTTTTCAGAGATATGTCCACCGAGGCTAACTTGTATTTTCTGTTATATGCACACAATGTTAGATTTTTAAATAATTGAAAGTGTCGTCAATTAAATATACTAAAGTTTAATATAAAACAATTAATTGAGGCTGGTTACATGACAAAGTGAGGCGGTGGCAATATCACTATAATAATTATGGGGTAAGTCTCGTACGAAGTGTCTTAATTAATTGGAACACAAAGTGAAACATTTTTTTTTATTAAATCTTTCTTATAATACAATATTTTAATATAGCGGCTTAAAATAATACATTTTATCTATATATTTTTTTATAATTTATACGCACAAATAAAAAATATATATATTAGTAGGTTATCTTTGAGCAAATTCATCTCTCACGTTTCAACATATATCTGCTGACACCCCCACAATACTTTGGAAAATAATCATTCCAGTCGATGTCAATTGGATCGAATTTGAAGTTTTGCTTGTCTTTGGGTGTTAAGGACGCCGAGAGAGCTCTGGTTCTAGACGCACTGATCTCCCAAGAGTTACTTGAGAAATACTCAAGAACATTTCGCATTCTGGAAATTTTTGAATGGAAGTTGATATACCTGAAATTCAAGGAGAAACCAAATAAATAACATATTATAATTATTGTTAATTTATGATCATCATCAACATCTGAAATTAACGCGATAGCATTTGTAAGAGAGAAGGTGGCGTTGATTTTTGCTTCCCAATACGAATACGGACGGGATCTGAAAATCAGAGTAATTTAACACTAAGTTCACGCTACATACTCTTTCTACACTTCTTTTTAATTTTTATGAAATTGGAAAAAAATATTGGACAGAAGGAGACACACATAGCAAAAAGCAGAAGGAACCACTAGGTTCTTTCTAGGTTTGCATGTTGAGAGTAGTATAACTGAACGCTGCATTTTGTATTGTCCCCTAAGTGGAAATTGAGCGTAATATTCGAGTTTACTGTTAGGGACTGGGCCGCAGCGGCAGCGCCGCGACGTCCTCGGCCTCGACTTATTATACTCGTAAGTAAAAAATTTAGTACAATCAATTTTGAAGTATAATAACCAGAACTATAGAAATAGACCCAAAATAACACAAAGCCAATCAACCTTTTTCGGCAGAATATTTTAATTTTCGTATTATAATGTGTTTAATAATGTTGAGTTAAATTTTAATGTTGTATTTAATTCAATTTTACATTTTTGCACAGAATTAATATACGTATGTTATTTATTTTGATGAGTTCAATGTTCATCTCATTAAAATAATTAATATTAGTGTAACTTTCAAGAATTAACTGTTTTACTCTTCAATTAAATTAATAAGGTTCTAGAGAATATCATTGTTCTCTGTACTAACTAATAATTCTTTATTTTGTAAATTGGCTTACTGGATTGGTGGATGTGGTTTCTTTTTTTAGCTTGGAAAGCTGCAGTGACTTCTAATAGGAGCTAGTCATCGCGTAGGGGTAAAAGTGTTTGACTGTAAATGCAAATGTTTGTGCAAATGTTTCGATCCCCACTCGAGAAAATTAAATATTTATTTAAATTTATATTTTCACTCTTTTACACGAGTTAGATAAGACTAACAATAAAGTAAGTAATTAATTCGATAATAAGTAAGTAATTCGACTACCTTGGTTTCTTCCCTCGCCAGAGTAAAACTGTATCTGTCAAATATGCTGGTATTGTATTGAAGGTCGTTATTATTAACCATTCGACCCACTTTGAAGTTGTGTAGTGTATATATGGGTAAGGCACATCATCTGAAATTGTAATAGTAAAGTATGTAATTATACTTTATTAGTATAGCCATAAATACGTCTCGTAGTCTGCAGGTATCGGGCCAGTACAATTTTTTTCCATATTATTATTTTAACATCAAAAAATATCATGATCTAAATATTTACTCTAGAACTAATAATGCAATACTTACAAATTTTGTGTTTGTAACTGTAATCAATGACTAATTTTCTGACTTTTTCAGCTTTGAGAGGATTTTCTTTACTCGTAGCGCAATTGTAAACACTTAAACTGTTGTCATTTGAGCTATAATATAACATGAAAAACATAAATATTTACAAGTCTTTTTTTTCAATTATACAACTATTTTATATAAAACATTATCTTGCCAGCTTGTGAGCATGTTGTGACAACATTTTCTTCACATATTTCCATCATTTTACAAATAAGCAAAGTAAACCTAGATGATAGTTATTATGTTATTCTTTATATGTAGTCCAAACTAAAAATATTTTGGGCTGGGTGAGTCTCAACACCGCGCTTTGTGGGACCAGGAAATAGGAAACGAAAATATTTTTTAAATACATACAAATTTCTCTTGATTGGGTATCAAATTTACAACTGAACAGAAGGAAAGAAGAAATACTGACGTAGATTTCATTGCAGCAGCAACTACTATTAGGTTGCTAACGTAGTCTACAGGTGTGAGGTCCATAATGTTTTCAGATTTGCACATCAACACTCGATTCCTTCCAAGGAGTGTTAACGCCATCAACCCAGTTATACCAAACCAATTGTCAACCCAACCGACAACCGGCTCGTTAATACTAGCTGAGACTGCAAATTTTATTTATTTTTTTTAATTTTATTTTATCCAAGTTGTTCCAATCGTTTTTATAAACGAAAAATATACATATACAATTGGGATATATATATAATCAAACTTAAACTATTATTTTGAAAGTAAATAACATTTCTACATGGACAATGGATACGTATATAAAAAGGGTAGCTTCTATTGAGCTGATTTCGAGATAGACGAGATGTTCCCTACAGTGATTGACTGTATGTAGACAATCGAGTTAAATACAAGAAATGTTTTTACTAAGGCAACAATTTAAAGCGATCTGATAAAGATATTACCAATTGTTGGTCTGACGATAACCGTAGGAATATTTCCTCGTTTTTCAACAATCATTGTCTCTGCGATTGCTTTCGCAAACGCGTATGTATTTGGCTGCTTGTCTGTAAACATCATTAATTAATATATATAAATATATTTAAATAAATGAAATAAATCAGCTTCACGCTGTATTCCGCACACAGTAGGGTATGCAGAGGTTAAGATACTCCTCTCCCCACTTTTTGTCGAATTCTGGAGGCATTGAATGATGAGTGTCAGAACTCAACGCCGCGCTGTGCCTCGATACCAGAGCGACTTTATTCAACACCTCCCACCCCGATCGAAAGCTGCAAGCTTGTAGTCCCGCAGGAGACGCCCTTGTCGTCGTTGATGTCCTAACAAGCAGTCACATTTGCTTAAAAGGATAACTTGCCATTATTTAGGGACAGAGTGTCCTCTTCCCTACCGAACCATTGTCGCTGTAAAAGCCAATAGGGCTAGTAGCATAAATCTCAAGTAAAAAAAAATTTATTCAACACGCACTACTTTGGAATTTATTGACTGTGTTTCTTCGAGTATAGCTTAAATATTGGACAGAAGGAGATTTTACTTACTAATTAACACCTTCACTTGATCGGTGTCTATTCCTTTTGCAATCATGTCGTTTACTTTGTCTAACGAAGCAGGTGGAGGATATACAATTTCTTCTATTACCTTTTTATCAGTGTTGCAATATGCAGTTGAAACGTGAAGCAACGCCTTAAAAATAAATAGAAGGTAATCATCGGCGTCATCAAAGTATTTGTCGAATAACACACAATACATCTATTTTGGTAACGTTCGGTCAACTGTTGAGTGACAGAATTTAACGCCTTGTCTACCATATAAAATGTCTAAATAATTTAAATATAATCTATTAATTAAAATACGACAGAATGTCATAGCGACGCATTATTTTATTTATATTTAAATAAATGTATTTTTAATATGTGTAAGTTGACAGAAGATACATAGTATCTACCTTTATATTTTAAGAAACAAATTGCTACTTTAGTAGCATATAATATACAAAACCCCGTTGTACATGGTATAACGAAAGAAATTAAATGTACTAATAATACTTCTATAAAGTATAATGATGTAAGTTCCAATTTAATAGATAATAAGACAACGCCTAGGCCATTTAAATTTAACATTGTACATCAAAATATGCAAGGCCTAGGAGGCAAAGAATTGGAACTAGAATTATTTCTAAAAAAATTTAATATACATATAATGTGTATAACTGAGCACTGGATCTCGAGATGTAACAATACAGTAAATATACACAACTATAAATTGTCAAGTTCGTTCGTTAGAGAGAAGGCCAACCGCGGCGGTTCGCTTATATTAGTGAGAAATGATATACGTTGTAAATCGCGACCAGATGTAGTAGCTCTCTCCAACAAACGCTCCATTGAATTGTCCTGCGTTGAATTCAATAGACATATTATAGTATGCGTGTATCGACCCCCCTCAGGTAGTTTTGAAGTATTTGAAGAAAAAATGGAGGATGTTCTGAATAATTTGAGTTCGAATAGTAAATCTTTAATCATATGCGGAGACTTTAATATAGATATAATACAGGTAACATCATTAAGCCTTCGTCTTCTAAACTTATTTAAATCTTTTAATTTGTTTAATATTTTCTCTGAACCAACTCGTATAACGAATACGTCCGCTACTTGTATAGATAATGTTTTTTGTCATTGTGAGACCGTAGAAATACAAATAATTACAAATCTTAGCTCGGATCATTGTGGTCAAATGTTTTCGGTAATAGATAAAACAGTCGCAGAACGTAAACTAATATCAATTAGACCAATTACTGAAAATAAAATTAATCTTTTTAATAATAAAGTGAGTAAAAAAATAGCAACCTTAGAAATAACCGGATTAAATCCGAATCAGCTATATTGTAAAGTTTTTAATTTACTCTCTACAGAGTTTGATTTTGAAATATTTGAATTTGAAATATTTTTTTATCGTAACAATTTTGTTTTCGTACCTTCGGATAAGATTAGTTGTAAAAATAATTATATTTCATTAGTAATTCTGTTTAAATAAAAACATCAAAAATAAACAGTTATAACAAATTATGCTTATACAAAAAATTGAAAGACTGAAGGACTGTAAAGAAATTTAAGTTTATCTTTTGATGGCATAAATAGATACCTACCAAAATTTTATACATTATTAACGACCCGCCCGCAGTTTCGCCCGCTTTAACTATACGATTGTTTACTGAATATACTGAATTATTTTCGTGTTCTAATATTGAAATTGATTTCGTGTTCTAATTAATTATGTTTGCAATGTACTTATAGTGACTTTTCATGTGAAAAATTCTAAAGTTTTATTATAATGTTATCGTAATTTTTATAAGGCTTTTTATTGTTTTACAATGATATTCTACCTACTAATATTTATATGAAAAATATAGCTTGAAGAAAAAAATCGATTCAGTAGTTTTTGCGCTATAAATATATTTTAGAGCAAAACAAGGATAATGGAGGATGATAATTCGATAAAAGTACGCTAATTTATCAAGACGTTTTATGACGTTATAATTATTCTTGTTTTTTATGCACGAATGATTTGTTATGCACGAATATACCAGGGTTTTAGTCTTTTTGTATACGTTCCACTATTTCTAGTTTTTGTTACTTATATCTTATGTTTAATTTTGGTAGGTGTCAATTCATGGGGTGGTATGTGAAAGTGCCCTCAAAATAAACTTCATTTTTTTTTAGGATTATAAACATCGCAAAAATACGAATCGCAAAAAAATAAGCTTATAGACAACCATTTTTGATAAAGATATCTGAAATAAGCTTAAAGGTTTAAGATTTAAGTTTGTCACCCCCATAACTCGGGAACAGCAATACAATTATGGTAAAAAACAATTTATTAGAAGCCAGGGTAGCATTCTCATGCTTATCCAGCTAGACCATTTATTTAGCTACATCAGTGGTAATTTAAATAAAAGATTAAGAAAACTTGCTTACCCTCAGTGCTGTCATTTGGTGACACAAATTAAGTACCCTCTCCAGTCCACCGACGTTAATATTGATAGCTACATCTAAAGGATCGTCGAACGATACACTTGCAGCGACATGAAAAACTGTTGTAACCTGTTGAGGTTACAACTTACACATGTTAATGTACAAATAAACTTAAAGAAAAAAAAATGTTGAAAGATGATTCTAATTGCGTTATTTTAATTTTTTTTTTTTAATTTCTTTAATTTTTTCTTGTAAAATCTGTGTTGTATGGTGGACTTAAATGTTAATTCAAATTTATTTTTTTAACAACCAAGAAATATTTATATTCGTAGTGGCAGGATCTAAATATAAAGCTAAAATGATAATAGTTCTGTCCCGTAGAGGCGCAGCGCTAGTCGGTATCGTAGGAGCGCAGGATTCAATTCTTATTATTAAAGCTTATCTAAATTATTTTAAAATAATATAGGGTTGATTTTCACTAAACATATACGTACTCAGTTTTGAAATTTGATATATATATATATATGATTTGTTCAATTTAAGGACATATTCTCAAAGATTTTATTACCTTTTCAAATAACAGTTTTTGATCTTCAGTTCTCATTGCGAGTTCTGGTTTTGCTATATCACCAACAATAGGTACAATTTTGTCTAGTACCTCAGGTTTTTCATTTCGTAATCGTGAAAATATCTACAGTGATAATAATAAAATATTTTAATATATAATAAAATTAATAAAAATAAAATAATGATTGTGAATGCTTATTAACTTTTCTAGTCTTAAAAAAGATTAATGCAAAAAATTGAGATTAATGGTTATCATCATACAAAAATATACTGTTAATAAAATGAAAATAATAGTGACGTGGAGTTCCGTTACAACACACAAGCCTCTAAAATTCGAAGAAAAGTGGGGAACGGAAGTACTTCAATTCCTATAAAGACACTCCTGTGTCTTAGCACTAGGTTCCTAGGTTCCCTCTGCCTACTTACTCTACTATGTGCGGAATACAGCATAGAGCTAAAATAATAACTATTGATTCAAAGGAATTTTAAGGGTTCCGTACCATTTAAAAAAACCCTTATAAGACTATTTTGTTGTCTATCTGTCAGTGAAGAGTCTCTATCTCAGAAACACTTGGAGACATCTCAGTTGAAATTCAAACCATATACTCAGAGCTTTAAAAGGTAGGCAAAATTTGGTATTAAGGCCGCTTGCTCAAGTGAAGTATTAGATAAAAGGGATCTGGCTAAGCTCCACTTGAATTTCAGAATAAGCTCGAAACCTCTAATTTATGTACGGAACGCTCGGTGGACAAGCCTGACTCACCCTTGTCCGGTTTTTTAAATATATGTAATATATTTCCTAATATTTTATGAAGATCATACCGGTTCATCTAGAGTTTGTTGAAGTCTTAAGTGGGGAGCGACGTTCTTCTTTTCTCGTAACAAAAGATAAATTTTCTCTATTCCTGGACATTGATATAAAAGTTTTTCCACTAGGACCTATTCAAAAAAAATGAGTAAAAATTAATGAATTCACAATTTTGTAGAATAATAATTATAAATTAGTAGTCATAGAGATACTGTCGATATAAGTTAAGTTTTTATGTCTATTGCCACTCCGACCAACAATTACTTGTGACTGATTATGTGGCCATTAAGGGTTCTACAAGATCATGACATCATATAAGTATAATTTAATTTAAATATTAATATTTAAAATAATTATAAAAAATATTTTTTTTAAGCATTCCATTGAAACAATCATTGTTTACACAGTATAACAACGATTTAATTATTATCTCATATTAAAAAAATCCTGTTATTTTAGTTTGTTTTAAATCTATATTATAGAAGTTTTTAAGAGGCCGGTCGTGACGTAGAGACACTAAGTGTGACTGTAAACGCAACTGGTCGTGGGTTCTATCCTCCCACGAGGAAATTAATTATTTATTTAATCTTCGCTCTGGTGTCGAGGCGAAGCGCGACATTGAGTTCCGCTACGCAACACGCAACGCTGTGTGCGGGATACAGCGTGAAGCTGATTAAATTAAATTTAGATTATTCATGGATGGGAAGCATACCTTGCCTACGAAACCAGTACCACCAGTTATAAATGCAGATTGTCCCTCATAGCAGTCTGCAACACTAGTATGTTTTTCACGTAATAAAATAGAACATAATTTATATTTAGTGCGTAACATGTTAAGATCTAAGTAACTCTAGTAAAGTCACAATCAGTAAAGCACAATTTATTTACTTCCATTCATTTTTATTATAATATGTTCATCCTTGAAGCGTATTATGTTTGTAATTAGAAAAAAATACGTAAACACCTTAATTACGTAAGCAAAAAAACGTTAAGTAAAAAATAAATAAATAAAAACTACTTCAAATATCTACCTTGTATATTACGTTACCGGCAATTTGTATAATTCGACAATACCTAAAACCTTTAAAATGCAATGTAAACAAATTCAAATTCTTGTATTAAAAAAAAGGTTTTTCTTTCATAAATGGGCAATGACACTTAATTTTAAACTATATTTTATGTAACGTTGCCTTTTTTCCAAGTCGTCAATCAACGTGGTGGCTTGTTGTAATCTTTACTAGCACTGCAGATTAATTAATACGAAATAATTTGATTATCTACACAAGTAGAATACTGCAGCCCGTAATTGATAAGCACCAATGATTGACATTTTAATTCAGATAATAAGGGTAAAAATATACATTTCTTATATTATCAACATAAAATATGCATTGACATGTTATGGACTTCCTCCTCACATTTATTAATTTAACGCAATATATATTTGTTCCAATATTTCATTTAAAAATGGCTAATAGAAAATTTAAAACGTAGTATATACTTAAATAAAATACTCGAAAACATCTACATTTATTTAGCTAATTGTTAAGATGTCAAGCGCAATTACTTTGTATTGCTTATTATTTTTTACCTTGACCGATTTTTTAAGTTTACTTTATAATTGGTAAATTTATCTTTTAACTAATTTTGTTATTTAGCTATTTAAAAATAGTTTTGCTTTAACGTTTTTGTCGAATTTTAGATTCATATTCATAATATATTTTTAAAATTAATGGGGAATGTATTTAAAGAAAAACCTACTTACTCTGTAGAATAAATTGCAAAGATCAAAAGCAATTGCAAGAATTAAAATAAAAAAAACACACATCAATGATGTAACATACTCCCAAAAATTTTCACGTACAAAAAAGGACCCTAAATATATTCACGAAATTAAGTATAAATATGTTAATTTCAAATAAGGTCCTTTTTGAAAAGGGAATAATCCCAAGTAACATTTGAAGCAAGGATATTGTTTTGGAGTTTTATTCTTCAAAAAATAAGGTTCAAAATGGGTAAAATGATATAGATTTTTGGGAAAATTATTTTACCATTTCACTACTTCATTGATGACAGGTGTTCAGGACTAATATAAAGGGAACCAAATACAATTTTTTTTTTATTTGTGCTACAAATAAGTTACTTTTGTTGTCGCTAATACTATGAAGATGAATTGTGAATTGTCCTTTTCATGTACGAGTGTAACAGACTTGGGTGTCTATTATTATTGTAGAGTTGATAGCAAACTCCGCAATATAAGCTTATATTTAGATCTTTTTTTTTCCGAAGTAATAATGACTGGATACTAGCTAGCACTTTTAGATTAATGGTTAAAATGAATATAGTATTAATGTGTTAATTTACGCTCACAATATTTTACTTCTGAGTGTTATTAGAATTCAAAGCCACATTAGCACCTTTTAAGCACTCCTTCATATGATGAAATATATTATTTTTAGAAATCCATTTCAAAATTATACAAAACTAGTAAAAATTATTATTAAATATTACTTTTATTTTTTAAATTCTTATTACATACTCAGGAAAGAAGAATACTTATATAGAAGACGTCTAAAAAATTAAACGTAGCGAGGTTTGAACCTACGCCTGTTGGAAAACGTCCTTGAACGGTTGACGCGCGGATTCAACAATCGATAATTTCAAATTTTTATACATTTCTTAAATAAGTATTAGTAAAAACAATTTTTCTTGTGATATAATATATGAAATTTAAATACAGTAACAAAATCTTATTTCGTAAGCAAAAATTCTCTAATTCCATGACAATATATTGGAATGTAGTTGTTCCAATCGATATCAATAGGTTTGAAAGGAAAAATACGTTTATCTGACGGAGAGAGGGATTCCGCGACATTTCTTGTTTTCTGTGATTCTATTTAATAATAGAATCACAGAAAACAAGAAATGTCGCGGAATAGTCTAATGACTATTAGTTATAAAATAATGTAGCGTCTTGTGAATTATAACTAATTTATCAACTGCTTTCACGTATCTGAAAAAAAAAAAAATCAGATTTACAATGTATCCCGCACACAGCATGGTAGGCAGAGGGAACNGCTTTCACGTATCTGAAAAAAAAAATTATCAGATTTACAATGTATCCCGCACACAGCATGGTAGGCAGAGGGAACCCAGTGTTAAGACACTCCGTTCCGCACTTTCTGCCGGATTCTGGAGGCATTGCGTGTTGAGTGGCAGGACATAAACGTAAATAAATATTTCACTTCCTAGAGTGGTTATCGAACCCACGACCGTCGCGTTACACTCAACTCGTGTGTGTGTACAAGATTACTTGCAAAACTTAGTTTCATAGGAATCGGCAATTGTTAAACCGCCAAGTTTTTGCATTCTAAGAGGATTGCTGGGACTACTACATGAATTATATACAGCAACATCTTTCGTCCTGTAAAAATACAAAATATAAGTTCATAAAATACAGACTTACATAAAATAGATTCTAATAGTAATGGGAAAGAACGTTGAAAATAAAGTTTTATAGCCAGTGCAAGCAAAGTTGCAGGCTACACAACTTGTATTGTTTGTATATGAGGACACAATTATAACTAACATTCATATTTTATCATGTTTATGACACTTAAATTATTTTATCATAATCATTAGAGATGCGCCGAATGGTGGTTTGACCGAATAACCGAATACTATTCGGTTCAAACTTTACCGAACCGAATATTCGGCCGAATTATTCGGTTTACGATTTCTTTGTTATTTTGTCGCGTAAACAGGTTTTATCATGTATGCCACCTGTCATCGCCGGCTAGATAACGAGCGGGCCGTCACTCACCTCGCCGCCACTAAAAACCACGAAATTTCCAAAAGTTATCCATATGTACTAGAATCTGCCTATCAACATTGTGGGACCTATTCGACTCTATTTCGAATGAGATTTTCTGCTCCAGAAAATTGTGAGCAGGAACTATGACAAACAGGAAAAGACCTTTACAATATATTAAATTTTTTAAAAGGAATCTCATGTAGCGTTTTGGACTTTCCATGTAGTCCTTCCATGGCGATATGACTTGGATACCTTCAAAAAGGGTCTTTATCTCTACCTTAAAAGCCGGCAACGAACCTGTAGTTCCCCTGGTGTCATGGGTCCGGACGAGCTCGTGGGTAGCGGTGGCCATTTACTATCGGGTGACCCGTACGCTTATTTCTGTGTCTTTTTCCATAAAAAAGTACTCCTGGTAATAGTATGTATAACAAACGACTATTTTCGAAAACAAGGAACTTACATGAAGAAAAATGCAACAGACTGGAAAGGGACGGAAGCTCGGTATTCAGCACCATAATTTACCATTAATTAATTATAAATAGTACAATATGTACGTTTCTTTCTGATCTACGAGGGCCGTTCAATGTATTTTTGGTATCGGCACTGAAAAACACAAATTGTACTCATTTCACTTATAATAGTAACTTAAATCTTACATAAGACGTTTTATATTTAATTTCTTTTGTATCGTGTAGTTTGTTCTTTTGTATAGAAATACTCGAACCGAATATATTCGGCGCCATAGCCGAATAATTCGGTCGAATACGAATATTGGAAAACATGCCGAATACGCTGAATACCGAATACCAAACGAATATTCGGCGCATCTCTAATAATCATTCATGTTAACTGTGGCATTTATAGTTAATGACACTTGTGGAAAATCTTATAAAAAAACAATAATTAGCTATTAAGCTAAACAATCAAACGAATATAATAAAAAGAGTCTATGACAACCTTCTCAGGCCTGAGGCATGCATTTTACTTATACGGTGGTAATTTTTTTTCGTTTAAAATATGAAGAATCCAATTCGCATTTACTAAATTAAATTTGAAATTATCCTGGCACAGCTATAATAATTATCGCATTTAAAAATATTACAGGTCAGTCGTGGCACAGGAGCACAAAGCGTGCTGCAAAATCGACTGGTTGTGGGTTCGATCCCCAATCGAGGAAAGGAAACATTTATTTAAATTTATATTTTCATCTCTTCGCTCTGGTAATGAAGCTTGCTTCGTTCCGCCGGCGTTGAGTTCCGTCACTCAACACGCCTCCATAATCCGGCGGAACGTGGGGAACTTAGGTGTACCTGTGATTTTTTATTCGATTTGAGTTCAGAATATACCCAATATTCTACATCTACAGTATATTTAAAATATTACTTTAATGAAGTCGGTTAAATATTTATTACACCTTCCAGACCTCACTAATCATAAATATTAAGAACATCACATAATACGTGAGATATAATAAATAAAGTAAATATAAAATTAATAACTAAGTATATTAAAATATTACCATTTGCATGTAGCCGCGGCAACTATGATTGTATTAGATACGTAATCAACAGGTATCAAATCTAATGTGTTATCAGCACTTGTATGAACGACGCGATTAAATCCTTTTCCTGCTGCCACTATGAGAGAAGTGGCTCCAAACCAGTTATCGATCCACCCAGGCAGAGGTTCTGGGCGATACTGCAATATTATAATGTTCAAGTACTACAATTATAAATTATGTAATAAAATCAAACAGAGGGAACCTCGTGGTGAGGAACTCCGTTCCCAGTTTCCATCGAATTTTAGAGGCATTGCGTGTTGAGTGGCAAAACTTAACGCCGTTCTTTGCCTCGAAACCAGAGCGAGGAATGAAAATATAAATTTACATAAATATTTCGTTTTCTCGAGTGGGGATCGAACCCACAACCAGTCGATCTTGCAGTACACTTTGTGCCTCTGCGCTACGACTGACCTCTAATTATGTAATAAATTAATAATTAGAAGCCACTGTGACGTAGTGGGATAAGTCTTAATTGTAAATGCAATAATTGGTTAGTACAATTATTAACCAATTATTCAATAATAATTGAATTACATTCAATTTATTATCCATGTAAAACAAACTACTTCTGCGTATGTATTGCCATAAACAATATCTTAATATGATTTCTTGATATTGTACGTATATATTTTCCTAAGAAAAAACTCATTTCATATTTTTTTTGTGTAATAATTTTAAGATTTTATATCTTACCTATTGGTGGTCTTACTATAACTACAGGAACATTTCCGTGACCTTCTACTATAACATTTTCTGCCATTGCTTTAGTAAACGCATAAATATTTGGCTTGCCCCCTGTGACACCTTGGTATATATAACATTTAATTATAAAATAACTAGCAACCGCCAGTGGCTTGACCGGACTCCTAACACTTGTAGTAGCAAAGATTCATACAACTGATCAACCCCAAAAACAAGTCTTTTATGGTCAAATATTGCAAATTCCCGTCTTAGTGATCTAAACTCATAAGTAACTCTAGCTACGTCCTATAAGTAACTCCTATGTAAAATTAGAGAATCCTAGCACATGTTGTTTCTAAGAGATTTCGTGATGAGTGAGTGAGTGACCTTTCGATTTTATATATATAGACTGACCAATTAAAATGTTTATTTACCAGTCTATTTTTAAATAAAAGTCAACTACAAGTCACGTTGTTCATATACTATTAATAGTTAAAAATCACTTTTCATACGATAAAGCTAGATTTTCAATACCAGAATAAAGTGAAAGTGGTAAATTGTTTTACAAGTATTCTTTAGATCGGAATTTAAATGATCTATAATGACGTGAGCCAATGACGTACATTCGAATATGAAAAGATTGTTTAATTTATTTATAATATTCCTATTTCAATATGATATTTTTAAAAATTTGCCTGTAGTGTTTAAAATTTTGGATTTTGTCCTTAAGCATAAGATAAGGAGCCGAATTACAAAATGTAGTGCAAAAGTAGTTCAAAATAGCAACTAAATATAGTAAATTTTCATTTTCGATACTTTACCTAGAGACCCTCGGCATATTTCGCTATACTTATTAAGAAAACGTCTAAAATTTTGAACGTAACGGGATTTGAACCCGCGCCTCTTTGGAAGCCGACCAAGCGCTGTGACCAACTAAGCCATACGTTCTCATCGAGATAATTCAAATTCTTATACGAAAATTAGTATTCTCTCATGCCAAACGGAAGCGGTTAGCGGAAAGTACGAACTACGAAGAATACATAATATTTTGTTCAATATAAATATTTTCGTTTATAAAAATGTTATTAAGGAATTAAAAAAATATACGAGTATATGTGTAGTTTCCTCGTTTTTAGCAAAAGAAATAAAAAATAGTTAAACGTAATTCTAGAGCAATAAAACCGACTTTAAAACTATTCTTATGTACACTAATTTATATAAAAACTAAATTATAGAAAAAAATATTAATAAGTGCTTCAAGGTAAAGGTACAATTTTTCTTATTACTTCTATCTGTATTTCATATAGCAGAGGGAACCTAATGTTTGACAGTCAGTTGAGAAATGGAATTCAACGCCGCGCTGTGCTTACCAGAATATAGAGATAAAACTTAATGAATTATCAGTAATTATATTTTTACTAGCGGACGCGCGCAGCTTCGCTTGCGTATTTAGGGGGTGAATTCTAATAACCCATAAAACATGTGTTCGATTAAATATTTTTAAGAGTCTAAATTTCAAATTTTATAAAAATCGGTTGCGATTTAAAGATTTTTCCATACAAACTTTCAACCCCTTA